>CM032892.1:21503953-22223953 GCA_019176425.1 Megalops atlanticus | reverse complement strand
GGTAATCAAGGCTTTGGCCCGCTGAGAACCATACTGGATAGTCAGGGGCAGATTTTTGCATTCATTGTTCGAACGGGCATTCTTTGAAGTTGAAAAAACATAACTCATTAGCTGGCCCTTACCTTTAAAATAGTCAGTGTGCCTCTTTGTGTTTTGGGTTGCTCCAGTAATTCAGAGGCATTGCACCTCCCCTGGGGGTCTCTGGGGGGTGATTGGAGCCTGTCTACCGTGCTCTGAAATGCAGAGCTGTTGCTTCCTCTGACTAAGAATGGAAAGGGATTGTTGGGGCTGCGGTTCCTGCCTGGCTCTGTGGAGATATCGATCTCTCAATCGCCGCGTATACTGTTTGCCCTTGAGGATATTCTCTTTTGATACTGAGTGGATACTGGGTGGTTTGGGATAATTGCAGTCAATTCCAGACATGAAAGAACCTAACTATTTTAAAGCTTTAGAGGAACAAGTAATTCCTTCCACACTCCTTCAAATAAACAGTTTCTATGTTGCTGATCTTGGTGTTCAGAAAAAAAAAAATATATATATATATTTCTCATTTTTATACCACGATTAAACTCTTGTCGCTGCAATTTTTTTCATAGTTTTCATTGGCCCATTAAAAATTTACATGTTATTATTATTTAAAGCATGCCCCACAAGAATGATCAGAATAAATTGGAGAGAAATGGGTACATGTACTCTGTTCAAGGTACCTTGTGCAAAAAAAGGCAGTTGCTTTTTACTGCACTTTACAACTCAGGGTGAAGGGGTAGCAATATGGTGAAATGTAGACACATTCTAATGTTAAATTGCAATTACCTACAAACTCACCAGTTGAGGTTATGTTATAATTGTAATAAAGAACAAAATGATGCCTATGCTGGTCACCAAACATGTAGTATCATATATTCTCAGGTATGAAGCATTAACAAAACAGTGGACCTTAATGACTTCCATCACTGCCAGAGTTTTTGAAATACTAGTTTCCTATAACTATAATGTCTAATACACTTTTGCTCCATCATCAGTATAATAATACTCAAACATTCAACCCAACACCTGCTGATTGCTATGCTGTGACTCACGCGTATGTGTACAATGCAAAGAGACTAACACTCCAGTCTATTCTTGCAAGCTGGCTGTGCATTAGCTTCAGTGGTTTTACAGTGAAGCTGGATTCTCATGTCCTTATTATGGGTACCCAAGGTATGCTGTGTTTGTTCGAAATGACTTCTAATGAAGCCACAGCATGTTGGCCTATACTCAGTGACAATGTGCTTACCTGTGAGCATGTGGAGATGTAATCACAAATCACTTGCAAAGCCACAATAATCAGCACAACTGCAGCATGAGAGCGAGGCAGATTATCAACAAGGCTGTCATTACATTCTGAATGTCGTTAGCATCTTAATGACTCAAAGCTGAGTATGGAAATGCCGTGGCTGTTACAGTGTATATTGCTTTGAGTGCAAAGTGTTGTATGTCAAAAGCACCATATACTGAACCAGAATGCAAAATGAGTACAAAATAGCATGATTTCAGCATATACAAACATGATAAAACTTTTCTGTTACATTCCTCACCAAAACACGTTAGTACAGTTTTAACAAGTTTTAACAAGTTCATTTTGAAAAGCTCATCGAAGTGCATAAGAACCTTGTGTATCTTGTCCTCAAAAAACACACCCTTAAAATGTGCATATTTTGGATAATTACAATCATATTATTTACAAAAATGCTGGGAAGGTTTATATTTAGAGGGTTACTCGGGGCAAAATTTCTCCTTTAGTTTTTAAATTACTTTTATATATTTCAAGCCATCTTTTCCAGTTTTTGTGTTTTTCCTTTTTTTGCTCTATTTTTATTTTGGTTGTTGAATAACAGGGTCCTCAAGCTTCATAACAGATATTCCAAAAAAAGTCTCACCAAAGTGCATGTTTTAAGACCATCCATCTACACCAGATAGGTCTTAAATTGTAACGCAAGCACAAACAGCATTCAAAATGCAAGTTTAAAATTCTTAAAAACACATTTATTATTTAGAAGATGATTTTGTTTGTTTGTATAAATATTCTGTATTTTCATCAGCATTACAAGGCAGTAAAAAGGCAAATAGGATACATAGCAAGAAATGTTGATTGCAAATTGATGTATGTTATAATAATTTTATCTCATGCCTTTTTAAGACTAAATTTAGAGTACTGTGTCTGGGTCTGGGCACCACACACTATATAAGATGGATGTGGAATCATTTGAAAAAGTACAGAGATGGGCAACATGACTGGTTCCAGGCATGAAACATGAAAGTTATGTACAGAGACTGGGGACACTTAATCGTTTCTCCACAGTTGGAGAGCTGGGGAAGATTTCATTGTGGTCTTTACATTCCAAAAAAAAGGAACAGTAAAGTGGACTGCAGAAACTATTTCAAGATGAGTTTTGTCAGTAGAACAAGAGGGCAATGTTGGAAACTTGTTACAGATAAATTTCACACAGACATTGGGAAGTATTTTTGCCCTCAAAATTATGAATGCATGGAATAGCTTGCCAGGATGTGTAGTGGGATCCGAGATCATTTGAGTATTCAAGACACTCTGTAAGTAGAATGATGAATTCCCTGGGTGCTCTGTTGTCGATGACCTGTTGTCATCATTAAACTTGTAATGTTCTCATGTAAAATAACATTATTACAAGCATTGTTTTGTGGGACTTTTGTTGACTGTTTTATGAAGACAATACTTCATATGTTGGCCAAAAGTATGATGTAGGGCTGTCTCTGAAACACTTAATCACCCTTTAAAAACTGAAATGTTATGTGAAACATCCCATAAATGTTTTGAAAACATCATAAGCAACGTAACTCTCCAAAAGAACAGTAAGTCCCATTGAGAGACGCCATGGGTAGAGAACAGGGACAGTATCTCACTGCGTGTGTGTGTGTGTGTGTGTGTTTTTATGCTCAGTTTTGGAACAAAGGAAGGAGGGGGTGTCCTCTCTGTCAGCGGAGACCAAAGCGCTGAGGTGCCGCCTGTCATCCATCACAGTGTTTTCCACAAAGAAGACACAGCAGAGGCTTGTTACTGTTTCTCTCTCTCTAATGAGGTGTGACACACAGTGAGACACGAGGAGCAGGGGACAGGACAGGGTGAGGAGCAGGGGACAGGACAGGGTGAGGAGCAGGGGAGAGGGTTTAGATCAGGGCAGACTGTGAGGAACAGGAGACAGGGTGAGGAGCAGGGGACAGGTCAGGGTGAGGAGCAGGGGACAGGTCAGGGTGAGGAGCAGGGGAGAGGGTTTAGAGTAGGAGACGGTGTGACATCTCCTTGCATGATTACAGTTGTGCGACTTGCCTATTTCTCTGCCCTGTGGGCATTGAAATCATCCATAGACCTTGCACACCAAACCGGACACAAAATCATGCAGGTTATGCAATTCTGGCATCAAGGTTTCAGTATGACAAGTGGGGGTGTCATAAACGAATATCACAGGTGAAGTTTGTCTTTGAGAGACTTTTTAGGAGCAGAGGGAGTGTGGAGCAGTACTAGTCAAACAGAGAATGGACACAGGAGTGGGGGTAGAAAGACCTCATGCACTGACGACATATTCATGCGTTGCGGATGAAGCCTTCCTGGTCCAACAGAGATGCGCTCGCTCTTTCCTCTTCACCCTCCCTAACGGGGCGATGAGCCGCATTCGGCGTGGCACCCCGTGGCACAGGGGCTTCACATCAGCAGTCTGACCCCGCGACCTCTGCTCAGTCGTCCCGTCTCTCTCCCCACACGGACACGACGCGGCTGCAACTTGCGGTAATGAGAGAACATCTCCCTCTCTGCTGATGAATCCTCGGCCAACGCTTCCTGTCGGAACCATTATTTTAAATGAAGGAAGTTAATGATGCAGTCTCACTAGCTCATGCAGATGAATGCCAATTCAGGAGAGTGTGGCCATTTTTGAAAGTTGTGGGGGGCTTTGACCACAGTTGTCCCTAGTCCTAGTCTTATTTGAATCACCCAGTACCAGAAGCATGAAGAGTGATGTACTAACTAAACGTTAATGGATGTTTATAATGAGCTGTCTAAATGTGGGCTCAAGTGGGACTTTGTTTCTACGATTGTGTATCTGTATCTGTATTTTTAGGACCTGTTTACGTGTGAGCGTGCGCTTGAGTGATTCTTTGTTATCGTATGTGAGTGTGGGTGTGCATCTACATGTGTCTCGCTGACATTTCTTTTTGTTATTACTATTATTTTTAACAAGGCCAACTTCTTGTACCTTTGCAGGCGCGTAGGCAGAGGAACAGAATGAGAGGAACAATTTGAAAATTGCGTACCACTCACCTGTAATCTGTTCTGTAGATGTTCCACCTGGACTTGTCCCCTCCACCTGGGGTAAGGGTCCGATGAGGGCGAGAGGTGACGTTTTGTGAGACAAGACAAGGGGCGGGGGGGAGGTGGGGCATGAAATGTTAATTCCCCGATTTCTTACGAAGTGTCTTCTGAAGTGCATGTGGGCACATATGTTTTCTGACTTTGTTCCTTCACATGCAGGCATCATTAGGCAGTCTGACGTCCAAGCTGGCGCCTTATCTCGGTTCCCAGCGCTATATTAAGAAGCGTAGCAAACGGGACATCCAGGGGCGGAGTCTTCGGTCTCCTCTCCTTTGAGTTACGAAGAGGAAATGACGCCTTTTCATCCCCCTTCTCCCCGTCTCCCATTGCCTCCGACTGAAGCGTGTGGTATATATAAGGGGTGTCAATGAAGTGAGCCCCACTTTATTCCGGCACCTTCACTCAGCGCGGCGCTTTTTTACACAGCTGACCCCCCCCCACCGAGCACAGCTCACCGAAACCCAGGGTGACCCTGTGTGCCCGCCGCTGGAACACAGTCCCACACCGCACGCCCTCAGGGCCCGTTGTTGTGTTACCGCGACCCCTCGCTGACTCGGACGCGGCCGAACACGCCCGCTAGCACCCGAGGAGCCGGAATCCGAAAGGCGGCGTGCGGCGGCGCAACGCAGCCAAAAGCCCAAGACACGTCCCCCTGTTCACCTGGCAAGGTAAGAAGCGCTCTCATTCAGCAGGTGTGTGTGTGTGATAACTCGTCTTGTACTTTTTACTTCTGTTAAACTCAACTTCTTTAACAAGACTTAAGTTTCCTTTTCTTGCATGTTGTTACTTTCTTCCTGACAATCCGTTCGCAGTTAAGTTTGCAGTGAGGCTCCAAAATATTAACGCTAATTAGTGATGTACAGTATGAAGTGGAGATAAAGGGTTTTCAAGACATCCAGTAACAGCAACCGCCTGGTAATTACAGATTGTGCAGAGGGAGTGTGTGAATAAATCTGTACTTCTAAATATATGCTGAAAATTGAGTTTTCAGAGAATGTTTTCATGTTCCCTTCTACTTTATTTGACAAAATATATCAGAATGTACTTTATATGAAACAAACCAGAAGAGCTTGAATATGTTGAAAGTCAATTGTCTTCAATTTAATATTAATTACGTTTTGTTTTAGCATGTAGATATGGTTTTTTCCTTGACATTTTTTATTGTGGAATGTTTTGGTAATGGGAAGGAACTACAAATACAAAAACTGTACATCTCCTATGATGTTAATTACAGGAGATGCATACATTTTTAATTTGTGGCAAAATTTAGTTGTAATATGTCAAAAGTGAGGGCAGCAGTGTGGTGGAGTGGCGAGCAGGGCTATTAATCAAAAGGTTGCTGGTTCAATTCCCTGCTGGGACACTGCAGTTGTACCCTCGGGCTAGGTACTTAACCCACAATTGCCTCAGTAAGTATCCAGCTGTATAAATGGATAAAATTGTAGCCCATGTAAGTTGCTCTGGATAAGACCATCTGCTGAATGACAATAATGTAAAGTAATGGTAGTCAGAAAATTTGATGGAGTTTTTCAAAAAGAAGGACATGTTTATAGAGAAACACAATACTGTCAGTAAACAATACAGTGGCAAAAAAGGAAATGAAAAATGAGACAAAAATGGATAAAAATGTGAACACAAAAGAACACATTTACAATATTTTGTTTACAGTATTCCAATTTGTTAGTTGATAGAGGTTAGAGTGAAGACCGCCAATATCTATCCATGCCTGTTCTTTGATGGGTCACATTTATGCAGTCTAGCTGTGATGTCTTCCATATTGACACTTCTCTGCATGAAAAAAAAATCTAGATTATTAAAATACCTATTTGGAAGAGTCACCTTCCATAGTAATAAAATCCTTCTCTTGGCATAGGTAAAAATCAGCCAACAGCACTCTTCTGAACTAATATAGATCTATAAGAGGTACCATCATTTAGCGGGCACAGATGGGGATGGAAGTGCCTAGAATCCCAGTCAATTCGGATGACAAAGCCTTTGCACTATCCTAAAAGGCAGGGATGATGAGACGGTGTGCACCTCTTCATTCAGATCTCCGCATTCTTTCGGAAACATTTGAGGAGCTAAGCCTCTGGGGAAATCTGACAGATGGCACAGTTGGCATGTCATTTGCCATTTAAATTTACGTCCTATGCTCTTTTCCAGATCACTCCTTTTATTGCTAACCTTTAGTCTTCGGTTGGGCTTTTTTTTAATGTTACTGAGATGTTACAGAGACGTGTTTGGGGTTTAATCCTTTATCCTTTCAGCTAGTACATCCAGTAGACATGTTACCCGGCATGTCTTCCTCAGTCAGTTTTTATATATTTATTTATTTTTATTTTACCAACACTCTTTCTGCATGAGAGCTCTGTTGTATTAATGTAATTGTTATTAATGTTCCACTCAAGTGAGCATGACCGGTAAATCATGTTAAGTGTTAATGGAGCGCTGGCTAAGCAATGTTCTCCTCAAGAAGGTTGTTTACATAAACGCCACAAATCCCGCAGTGCACCAGAGGGAAAAGGCTATCTGAGTAACTCGCAGGCACCTGAAGTGAGTCCCAGGGTGTCGAAAGTGGCATGACAAGGAGACCCTGTCTGACCCTGATCAGGCTTATCCCCAGCGCAACGAAGCCAATTTGTTCAGTCGGTGTAGGCTCGCGGTCATTGACGGCAAATGACAAGACTGGCTTCAAATCCCAGGCTACAGGGCTCAGTATTGAAATGAGCGCTTTTACTGTCTGATCCATTCAAGAATGTTTAAATGATCTTTACACAACCAAATCTTTAATTAGGAGGTGTCTCCAATTAACTAGTTATCCTATCATCCAATGCCTGCCCAAAATGTTAATCTTTAAACATACCTAGATTTTGAATTCATTAATAATGATTATATGTGGCAAATAATTATTATTAATGAAAAACAAAATAAAAATTCAAAATCTGGGTGAATTGGCTAGAATTCTACATGCAAATTAGCATGTGGAAACAATGCATGAGGAGCTGTTTGCAATTTAGTCTTAGTGCAGATGCATTGTTGCGTATGGGGGAAGAGTGATTTAAGTACTTCACATAGTGCAAGATGTGAATGAGTTCACACAGGCTGGAGAACACTTGCGAATAACTAAACTTTAGTCTACGTATGAGTGTGTTCCTGAGACTCTGATGTAGCTGACTGAATGAGAATACTTAGCTGTGCATTGAAGGTCAGATTTGTGGCTGTTGTAAGCTTCGGTTATGTCTCCCATGCGCAGATGGTTCGTCTCCTTCCCTCGCCCCGGCCAGCCCTCCTCCTCCTGGCTCTCCTGGGAATGAGCGTGGTGTCCTCTGGCTTCCCCTTACCTCGCCTGCACCCCCTGGAGAGGTACAGCCAAAAAATTCTCTGTTTAATATGACCAGATATTTGGCTCTGTGCACTTCACACTGAAAGTATAGCCTCTGACATTGTTGCAGCAATAAGCGCTCTGACACACTGGCTTGTTGTGAAACGTCTTGAAGAGGCATGAAACAGGACATCCTTAGTTTGCATAGGAGTACAGACAGCACCAGAACCTCTTGATGTTTACTGGAACACATGATTTGAGTATCTGGTCGTAATAAATTACAATAAATTACAATCTGTGATACAACTGCTTTTTTCCTGGGTTGCATTGTTAAGCATACAGTGCCCTCCATATTTATTAATGCTGTACAATAAATAAGAACAGATAACATGAGTCGACGCTGGACGATGTATCTATTTTTAATGCATTTTACTTTGTTCTTAACTGTCCTTCATGGCAGTAAGTCATTGTAAACTGACTATTGTCCTGCTCTTGTACCTTCTTCAGTTCTCGACTGGCGTCTCCGCCAATCAGCCAAGATGTGTCCAAACTGGCCCAGTGGGAAGTGCTGTATCCCTCCTTCTCCCTTCGTGATTGGAGCATTCAGATGATGTCACCACCGGAGTTCTCCGCCCCCAAACCCAAGGCTGAGCTCATGGCTGACGACACCTGGCTGCCTATAAGCCAATCACAGACGGAGGCTCTCACAGAGGAGTCAGAGCTCAGAAAGAACTGGCCGTCTGATTCGTCCCCACGGGCAGGTAATGAGGAGAAGAGGAATATTGTGGTGGCAGACGACGCTGCCTTTCGGCAGAAAAGTAAACTGCTGACGGCCATGGAGAGGCAGAAGTGGCTCAACTCCTACATGCAGAAACTGCTGGTGGTCAATTCCCCATGAAACCCTCGCCACTTTAATAAAAACGGGTTTTTACAGGATTGAAAATCAATTTCTCATTAATTTCTAAATGAATAAAAGTTGAGCATATTACTGTTGGCTGACTGAGCTTTGTGACATGGAGCTGCCCTTGATCTTTCCAGTGAATACTGACAGCTGATATCTTTGTGTGTGTGTGTGTGTGTGTGTGTGTGTGTGTGTGTGTGTGTGTGTGTGTGAGAGAGACAGAGAAGATAGCTCCAGCGTGGCAGCAAGTGAGGTATGCACTTCAGTACACTGAATTACATTCACAGCTGACACACACTCCTCATAACTCCTGTCCGTTAATGTAGTAGATGTTTAAGGATGTCTGGGAGACCAGTATTATATGCACAGGCTGAAGCTAGCTTGGCAGTGCCTTGCAACCAAAGTACAGAATTTCAATAAGCCTTGTAGTTTTCTACATTACAATCTGGATTCAGCATGAGCTGAATCCACTTTTTTTATTACTTTCTTTTTTAACCTGCTAGCGGTCAATGTCAATCTATGTGGTTCATAAATTTACACATTCCCTTCCTCTCACTTTCTAAAGCCTTTCAGCTAGATATATTTATCAGTCATTACTACCTTCAATAAATGTGTGTAGGTTTTTTCCTTTCCCTTTTTTTCCAGCAGATTTTTTTAGCAGAAGTTACTTTGTATATTCTGTCATATTTTCATGCATATTTTTACCTTTCTTTTGTGAGTAATCTGTAAAATGCTGTAATATCTTACATTGTACATTGCATTCTTTTTTCACTTGCTTAATTGCATTTTGTCCTAAAACGGTTCAGCCGGGCTATGGAAGATGAGACAGTTTAAAAATAGGCTCACCTTGTGGAAGCAGATTTTTGTTCTCGCACTGCTTTTCTCTCTGGTGGCAATGCCGTACCCCTCCACTACTGGAAACTACTCTCCTTTCACTCTAATGAAGTCAAAGTACTGGAAACTACTCTCCTTTCACTCTAATGAAGTCAAAGTCATCCTGTCCACAACTGTGCAAGAGGCCAAATGACACATAATTGCCACAAAGTGTACATCTGACATCCATTCATGCTGCCGGCATGTCCTCTGCAGCAAGTGCAAAATTGGTTGAAATTTAGCAGGCCCTTTTGGTTTGAGCTTTGCAGGGTGTGGCGCTGCAGGTGTCTGTGTGGGTCTCCGAGCTGTGTCGCGCTCCTCTCTGTGAATGTCGTCTGTGTGACACCACATGGTAGCCTGCTGCTGGAACAAAAATCATTTCCTTCATTACACAACATTAATACTGATTAGCATTATCATTACAATACAAATCCCAAGGTGAATAACCCTGAAACATAGGTGTCAGGAACACATCATTTCCCATGAAGAAGAAGAAGACTAGATGACACATAAAAAGTGCTTTTTAAAGTGATCACAAACACTGTACAAAGTAACAGTGGAAATATATATATATATATATATATGTATATATAGAGAGAGAGACAGAGAGAGACAGAGAGAGAGCGAGAGAGAGAGAGAGAGAGGTACATAGACTAATAGGACAGGACAGCCAGGAACAGACTGGCAATACAAAGTAAGACACATGGAATATTCAACGGATAACCCAACTAGGTGAGTTTTGAGATGATACTTGAATGCATTAATGGAGGGAGAAGAACAGACAAGACGGGGGAAGGGCATTAGAGGTGTAGTGCTCTTTGAAGAGGTGAAAAGGCATTCACAGGGCTATACAGTGCTGCTCACTGGTTTATGCAAGAGGGAAATTGGCTTAAAAAAGGGATAGAACAAGTGATCCCATAACTGTACTTTCTGGGGTGTAGCACAATTATTTCCACAACCAATATAATTTGAATTGGTTCCTGGAATATATGTCATTAAGCTTGGCTTCTTCATTTGTTTCCAGCAGAATAAACTCTAATGAAGAACCATATTAAATTGTTTATGCAAACTGTTGTATTGTTAAAATTATGATGATTTCACTAGACAAAGATGGGAATTCATGTCAACGCTTGCAAAGAGTCTAAAAGCTACCTATTGTGTTAAGTGGTATAACATGCCATCCTAAATGTGCTCCTGCCATGCCTTTTAGTTCAGGAATGATGTCTTTGACATAGTGGCAGTTTAATGTGGACAAATCAGAAAATTCTCTCAAGTTAGCCATTTTATTTTTCTGTGTGGGGTCTGTTTAGTCTTTTTGCCTTTTCAATACAAAAGCATCCTGTTTATTTTATGCACTGCGCCGAGTGACTGTGTGTGCCTGTTCCAAAAGTACAGCCAAACTAATCCTATTAGTATGCAAAATGTATCTGAGAGCAGCATTTAACTGTTTAAATTGGAAAAAAAAGAGTTTAGTTCTGGACCCGCTCCCATACAGTAATGGTACCTTGAACTTTGATGCTGAAGTGTTCCCATTCTCACTAGCTAAGCTGTAGAATATTTACAGGTATAAAATAGCTTACACATCTAAAATGCAGACTCGTCCCAGCCCTGCTGAGCTTTGGCAGGAGGTAACTGGTAATAGAAACTGATTAATGTGAGTATGGAAGCTAGGGAATGTACCTTTATCATCATATCCATAGAGTGAGTAGATTCATATTGGAATTGTTTCTTGATGTATTCCCTATTATGGTTAAATGTACTGTAATTTTATTGCACACGCGTACACACACACACACACACACACACACAAACATACAGCATGTTATGTATACACAATATTTCCCAAAAGTCATTGTGAATATTTTTAACTACGGTCTGAATTTTTGAATTCAGGGATTCATTTATGTGTGTGAGTGTGTGTGTGATAATGGTGTTCATGTACTATAATTTGGTGGGTGCCATAGTGTTGTTACATGCAGAATTCTTATGCAGTGTCGAGTGGAGAGCAGTTTCATATGAACATTTTTAAAAATCCATTTCTACTGTAGACTAGTGGCATGGGAATGTGTTTAAGTTGGAATAATAACAGGTCTTGTTCCCGTTAGGGCAGAATACCAGGCAACAACGTTGATGTTGATCCAGCTAGGAGGAAAAACACTGCATTACCAAGGGACCTACTATATACTGTATTAAAATGAGCAGCTGTATGCTTTGCACATCTAGATAAAAACTTCTTTTGATTATTTATGGTGTCTTCTGCCTCCTTGTCTTTGAACAGCTGGTGCGTAATTGCACATGACAAACCTTTTCCTTCCTCCTCAAGGTGACACAGAGCTCCCTCTAGTGGAGAAGGACAGAAGCACACATTCACTGTCAGGGCGTCGATGTTGAGCAAACGGGGTAGCAGAGTTTCGTAGTGTTCAGGCTCAGTGAAGAGGAGTTGTGCTCAGGACGCCAGGTAGGAGAAACAGCCAAGTCAGCACGTTGTAGTGGGCAACACTCACACACTATCCCAGCTGGTCTCTGGGCCTGTACTGAAATAATGTATCGTTGAGAATATTTCATAAGCCCAAAGATGCTGAATAAATCACAGGTGGAAAAAGTGTCCTTTCACTGCCCTATTACATATGGAGAGTGCACAATTAATTTCCTGATGCGCAGTGCACCTGATTTATGAATGAATCTCTTACTGTGGGTCCCCGTAAGGTGAGCCGCTACTGCAGGTAATTTACTGCATTTTGAAGTTCGCCATTTGCTTTCTCATCCCTTCGCTGTTTCTGCTGACATGATCTTTATACCACGCTCATTTACTGTATTTACTCGTACAATATGGGCTCTCGAGTGACTCCTAAACCGCAGGGCTGTGCGTACGCGATATTTAGTGCAGCTCTGGCGAAACTCCACTCAGGGTGAGGAGAACTTTATCTTCTCCCTTCTGTTAAACTAAACCAAACCAAATCAAACCAGGAGAATCTATTCACGTGTCAGAGGTAATTTCTTTGCCGCTCTTTGAAAATTATACAGACATTACAGATGACACGTTTGGAGAAACAAAGTCATTAGAACGAGTTTTTCGTGTCAGCTAAAGGTTAAAATAATCAAAGTGACGTTTCAATTGTTGCTGCGATAAATAACCAGAAAGATCGGGTCCGTGTGCTAGCGTGGCTAGCATTCATTCAGCGATCGCATGGAGGCAGGGACGAGGCTTTCCTTTCACCCACTGTGCCGTTTCCTTGGCTTGCTCCAAAGGCGGAGTGTGAAAATGAGGCAGCTAAAGGCTGGTGACGGGCGTGCGGACCGATGATCAGCGAGAGAGACCGCGGCGTAATGCCTTTAACCCCCTAAACTAAACGCAACAAGCCACGGTTAGATTGCTCTCTTCGGCCGGTTCCATTCATCAGCGTTGGCGCTGTGTTATTGCTTTCCCTCTTAGAGGTGATCCATCACCCTGGACCGGGCAGTAAGGCCGGCCTCTTGAGCCGGCAGGGCTAGGGGGCGGGGAGGATCAGTCTTTACTCGTATTCTGTGATGGAATAGAGGTGGGCGATTTAAAAAGAAGGGGAAAAAAAATCAAGTGTGCAAATCAAAATCACGGTCTTTAGATCACACATTCACTGACTGAACACATTCTTTTGAAACGACAAAGGTTCAGAATCAAGGCTGTGAAATTGGTGGATGTTTTTTCAAGGCTGTTAAATTAGTGGATGTTTCTGGGAGGCTTTTGTAAAGGTTATATTAATTAGGCATCAAGTATACATTAAGTATGAATGCTGTAAAATGCACAGTGCTGTATAATCACAAGTGAATATTACACATATTGTGTTATCACACTGGGGTTCAGAGGTATAACTGTAATGGAATTCATGACCAGAGCAGAAGTCAATGAGATCAATGAGAGGGCGCATGTCATGACAAACCACAAACTCCTGTTCCACTCTGTAGATTTGTGTTGTACTTCATGAATACTTCCATCGCAGTGACATGGTTCTGTTGCCCAGTTCACACACTGAACAGTGGGTCACTCTGCAATGACCCAGAATGGGACATACAGAACAAAACACAGGCATCTCAGAATAGTTTTAGTTTTTTATTAGAACTTATTACTGCATTACCTCCCCAATTAAATTAGAAAACAAATCACAGAGAAAATAATAATAATTTATTTTGAAATTTTTAACCCTCATCCTGAAGATTGTACATTTGTTTTCAGCTGTACCCATGAACAACCTCCCTGGAGTAATTTTCAAGGCATTTTTTAATATATGTTGTTTCTGTGTGTAGTGTTCTTTTCTCTCTCTTTCGCACAGACATACATTCTGTCTCACACTGCTCTGGGACATTTAGAATAAATACATTGGGGAGTCTGCTTTAAGGTCGCAGACAGCAGATAGTGCTGAGCTCTGGGATTCTCGGGGCTTTAATCAAACATTTGGTCATAAAACACCACAGCCACGGAGGCAGCAGTCCCCAGAAAACAGCTCTGATGCTTCTGAGGGGGAATGCGGCTATTTGGCACGTTCATCCATTCTTTCCCTTCCATCCTCGCCCCCCATTTCCACCCTGACTCCACTTTCACCCCCCCCTCTCTCCTGTAGCACCGTCCACCTTTCCTCCCTCCCCCTCCTCCGCCGTCCCTGTGAGGAGCTCGGCTGGGGGGAACTGACTACTGCCAGGGTTCGCTAACAGTAAAATAACAAAGAGAAAGACAGTAAAACATCCAGTAAAAATTCACACATAAAAAATCCCAATGACACATGAAAAAAGTTTTCACCGACTGGCGAGTTCTCAGTTGGGCTGACGATAGTCTCTCGGTCGGAGCCCAGACCTAAAACGTGAAATTCACAAATTAAAGCACAGAGTCTAAGGTTCTGTCTCTCTGGGGACAGGGAAGTGACATTTCTACTCCAGCTGGGTGCGTGTGACTGGGGGATGGGTGGCATTTCCCAAAGTAGACAGGGTCCAAGAGGAGACTGGTGGGAGGGGGCAGCCTGCTCGTGATAACAGCCCCCATGGAGGATTCATATTTTGGGCACAGAGCAGGACCCACCCAGCTGGAAAAACAGGGGGAGGACCCGACGTCGCCGGCGTGCGCGGCAGACCCGTGGGGCGTCTTCGTCATGTGTCGATGATCTCGCGGGCGGGGGACTGCTCGTGCGGCAGCGTGGTGGAGTTGGGCAGCGCCTGGTTGTGGGCGACCGAGTTCTGCTGCAGCTCCATGGCCATGGCGTTCTGCGGGAACTCCTTCACCTGCCGCTGGTACTCCAGGAAGGTGCACGCCTTGGTGGCGATGGCCACCACGTTCTTGCCGATGAAGATGGTGGAGACGCGGCTGTCCTGGAAGAGCACCATGTTGACGGCGCGGATGAGGATGGTGACCACGTTGATGGTGACCAGGCTGAGGACCGGGTAGAGCATCATCTTCTGCGGGGAGAGGTGCTCGCCGTGCATGCTGATCTCGCTCAGCGACACGCAGGGAAGGATCAGCAGCAGGATGTAGCAGTAGAAGAACATCAGGCCCTCAGCCCAGATCGGGAGCCCCGTCCTCTGCGGCTCCCACAGGTTGGCCTGGATGTCCAGGATGTCCAGCAGGTCCAGGGCCACCCAGAAGAGGCGGCCGCGCATGTCCTCCTTCTTCCGGAACGTCCGGATGTACTCCATGCTGTCCAGCGCCACCAGCACCAGGTAGAGGCCCGGCACGCAGATGGACAGCAGCAGGGTCAGGGCCTTCCTGGCCACCGTCTCCAGGTTCCGCCGGTCCGCCTTGTAGTTCTGGAAGATGAAGTAGAGCTTGATCTCCAGCACGAAGATGTAGAGGAACCAGAGGATCATGGCGTAGCCGCGCTTGGCCGTCTTGACCTCAGCGCCCACCCACACGGCCACATAGCGCAGCACGATGAGGAAGCAGATGTCCCCCACCAGCACGATGATGCACACGCCGATCTTCCGCGGGCCCTGGTTCTGCTCCACCAGGTAGGCGTCCATGAAGGCCATGCTGGTCATGATGACGATGGTGGTGAGACACACGTGGCGCTTGTCGGGAGAGGGCAGCACCATGGTGAGGTCCCCCCTGCTTTCACAGGTCACTTAAAACGCTCTCTCGGGGTACAAAACTGCTGTTTTTGGTCAAGTACTTCCGGCGTCAAAAATATTTTACGTTATCTTCAAGTGGACAGGTGTCCGCATCTTCCTGTACGAGGGGTAACACAATGAGGTCCACGCGTGCACTTGCACCAGGATGGACGGCAAAGCTGCGGAGGCTGTGGGGCAAAGCCAGTGTCTGAGTCTAACCTTGGTATGGGATGTAATGCAGGATATGAGGGTGGGAACATTGCGTCTCCTCAGCGCAGCTCCATTGATCCTCCCCGATTTGGTGAGCTGTCTCCGCGCCTACGGGCTGAACATCACAGCTCCATCAGCCGTCCCTCCCTAATGAAAGCGGGCAGCCTGCTCTGAGATTCGGTGCTTTATCGGAAAAGCTAAAGTACCAGAACACTTCCAGAATGGCGGCGATCTCCAGCACGCACCGGCGCCCTCAGACAACGGCCCAATTAATTAGCGACGGTCGGCCGGACGTGGCAGCATCGCCGAAAGGCAGGTCTCGGGGTTTTAAGCCGTACCGACTGACCCGACGGCTGCGTGGACCGCGGCTTCAAAAGCTCAGGGAGAGGAGGAGGCCGTGCGCATGACTCTGTGGGGAAGTGGGGGGGATGGGGGCGGGGGAAGGACGGGGAGGGGGTGATGCAGTTGGCAGGGGGCCTACAGGGGTTGTGTCGGTGGGCGTGGGGAATCGGGAGTGCAGTTGCGGAGGGTGTGAGGAGTCTGTAGGGGCAGCTTTATGGCGGACGAGGACCCGGCGGCCATTAATCAGAGAGACACGGATGAGCCGCCCGCAAGGGCCCGCATCCCACAGCGGCCCCTCCACTGGAAGCTCTTTTCATGGGATTCAGATTGCATCCTCCCCCCCTCCTCCTCCTCCTCTCCGCTCCCTGTACAGTCTGGGGAAGAGAGACAGAGAAAGAGAGAGAGAAGGGAAAAAAAGGAGGAGGTCAGCAGAAAGCGGGCAATAACTCACAGCCTGTCTCTAATGGCCTAGAAACACAGAGGCGATTCAGTCCAGCACATTGTGACGTGGAAATCTCAAGTCTCAAGTCTCAGGACACGGCGCCAGAGGAGTGCCAGACTATAGGCGAAGTGTTGAGCCTGTTCTCATCACGAAACTTACCATACTCTAATGGCGAGAGCGGGGCTCATTGAGAATGCAGGGGCGTGATGCGCATGTCATGCTGAAAAGACATCCAAGGTCAGCTGCAGACTGAGTGTAGGCTGTGAACATCACTGTCACTCTGCTCAGTTTGACATATGTAGGATAGATAGGATTTACAATACAATTTATGCATATGCTGTTATCTTCATGCATCCGTAATGTGGAGGTCTCCTAGTCTCATTCTGGATACACAGAAGACAGTGCTGTATTTATTTGACACAGGCCCTTCTTTTGATAGATGGGGGGGTATTTGAATCTGGGGTGGGGGTATTTTCTACAATATTTCATAAATATTTTTAGTTTGACCCCAAATTTACACTGGTAGCCATTATTATTTGTTTGCATATATCCTGAGGATATGGCTGATTACAATCTTACATACTCAAAGCCTCTTAAAACACTAATAGCGTGATCCAGTTACAATGACAGAGGTTAACCAGCATCAAAGCAAAAGAATGTTATGTTAAACAAAGAATGATATTTTCAGGTACCAGTTAAATGAAAAGTGATGCTGTTGGCAGAGTACAAGGGGTGAATGAATGTGTTATATCTGCTGTCTGTAAGTCAATATATACATATCTATGTATATATACAGAATATATTTATATATACTCATACCAGAGATCCGCATTCATTCTACAGCATGTCTGGTTGGCATGTGTAAAATGAACTTTTTAAGCAGGAATATTCCACATATTTGATTTGTACCTCCTCTGTTTTTACACACTGCAATTATTCTAAATGTCTCTAATACAGATATCTAACACTGTAATAACACCTAATGCGCTAAGGTGACCTCATTCCAGGGTTTAATTTCTTTTTCCTTTGATTGTGTGCTCAGGCTTTACATGCTACATGAAATTAAGGTCGCCCTGGAATGGATCGCTGCGATGTATACAATGTGCGTAGTGCAGGGACTAAACAGCGGCAATGGCATAAAAGTGTCACCTGCTCCACCTGGCTGTTTGCCTCATTCCACCCACCCTTCACTCTGTTTTACTGATATATTAATTAATACAGTGCGCGCTCTGTCATCCCCGGTGTCATTACACTCCATCTCAGAATGAGAATGGCAGGCCAGGGAGGAGCGTGATGAGGAGGGTAACGGTCTGTCGGTATCTTAGTGAACATAAGGCTGTCTGTGAGGGTAATTAGGGTAAGACAGAGCGCAACAGCACCTGTGAGGGCGAAGATTAGGGCAACACAGAGCGTACCAGCGTCTGTGAGGCTGAAGATTAAGGTAACGGTGAATTCAGCCGAGCAAAATGATCAATTTCACAGAGTATGAGAGACAGGGAGAGACATGCAAAACCATGGCAGAGAGACAAAGCAATGCAGAGGAGTGTACCTGTTTCACCAAATCATGGTTGAACATTTGATTAAATATTAAGCAGGTTTACCAGGAAGACTGAGTGCAGACTTGGGGCGAGACGTATGAAAACCTTTTCACTCACAGTGTTGAATAAGCAAGAAATAGTCACAGCCATTTGCTACCCTTTTGTTAGATATTAATGCTTTTTAAAAGACCTTTGTAAAACAGAGGTTGCAACAAAAGATGGCGCGGCTTTGAATGGGTAATGAGAAAGGCTTTTCCCCGGCGTGATACCTGCGCTGTTTGATAATGAAGGCGAACACACTGTTTCACTGAGGATTATACTCCGCGCATCAAACTGATGACTGTTAACTTCCATAGCAACCAGTTCCACTGAGAGGTAATAATCAGAGATTAGGAGTCTATAGCAGCAGGGGGGTCTTTGGATTTTCAGGGCAGTGGCGGATTACTGGCTGTGTGCCTTGGAGGATGAGAAAGAGTTAGCCTCCCGCTAACAGCCCAGTGATGTGGTCCCTTCAGACTACTAGGAATTGTCCACGGAGTACAATCGTTGTCTTGTTGCGTATAATACTGTCTTGTGTCATTCGCTCTGACAGAAAACTGAATTGATTGGTTTCATTCTACTTCAATGTTTAGGACTTGCAGTATCAGTACTGTGCAGACAGGTACATACATCATACCCATAGGTATTGAAATAAACAGGCCTCCTGCCCAATAGCTGTATTCATGCATGGAACCTATAAGAATCACAAGTACTGAACCATAGTGTTGAGGCAATATGTGTGTAACGTATGTACACACATGCGCGCATGCAAACACACACCTCCTCCAACTCCACTGGTTTCTGCCTTGATTGCAGACTGTGAAAAGCTTATCAGACAAGTTGCCTTTGGCCAGTTTTTTCATTCATACCAACTGTCATCATTTCAACACCCAAGTCAATATCTGAAGGCTGGCCAGTACCCTTTTTATTAGAATGTTGAATTCTCTTGCGCGTTATTAGATTACATTTACATAGTATTAAAATATTCAGCTACAGCGGCCCTGCAGTGGAATAACATTAGTCTGTCATGCACCATCTTTCAGAAATAATGCTTGCGTGAATGGTTATTCTGGCCAAATACAGCTGACAAGGGGAATTTATATCCACCAGTACCCGCACCAGCAAAACTTATAAGGCAAGTGATGAGTTATCGCATAATCTAATATCACGGCCCTGCTCTCCACATGGGGCCAGCTGTCAGCCGGGTGATAGATGTCTTCTAATTGGACATTCAAGGCGCAAAGTCAAAAGTCAAAGACACCAATCAACAACCTGCCAGCTGACCCCTCGCGGGAGCAAGACTGATTATGATTTCGTGATAACCGATTCCTCACCGTTCAAGAACTGTGCCTGCCAGAGAAGCTGGGTTGCCAGAACCTGGAGATTTTAAGGCTGAGTCATCTTGAATGATGTGAGCGCTGATTACACTTCATTGCGAATGCACCAAGCCCGTTAGCTCAGACGCTTGTGTGAATCCAGCTGTGTGACTTGTTGCAGACAATGAGATTTGACAATGTGACATAACGGTAAATGGAATGACAGAGAAGAACAGATTACCCCTCCCGAAACTTCAGGGCTTCAACAAGCATCAGTCACGCATTCGAATCTGTCTCCTCTCCTGTCTTCCTCTCAATTTCTTTCCACCTTCCCTTCACATTTTGATTTACACACTGTGCCATGAGGCAACATGTATTGAGTCAGTCACCTGGACCCCGTCCTCTGTTAAAAAAATCAAATGCTGCATCAAATAAAATGATATACAATACACTGTATACACGTATGATTATTGTATGTATACGTATGTGTATGTATGTATCATTTCAAATAACAACCCTGATTATAATAGTCCAGAAAAGCAGATTTCATCTCTCTAGTTGCCCACCCACACCCACAATGTCCTTGAATCTCAACAGGGGCTGTGCTCTGGGTAATTGTACACTTAACAGTCAGCATAGCCCTTGAGTTCTGCTGACCTCCCTACAGCAATATACTGTATACTCTACAATATATACGACATTGAATGAATACACTTATGTTCTATTGTGCTGGAAGCAGCTCTGGATGAGAGTGGCTGCTAAATGCATGTAACATTATGTAATGTAATGTACAGCATGGGTCCTCCATTTCGTTCAAACATGAAACGGAAAAGGTATTCATTTCCTCAGCTGAATACCTTCCTTTCCGTTCTACTTAGAACATCTAACCAAACAGGCATTGATGAATTATGCTTTCGTTGCATATATAAAAAAAAGCATGAAATGTAAGAGCGGCATTCAATCAAACCACTTTGGCCATTTCTGCTTACCTTTGAATAAGCCTTACATTAGTTCTATTTTTTCACTCTATATATGTTTTTCCTGGGTCTCAGACTGCTGAGCCTGTAAGGATTTAAAAAAAGGTAATTCTTACTTAAAGTTCTTATTCAGAATGAAGGTGGTTCGATTGAATTTGGGCCCCAGAGGTCCTCTGCATATACCCACAGCCCTGAAGCATCTTCTGATTTTGCTCAGAATGTAGGCAACAGAGCTAGTTCCTAGGTAGCAAAAGAAACCTTGATGCATACTATTTTCCTGGGATTTAAACATCTTCTGAGCAAAATTCTGTAGAGAAAAAGACCCTTGTCATTTCCCCAGTATGAGCAAAAGTTCCTGATATTTAGCATTTTCCTGGGGAGTAAAAAAAGAGACAAAGACATTGATAACTGAGCAACAGTTCCTGATATTTAGCATTGGCTGTGCAGGGCTGTAACATGACCTAGCAGTTTTGTGCTGGCCGAGACAACATGGAGCAGTGTGTGCAAATAGCATGACGTTGGCTGCGAGTCTTCTGGGTTTTGCGGGTTTTCTGTTGTCCCATTTTTCTGCAGTGTAAATGACTGGCCCTCAGGGAGCTGTTTGCTGGCTCGTTTTATCTTATTTTGAGCGGCATGTTTGGGTGTTGGGAGCCATAGTTCCCATCATTGTGTCAGGTAGGCTCTAGCACAGAAAATGAATTGCATTCAACCATCGGAAAACCAAACACATTTCTAACACCTTGTTTGGCATGAAAGTGAAACATCAGACAGTGATCTGAATGCCACACGTGAGAACTGTTATTGTCCACCAGGGTAATGAGGTCTGCTTCTATAAACAATTAATAAAAAGAGGTATTATTTTATGGCCTTATTTATGCATAACGGGCACATTATAAATACTCCAATGAGTGGTGACAAACCTGCATAGTACTCTACTAGAGGGAGACTAGAGGTGATGCATTACCTGTATCCATCTCTGTCATTATAGGATCTGTATCCCTTTTTGTTTAGCCGTACATAAAACTGAACACTCCTTGTACAAATCACAGGGTGAAGGCAAAGCAAGACTGCAAACACTATCCCCAGAGCCACCTTATTTTTCAGTAGCCTATTGTTAAGATGAATATTACATAGACAACTCTGATCCTAGTTCAATGCATGTGGTCCCTCTCTCCAGCTGACAGAGCACTTCTCTGGTCAGACACATGCACAACTGTAAAATCTTGTACAGCTATAATTTAGGGAGGCAATTTAAAATAATAATAGGATCTCGGTGGCTTTTTTTTTTTGAAAAAAAAAAAAATATAAATATATACGACTGAGCAGTATTAAAAAAAATCATCTAGCCACCGTATAGTGCCTAGTTTGTTGCTTGGAAATGGAGTGCCATGACACATAATACAGCTCCTCAATTGTTAGTTTCAGTTGTTAGCTGCTTTTGTAGCATCAGTGTGAAATTGTTGCACTTTCTTTCCACTTGCCTCTGAGGTAAAGCCAGTAGAAAGCCGACTTCTGTGGAAAAAATTTGCATGTTCATCATCATCATCATCCCTGTATCACAAATGTTGACAGCACATCTCTGCTCATTTGGGCTTCTGTGTGATTTCCAGTGTTCAGTCTGCTTCCATTTAGGCAACATTAACCTATACTAACTGTCAAATAAACGTGTGTTTCCTTTCTGTCTGTGCATTACTCCAATTGTCCTTGTCCAAATGACTGATAAATGTCAGAGTGACAGGAGTTAATGACTGATACATGTCTTATGCTGGCAAGCTACACCCACATTGCAAATGGACTCATTAAAGTGTTATGCCATTATAAATATAGGCTCCTCCTACACAGAGTCAATCGCCTGCCTGCTCCCCACGCGTCACGGTGACTGGACATTCAAAATTTGAAACTGTGTTGGTCTGCACCCCCAGTCCAACCCACCTTGGTCCTCACTGGCCACATATCTCATTTCCTCTCTCTTACAGTCTGCTGAAGTAAAAGCAAAGTGTATGCTGATAATTTGAGTAGTTACAATACAGAGGATATCCATAAATGAATTGTGGATGTGTGGAAGCACCCTCTGGTGTATGGCTTACAGAAAAAAAATGGCACCAAGAACCCGAGAAGGCAGCTGCATTTAGTGCAAATTCTGCAAATTCTTAATGAATCAAATAATTTGAAGTGTGATGTCACTGACCACTTTCCATACTGAGTCCATACTGTGATTCAACCTCAGCTTTTGGATGCAAAAAAAATATATATATACTGTTTAAAATGCAGCCGCTTCCAGAAGATAAATGAGAGCTGGAACAGCTTACACACTTAAATGCAAGATTTGCCTCAATGCATGTCCCATACGGTCTGCCCCTAAAATGAGCAGGGTTTACGATGTAGGACAGGAAAGATAGAATGACATGGGCCACATGTCTATCGGGCACACAGCCAACAGTAGGGAAGGTGCTGTGGTTTGTTCAGACGCATCTCTTTTGGCTTGACTACGGTCGCAGTGCTGTGTATTTTTCAGGTACAAGCATGCTACCTGCCAGCGTGGCTAAAAAAAACTCTTGCATTTCAGACACAGAAGTATGAATGCAAGGTGACAGTGGTAATAGAATGTTATATTGTCTCAACTCACTTGCACTTATGTTAAAAAAAACACTTCTTGATAACACAAAGCAATCGGAGAATGCATTCATCATGGGTATTACTCAACGTGTCACTAAAAAGCAATATTCTGTCCTTAGCGGTTATTGGTAAACATCAGGGGTGGAAAAAACATTTTTTTTATTTTGCTTAAACTCAATGAAGCAGGCCTGGCTTTTTGAGTTAGCTAACCACTGATGCTTAAAATGATTGTTTCCCCCTCATAATCATATGGCAACATTGGTTATTGTGTAGCATGTCCTGTTATGTCTGCACAGCTGTCCACAGTGCAGCCATTACTAGCTGCCAACTACGCTTTCCTGTCACGCATGCAAGGTGATGCTCATTAGAATACTAAACTGTGTTAACAACTGTTCTTGCAGCGTGTTTCTAATTGGACTGACAGCTATGGCTGTCACTTCAATATGGATTTGTACAGTGTGAATGTGACCGTATTTAGAAAGGGGCACTTTTTGTTGCATGAAACTGGATGGATGTAGCTAGCTGTAGTACTTGTGATGGCCAGCTCACTGCAGATACAGCCCAGACAATGGTAAACATGGTGAATTGTGCTCTTTCCGACTTTCTGTGGATCTTCAGCATTGCACACGGTGTAGTGACAGACTCCAGCTGCTTCCACACTTCGATAAGTGTTAGAAGACAGTGGATGTGATGTGTGTGCATGCCAGTGATAGTAAAATTAGAGTGCAGATTTTGGACCAGAGCAACTCACTGTGAATCAAGACAAGAGACCACCAATATTGAAACTACACAATTCATAAATCATGCAAACTTAAATCCAGAGTTGAAAAACTCAGAGCTGGAGATGGGATAGTGTAGTCATAAAAAATAAACTGGACATGCTAATGGAATTCAGAGAACCATGTCACCGGCACTGAGTGTCTTGGATCAGATGTGGCAGCTGAGCACAACCGTTATAGAATTATGCTGCAACACATGTCCTCTGTTAAATTAAACTTCCCTGCACTTGGTGACTTCACTGTGGAGATGTTTAATATCGACACATAACACAGCTGTGTTGGAGCAAACAGAAGTAAACTGTTAATGGATGTTTTCAATGGATGTCTTACAATCAAGGCAGGAGCTAGCACAAACTGTAAAACCCACCACAGCCATGATTCAATTTGCAAATACCTCAATGTATGAACACAGGCAATAAAGCAGATGATTGTTATACATGCAAGTACTGCTTAATGGTGTTTGTAAAAAAGTGCTCATCTGTGGAACCTAACAGTAATTTTTTGTGGCTGTCAACATTGGGTCCAACTTATTAATCCATCTTAAACATCAAATACTAAATAACTATAGATGAATAAAATAAATGAGCCTTCACATACTAAAGGTAAAGAGACTGACAGCTAGTATGTATTTATAAATCACCACATGGAACTTGTCTTGTTCCTCTTTTTTGTGCTTAGAGCTTCTGTATCTTTTAATAATGTGACCAACATTGGATGAAGCTTTCAAAGTGTGACTAAAGCACTGCATATTCACAGAAGATGACCAAGGCAGCCATACATCATCAGTATATTTCCATGACACATTAAGGCCAGAAAGAGGGTGGTCCCAGGATGGTGTGAGACCCTTCTGTAAACATTGGCTTGGTGCTGAATGACCAACATGGGGCAGTATGCTGTGCCTGGCCACTAAGTCAGTCCAAATGCAAATTGGAACAATGTTTTGTTGGGTCACTGATAAATCTGGACCAGCACTGAGGGGGTGGGGGATGGTGGTCTTGCACCAAAAACAGTTCTTGGCCCGTATATTAAGTTACAGCTTAATTTGCTCCTCACTATGCCCTCATGTTTTAATGGTTTATCCCCTTTGTGGAACCCTGTTTTGGAATCACCAGCTGCATACAGTAGTGAGGTCGTCTCACTGCGATAGCCTCTGTACTAACACAGGACGGCTGAAGCAAGATGAATGCAATGCACTCACACGTAGCCAATGCCTATTTTTTGAGCTTCAAGTCACACAGTAGATGATAGCAGAGTAGACCCCCATAGGAGTACAGGTGGTACTCAACTAACATCATCTGAAAAACTCAAGAGCGTCTGACAAATCGCAGAAGAGCAGCCTCTGCTGACCTCTGAGCAAAAACCCCTTACCCAGATGGAAAAGAAACCAATTTGTTCTACTTCTGTGGGCTTGATGGTCATTGTCGACTGATGACACGAACCCGGTCCATTGGGCTCAACCTTACAAGCTCTTTAACCACTGGGCTTCTTGAGAGATCCCTCCCTCATCTGTAAGCATGACAGCGCACAGCTACAAGCATTCCGTCTTCAACTGTGGAAAAAAAGAAGGGCTTGTGGTCCATGGACTTGCCACCCTATTTGTCCAGCATGAACGTCATTTGCCAAGGTGTAAATCACTGCAACTGTGACCACATACACCTCATAAGCAGAGTGCTGCATTTTCCACTGAGCAAAACGAGATTTCCCAAACAGAAATACACACTCTTCTACTGTCAAGACCACATCATTTGAATGTTTTTGAAAATTAATGTGTCATCAGCATCCCCATTGTTATGTATGGTCCATTTTTCTGCCTAAAAATAAATCTCTCTCTATTTTGTTCTTGTTACAGAAATGTAAGCCAGAATCATTTCTTGAATTTTTTATGCCTCTCAGAGTATTGTGCATTTGTGGGGAAGGTACCCTTTAATCTAAAATTGATTACTTAAATGGTAGCGGCTATGTAGAGTTTACAAGCTGTGTAGAATTGTCAGCTATAAAAGTCAGGTGAATATGGAAACCTGCAGTCGAGTGTTGCTAGGGAGACCAGCATCCACACAGTACTTGCCTACATTTTTCCTATGATTATGAAATAAAATAAAAGATCAATACATAATTTTCCTGGTTCTGTTCCTCAGACTGGAGGGACAGCTGTTCTATGTGAGGGACACAGAGACAAGTGAAGTATGGCCGTTACAGTAGGTAGGGACATACACTGGGGACATAACTCTGACAGCGAGAGTGTATAATCTCTTACTGAGAGAGCGACATTGATAGGGGTATATCAATTATGGGGAGAGGGACACAGATGGAGCCATGTTGATTATTTGGAGGGGGACATGGATTGAGCCATGTCAACTACTGAGGGGCACAGATAGGAGCACGTCTAATATTTGGAGAGGGACACATATGGGGGTATTCCTATTACTGAGAGACGGACACAGATGGCGGCACGGCTGTTAGTTAGAGAGAACACACAGAGAGCAGGAAGAGGCATGTCTGAACCAGACACCAGACAGGCCGTGTGTCTTAATCCATTCACAAAGCTTCAGGGGGAGCGAGCAGACTTGATGAAACAGTGGGTTCAGCTCTGTCAGTTAAAACTTGGCCATGGCGGTTTGTTGAGGCCCAGCCAGCGGGCTATTCCAATATCCAGTCACGTTGTTAGCTTCCCTTGGCAATCGCAATGAAAAGCTCTCAGCGGTAAAATTATAACTGCAGGCAATTAACAACACTGGGCACATCTAATAACATGGGGATAACAAGTTTTCTTAAAGCACGCGACTAAAACATTTAAGCGTGAGCCACGTGATAAGGCGTGTGCATTTGTTCTTGGGATACTTTTGTGATATTTCCTGTGTTGTTATTGGAAAGGAATGCCATTAGCGTAAAGGACTAAGGGTAATAGTAGGCGAAGAAGCACAACTAGTGGTGACATTGAAAAAGTATGTCAACATCCCGCAGCTCATATGCCCAAAGAAGCCGTTGGAAGCTGATGGCTGTTTGCAATTTTGGACGATCAAATCCCACCATCTTGCGCATTCTCACTCCATTCTCCTGACTCATTCCTAGTCTGTTCCATTCTCTCACTCCACATTCCATTCCCACTCTAAACTCTACACTCCCACTGCCAACGAGTTTCTCTCCATTCACTACATTCCCTCTCTTCAGGCCCAAATTCCCTCTCTCCCCTCTTTCAGTCCCTCTCGTCTGCGCTCCACCCCTCCTCTGCACTTCCCTTGCAGAGCTGAGGGAATCGTAAGCACTTTGCTCCCATTTCACAGTACAGGCATTTTATCTGTGCTGGCAAAGTGCTCTCGGGGGGATTCTAGGCTCAGAGGAACCATGTCGACAGTCGTCTGATCTCTCAGTCCGGTTCCAGTTCACGGATTTACTTCGCTCCACGACTGACCTGAAGCTGTTGCTAAATTGCATCGTGCGGAGCCCCGCAAGAAAATTAACACATCATGTCAAATCTCTGAACTCCGAGAGCTCAAATCAAGGGCAGTTAATTACTGGCCTAAGTAGTGGACGTCAGCGTTAATTTGTCACAAGAAACTTAAGTTCCACTCGGATCAGGCTTCAAATGGAAGAGAGCTGGCCCGATACCGGGGCACCACGACCGGCGAGCTGGCCCAAACCGCAATCCCGTCTCCTCTCCCTCCAGCTCCCGGCGAGCCATCGCGCGCCCGCTCCGCTCAGGTCACTCGCCAAATCAATTTTAAAATTAATATGCAGCCAGAGTCGCATCATTAGGTTTCATAATTTCATGTTCCCACGGTAATGCCTTTATCCCTCCACCTCTCAGTTCATTTCTCCCGAGCAGCTCTGGTGAATAATTAACCGCGACCGTGAGCGGAGAGACAATGAGGCCCGGATCCCTCGCGCGGGCCTCCCCTCCCTGCTCCGCTGCCGGAGATCACGAAGGAAGTCGGGGCTCGGAGTAGAGGCGCGGGGACTGCCTCCTGGTGGGTTGTGGGGGGGCGCTTTATCTCTGAGCCACTGATGGTCCTCCCTGCTGGTCCTCCCTCCTTTGGCCACAGAGCAGGAGGGAGGAACTCAGATCTTCACATGGGAGGATGTTGCCCAGTGCTGTGATACAGTGCCGTTCACCCCAAAGCCTTCTCTCTCAAGGTACATCTGTGCCTTGCGTTATCCTCTGAACATTTTGGTTCCTAATTATTCTTTTCCCTTCCCTATTTAAATTGACTTAATCTGTCAAGCTACAGCAACTCCTCTTAGTCATGACAGAGGGAAAAAAACCCCGAAAGGTTTGAATGAAGAAGAAGAAAAATGAATATTTTGCATGTGAGGCTCATTTATCACAGTCCTGTGCAAATTGACAAGACAGTTTGTATTACCATAATTTTGATGTGTAATGAAAACTAGTACAAATTTACATCTGAAATGCAATCTTCATCAAGTGGAATGTGTTGAGTTTGTGTCATGAAATCTCATATGTATATGTAGATGTTAATTAAATACACATATAGATATAAATTATACATATATGGACGTACATTACATACACATGTTCATGTAATGCGAGCATATTCAGAATGCCAGGCATGTATGGTCTGATTGAAATAATTGGATTCGGAGTTTCCTCACCCATGTAATTATCTGTGGAGTGAAATAAATGAAGGTAGATAAGCTAAGTGATGGAGTGATTGCCTCAGAGAGTGTGTTGGAAGTCATGAAGTTGAGGAGAACGGGGCAGTGCTTCAGGAGGCGCGGGGACCGGCCCGAATCTGCCGCTTTTCAGCGGTCCCGCTCAGGTGGAAGATAAAACACAAGATTAACTTTATGAGACACGAGACCTTTTCAAAGGGTAACAAAAGAAATGGTGTACGAGCCAGTTTGACCTTTACAACCTTGATCAGGGTGGAGGAGTGTTACGTAATAATCCAGGCATGCTGGTAATGATGCCAGGATCCCAGCCTGGCAATCTTTCGTCCCACAATATCCTCACTTGCTGTGCAGACACTTTCACATGTATACCCAGCTGCACAGACACTGTACACCCAACTGCATAGTCTCCTCCTGTAGACCTAACTGCACAGATAGTCTACCCTGTACACCTAACTGTGCACGTAATCTCAGCCTACCACTGTGCTTACACTCTCACATATGCAGCCAACTGCACAGAGAGTTTCAAAATGTGCACCCACCTGCACAGTCAGCCTCACCTTGTACACTAACTTCTACAGATTGTCTCACCCTGTACACCGAACTGTGCAGGCACTGTCATCCTAAATACACAACTCCGCATACACTCTCACATGTACACTCTACTACACGGATAGTCTCAAATTGCACCCCCAGCTGTGCAGAAACTCTCACTGCGTACACCCAGCTGTGCAACATTGTCACCAACAGCATAAAAGCTTTTCCAGAGCCATTCTATTTGTATCTAGCCCCACGTACGAGCCCCTCTGCTGCATTTATCAGTATAAATGCTCCCGTCCCTATCAAGGTTGGAAATCGGGAAGCCTCATGTGCATCCAGCGCAATCAGGCTGTCAGAGAAGATGAACCTGTCCATACCCCTGCATCCTCCCCACTTTCTGATTCACAAACATCGCCCGTCCGTTGACAGAGGCCTTGCACAACGCAGATCTATCATTCTCTCCCTGACTCTCTCTCATTCCATCGCCCTCGCTCTGTAAGTCTTTTTGTCTCTCTTCCGCTCTCTGTCTGTCTCCTTTATAATTTATTGTACAAAAGTAGTAACGAGAATTGATTATCTGGACTTGGGACTGGCATCGGACGGAGATATCGTTTTGTATCTGACAAACTTGGATGTGGAGGAGAAGAGGGCAAGGAGAAGAGTAGAGAGGAGAGACCAGAGGAGAAGAGAGGTGGAAAGGAAAACTGAGACTAGAGAAGGGACTAAATTGGACCATTAGAGGAGAGAAGGGATTTGAGTGGAGAAAAGAGCAGGGTTTTTGTTCTCACAACAGTATTACCTCTACAGGCAGGTCCTTTTCATCGTTTTCTGTACAGTCACAGTAGAAACAAGGGAAAGACCTTCAAAACAAGAGGCTTAAAGTGTTGTTTGCTTTTATAAAAATAGAAACCTGGCAGAGAGGTGGCTTTAGGTCGTGTGCTCAGCGCTGTGTGGCTGAACATTGGATCAAAGGTCACATTACAGATTGCTCACCAATGAGAATCAAGCAGAAGTTTTCTTTGCACGGCCTTTTGTTTTTGCAATTCTCAAATATTAGCTGGAGAATCAGTTGCGACATCACTCATGATATAATGTCACAACTGATACCTGCACAACTACACAAGCATGTGCCGTAGATGTGGCCTGTGTGCGAATTTGCAGAAATAGCCATCTGCTGATCATGACTACTGTGTGAAGAGAAATATGTTATGACATGAATTGAAATACTACAGTTGGTGCTGGATCCAGATGTTTGGAAAGTGTGAGGAGGGCCATTGAGCTAATGAGGGTCTGCAGAGATGAGGTACTGCTGCTTCCATGGTGCAGGTGGACCGTACTCACACTGTAGAGAGACATCAGCAACAATGACGATGTGTGTTTGCAAATCCGGCCCCAATGCTCAGCGAGGCTTAGACTGTTTCACATTTATTAATGTTTATCCCTGCTCTTTCCCAGGCCGGTTCAGCATTAATTATACCGCATCTCTGCTCTCAGGAGCCTTCGAGGACTTGGCTGTGCTGACAGAGACGGACAGCGCTATGCTCGTCGGTAAAGGAAAGCCAGCTCACTCTGGAACTGGCAGGGTAATGGTTGGGAGCACCGGGTGAACGGGTGTTGGGGGCTTAGCTGCACCGCTGCGGCTGTCCTTGAGTTTCCCTGGCGTGTACCAGAGCTGAGTGGTCACCGCCTCGGGAGCGGAGCCGCGTTGCCGTGGAAATGACAGTGTGAGCCCCCCCGGCAACGGGACACAAAGCAAATGGCCCTTTTCCAGCCGACCGCTCAGGCTCCCTGCCTCTCACAAAGCAGCAGCAGCAGCAGCACGGAGCCCGCGAACACCGGCGGAGCGCCGGGAGGCGGCGGCCCTTGACGGACAGGCCGTCAGGGGGGCGGTGAGGCGAAGTGAATGACGCGCACCTCCGACCCCCCACTGGGTGCTCACCGGGTGGCCGGGCACGTCCCAAAACGAGGGGGTGACTCAAACTCTGGCCATGTGACTCACTGCCCTCAGAACCTCTGAATCACAGCGGCCCCGCTGAGCCCAGAGGAAGGAGGAGCGACATCTCCTGCATCAAACCCCCCCACACACACGCGCCCCCCGCTCCGCACTCCCTAATTATTCGCGAGAGAAAATCATGTCCACTCGTATCAGAGACGGGGCAGGCTTTTACGCGCTTTGAAAAGCTCACTGCACCTCTGCCAGTTAGCCTCAGAATCAGGAAGGCAGACAGCGCTGCTTCAAAGTTGTCTCAACACCAGCAGATGCTAGGTCCCCGTGGCTCTGCTCCACTCAGCCTGCCTGTCTCTCTGCTCATACGGAGGGGGAAAAAAATCACACCCGCACCATCTGGGCTCCTCTTAGACACACAGCAGTGGGGAGGCTGAGAACAAGATGCAATGGAGCGTGCATACTAACACATCATATATAGATATACAGTTATGTGCGCACACATATGTCTTCCATAGAAAAAAGACACAAACATTATAAGGAGATAAATACTCTCCTTCTGCTCGCTCTGAGTGAGTCACACACACACACACACACACACACACACACACACACACACACACACGCGCGCGCACGCGATAGCCGCACTCATTTTGGGGCTTATGGAGCCTCGCCTTCCCCTAACCGGTCAGTAGTGCATATTCCGGAATGTACTGGACAGCTCATTACCTGGCCCACATCAGGACGACACTTGAGGGAAGGCTTTCAGGCAGTAATCAGAGAAAAAAAAACACCGCATTTCCAAAACATGAAAAATAAGAGCAGAATTTGGAATGCTGTCAAGCCTTAAAATGCATTTGCTATTGTAATGAAAGAGAACAACTGAAAAAAGGAAGAAATGATAAGATATTTAGAGCTGCATAAATGGGATAAACGTGTTTAGAAACCCACACAGCTAAAACATAAATAAGTGAGGTCCACCTGAAGACATATCTGCACATCGTTTACAAAGGCCTACAGGTGCATGCAGAGTAGGCTGGGTGAATACTGCTGAAATTGTCATGTCACTCCCAACACAACAGAGCATCTTAAATGAAAGGCATTCCATTCCATTGGATTACACTAAATATGAATCATCTGAACTATAAGTCATTTGCTAGGTGCTGCAACTTCCTTATTTTGTGATTACTTCTGGTTTTACTGCGCAGTCAATGGCTTACCCAAAGTAAATCTTAGGAATTTGCCATTCCTTTTAAGGCATTGTAAACAGACAATACTAACTTCATTTATGTGGATGAAGCCTATCCTGTAAATGAGTCTATAATAGCATCCTTTGGTAAGATGAGCACATAAGGGAAACATTCCACGTGGCAGAAGTTTTCTTTTTCTTTCAAATGAAATGCACCTGTTCACAGAGGCACACAATGGGCACAGCACTAGACAGCTGTGTTCACATTGTGTCCATTCTCTGCGCTCAAGGAATACAAATTTCATGTTTTTTAAAAACACAGATATAGAGAGCTACCGAGCAGCTCTGGCAGCTAAGGCACTTGTTCCAAGTGCAAGTTGAGCCCTTTGGCCCGGGTTCTCTGCCGACAGTGTCTGTGAGCCCACAGTGGCAGAACAATTGGCTTTGTTCCACTGGGGCAGCGGTGGGTATGTCAGCCAGGGTTTCCTCGTCACACTGTTCTTAGCTCCCTGTGACTTTTCAGACACCTGTGTGCTGTGCAGATATGCCTATCTGCTGAACAGTGTCTGCTTTCTCGTGTGCTGTAACCGCATTGGTGCGCACGCATATCTGAGGATTGTATTTGCCTTAGCTGTCACAAAAAGATGAGCCTAATGCACAACTGAAGATCACACATACACAGAAAAATCTGTAATACAGATACAGCCTGGAATATTAAAACCACAGCTTGCTGTGAGGCCATACCACAGATGTGTATTCACATACCAGATGTGTATTTGTATGCCTTGCATTATAGTTTCTGGACTTCTGGATCATGAATGTAGGATAGATGATGATGGAGTTTGCTTAGATCTTACTGACACAAGTCTATGATTCCAGACATGAACTGCTCTTGGGACCTAATGAAATGTGATGTAATCTACGCAGGGATCCCCAAGCCAAGGGGATCTGTCATTCCTCAGTACCCTGATCCCTTGATCAGCCAATCTCTCCTGGGCTACACCTTCTCCTCCAATCATTTCCCCATTCACTCCACCTCAGATTGAAAAGCCAAATTATTTAAAAGATTTGAAGCTGAGCTACCATGACCACATCCAGTCAAAGAGTGGCTCTTCAGCAGGTAATGAAAGGTGATGAGAATTCAAAATGCAGAATGTTCAGGGTATATATTCAACAATTATATTTAAAAAATATGATTTGTTGACTAACAATGTAATAACCATGCTTGAAAAACTCATGTCACCCAAACTGGGTATTTGTCACACACTATGTATAGTAAGGTTTGCAGCCATGCAATTTAATAGGTGAAATTTTCTGCACCTGTGAAAAAAATATGGGGAAAAGGGCATTAGCTATGACTGAAAGACTCTCATGGCTGACACAAGGTAGAAGAGAAGAGGCTGTCATGATTCTGAAGACAGGATTGTGAATTTCTAGAATCGCCATGTATTCTGGTGTGCAACGATTAACAGCATCACCTCAGTCGCAGGGTTGACTCCTGATCAGCTACAGCCAGGGCAGCACAAGTCACTGCCCGCCCACTCCAGTCGGCATAACCGATTGCATCATATCTGGCTTCGACATCTTCCTGCATCCAAAAGTGCAAAGACAGACACCTGCGTGCCGCCGTGGCCAGGTCAGCTCCGGTACAATGGGATGGCCCCTCCAGGAGGAAGGCATCAGAGCCTGCAGTGCAGACCCTGGCCTGGTGCTCAACAACCGCCACAGAACGACACATCAATCCAACAGAATCTGGACAAATGCAATAAGGCACAATGCTGTCTCCAGTGGGCAGTCAATCTGTTTTGACATGACAGCAGGTGGAGTTTGTAATGCATACGCCGGAAGATTAGCCACCCACGCTGTGCAAGTTCAGAGTTGGTGGTGTGAGGGCACGGGTTGCAGCATGGTATGGACGGAGATGAGGGATTATTGTTTGTTAATAAATGAAATTTTGTTACCTGACTGTGCAACACTATAGAGGTAAGGTACAATATCCTGGCCCCGTGCACCTTTGTGTTAAATAACAGGCTTACATTTACTTACACCGAGGCAAGGCATTCCACAGAATTCCATGACACAAAACAAAAAGGGTCCAGTGGCCTGGCCACCCAATTCACCTGAGGTGAACCCTGTCCACTCCCCTGGGAGGTCTGAACCGTTATGAGTGCATGCTCAGGACTCACGGCACGTCTGCTCGCTGAGCTGCAAGCAGCAATTTTCGCTGAGTAGAATATGATTTCCCAGAGAGAAATAAACCCTCTTGTACAATTCCTGTAAGTGTCAGTGCCACGTTGAGTGTAAGCATTGCTGGCAGCAAAATGGAAGACACATGAGATATTGAACTTGTTCACTGAAAAATGGATACACCTGGTGTTTCACCTCCTTTGGATTTAATAATGGATTCTGAATATCCGTGTGTCAGAGGTGCCAGCATTATGTGTTGTCCTTGTTAATGCTTGAACCACAGAATGCCCAGTGTGTAAAATATGTAGACAAGAACCAGACATACTACTGCCGTAAAGAGAGGCAAGCAGAATGGGGCACATGACAAAACAACAAAGAATACAGGGTGCATGTGTATATGTCAAAGTACACTAAAATGGTAAAAGACCACATTTAAAATGATTAACTCATTAATAACCAACCTAGAATGATGGTTTCACTCCATAGCCTATGGTGATGATGGAGGATACACTGAATGGACTGTTCACACACACACACACACACACCTTTCTCTCTCTCTCTCTCTCTCTCTCTCTCTCTCTCTCTCTCTCTCTCTCTCTCTATATATATATATATATATATATATATATATATATATATATATATATATATATATATATATATATATATATATTATACATAGAGAGAGAGAGAGAGAGAGAGAGAGAATGGTGTTCATTGAGCGGAAAGAAGAAAGAGACACTTTCAATGAAGTAGTGAAGAATCAAGTTGAAGCAAATGTGGACAGGCATATAAAACAATGGAGGTTAAAGGTCAGGTTATGGGTTAACTGCTGACACCATTGCTCATACGGTCATTTCTGATCCACATTTTCTTTTCTGCAGATTGACTCGGGCTCTTGGCTATTCCGTGAACACTGCAGCAGTATTTTGTAAGCACGCCTGACGAATGACCATGGGCGCAAAGCCATTGCAGTAAGTGCAAATAGATGGACGAAATGGTTTGCAATCGCGAGTGAATTAGAAGGATTCGAGGCGCTGGTCTTCAGAGTTAACAAATATAATTATACAAACCAGATTTATATTTTAGAAGTGCACAACATTCCAACCCCTTCTGTCGTTTATCAACTGGTATGAGACATCCTCAACAATCTGTGTGGAACGAGCGAGGGTTGGCTTTTTTATAGGAAACCCTCTCGGCACTTTGCCAACCGCTGTCTCGCACGAAAGGAAATCTGGTTTCTCTGCCGACTCAGGGCACAAGCTGGCGCTGCTGACTGGACACGCGCTGACACCGTTCAAATCAATAACTGGCTGGAATAAAACGGGATGATTTTCTACATGGAACACCTCATCCCGCGCAACATAAGTAGTTTTAATCGCTTTCCGTCTTTCCCGGTAACTTTGATGATAATTACACAATTTACTGGCTGTCAAAAAAAAAAAAAAAATGTTGATATCCTTTCGGGCGCCTTAAAGCAACATCTTTTTTTTCAAAACACAATGTCAAAATATGGCATGGATCTTGTTGTTTAAATAAACTTGCGAGTGGGGCGGCGATACGAGCGCCGCAGAGCGCAGACTAGAAGAAAGCACACAGACTTTTCACATTTGACCGGAGCTGTCATGACCGGCGCTAAATATCCCCAGACACCTTAGTTCATCGTAATTTTTCGTATTAAATAAATACATTTGTATGTTTTTTTTCTTTGCAGTTTTATGCTTTCTAGTGTATACATGCACTCCTAACTATTGTCTTTATTTAACATTATTTGTGTTGATCTAAGTCACAAAGCATCACTCCATGAATGAAACGACTCCATGGAAATACTTCCACTGACATGCCTACCTCAAGGGCTAGTTGCTGTCCAGAGTGCTGATCCCCTCTCTCCAACGACGGGGGCTGGAGGGTGATTTAATCCGCTCTGTGTTGCACGAAGTGTGGAATGCAGTCCAGTATCGTGTTTGTTATAAATCGAAATCTATTTGCAACCTACTCCCCGCCACGGCGAAAACGTAGGGAAAGACGCAAATCCTCCTCAGTCGCGGGAACCGTCACAGTTCCATTGAAAGATTGAGAGACATTCACGTACGCGGGCCGATTTTGCCATCCCAATTTCCTATTCGCAGCTATCTTCGTTTTCCCGGATGCTCTCTCTCTCTCTCTCCCTTTCTCTTTCTCTCCCTCCCTCTCTCTCTCTCCCTCTCACTCACTCGTTTATTCTCCCCCCACCCTCTCAGCAGAGAACATAATTTATTGGCAATTTACTTATGTAGAGAGACCGTCATCCACTCCCCCTCTGCCCTCCAGCTCTCTAGCAACAGTTCCCTGCGGAGCCGGCTGTGGTCGTGGATCAGGGGAAGCCCGCTAGGCGATGAGAAGGATGGTCGTTTTCCCAAGTGTAGGCTTTTAACAATGTTCTGCGTGCTCTTGGGACCGACGTCGACTTTACAACACACATGACTTCTCTGAACAAAGACCTACATTTTATTAACAAGAAAAGACGAGTGTAAATAGTTACACAATAATGGTTAAACAAAATGTGAATTTATTACATGGCTTGAATTGGCCGGACGGCCTTCCAATGGTATGCTTTTTTTCATCTACCGCATGGACACCTGCACGTCATTTTACCGACTACTGCAAACGAGATCAGGCGATGAGAATATAATTACTGTTCATTCATGACCTCATCATCTTGACTTGGCCTTTTTAATGTCCGATCTTACTATATATGGAAACACTAACTCTAATTTCCATAAGTGAGTTTAAGAAAAAGTTAACAGCACATTCACACCTTGTAATCCTGCAAATACTGTCTCAGCTTTATGTTGTCTGGAACCTTACAGAAGCTGCACAGTTTAACAGAGACTTTCAGGACCTGTGTTACTATTGTGCATCAAAGCAGCTACATACAAAAGAAATCCATACGTAGCAGTCATTCATATTGTTAAAGAGAGACAGCTGTCCAAAGCAAATTTCAAGGTCTTTGGTCTCCACAGGTTGGTTGTAGGCCATAGAAAATTTTGGAAGAAAAGGGATCTACCAATATCTATTGTAATGTCTTTTGTGAAAAGGTTCAAGACTACTTGGATGATGTAGTTGGATGGTCAACATCCTTAGGGCCAGGAAAGGAATCCCTAGAGCTTTTACCACCAGCTGTGAGAAATGTGGTTTTGAAGGCAACTCAACCCCAATAGGAATAAATGGAGATGAAAAATTGTATTATTAGGACACAATGTCCCAAGACTGCATAAATGGTGTTTTGTGGAAGAAACCTCTTATGGAGACACAGTACAGAGAAGAAATTGTGCGCATTTTCCAGACTGACTCTTAATAGCATTTGGGACTGTGGTTTTGGGTAGCACGAAAGAACTACTCCAGGCATGCTCTTCAGCAGTGGGTTTGACATCCCTCACCCCTAGTGCCCTTGTTAGAATTAAGGGAAATGTGGAGTCACAATTTGTGCCATTAAACTGCGGTTGAAACCTCGATTCCTTTGACGTTGGATGTTCCCACATGGCAATGATTCAAAGCATGCATGGAAATCTACAACAAAACAATGAGATGAACACCAGACCAACATTCTGCATGGTTCATCCTGATCTCCAGCATTCGATTCAATACAGCACCTGTGGCTGGAATTTAATAATGCAGTTCACAAGGGGAAAAAAGAAATCTGAAGGAACTGGAGAATTTCTTGTGGGACAAGCGATCAAAAATCCCTTCTGAGGAGTGGCTGAAAGAAAGACTATGGCAAGCATCTCTCTGTCTCAGTCAGATATATATATATATATATATATATGTGTGTGTGTGTGTGTGTGTGTGTGTGTGTGTGTGTGTGTGTGTATATACACACACACACACACACACACACACACACACACACACACACATATATATATATATATATATATATATATATATATATATATATATATATATGTGGGTAAGAGCTTCAACAATTATTCTAGCTGAATACATCAGTTTTAGAAATCCACTGAATTATATTAATTGAGATTTTGCCATAAAAACGGCAGATGGCAAATGATCGCAGATGTACTAATCTTAAAAAGAATGCATTAAGTACTTTAATAGATTAAAAATATCACAGACATCTCTGCAGCTTTTCCTCTGAGGTTTCCTGCCACAAGAACACTGCCAATGTTAGAACATCTAAAAGAAAACACCCTCACATGTTCCATAACCATGAGTCAGAAGATGTGACAGCACAATGCAGTTTTTCTTACTGTAAAATTTCTCCCATTTTGGAGGTAGCTAGCCTACTTAGCTGCACAACAACAGCTCTTTCCGATAATAATGATATACCAAGGTGTGTCCTGCCTTGATACAACATAAAATTGCCATATAATCCTTATAAGGACAAATCTGCTGCATCAGTAAGTTATTTCGGATGTGTTTGCACATGGTTAGCTAGCCGAAGTGGAGTACATTGTGCTAGCTGGTTGAGATGTGATAACACACCTCAGAATAATATGAAACATTCTGTCAGCGCTGTCTATAGAGCTACAAAGAAACACTTCAGTTTCGATTGCTGCCTGAAAGAAACACCTCATCATGATGTCAGGGTTATGCTACTGCATGCATGAGCAAGCAACAAAACTGCTATAGAATATAAGTACTTCTTCACTACAATTGTTTGAAAAGCACAAAAATAATATTTCAGTTTTGTGTGGAGACGTGTATTTGTGAGGTATGTCAAAAAATAAACAGCTAACAAAACACACAGTAGAGCTTCTGAAATGGAGGTCTAGTGTGGAGAAACTATTCATACCAGACTTCATATCAATGGAAGTCACCACCGTTTTATGCTGTGAGTTTACCCAAGAGATGTACCGGGCTAGGTTATCAATAGGAGTGCCTTCAGAAGCAGCAGTTGTGAGTACTTCTAATGCTGCACATACGGTGCGAGGGACTCGGGTTCAAAGGGCTTAGAGAAATCATTTAAGATGTTGAGATTACTCTGTGGGGGAGAATTAGAGGACCTTGGACCAGGGCCAGCCATAGCCTGTGCAGTAAAACCAGTGCTGGCACTAATGGCTGGATTCCATCACCATTGGTCCTTAACTTTGACTAACAAATAAATGCGTGTTTTTCATTTTTTTTTTCCATGTGTTTTTTTACATCAATTTTTGTGATCCCTTGCTAGAATATTATTGTGAATGTAACAATTGCTAAATTGTGAATCAAAGGTAGGGACAAATGTTCATAGAATCCAAGTCTAGTTGTCAGCATAGAATGTATGCTAGAAATATGTTTCTCAGTCACCTTGGAAATGTTTTTGATATCAGGGTATTCAGACTTGGTATTATTGAAAGCAGTCAAGAAACATAGCACTACAATCAAAAACAAAACAAAAAAAGAATCTTTCAATCAGTCTGCAACTTCCAAGGACACCAATGCTGTTTCTCCCTTGTCACAAAGCAAAGCCCGGGATTGTGCCTTGGGGAGCACCAGATCAGGAAGTGGATAAGTGCACGAACATTTGATTAGTATGACGGGAAGTAGTGACCATTGGCATCACTCAGTATGCAGTAACCAGTGGCTGTCTGCCTGAAGGCCAAATAGCTCTTTGCCCATTAGCCACACTCCAGTGTGAGATGGCTCGATTCCTTTACCCTGTATTAGTCAGATTTGATGCAGTCTGCCTTCCAGGTCTCTCAATTTTCTCCTCAACACAAATATTTTTCCTCATTATTGTAATTGTAACATTGTTTCTCCGTGCTAATTAGTGCTGTGTTCATTCTGTGTGCCTCCCATTTGCCTGCCTCACTCTTTTCATGTGTATCTGTCTGCACATTTTTGTCTGTTCTTATTTAATAATGATACCTGCTGGGGAGGTGTGTGAATTTGTGTGTGTGTGTGTGTGTGTGTGTATGTGTTTGTGTGCATGTGTGTGTGTGTGTGTGTGTATGTGTGTGTGCGCACGCGTGTGCGTGCACGTGTGCATGCCCACACAGATGTGTGTGTCGCCACCTCTCTACTGTTTGCCCACATCTGTCACATTTTCCACAGATCTCCCACTGTTGTCAGTTTTAGGATTTGCAGCATCTTCAAAAGGCCCATAGCTCTGCCAACTGGCAGAATACCTGCCTCTGCCCACGGTGCTTCTGGTTGTCTAAAGGTGTCCAGGGTCTGGCTGCAAGATGCAGCCTCCTCCACACAGAGCATTCTGTGCAGGGGAGAGGCAGAGATGCATATCTTGTGCAGGAGGAATTCAGAGCATCCAGGATGAGCTCAGAATTAAAGGTAAACACTCAAGCAGGTGACAGAGTGGGTGGCAAGTGCCCAAACAGAGCAGGTACAGTAGAACTGGAGCTCATACAGTAGCTGTTAGAGATATAAGTCAGAGGCAAGAATCATGTCAGTACGTGTCTTGTGTATGTGTGTTACTGTGTGTCATACATAAGGCCCACATTAGTGCATGCATCAAATAAATTGCTTGCTCAGACAAATTCCTTCACAGTAAATGTTTCCCACCAAAGACGTAGGAATTGTCTTAGGTTGACCGGTATACAACTCCCATGCATCGATTTATTAAGGAAGATCGAGTTGGGGACATCTTTTCCCACCAAAGTGTTTGTAGCAAATTGCTGAAAAATCCTCAAGGCTTCGAGTCAGGACGAGTTTAGTGTCTCTATCCTATTTGCATCAATTTCCTCTTAGTGTGTGTGTGTGTGTTTGTGTGTGTGCGTGCATGCACGCGTGTGTCTATGCGTGTGTATACATGTGTTTCCTTCAGGCAACATCATGTCTTGGGAAAAAGGATGCATCGTCCTCCGATTTGAAAAACAACAGAAAAGAAAAGATCTGCCCTCCCCCAGCCCCTCCCCCCTGTGCATCTTCCCTCAGCTTCCTTTCATCCGCGCCGCTTCATAAACAGCCTCTTTACCATATCAAAGCCCCGCCCGCGTTGCCCCCAAAACTGTGTTCCAAGGCGGAGGGAGAGAGCCAAACTAGCGAGACAAACCGTGCATGCGTGAGAGGGAGGATGCAGGCTGAACTGTGCCTGTGTGTACCGGGGGGGGAAGGGAGGGAGGGAGGGGGGATCGTTAGCCAGAGACCCAGGCTTGCACACTGCGCGTAGAGAGGAGTAGGCTAAGATTAAGCTTGCCTCAGTACACAGCGAGCTAATATTTAGGAGGAAATGTTCCAAAAACCGCTCTGCAATTTAACACATCTCTGCCACGGAAACTGTGACTGTATCATCCAAAAGTAGATTTTCCTCTTCTCAGGCTTTGGTGTTACGAGTACTTTTTTTTTTGCTCAATGCCTCTTGGATTTAAGTCAATTGACAAAAATCACTCACTTTCACACGTAGTGTAGTTTACTCCCAAGGTAAGTTCCCATCTGTGGCGTGACCTGATATGCACAACTTATCTCAGACCCCACGGCTTTGTAAATTTAATGAGGAATTCTCTCCTTCCTATGTGTTCATCCAGTCGTGTTTTTGAGATGCATCTTTACCAGGGAGATCGAAGATATCTGCCCACTTTATAGTGCACCCTTCATTCCTTGCTGTAGCCTTTGTGACGGTCTGAGTGAGATGTGGATAGTCCATTTCTTTATTCATATAGCCCCTGGGTCACAGCCCTGGCTGTCAGAGAAGAAACGGAACACCTGCCCCCAGCCTCACATCCTCTGTGTCTCTGTTCTGTGGCGAGAGCTCAGGCTGATGCAACGACTGAAGGCCCATTGACACGGGCACTGAAACCCGACTGACAGGGACCCTTCAGACGCGGTTGCTCATTATGCAAAGCCTTTTATACGCCACTTCAGTCAGACTTCTGAGGGTTACATATAAAAATCAGAGGCAGAGAATGAGAGAGGGGTGTATCAAGGGCTATGGAGGGTAATGAGAAACTGTCAAAGAGAAAGAGGGGGAGAAAGAAGGAGTGAGGAGGAGGGGAGGGGGCGGGGCAGATCGGGGGTGACCGTAGCGATGCCTGCTGAGTGTGCGTGCTGAGCCAGGGTTAGATCGGGTCACCCGTGTCCGGGCCGGGCTGATGCAGCGCCGCGTCTCGCTGCATGACCGCGGAAGTGACCCGCCAGCGGATTCCTCTCTCCCCCCCCCCCAAATCATTACTCTGCGCCGTGCCTCCACGCTCCGGCATCTGCTGCTGTCAGGAGCGCCTTCTTAAGTGGTGACAGAGAGGAACCTAACGGAGCGTAAACTTTTACTCTCCTCTCCCCGCTAACGGTGCTTCACACTCCGTGGGCGTGCGGGAGCTCCGCGCCTCAGACTGTGCAGCGCTCGCGGGGCGAACTCGCGGGGCCCACGCCGGCTCTCCGCTCCCTTGCTCCGCCGTGCAGGTGTGTGGGGGGGGGGTCAGCGCGGCCTGAGCGACGACTGAAGCTCTGAAGTGGACGGTTAGGGGAAGTGATCTCTCGTCTGCCAGCGAGGGTAGCTGCTCCTGGGGGAGCCCGCTTTACTCTCTGCCCCGGAGAGGCTCGGTGATGGATTTACAGAACTTTCAAATGCTGACCTTTCAGTCCTGCCAGAGTTGCAGAAACCGCCCACATTTTTTTTTTTTTTTTGCCGAGCTGCACCGACAAATCGGGCGAATCCCAGTGCGGCTCCTGCCTTTCTCCTCTCCTTTGAGTTGATTACAGGAATTCTTCAGTGAGTTTAACTGCCAACTCCATTTAGAGCAAGAGCAAAGAGGAAAGGACTGAAAAGGAATGGACAGACAACAGCTGGATGTTCCTAAACATTCTTACTGTTGCTGAGAATCTGTTTAGAATTTTGAGCTGGAGTCAGGACTTTACTGCTACATTTTATTGTTCTGGTGTCATCGCTCTGGAACCTTTACAAAAATAAGGTTCCTGGCACCATTTTACTGCTCAAGTAGACTGGAGGAGAGAACAAACTTTTATTAGATATGCGGCATATTAGGAGATATAGGATGGTAATTTCTACAGTATCTTACTCTTCCACAAAACTTTCATGTTCTTTTAACAATATGTCTTACAATGGCTTTAACATATGTTGGGAAAGATGTTAACTGCACACAGGGCTGGCCTATGAGAAAATCTGTTTTTGGCTGGGCATAATGAGGATTTATACTGAGCTTTGAAACACCATTGAATTGATATGTGCTTTGGATATCCACTAAAACACTTTCCCTGGAATTCTTTCCTCATTTTAAACAGTTTAGATATGTTTCATGGCTTGGAGGTAAATCATTTTTTCAAAAAAACATCCATACAAAAACATGCATTGCATAATTATGAATTATGAGTTATGAACTTATCATATCATTTCACAACAGACTCCCATGCAATTTTGCCCTGTGTGGAATATTTGGTCTGAATATTGGAACTGAGTTTATTTTCAAGTAATATACAGATATTTACAGATAATTAAGAACATTATACATCAAAGAATTCTTTTTAAACGTGTCTTTGGCTTCAAAAGTTAGCCTTCGGGACTACTGCATCAGATATGAAAGGGTCTGTCAAAAATTTAAACATGCATGGTTAAAGTCGGGTTTAAGGGCACCTTCTGATTATGGAGGTCATGTTACTGAGGACGTCATGGCAACCAGGAAGCGAGAGCGAAAGGGAGGGAGGGAGCAAGCGGCAGACAGACACAGGCTGGCAGACACAAAACCACTGAAGATTGTGTTTTTTCCTCCATCATGGGATTTTGGTTTGATTTATTAGTTTCTTTTTAGTATTTCAGTTTGTTTTTCGATGCGTGGAACCCATGTGGAGCAATCACTGAAGATTTCTTTTGATTCAGATGTTAAAAAAAGGCTGCTCTCTTTTTCATTTCTGAAATAAAGCAGTTTGATCACTCCTGAGCCAACACAAGGGCGACATGTGACACTTTATTATTTTAAATACATTAAATTAAATACATTTTAAATACATTTAAAAACATTTGCTTATTTTAAATTAATAAGCATTTCATTTTTAAAATATTGTCTACTGTTAGTATTATTTATCAACTGCAGCACTTTGCTCTGTCTGCATGTGTCCAAAACCTGAATAAGATCCATTCATTTTCATGTTCTCCAAAAATATAGAATTCTGACCCAAAATACTAAAAAAGTGCATTAGATTTTCACTGACATCCGTATTTTAGATGACTCATTCTAGGTGTTTTCTCTGTTTGTCACATGCAAGGCCTATGAGGATATCTGTCAAAATGAATATTGAAAGAAACTACTGAACTCTCACAAAAAGAGCTAAAATCACAACTTATTACAATTCCATTTTAGCCATAAGATTTGATATATTAAGGTGTTATTTCTGTCACAAAGTGGTATAATTACTCTATCTAGAAGAAAATTGCTCACCTAATATATTTCATTATGCTAATTTCACCTTATAAAACTAGTTCACATGTAGAACTGATGGCGTCCTACTTAAAGCAGGGGTATAACCATGGTTCTTCAGACTATGTAAAGAGTATAATGTATGCATTTCTTTTTTCTAATCTCTGGGTATTACTCTGGATGTTATGTCTTATTGATACAGTGATTGTTCAATCTGAAAATGAATCATAAATCTGTAGCCACTGCATGTTGAATCCTTTATTGATCAGATCGTGACTTTAAAATTTAATTAATCCCTGAGGAAAGTTGATGGGGAAATAGTTCACATGTCACCGACTATTCAATTATTAAAAATATAGCTTTTGGATATTACAGCATGTAGAGATAAATCTGATGGCACGGCTGCCGATGTTTCTCCTTCATTTTCTGCTGCAGTGTGCTTTGGGAGGGGAGAGGGCACTGTTGTCAGTGGCTGAGGACACTTGGTTACTGTTCGGTAATTTAGTTCACCTGTCATGGCTTTCTGTCATCAAACGCACAGAAGGAAGAAGAAGGGAGGCAAAATGACAAAGCCTCACATTATGGCCAGGACTGTTGAGCAGTGCTCGGCTTATTGAATCTGACCTGGGGTCAGTCCTGAAGTGTCTGCAGTTGGCACTGTCACACCCGTAGTAAGGTGCTATTTATAGTCGTCGTTAGGATGACTTTGATGGTTTTTCTGTGTTAGAAGGGAGCTTGTGGTCTGATCGGACCGTTACTCGTTTATGGGAATGGTTGATCCAGAATGCCGTTGATGTTTGTATGAGGGGTTGTACTGTGTCTTGTGATTAGGTGGTTAAGTTCAGCTGAGCAGCCTTGGTGTTTTTTGCTGGGAATCTCATGGTTTTATGACACAGCGGACAGTTAATGTTCAGAGCTCAAAACTGAAATGTGTATTTATAAAATACAGTTTTTTTATGGACAAGCTCAGGTTTTATTTGTTCAGGAATTTAAATTAGTGTAGCTGACCTTGAAGGCTATAGTAAAGAATTATAAATACCTGAACATAAAAAAACAGACCAGTGATGTCTCCCAAGCCTTGAATTACAAAATTGTTTCATTTTTCCATGATACATGCATCATATTGATAAACCATGACACGCAATCGCAAACATTGTGGAGGTGGTGAAGGGGCTGGGCAGGTTGAGATGAATGACATCATGAAAGAACATCATCGCTGATAGTGCAGCGCAGGGAGGGGAGGCTGCGATTGGACGGGGCCTGAGCCGGGCGGAGCTACGGCGATGTGAGCGCTTCATGCTGCATCTGTCAAGTCTGCAGATCTGAGTGGTGAATGGAGATGGACGTGGAAACACGATTACCTAAAAGCGAGCGACTGGATGGCCAATGAGGGCTAATTGGTAAATGGAGATGTCCGACGGCGTAATTACGGGACCGATTTTGGTAATTCATTTAATGGAGAGAAACGCTGAAACAAGTGGAAAGGCCCCCGGATCCTGCCGAGCTTTCAGTCCGACTCCATTAGTGGAGAAGGGGGACTTATTTCAACGTGATGTCAGGCGCTGCTCTGCGCAGTCCAATCTCTGCTGTTCTGAATGACCATATCATTACAGTCCTGTCTTCAGTGCCACTGCTTTATATCAGTTAGTGTCCAGCTAAGTATGGGAGAGGGACGAGATGCCATCTGTTCACCTGTGCGACTGAACAAAGCCCAACACAACCCAGCCACACGGCCCTCTGCACTTTGAGACGCTGCTTTATGTTCCTGTGGTAACCTTCCCCGACCTGCCGCCCAGTATTCCGACTACCATAACCTACCGTTGCCCAATGTACTACACTTTGATTAAACCTACAGCAATACACTTTATCCCCAATAAACCGACATAGCTCACATCAGCCACCATAACTTATCATAAACCTATCACAGTTCTCTCCAGCTACCATAACGTATCATAAACTTCAGGCAGCATAACATACCATAAACTTCCACAGTTCATTTCAGCCACCAAAACCTCCCGTGCTGTCTAAACCCAGAACTGCAGAAGCTGGTCTTGGTATTGGTTCTACTTTTTGGACGTATGGTATTTTTGTCTCAGATTTTGTGACTTCATTTGCATGTGTTCAGATCCCAAGACCCCCAGATCTCAGATCAGCACCTTTCACAGGGTTCACAGGATTGAAATTCCTCCTTGAATTATGGAGGGCATGACATTCACTGCTCATTACCACGGCTTGGGTTTTATGAGATTATGGCTGTATTTTTAAACCATAATGTGTGATCATCCTATCTGATGCATTGTATGCATTTATTCAGTCCTGTTATATGCAGGATTACCAGGCTTCCAGATTCTCCACTATAGATGATTGTTGATTGTTGCCTGAGGGGGTGTGAGCGCTCGGGTCTGCTCCACACTGAGTTCCTATCCTGATGTCCTTGACTTCAGTTCTGCAATACATTCAGTGTGTGCTTTTCCTTTACTTTAAGAGTACGTACCCTGAAGATTCCATGAAAAAACCGATAAGGATTTCATTTTTACTTTGTATTGATCTCAGATACTTTGTATTATTTATCGAGCAAGCTGAACACACTGAATTGGCGTGGTGAATTTTTTATGCGAACCATTGTGAAAGAAAGTGTGTATAAAAAAAACAGACATACAGTGGAAACAGACAGACAAACATACACTGATTCATACGTCCAGATGTTCTTACAGCACATTCAGATACACATTACAGACAGACAAACAGAGACAGACAGATATCCATCTGTCCATACAGACGCACACACATGCACCCAGGTCTCTGCTCTGTGAGAGGCAATTCTGGGATCAGGGTACATTTGGTTCCAGATAAAGAGGGAGTGGGGGGGGGGGGTGGCTGAGAGAGACAAAGGGCCCAATCAGCCCTGCACTGCACTGAGCACGCTCATTAAAACTGGAACTATTTCAGTTTCTCCCCACTCTTAATCTCATTACACTCCGTGCAGCATATGGACTATGGCAGATGTTTAACCATTATCTCCAGCCACAGCCCGGCTCCGCGCCTCATCTGCTTTGTGTTAATTAACTGTGTTAACGACCTGGTTAAGGACAATGGCCGTCAGAACTAAGAGCGATGCGGATGTAAACACGTCCAGGGCTTCCTCTCTCGTGAAAACGGGTCGTGACGAATACCTGGCGGATCAAAATGAAAGGAATGAGCCTAATTATGATGTGTAATTTTCTGCTTTGAGGTGAAATGTTCAGCCCTGGTCTGATTTTCACTGTTGCTGGCTGGCTGCAGGTGAATTGGGTATGACTGGGTAAGATGGGAAAGGAATGTCACGTGGCTGCATTCACACCAATAGACCGGCTGCTGACGTTACAGCCGCACAGAATTGATGATGTCACACGCTGTGCTGCGTGGACTTGGACACCTTTGACTGTTTGTCAGAAACCAGTTGACCTAATGATGGCAGATTACAATACATTATTTTACAGTAATACAGTATTACAATTCCTCAGTGCAGAAGAAACTGAATACTTTGAGGCCACTCCAGAAATTGCTTTTTTTGGGGCACAAATGTGGATGTTGACTAAATAATATGAAACACATAAAGACAAGCTTGCTGTCTTACATTGAGCTGTATCTAGTTATCACAGCTAGATTGCTGTCTTCTGTAAGATTAGGTTTAATTAGGCAGTGAAACATTGCTGTGGCAAGCTAGCTTCATATTGCCATAATTTTTGATTGGCAAGCTGATGAGTCTTGCACTTTGACATTTCAGAACTCATTCTTTGGAGCAGTTTGTCATGTTTGCTAAAGCCATTATTCTCATTGAAAATAGCAGTATGCTAAATATAACTAGAAAACATTGTACGCAGAAGATATCTAACTATTGAAAATGACATTACAGGGGCTAATTACACAGATAATGTTTGTTTGTTAACAATTATCCTGCAATGTCTTGCTTTTATTTAAGAGTTAAACTAGAGGCATGTTTAAATATATGAGTTTTATGCCTCATGCATGGAGGTTCTGTAAGAAGCGACCGCTAAAGCTTTTCAGGGACTTTTGGTTGTGTTACAACACAGCACAAGAGACAATGCATGAACCATGAACTGTTTATTCTGCAAAAGTGAACAAGGGATGTTCGTAATGTCTGGCATCTCATAATCCAAGATACAACAATAAAGCTTTTCCTTCCTTTACTTCAGAACATATATACCTGTGTTTATACCTATACCCTTTTATCAAACTAGGATAATGTTAAAGAAAGGAACATGCATGAAAGAATTCAATGACAGCTGGCTCAATCACATATTGCAGTTGTGCACTCTGCAATATGCTGAATGACTACCTGTTGACTACCCACAGATTAATACCTGACATTTCCTTAAAATTTTTTTCCCTTCTCCTGTCTCCAATCTGGAGGATATTAAGCCAGATGAAAACGTATGCTGCCTTAGAGCATTCCCTAGCAGCTGTTATGCACAGTCAGAGTGCTGTATTTATTCCTGTTACGATCCTTGGGAGGTGCAGCATACAGGAACATCTGATGAAATCCTGTAATTTGCACGCTTGCTGTCAGGTATAACACTTATGCAACGGAAATTAAATGTTTCTGGTTAATTTATTCTGAAAGGCAAAATATAGTCCTAAATCATACAATTAGTTACAGTTATTATTTCTCAGTGGTTTTTGGTATTACAACATAGTGGTTATAGCCTAATTGTTATAAGCAGACAATTAGTTTTTTTCTGCCAGAAAACTGGAAGGCACTAGCTGTTGGAGAGTTTATTAAGTAATTGCAGACTGCCGCCATCATAACTTGACAGGATTGTCATTTTTCTCTGTATACAAGTACTTGTCTGTGATTGGCAAAAAAGTGTGAAATGAGGCATCCAGACCAAGAGGAGCAGAGTCTGTTTTGTGTGCAAAGAGAAAAGGAGCCCTGCTCACACTGATGAGTTTCACTATGTGCCTTATCAGTAAATTCACTGAACTTAGCTCCACCGTCATTGGCATTTACCAGCTAGTACATAGTGTACTACCCCTAAACTGCTACACTGGTATTAGACCTTATTCCCATGATGCAGGCTATACAAAGCTCTGTTACAAGTCATAAATCACATTCCTGAAACAGCAAAAACACCAAAGCGAACACTGCTGCTAAAATATCACGCCGAGTACTCTAAAAGGAATGAAGGAGTGAAGAGAAAGCAGGTGACATTTACCTTCTCAGTGCATTTTGTTCTGTTCTGGGTCTGTCTACAGCATTGTAATAAATGTGTGGCTTTAGCCATTCAGATATGTTCAGCCTGTGATCCAGTTTATTCATCTAGATATTACAGGTTATTAGGATAATTTAAGATATTTTTTCCATCAGACCACATGATCTTGATCATGTTCTATTTTGAGCATGCTACACAGAAAGAATAAACATATTTGTGGGGTTGTCTGAGATTCTGACCCATAATTTTCTAATGGATCTAACGTGTTGGCCAGTGCATCATAGATAGGTCAACGATTTCCAAGTGGACATGGGACACCCTCTCATTATCATCATGATTACCAAAGGAAGAGGGATAATAATGGTATTTATTTGTGGAAGCAGATCATTTAATCAAGATGGTGCAGAGCGGGCCGCTTTACTGTTTCCATCAAACCTGTACTCATCAGCGCTCGCCTGCCATTTACACCGCGTCGTGGAGTGGAGAGTGCATTGTCTGCATGAGGAACGCACACCTCCTAATTACAGTTTAGCATTTTCACAGCGCATCCTGTCAATCACTCTACCCGGTGCAGCCTTTTTTATGGGAATGCGGCTGTGCATCACAGCGTGCCGCCTGATTGGCCGGTTGGCGGTCACGCCGTCATCAATCCTCCATTCCGCCTGTAAGTGCTTTACAGCCTCTTTCTGCTGAGTGTCGGCTCTTGTGAGGGACTGAAAATGGCATTTTCTGTGACATTTTCTTCCACAGGCATAGGCAGTCTTTTTCATTCACGTGTGTAGATGACACACAGATTTCACTCCGGTCGCTTAATAATACCATTTGTCCTTTGTTACATTGTCTCATGAGAGATGCTGTACATTAGGGATTGCGTACAATCATCTGTCAGAGAATTCGTGGAACTATGTTAAAGTCATATAATTTTCTGTTTACACTCATATTAACTCTAAGTATTACCATGCATATGCGGAAACTGATGATTATACTACTACATGCAAAGCAAGCTCGCAGTGCTTTCAGAAAACAGAATGTCACATTTTACTAGCTGCTGACACAAAATAAAAAAGATTTTGCTATTTACAGTGTGTAGGGGAAGCACACTGGCTACAGTAACTGTAACTATTTACCTTTGGCCAAAACCATTCTGAGGCTGAACTACTTTTTATGCTTCCCGTGGGTGCTTGCAAACTCTTAGACAGACCGGCGGGGACACCAGCACATAATGGTGAGGTCATCACTAACAGGCTGAAACTGCCTCGCTGCAGGAGAAGGAAATAATAACAAACCTTTATAAGGTAAACTGCGCAACGAAAGCAATATTTTTTAGGTTTTATGTGTTGTTTAAATGAAGGCCCAGCTGATGTTTTATGATTAAAGGAAACTGAGTCCCATTTGAGGAGACCTGGGAGGGCACTGTCCATAGAGGAGCATTACAGTTAAAAGAGGAAAAAGGAAGTAGGTAGAAGAAAGGAAGTGATCTCACTTGAGGAGTCGGTAGGGTTGAGGGGGAAGACTGGTAGACTGAATTTTTTGATAGTCTATTTGGCCTGACTCAGAAGTTGGGGAAATTACTAGAGTTCGGTGAATCACAGAAAAAAAAACAACTTCATTTGTTCATTTCATCATGGTTTTGTGGATATATAACAGCCAAGGACAAACTTGATAGTCTGTTTATAAAACACAGATGAATAAATGAATAAAATACAACCAACCATGAAACAAAGCCTGACCTTTTCCAGCATGTTGCAGTTTTCTTGTTGAAAGAAGAGTCGTGAGTGAGCTGGGAAAGGGTTTTTCTTCTTTTTCTTTTGCAATGCATTGATCTTAATGATAGGTATACATGTTATAAATACTCTTTTATCCTAGTAAGAATAAAAAATAGCGTGCAATAAAGTAGCTCCAAACAGTAGCTTATTACATTACTTTGCTTGAGAAGCATTGTAAAACAGCAACACAGGCTAGCTGCCTGTATTTAAACTTGTGTGTTATTTGTTTTTCCTTTTCTTACCAATGATTTTAGCCTACCTGGGTTTAAAATGAAATATTTCTCTCAGCTGGATTGTCGTTGTCATTGTCATACTGTTTGTCCCATTGCCTGGTGAAATCATGAAAGGTAGCTGACATTAATGATAGGCTCTAGCTGTGACCACTGTTTAAATTAGCTATTTCAGGCCATACACAGGCAGGTTCACAAGCTAACTATTAGCTAAATTACAACAATTACAATGATTGAATGATGCATAACATCCAACTGATATTAAGGAAGCAAGCTAGCTAACTTGCCAACACATTTCAGAAACCAGCAAATTTCAGTTTTTTAGATTGCAGACAACAAAAAACACAAGCAATAAAACTGTGACATGTCTCCTCTGATCCAAACACCGCTGCGGTGCCTGAGAAAGCTAAGAGGAATCGCTCTGATAAAGAATGCACTGGTTGGTTTTAATCTGTGGGCCATGTGCATTAGCAAAGATTGAGTGCCTTGCAGATGTGATCTGTACAAGATCTGGATAGACTGATAACAGATGCAGGTTATTAGATTAATGCGTCCATATACTATACATTGGTTTATTTGCACAGCAGCTGCTCTAAGCTGATGCCCAAGAACAAGGAAAATACAGACAGGAAACGGCTGCTTCAAGAGGAGTGAAAAATATTCCTAAAAGGATAGCAGAACAATAGTGAAAATCCCACATCTGGTGTACCCTAGAAGGGGTTCTGTGAGAGGGGTTAGCTGTCCCCACTTTTGAGGTTTAACTCTTGTGTAATTTTACGCACCCTGTACCTCGTCTCTGCTTTAGAGCCTATCTGTATAAACTAATGCTCAGTAGCTTCTGACTGCACTAACGATGTGTAGTTGATCCATTTATTTTCCTCGTATCATGGCTTCTCTGTGCCAAAGAAAACACGTCTCTAATCATTTCTGTGGCCTTGCAGCGTGAAGGGAAATGTATTACACTTTTCAAGGAAATGCGCATTTTGGGTGATACACTGAGAGTATACACTAAAAGTAATACAGGTGTTGTCGGTCTCCTCATGGGCTTTTTACATGCCCCAGTGGTGATTTTTTTCTATAGAACTGCAGGACAGATTTTGGATGGGTAATTGGAAGCTTCTCTGCATTTGCCCCCTCCATGTGTGCGCACACACACACACACACGTACACACACATACACACGTGCACACACACACCACTGAGGACACTGGAGTAAAGCCGTAACAACCTCTGCAGCAGGTATTTCTGCTGCACGTCAAGCCGTTACCATGGTGACACAACATCGGCTCGTTTGTTCAATAGCTTTTCCCTCCAGCTTTGAGGATTTTTCGGTCAAGTTCCAGTGGACCAGTACTGCTACTGCTACCCGTACAGAGAGACAGAGAGGACCCAGCATTCTGCCCATAGCAGCTCGTGCGGACATGCACAAGGTCACACTGACACAATTGCACACATGTTCTACCCTTACAATGCGCTGTGGTTATCGTCCACAGTGTTTGCAACCAGCAGCGGATTTGGAGGTGTCCTCAGCACTGCAGAAAAGGATTGTGGGCATGGATCAGCAGTCAGCTAGAGTTCTGTCCCAGCCAGACAGCCATGCAAAGTTTCTTCACCCCACAGCAGGGATAAGCTCCAGCCCTACCAGCCACTGGTGCTTAGATATGGACTCAAGGATGATCAATTCAGACCAGAAAGTCTGGTGATTGGCTGATCTATAAATCATTGGGATGAGCTGAAAGTGCACACAAATTACTGCAGGACATTAAGGCATCCACATAATGTAGAGATCTGTGACTCTCTGCAGCACCTGCTCTAAAACGTTTGTCACCAAGCTAGCAAGGGCAGCAGACACCTTATTTGACTATAGCAATTACACCATACAGTTGCTTAGTGCCAACCGTTGTTTATTCATCGGCTATTTTACATGGACACACAGTTACTTTCCTGGTTTAATCATAGAACGGTGTGATTATGGTAGTATCAGGCACTAACCCATGCTGTAAGGGCACCATGCATTTGGGCTTTCGGATAATTGAAATTGTTGGATTTTCTTCTACTTTAAAAGTAAACGAACCGGACCAGAAGCGCGCTTGGAGAAAAAGCTTTATTGGTGCAGATGGAATCCGGCAGCATTTCTGCCTGCGAAGCTTTAACTCAGAGAACTGTTACCGTGATCGGCCTTTTATACCATAAACAAATGGAGGCAGACAATAGGTTTACAGTTGCAGCATCAACCTATGCTTCCAATGCAAATCAGAATCTTTTGATGCTAAAGGTTCCTTTGTCTGGTGGTGGTTGCCAATTGCCCACTTCCGGTTGTATCCTGCTGTCACCTGCCTCAATCAATCGCTCATGGCTCCAACTGTAGCATGGCGCCAGAGGTGTGGAGCTTCCTTTGTAACTATGGTAATAAGGCTGTCAGGCTCAGCAGTTCTCTGGTTAGAAGTTACTATAATCTTACAAAATGATGATCAGAAGTAAGGTCACATGTTTCTTCTAGCACTGCCCCATAACATTATTTGGCATCTCTTGTAGAGCACAATTACATTTGGACTGTTTTAAAAGAATGCTTCTGTATTTCAGAAAGTATGTGACTCAAATAGTAAACAATTTTATATTTAAAGCTGTTTATGACTAAATATTGTTGCAGTAGTCTCTTGGGTGCCATTTTAATCCTTAATACCCATGCAAAACAGTTCCTTACCTCACAGAAAGAAAGAGAAAATTGAAATTCGGTAAAGAGGATATTTCCACTGCATGCTGTGGAAATTCTATAGCATGTGCTGCACAGGCCAGAGATCAAACTCCTGGAATTGAACTACATATGGGTATCGCTTTTATTATAGCGCTGCTTTTCAACTCGGTTCTCAGTCACTGTGTTACTTGCTATTCTGTTTTTGTTCCTCTGGCTTGAATGTTTTATCCTCATTCTTATAAAAGAGATCTTTTATGAATGTACATTTTGAAATTCTTGCAAACTTCATTTCAGTGCCATTTTAATCCTTAGCGCCCATACTAAACATAGCTCCTTACCTCACAGAAAACTGAAATTTGGAAAGGGATGTTTCCACTACCTGCACTGTGCAAGCCAAAGATCAAACCCAAGGAATTTATATACACACATATATGGATTGCTTATATTGTACTTATATGGCACTACTTTTAAACTTGATGCTCAATCACTGTGTTACCTGCTGTTCTCTGTTCCTGTCCTTGTTCTTCTGGCTTGAATCTTTTATCCTCACCCTTATAAAAAAACACTGGGATCTTTTATGAATGCACTTTTTGAAATTCTTTTGAACTACACACATCTGTTTTAACTTACAGACTTAAATAAGAGCACAATTGATTTATTTTGAAACTTTCTGGTTATTTTTGGATTTGCTGTCAGGAGTTAAGAATGCCATATTAGCTTTGCTGAAAAGAGAGGCACTCATTGGCAGTTCCTCTCCAATTATGCCAGTGTTGATATTTGTATAAAGATTTTAAAAATACTTAAATGTAATAATTCAAACATTAGTCTCTCAGACATGATGTATTTGGGCAGATTCCAAATCACGAATCCAAGCCATAAAACAGTCAATTTTCAAGCTGGCAATTGACTAATGTGTTAATTTACACATGCTTTTTTCTGTCTTTATTATTCAAATTTTCAAAAACTTTATTGAAGACACATTTTGGTACATGAATTACAATGTATAATTATAATGTATTCTTGTGTATGTATTCTGTCTTTTAAAGAATCTGAAGGATGCTTGCCCTGTGTGGTACAGCAATTTTGATTGGTTTAAAAGGTTTAGCAGTCTGTTGGAATTGCCTGAGGCGATAGGAAATTAGAGGTTTCCAATGTGACCAATGTGAGGGTGCCAACATATTTTAATCTATTAAAACAATGCATGTGATTAATCCCTAATAATGTGAATGCCATGTTTATTTTAATGAAGAATTCTAGGTCTTGGCACATGGTCTATATAGACCAATGGGAGGTGCTGTTTGGATTGCCACATTCTGGCATGTGATGCCCTTCAACAGTGAATGGTGTCTGCGGGAGACCAGCTGGAGACAACCCAAGCTCAGCAGCACTGACAGCTTGGCATCTGGGAAGGGAAATGGGGAGAGCCAGGTGGGCTGAGATTACAGAACAAATCTCATGCACATATGTGCATATCAATGATTTTGATGTATTGGACCTGTTTTCCGCGCCACTCCATAATTCATGCTTGGCGAGAGTTCAAAGACAGGCCAGGAACGATGTCTCTCAGGGACTCTTTTGTGCTTTTAGAGTCCTAATACCCTTTTCCAAGTTCTCTGATAAGATCCCGAACAAAACAAATAAAGTTTAATTACCATTCTGCATTTTTGTCCTCAAATTTCAGTCACTTATGACATAAAATGAACCTCATCTTGTCCTTGAGAAAGGTAAAGGTGGCTCTAAAATTTACTTGCTACTCTCTGAAATGACCTGCAGTACACAGCAATGGATTTTAGGACTGTTCCTGACATTACAAACTCAAGTCAGGACAGTCATTAAAACTGAACGCCAAGTTTTTGTCACAGCACTGTTGTGAATGCACAAGAGATTTTTGGCTATTGCTAGGCCAAAAAAAAAATCAGATTTTGGTGCTTGCAGTGCTGGATTTCAGTTTTCAATGCTTCATTTCATATGCATTTTCTATTATATGGGGAGGCTACCTTTTCAGGTACACTCTTGGCAACATTAACACATTACATTTTACTTTCAAATTAGCCAATGTCAGTGTAAACATGCAGCCTCTGGTCAGGGTGCTTGTTCAATAACTACACTATGTTGTTGCTACTAGTCTGTTGTTCTTCATTTACATTTTGAAATACTTTGTGTGTTATTGAGATACTGTAGCCTCAATGGTGTGAATAAACTCTGGTTTCATGGTGAGTTCTGTGTAATACTTTGAATGGAAGGGCTCTTTTAAACCACCTATGGGGGTCCACTCCAATTGTTTATTCAAAATGATCTCACTCCATACTTGCAGCAGCAGGACAGTGGATACATGATTTTATTTCCTCTTCTATGCATGTAAAATTGGACTCCCTAGTCGCTCAGTTGTTAAGGTGCTTTCCTTCAGACCCTCTTAGGCCCAGGTTCAATCCCAGCTGTGTTATTAGTCGATGATGACTGGGAGCCCACAAGAAACTGGCTTTGTTATGTCAGGGATAGGGGTTGCTTATCTCATTGCTTTAAGATACCCTGCAATCTGTCAGGCACCTGTAAGTTGCTTGGATGACTTCAAGGGAGTACTGCCTATCCTCTGATGAGTGCTCACTCTGCTGTAGTGTGGCGTGTGACTTGCAGTACAAAAAAATTGCCATTGGCTACATATGAGTGTATCAGAGGAATACATTCTTCTCGCAGTGAGATGAGCCTAATATACAAATGCCACTTCCAAGGGGCATTTGGGGCAAGACAGCATAAGAATATGAAAACTTCTTGAGTTAAAAATCATGCCAGATCAGGTCTGAATCCCCAGAACTCTGGGGGTAATGATCACCAGGAAGAAAACTCCACCCTAGGAGTGGATCTCTTGCACTGCCTGCAGCATTGCCAGCAATAAACCATACAGCCGTGAAAAAGAGTATTTCAACTCAATTTAAAATCACTGCCAAATATGAACAGGGTCTGTAAAGTATGGATAAAATTTCTCAGCCATTCTTCAGTGGCTCTGTCAGGACTCACCGATTCCCAAGAGCAACCCACGATAATACCTTGCGAGCAGCTAGTGAGTCCACTCTCTCTACAGCAGATTTCATAATCGTAGAATGATTTCTCCAGAGTTTAAATGGCACAAGGTAATTGGGTTACTGAGTGGGGCAGTTTCACTCATTGAACATCACAGTTGATGCACTACTGTTAAGTGTAGTCATCATATATACATACAGTATATATATAGGTGAGCAATGAGTATTTCCTGTTAGATTCAGGAACAATGCAATAATTTGTCCATGTGTATTTACTGCAGGTAAAACGTATGCTCTTTTTATGTGACTTTTTACCTAGACAGACAATGCAGACAGAACATTTGTGGGATGTCTGTGTCCTCATCAGACAGAACATTTGTGGAATGTCTGTGTCCTTACAGGTAGTTCACTTCATTTCTACAGCATCTGCAGGTAAAAGTGAAATGTGGATTGGGCTCTTTCTCTTCATTGCACAATGTCAATACACAATTAGGTCTTTACCAGATTCTCCCAGAAAGTTCATTAGGGCTCTGTAATTAGAGAGAGTCTGGACTAAGCGTTTACAAATTAAACAGCTGATAACCAATTATGGAGTCATGTGCTTTGGACTGGCAGCTTACTCATCATGATCTGGAGCTTCAAGCTCTGAGCAGTGCTGAGCATGGAGAGATTCCCTTACTTATAGCCTTTCCCCTCTGTAGCTGCACTGCGCTCCTGACATCTCTCACCTTGGTGCTGTTCTCTTTCTCACCCCTTTAGTAGCTGTGAACACATTTGGGCTGTGCTACCCTCCAGGACTCTCTCCTCTCAGAGTCGTAGCTTGCCTCCCTGCCCCCCTCTCTTCAGCAGTACTCTCAGTCCCACCCCCTTAGTACGTGGCCTGCCCCGGCCCCTCTCACCATGAACACTCCCCAGTTCTATGCTTCCTTCCTGGCCCCTCTCTCTATGGAGCTATGGTCCCTCTCTCTCCAGCAGTGCTCTCCTCCTGCCACGTTCCTTCTCAGAGGCAGTGCTGCCCTCCAGGCTCATCTATCTCTCCATCTGTGCCCTCCTTATGGCCCACCTCCAGCGCTGTGGTGAGTGCTCCTGTGGCCAGCGCCATCACCACAGCTCCCGCTCTGCAGTAGGGACATCCAGCACTGACACTATTTCCCTCCTCCCCGGGGGACAGTGCACAGCACAGAGCAGGAAAGAAGGGCACCCTTCCTCAAATACTTTCATTCACTGAGTCGGTTTGAGGGAAGAAGAAGAAATGTGTATTTTAAACTTTTACCTAAACAACTTCTGTTTAATCCTGAAATCTTTAACCAATAGAAATGTATATATATATATATATATATATATATATATATATATATATATATATATATATATATATATATATATATACAGACAGGTGACAAATTAAAGGAAAAACCAACATAAAGTGTCTTAGTAAGGTGTTGGGCCACCACAAGCTGCCAGAACAGCTTCAATGTGCCTTGGCATAGATTCTACAAGTCTCTGGAACTCTACTGGAGGGATGGAACACCATTCTTCCAAAAGACATTCCCTCATTTGGTGTTTTGATGATGGTGGTGGAGAGCGCTGTCTAGCACGTCGGTCCAAATTCTCCCATAGGTGTTCAATTGTGTTGAGATCTGGTGACTGCGAAGGCCATAGCATATTATTCACATCATTTTCATACTCATCAAACCATTCAGTGACCCCTCGTGCCCTATGGATGGGGGCATTGTCATCCTGGAAGAGACCACTCCCATCAGGATAGAAATGGTTCATCATAGGATAAAGGTGATCACTCAGAACAACTTTGTATTGATTTGCAGTAACCCTTCCCTCTAAGGAGACAAGTGGACCCAAACCATGCCAGCAAGTCCCCCACAGCATAACAGAGCCACCGGACCCCCTCACTGTAGGGGTCAAGCATTCAGGCCTGTACCATTCTCTTGGTGTGTGCCACACATGCACTTGCCCACTTGTCAAGAATATGGTGAAGGATGACTCATCTAGCCATATGACTTTTTTTCCACATCTCTTTAGACCAGTGCCTATGGTTTTTGCACCACTGAACTCTCAACTGTGCATTCGTCTTTGTAATGAGGGGTTTATGCACTGCAACCCTACTATAATATCTCTATGTAATTGTCGATGGACTGTTCTTGCTGACACAGTCTGATCGTGTCCTGCATTGACATTCTCAGTCACCTGAGATAGAGTTGCTCTTCTGTTTTTCCTTACATATTGCACTAATGCACAAGCATCACGGTCATCGAATGTGTGCTGTCAACCACAATTTCCGACTCTATTTACTGATGTCTTTCCCATAGATCTAAATGCAGATGTCACTTTAGTCACTGTTCCTATTGAAACACTAGCCACTTGAGCAGTCTTTGTGACTGAAGCTCCTGCCATCTGTGCCCCAACAATGAACCCTCTTTCAAAGTCACTTAGATCTTTTCCTCTTGCCATCTTGATCCAAAATTGAGATCAACTGGGCCTGCTCGGCATTTTTATACATGCCACAGAGCATTATTGGATGTTAAGTGCTTAATTGTATCATGCAGTACACCTGTGTGGAAGCATCTGCATTCACTCTGTATCAAGCTGCAGAGGAAATGGTTGGTGCTAAAATAGTCAATGCCACAGACCATATTTGATGTGTATTGTTATTGACATTGTAGTTTGATTTTGTGCTAACATTTCATGAAACAACAGAAAAATCATAACATCAACCAGTCATGCTCATCAATTAATTTCTGAAAATAAATATGCAACTCATGTGTTGCAACACATTTGTGTTGTTAATTCTGATAGATTTGATGTCTCAGCCACACAGGAAGTCATCATTAAGTCATCATTATCACCCTCGAGCCTCACCTTCCTACCTGGTTTCTCTTCCTGACTGTGACTCCTACCTGGACTCTCTATGACGGTGTCTCCCATATAGACTTGCTCTTTGACAGCGGTAGGTAAATTAAATATGACCACGACTTTCACCGGGCCTTGCTCTCTGACAGCGAGCCCTGCATGAATAAGCTCCCTGACAATCATTCTGCCTGGGATTCGCCCGCGCCGGGGTGGGGGGGGTGCGGGGGGGTAGACTGCTGCCACCGACAACTACAGGAGTTGCGCTCATTTCGTTCTTGTGTACCTGTCAGCTCGCTGGTCTGAGGAAGACTCACGGGCTGGCAGTGACAGGACTGCGTCAGGACGGATTGAGCCGTCACCGCTCCACAAACTGCTCTGTCATCATTCCGTCCGAGGAGGGTGGCAGCTGTGCCTGCGCACGCACACGTGCGCCGGGGGTGGCGAGAGTCGGGGAGGTAAGGGGCCGACCGCCAGACAGTGACAAATGACACCGCCGTTGGAGCCTCGGCGCCTCGCTCCCTCTATCTCGCCTCGGCTTATACCTCTGCCCTGTTATGTATCTGTGCGGCGATGAGGCGTGGAGGAGCAATGGAGCTGTCTGTCGGTCCTGAGAGACCGGGGCAATCAGAGGCTGAGCTCCGGCAGCAGACGGGCGGAGGGATCTTCTCACATACATCACTCTCCTTATCGAGTTCTGCGCTTACAGCGTCAGTAAAACTCCGCAAATCTGTCTGACCTCCAGCGAGCCTACGAACGTGAAATTGAAGCGTGCCAAAAAAAAGAGAACATTATTGTGCATCCACCTCTTATCTTGAATGACCATAGAGAACGTATGATGCTAGCAAGCTAATTAGCGACCTCTCTGACTGGAGGTACACCTTCTACTGCTTGGATGAATAGTATTGCCAGCACTGTAGTGTCATTGATAGATTGGCAAAATGTGAACTTCCATTGGCTGAACCCCAGAACCTTTTACATCCAATAACTCCTTAACAGGGAGACTCGCATATCATGAATCACTCAGGTCCCTTCTGTAAAAACTAAAGAAAATTTTCAACTGTAAGCTTGAGTGACTTATTAACAATTTCAAAAAGACATGTTCCGTAGTGAAATATGGCTCTGAAATTTTTTTTTTTCCAGCTCAATCATAGCTTTTATCTTTCTTGCATATTATTCACATCAATATTACATTGATGGTTGCAAATGAAGAGGTACTCTAGAAAAATTCTTTCAGTAGACATGAAACATTTTGATGAATACAGCACACACTTCAGTGGTAAGAATAACAACACTGAAACCGTTAAAGCTGCATATACCTTTGAACTTGGCCCTGTGTTTTTGTCTTACCGTCTGGAGAGAATAAGGTCTTTCAAAATTCAAGTGGCACTGCAAAGTATCATTTCAGGGAATAAGAAATGTGACAGTCCAAATGTTTCTGTGCCTGTAATATACTGTAGTTGAAGAAGAACAATCCAGAAAGGATGTGTGCATAAAAGTCCTACGTAATTACACAATATATAGACTTGCAGTTGCAGATTTATGACAATAGCAGGACAAAGAATGGACTATTTCCAAACTCATGCATCTATAGTAACTAATAGGTGGGCACCCTTATCCAACCTTAACTGGATCCTTTTGCAAACTCCCAGATGAATTTCAAATTCCTTCTTACATAATGGAGATTTGCATGGAGCCACACATAGCTATTTCCAACTGCAGGAAGAAAATTGCAAACTCACTATCAGCAGTGATACAGAAATTAAATAAATGAATGAATAAACAAATAAATACATACCCTTGACCCTGCTCCTACTATCTCACTGGTGCTTGCAATGAGATTTTAGCTTATCTGGAAACGGATTTCAGCTTATCTGGAAATTTCACTTGAGATTTCAATGCAAAATGTGTGACTCAAGCATACATATGAAATGTCTCCCATGTCTTGCACATTACACACACTTATATGGAAAGCTCACACACATTCACATGAAACATATTTCATTTCCATATTTGTGCAGCTGAGAATTTCATGTCTGTGTGTGTTTCATGTGTATGTGTGCAAGGCAATAGCATGGGTATATATGTAAGAGTTTCATGTATGTGTGAGCATTTCATATGAATTTGCAAGCATTTTATATGAGTTTGTAAAAGGTAAAGCTTGAATTATCTACCACCTGGCACCTCATACTGTACATGTGCAGATGTGTATATGCATGTGTACATGCACATATCTGTGCCATTGCAGTTATATATCTGCTTAAGATGGACACAGTAAATTAAAAATAAATCATTGACAGTTACAAGAGAACAGAGCCTATTAAAAATGACAGGGCACTGATTAATAATCTGTGCCAAGGTTTGTTTTTTGTTTTCATGCTTTATTTGACTGGTGTATTTGTGCAATAAATGTGAAATATGTTGTACCGGTAAATTGAGACTTGACAGGCATGAAAGTTATTGATTGCCTTCAGCTCAGAGAAATAGACAGAAGGGTTTAAGCACTTATCCAGGCTACCATTAAAGGTGTGGGAACTGAAGGCAATCCAGGTGACTGAGAGGGGTCCGGTAATCAGAAGAGGTTGAGAGACACTGACCCATTGGGCCCAGACACTGCTCGCGAGCTGCAGAGACCGGGAAAGTGGATTAATGAGGCATGCTGGGTAATTAAAGTAATGAGCCTCGAGAGGGCCTGGCTCCCTTCAGCAGGCTGAAAACAGGGGAGCGGCATTCGAAATGATCGGGCCCTCCAAGACTAATAACCGGCCTCGCTGTTTGCACAGGAAACCATTCACAACAAACAACAGGCATTTAGCGGGGACAGGGTGCGAAGCTAAGCACACATAATGTGCTGCCTCCCGCTGCTTCCTGTTTATAGATCACCGAGGTCGCATCAGATCCGCCGCGACTCACAGGCAATGAAGGGGCTTGTACATCACAGGCAGAAAAGGAACAATTAACTTCCATTACAGTGCTGTTCATAGTAAAGTTCATATCTCAAGTTCTCCTTTCGAGTCTTTCAGACTAATGAGGTTCTTAATGAGAAATGGAAAGGCTTCACCTTAAGAGTTTCATGCATTGAAATGAAAACAAAGTTAAACTAGTCAAAAATTAATTAAAAGAGGAAAAAAAATTCTATACAGACAATAAATTATTCTAGAATGTAAAAGTGAACAACGATGTTTTGACATTCAGGGTCACTTGAATGTAAACTTCCTTACAATAACATTTGAATTTAAGCATACAATATATCAGGCACAAATATTTTCAAGGTATGTTTTTTCTAGTTTCAAAAGAAGGTTTGACTGAAGTGTAAAACGACTTTCTTCAAATGAATTAAGTCACCATAGTAATCTCCTTTCTGTGGTGAAGCCTTTCCACGTCTTGTCAATTTCAGCAATTCTTCTTCCCGGATCCTCAAAACTGCATTTAACTGCATTTAAAAAGGGTATAATGAACACTGGGGAGAAGACGATGAGACGTGCTACATTCATGAGGTGCATCCACATCCATCCCTTTACCACTGTCACAGAGACTGCTGGCTCCACACTCCATTTCTATGAAAGCAATAAATACTTATAAAATGCCTGCTTTTTTATAATTTCATGAGTCAAACCTTATTCTTATTTGATTGCTTTGCTTAGCTTTGTGTCATCTGGAATCCCATGTGTCCAGACAGAAAAGGAACTTTTTCCCCAGTGCTGGCTGTGTCATACACCAACAATGCCTGGGAACCCACAAGGGCGGAATAAACTGGCAATGTTCCTCCAGGGGTTGGTAGGTTGGCCATGGTCCCCTCGTCACACCACTCTCAGGACCCTGTGACCCCTCAGGTGTCTGTGATTAGCTCAGATGACATCAGTGTAGTAGCTTTTATTCCCCCAATTGGTACCCACTTCATTGCAGTGCACTGTGGGACTTTTAGTGTGAACAAATAGTGACATTGGCATGCATGTAAATTTGCCTCACCCTGTACTTCTGTGTGAATGTACAGGTTGTCACAGTGAGACAAGCCTGAAATGTTCAACTGTCAATGTCGAGAAGTTACGTGAAAAAGAGAAGAATGCAACAAAAAAGCTTTGTGTCTTCTTTTATGTCTCATGCTGTCCCTCACTCTCTCTCTCTCTCTCTCTCTCTCTCTCTCCTCTCTCTCTCTCATTGCGATTGCAAGGCATGTCTCTCCAAACCCACTTTCATATTTTGCTTGGCTGTCGGTTTTAGTAATTGACCAATGTAGACTAATTTCTTAATTGATCATGTCTTTCATTTGGAGGGCGGAATTAATTAGACAACGTTACAAGCCATGCAAGACAACTAATCATGAATTATTTTTATAAAGTCTGGTTGGTGATTGAATTTAGTTTCTGTTGTCATTGAAATTATTAACATGTTAATAGTTGTTTGTTGGAGTCTATCCGCAGATGCTTTTACAGTCTCTTTCATTCAGTAGCTTACCACTATTCTAAATCAGATGCCTCCTGTCAAATGTTTGAGAAGGCTCTCTTAAGGGAAAAAATTCTGTGTTGTACCCCTCAAACATTCACAAACATTTACAACCATCATCCACCATCCCACAAAAATTGCAGTAGTTGTCATTGGTTGTCATTTCTAAAGACATTGCCAGAGTCAAATTACCAAAAACAATGGCATCAACAGCATTTTCCAACTTTGCTACCTTTCTGTGCTATCAAAATCAGGTCCATTAACAGAGAAATGAGGTGTAACTTAGCCTCATTTACCAGCTCTAACAATTTACAAGGTTTCGGATTTGATGAACCCCATGTAAACAAAAAAACAAACTACTTTTCCATTTTTTTTTACAATTTTCACCCTCTCAAATGAGCAGTTATGAAAAGTTCTTGCATTCCTTTTTGTTTATTTTGCTTCAATCAGGATTTCAGAATTTTTGAGAAGGAGCCAGAATCTGTACCACTGACCCTTTGACTCTATCTTAGACCTCCCATTCAAAATAATTCCAAGGTACTTGCAATGAAATGCACCTTTGAAATAATATTTCAATGACAGGCAGGAAATGACATATAATGTCATCATTATGTCAATGACACAGGAAATACAATTTTCATTTTTAATCACCATTTCTTAGATGAACTAAAACAGAACCAGCTGAAAAAAGCAAGGTGGAAAAACATGTTTGTTTGTTACAGCCAACCGGCAAAGAAGTGATGTGCCTCAGAGCAAACTGAGAAGAACACGCAAACGAAAAGGACATCCGTAGAGTGCTTTGCATCCCAGCTGGTGCAAGTGAATCTAGGCTTTGGTTATTGGAGGATTCGCAGAAGTAAACTGAGTTGATTGATCAAGATATCAGTCAGATCTCTTCACAAAACAGGTGAGTTATAACATCTAGCTGTTTTAACCTTTTCTTACATAGCGGGGAGACGGAGGGTTTATTTATCTTGTGGGTCACTAAAGAGAAGGCTGCGGGTGTGAGGGCTTATTGGGGGTCGATGAGGATGATTACAGTCTTCTGAGGTTCTGATACAGCCTCCCATGGAGAACATTAAAGCGTAATATTGCTCCCCTTCGGAGAAACATGAACGAAAGTTCCAGGGACCCGGCCCTTCAAAGGACTCGGCTGTGAAGGGAACCCTGTGGCTCAGGATCTGGTATTCCCTCCCTCATCTGAGGCACCCCGGTGGGGCCGTTGGAGTGCACTGTGGAGGGATTATGGGGTATTCCACATCCCACCCTCTGCCCCGCATGACGGAAATGACAGAATCAGGGCAGTTCCTCAATCGGGGGCTTCAAAGACTAAAGGAATCCAGCGTGAGCCAAACAGCAAGCGAGTTTCGTGCGGAGCTCTTTGGGGAACCTGAGCAAACCTGTGCGTGCTCTCAGAGACGATGATGCATCACCAACGCTTTTACCCTCCAGTTATTTATCAATGGCACGGCAGCAGAGGCAGGAAACAATATGAACGCTCCCTGGCAGACGTACTGCACTGCTAATGCGTGAATCTGGGAGGTCCAAAGCGGAATAAATCCGTTGGCGTGCGGCACCCAGCATGCCCATATTCATTATTCCGCCAACCTGTCACCTTTCAGGAGAGATTGGTTAGGGCATCACGAGTACGCTCAAACAACGCGGCTTGTAAGGAGCCGACACGCCATTCTGCTTCAGTCCGGGAAAAACGGTGGGAAGTCAAGGAAATAAGCTGAAGCCCTGATGTAGGAGCAGGGTACGCTTCCCACACAAAGCTGCATATTCATAGTGAGACTGCTCTGCACCTCCACCATACTGTTTTCCCTGCGCCTCCATACACACTGTCAATAACACCCCAAATCTCTTTCTCTACACCCACTTACACCTACTCACATCTCTCTCTGTGCTTACTCTTACTCACACCTCTCTCTGCATCTCCTCTACTTCGCACTTACTTTTACACCCCTCTCTGCATGTGCTGTCCTTTGCACTTGCTCTTACATCTCGCTCTGCATCTACTCACACCTCACTCTTTCCCTACTCACACCTTATGCGTACTCACATCTCTGTCTGCATCCACTCACTACTTTCACTGCATCTACTCACTCCTCACTTTGTCTCCTTCTCACTCCTCTCTCTGTGCCCCCCTGCTCAACTCTCCTCTCTATGTTTTGCAAGTTTAATCCCATTCAGCACCAAAATGACGGGCACTGACATCTGACAAAACCTATATTCCACCCTTGGATCCCCACCCACATTTTCATGCAGTATATTCCATAAGCTTTATTTTAATGTCATCTTAAATTTGATTTCATTTGGGCACAGCTTTTGAACTGTTTTTTTCTACCCTTGACGCTTTTTTGTACTGCTTCTCTGTTTTACAGATTTCTATGCAACAACATGCAACCCCCAAAAATTTTTTGTATTAAACATAGGTAATCTATCAGGTATTCCGTCCTCTCTTTTTTACAGTCCTTCCCCTGCTCTGATTTGGCATGCGGTTCTAAAAACAGGACGAATACGCTGCCAAGAATCTATTCTCCTTTAAAGACGGGGTTTAGCAAGTTCAATAACACTCAATAACACAACAGCTACAGACTAAACAGAACTCTTTCTTCCATTCATTCCCCCAAAACTCTACTGGGAATCTTAATAGATTGAAAGTATGTGAAACACTATTGTTAATCAGCTTTTCAGGCAATGAATCATAATCTTTTCTGACACACAAAATGCCTGTAAAATTGAAAGAGCAGTGTGAAGGTCATTCAACTGCCACGCACATTGCCGTGGCGATATTGTTTTGCCATGTTGTAACCCGATCGCTGCTGTTTTATAAATTCCCATTACCCTCACCTGGAATCATTCACATTAAACCAACAGCAAGTGGGCTGCCTAAATGAAGGCAAGGGGTGGCCCCCTAATGCATTCTGGCAGTCTCCGACTTCTCGGGCGTGATTAATGCTTTCTCACAATGCGACCAGACCTAGTTAATGTCATCCAGCCTATTGCCCTACTTGGACAAATGAGATTATAAACGTAATGCATTTTTTGGCACGTTGTCTATATATATTAGCTGTAATTTATAGTTGATTCTGAGGTTCCCATTTCACTTGATGTGTCTTTATAGCTTTCCTGTCATGTGACTCTGCTACACTTGTAAATATTGCCGGATCCATGTCTGAGACGTGCATACTGCGGACAGATGTGGAGGAGGGAAGCTTTGCTTCCACCTTCCACTCCTGGGTCACTCTCTGCTCCCGAACAGCTATCTGCCACCATCTAAAACACACAAGCTGATCACAGTCTCTGTTTGCCTCTGTTCAGTCCTGATGTGTTGTTTTTATCCGAATCCCTTCTTCATTAACCTATGACCCACAATCCCTGTCCATTTTTGTCTTGTTTGGCTGAAGTGGCACAGAACTACCCCTGGTTCCTAACCGTTGGCTGGCAAAAGTCTCTCGCCTACGCAGCTGCTCGACACTCAGTAACACAGCTTTGACGGCTCCGATTTCTCCATCCTTATGTGGCATTTCCTCTGCAGTGCGGCAGGGACCGGCCAGTCTCCCGTGGAACGCCGGGGGCAGAATGGGAATGACTTCAGGGCGCCGGCTGAAGTTGGATATGACACAATTCCAATGGAGGACAATGCAACAGTTGGTTTCAGCTGAACGAGCTGGCCTCTATCAGAGTAGAATTAATTCAGCTCTATTACACTGTAGCCGGGGCTGAGTCCCATGTGGCAGGATTCTGCCACAGAAACTAAAGAGGAATTGAGAGAGGAGGAAAAGAGGGGGTGAGCTTAGAAAAAAAAAGCCATTCCTCTGCTTTGAAAGGTAGCAAGAAAGAGAGAGAGAGACAGAGACAGAGAGAGAGAGAGAGAGAAGCAGAAAGTCTCGGTTTTGAATAAAATACTTTTAAACATGGGCTGGAATTGTTAATTATGTGCCTGATATTCTTAAACAACAAAACAAAGTCTGTGGATGACGCAAACCTGAATTGGAATGGCACTGACGGTGCCTGAGGCGTGGACGCACCAGTTTCCCACGGTGCCCCGGGCACGGGCGTGAGGGACAACGGGAGGGGGTGCTACCTGCTGTGATTGACAGGCTCAAACGCAGAAGCAGGAAGTGATGCAGGAAGAGGGTTCTGGGGGATCAGAGGGATGTTGATGATCGCAGGGAACAGCCTTATCTCCAACACCGCACCTTCCCTCCCTCCATCCCTCTCTGCTTACTCACTGCCCTGGGGAGGATCGGTCTTTGAACACTGCTCTGTACGAGGGGCTGATTCATTGGTAGCGGCTCCGCTACGCTGGAACAAAAGGCCTGGCGCACCGGTACCCCACCCTGCCACTTTGTTGACTGAGTTTTTTTTTTTTTTTGCAGCTGGCAGACATCTCTAAGAACGTTCCAGCAACGTGGAGGCAGGGGAGGAGGAACGGCTGCTCAAAATAGCAACCGGTAATCAAAAAGAGAAGGGGAAAAAACACAAACACACAGGTCACAAAGTGAAAACAGCCACTTAGAGATTCTTAACAGCACAGAGAACAGTGTTAACAATTTCCAGACAAGCCCAAATCAGATGGGACAGAGACCACAGGGATGGTCTGGGCTACCCCCAAAGAAACACTGTGTTGGGGTGGGCTTGCCCCAGTGTTTGTGCCTCATCAGGGCTTTGAATCTGAGCAAATCCAGTGTGTTCACTTTTCTACTGGCGGCATCACACTGTGTGTTGTTGTCCCCCAGGTCCTTTTAAATGTCAGTGATACACTCCAGTTGCTGCCTGAAAAGGTGGGGCACATGGAAGATGGAGCATTAAGAGAGATTCCTCCAGGCTACTTCATAGCTCAACAAGGGCCAGTGTCAGCTCAGTGCTGACTAAACACAACCGATGCACCACAATCCCATTGCTCTGGCCCCTTCAGCACTACTATGGAATGTCTCCTGTGTTTGAGCGTTCCGTCAGTGAGACACCCCCCCGCGCCACATAAGCCTCCCTCTATCCCATAAACGGTCCCTGGGGTGCCCCTCCTCCTCCCGGAGCGTGCCTCTTCCCACGTGCCCCCGGCCCCCCCCAATCCCCGGATATTGCCCCACACCACAAAGCTGTCGCCTCTCTTTAACATTTACCCATTGGCTTTATGACTAATGCAGGCTGAAGCCTATTGATTTTATAATTCCTCTTTTGACAGGGAATTAGTGCTTCTGGCCTCCCAGAGTACTACATCCAGCTTTTATAAGATGAGAGAGGAGGCTGCTGTTTGCCAGTTGCCCTATCCTCGCCTCACCCTCTCTTCCCCTGCTGTAATCCGCACCCCTCCCCTGCCTTCTCTCACCCTCCGCGCTGCTCACTCGCTCTCCCTGCTTCTCTCTTAACCCATCCAAAAATCTGCCCCCGTCCCCCTGCCAGGTCACCCTTACCTCTTGCGTCACCTCTTGTCAAAGCCTACTCCGGTCGATTTTAATGCGTTAGGTTTATTACACATTTACTACACATTTATTCACTCTTTAGGGAATAAAGGTGTGCTTAATAAGTTGGCTTTATTATTTTACAACACATAATTTACGTTCTGTAGCTGATGGCCCTATCCAGACTGACGTACACCTCTTGCAGTTCTACACATTCCTGTGGCTGTATATTTATTGAAGCAGTTCAGGTTAACTACTTTGCTCAAGGGTGCAGCAGAGCCCTATCTGGGAACCGAACCAGCAACCTTTAGGTTACAGGCCCACTTCCTTAATGGCCAGTATCGATTTCATAACCGTTTTCTATGAGTATTAATTGATCTTGAAATAAAAGTCTGATCCAACAGGGCACAGCATTTGCCCAGTGACGATAATTGTTCTTTCAGCCAAGGAGGGTGTTTTTACACTCGTGTGGGGCCACTGTGGAATGTCCGCGTCCCATTTTTTTGCGTCCCCTGTTTTCTGGAGCTGTGACAGTGCTGCACCTTCAGCCATCAACAGGCAGCGGTCTTTTGGTGAGGCAGAGTTTTATACGGAGTGCAAAACGTGATTGCTTTCAGCCCAGGACTTCATCACTCTGTTTAATGTTTAACAATGCTGCCTGCCGTATGAATGCGGAAGCCGCTGCTTCAGTCTCTGTTGAAAGGATATGAGAAGCCACTGCCTCTGATCTTCAGAGGGAATCCCAAATGGGGAAAAAAAAAACACACACCAATAGACCATCCACTCTAATCTGTAATTATATGCCAGTTTGTAAATTTTAGCTTTGAAATAGGAAAAGTAGCCTTATGCAAATTCAGTGAGAGTACAAAAGAGCGCTGCAATTTTGTATCTTCAGAGGATGATAACCGTTAACCACTTAACGCTTATTTCCTTTTCCCTGAAAGCATGAAAGAAAAAGAGACGGGACATGTTTCATTACCAGTCCCTTTTTCGGGAACGCAAACGGGCTAGGATACTCAATGCCTTGTTTTTTTGATGCGGTGATTAGCTCATAATGAGCACCTATTTGCTAATCAAGGAGCCACTTTGAAAATGGCTATAATTCATGTTTTCCGGCGTAAAGCTGAATCAGTTTAAGGCCGTAGTCGTGAGCAGAACGATGGACCAAGTCCCTGCGTAAATTACAGTTGATGTTCTTGCCTCAAACAGTGCAGTTGCTATTAATGAGGTGATTCGCTAAAACGTTTAGAGCTTTTTTTTCCTTTTTTCATTAGAAATGACTCGGCAGGCAGATCCAGAGAGCACAGAGTGTTGCAAAATGAACTGCGAGAGAGTGATGAGATTATGAATAATGAATGGAAAAAGATCCTCCTCTTACATTAACACACAGAAAAATAATAAGTAATTACATGGTTCAGCCCCTCCGTGCTGTAATTAATTAATTCACATATATCTTTGGCACTCGCTCTCCCGCTGCAGCGTTAATAGCAAAACAAGCATTCATCGTTTCCTTTCACATAACAGTAATGGACCTTTTAATGGATTGAAGGGTTTGATATGAATGAAGTGCGACTAATCGATCATTCCATGAATTAAAAATGGAAGTGCCAGCGCAGCGTAGGTGTGTGATGTGGTGTTCCTTTGGAACAGACTGGATTTTTTTTTTTATTATGGTGACAGAGAAACAGATCATTGCAGCAAGAGAGTGGAATTAGGTGTTTGTTTAGGGTGAAATGTGACGGTACAGACAGCCCAACCGAGCATAACCACCAACCTCGCCTGCTGTTCTCCAGGGCAATAACTTCAGCTACTTCAGCTCCTTCAGCTCAGCTCTCTATATGGTGTAAATGGCAGTGTTCATTTGAAAAGGGTGGTATGCTCTGGCAGAGGGAATGTTGACTTTTGATTACATTACAGGTGTAAGCTGATTACAGAGGAAAAGTTCAAGGAATAGTTTACTTGACTGCTTGTAGTGGATGAACGCTTGAATGTTTGATGAACAAATGGTGAGCACTTCAGTCCTAACAGAGGAAATTCCCCTGCCTCCTCATCTCCAGCAAAATGCTCTTAGGTGCTGTTGATGAACATTCAAAGTCTAGGTATTGTTCCAGTTCATTCTTACAGATCACGCTCTACACACACTCTCTCCACAGCAGGTATTCTAGTCTCTGTGGAAAGCTACAGAATCCGTGTAAAACGTATATTCAACTGCCCCAAACCTCTATCTCCCCAGACATTCTCAAATATTCCCTAGCACACACAGGTATATTCTTTTTTTAGGTTTATCACAAAATGAAACGGACAGGCGAGTTTTCTGTGAGATTTTTTTCTTCCCTTTGATTCTGCTTGCTAATGAGGTTTGGGTGAGTGTGAGGACACTCATTTGTTTTCATGCTTGGTGTTACAGCAGTCTGGCTGCTCCCTCTTTCCTCTGGGACCGGAATGTTCCCTTTGTGGAGCATTTCTGACATCATCCCCAATCAGGGTCCTGATTGGCTCTCCTGTGAGTGCTCACTGGGCAGCAGCTCTGTTCCTCTCTGGGCTCCCGCTCCTTGTGGGTCCTCACATGTCTGTCACGTAACTGCTGAGTGTCTCAGAGGTCTGCTCTGGTTACTAGCCTGTGCCCAGAGCAAATCCGGTCACTGCTGGCCCTTAAGGGGTGCAGAAGATTCTGTGTCTTATTGTATGTCAGATCCAACTCGCTGTCTTAACTTATATATTTTTGGATGACACAGCCCCATTCTATCTGTCCATCTGGACTCTCCTGCAAAGCATATTTTCAATTTGTGTGTGTGTGTGTGTGTGTGTGTGTGTGTGTGTGTGTGTGTGTGTGTGTGTGTGTGTGTATGTGTGCACCCATGTGTTTTGCCAAGGGTTACATTGAGTGACGTTGGAGAAAAAATGTTATTCCAACTGCTTTGCTACATAATAAAATTATTTATTTTACGATAACTGGCATGAGCATTAAATTTCATACTTTCAAGAACTCTATTTTGGTTATATTTTCAAAACCTGTCTCTTCAGTCATTCAGTCAGGTACAATTCACAAAGAGGATCAGCAAGCCCTGTCAAATCAAACTTGGCAGTGCTCAGACACAAATGAGAGGCTCCACAGTCAAACAGTGAGGGTGCTTTACACAAAATAAAGGAGACAAAGCGATGTGCTTTGTGTGCACCAGCTGTCCAACAATTTTCATACTTGATTTAATACATTATAATCAGCCAATGTACTAAAGTATGGAAACCTTTTCTTTCACTAAGATAATATTGCTAGTCAAGACCATTTTAATTCATGCATGTGGCGGGTTGACCGCAGCAGCCAGGCAAAAGATTCCAAAATGGAGCCGGACAACAACTGAAGCGGCAAGGGGGTGTTTATTGGTTCCCAGGCGTGCAGGTGAAGGTGACAGCTATGTACAGTGCCGGTGACAATAAAGTACCAAATTAAACAAAAACAGAACTTAAGCAACAAAAATGTAACAAGAGACAAAAAAAATAAATAAAATAAATCAACATACAGGTAAACAAAACTATTTATAGGGGTTTTCAATAATTCCCACTAACTATGCAGGTCAGACTCAGACCAGTCTTTACTACCATCCACTCCACCAACCAACCCTAAAGTGAGGTCAAAGACTGCCTTTTATCCCCTCCTTGCTGGCTGGGATGATCCAAACAATATTACCGTGTTTCATTCCAAAATTGGTAATCTGTTAACAAATCACAGAAATAATTCCCAATACAAATGGCATTACAATTATCACACATTTCCCAGCTTTTCTTATTTTCCCATGTTCAGAAAATAAACATATAAATAAACCCGCGTTAACTGGGCTATACCACCCGCTGTACATTAAATTATAAATACAGTCCCAGCTCACTGTACCACCCTTTTGCTCCCCGACGACCCGGAAACAGTGGACGTGGTCTGAAACTTAAACAGGTAAGGCGTTTGCTTGCTAGCACGCTCACACGATATCATAAAACATTTAAAACAAAGTTAAAACTGTTTAGCTATGTTCTTAAATAGCGTGTAGCTTCACTGCCCTGCTAGTTGGCCACCCTAACAGTAACATTGCCACTTAACAGTTATTTAAAACTTTGTTTTTAAATGTGTGTGGTGCGCTTGCTTGCCCGCTAACCAACTCAAGTCATGTACAGTGTTTCTTTTTTATTAACTCAATTATAGAAACATTCTGTAACGGGCTAGCAGCTCCGTTACAATGCATAAAGCACACATAAACTCTCAGTTTGAATGGTATAGCGCCTATAATGCAAAAAAACAACCATGCTTATGTTAGTGGTCATAAAGCATTACATTCTCTTATAACTCTTTATAAAGTAATAATGAAGATCGTGAAAATTTTACACATGCTTTCTTTAGGTCATATGATCTTACACTTAATATAAAGTATGACTAGTAATTAAAATGTGTAGGAGCATCATGGTGTTTTATTACTGTTAAGACAGACAAACAATTCATACCTTTCCCGAAAGGTTTGTTTGTCTATAATTGCTTTTCAGTCTTTCGGGACTTCGCTGTGCCATGAGTAAACACTAAGGATGTACATTATATATGTTTCTCTGGAATGTTTATGGCTGCATTATTTAGTTGCTGTCCATTATTACTGTGTGCCTCATTGCAGAAACCTTGCTCAAACATATTTGCTCCACCACCTACAAAATCCAAGTATAATCCCTAGCACGTACACACGAATGGTTGTTTGTTAGGATGTCAGTGTTTGTGTTTGTTTTGGCGGGCGTGTGTGTGTGTGTGTGGGGGGGGGGTGTTGTGCGTGACTTGGCCCTGAGTTCACAGTCTGTGGAGACTACCGTTTAAAGGCGCTGTCTCCCTTTTACTGAAATTAAAAAGTGTCAGGATGTACATAATAACAAGATTCGTTCGTCCTTTTATCACAGTTCCAAATGGGGCAAAAAACCAAACAAACAGTCAATTGGTCCCTGGTCATTGCGGAGTGATGCAAGATTCAGACAAGCTGCAGATGTGCAGAGGTTTTTGAAGTGGCTGAGGGAGTTGTGTGGAAGAGGAGATAAAGATGGTCTTGCTCATTCTTCCCGCTGAGAATAGAAAACAAATGCAGTAGTCATCAAACCTTAAAAGCTTTATCTTGCGCTTTTGAGAATTGGCATTATTTTTAAAGTAAGCAGAATTAAGCATGGCTGGACAAAGGAAGCGCAACTTCATTTTTCTGCTGATACCTCTCTGCTTTCATAAATACACTGAGGATCATACAGCAAAGTTTTTGTGAGTATATCCAGTTTTTGCTTGTTAATTTAACTTTCAAAAGAAATGCACAAGCTGTATCTGTCTGACTAAATAGCCAGCCACCATACTCAATCCAACCAGCATTAGCTAGCTAGCCGGTTGAGTAATGGTATGGCATGGTAGCTTTAGGCTTGTTTTGAACGCTAATTGTTCACAGTGGTATTCAACTGAATTATATAATTTTAAATACACACCTAAACCCTTAAACAACAAAGAATCATTCCAAACTATACACCAACAACAGTAATAACGAACACTGGGATTCATAAATGAATTTTAACGACTCTTCAGTGAAAAGTTCAGCTTCTGCATTGCAGGCAGGAACGGAGAGAGGGAAAGAAGTCAGAGCTTAAGCCTGTACACTCAGAGGACGATTACATCATATCCAGTATGTAACCTATGAGCCAATGATAATACATGCTTTAGTGGGAGATTCCTGTGCATTATTACAGTTGTGGCTGTTTCCTGTGGGTCCGTTCAATAGACCACTGATAATGCAAACAAATGACTGGAGGTTAAAATCTGGAGTCTGGGTACAGAAGAATAAAAGTCAAACTCATTCCATCACTTGTATCACATCAAAAGGACGTCGGCCATCTGCAATATTTCGCCATTTAAAGCCCATAAGCTGCACAGCAGCAACAGCATGGTGGTCAAGGCAACAGTTTCTAAGCTCAATGGCCACTGTTTGAGCCTCAGTTAGTGTGACAAGGCCAGATTTATATTTAACAGCTTTTTTATTTCATTTTTCATTGCACCAGCATGTTGTTAAATAGTGGGTTGTGGCAGGAACAGTCAAGGGGGGGACATTCAGTAGCAGTGGAACATTATTCGAAATATTGAAATGATGACTGTTGTGAGGAACATTTCAGATAAATATGAAACAAAACGAAATGCTTAGCTGTAGACCAGTGTGGGTTATTAATGAAATGTATTTACAGCTTGTACGCATAATTATATATTGTTTTGCTCCAATTTGTTAAATCAAACCTTGCATAACTGTGTGTGTTAATACGCATGGTTTATAAATAAATCCCCAAATCCCTAGTTAAGGGACTGAGCTGTTCCCTTATTCTCACTCTAGGGTGTGATGTCACTTTCTGTTTTGGATTCTCACGGACTCCATGACATTCTATCCTGCCGCTAAAGTCCGGCAGCGTTCTCAGTCAACCGATAAACATCGGTCAAAAAAACCCAGAGGCTAACAGCACCAGTGTGGCCAATGCGGTCTGAGCAGCCAATAAAACTCAAAGTCCTTCTAACCACACATCACAAGTCCTGACAAGAAACACAATTAGCTTGCTGAGCCAAAGACCCTAGTTCCGCGCTAAGAGGATGAATGGTTCTCTCGTCTGGACTCTGGGCAGCCGATGTCATCTCCTTGAGTAGACTCATATACTCCTCTGAGAATAAATCTGTTTACCACTGACGGTTCACGTATTTAAGCGTGAAGATTAACGGAGTCAATCTAAGTTCATCACAACAGTCACACTTTGAAAATGAAACATTTGCATCATTCCTGAAAAATAAAGTGCAAAGTCCAGCAAATGAGTCCCACAGCTGACGCGGGCCCGGATGAATATTCATGAAGGCAGCAGAAAACCGACAAGGGAGACGCCATTAAAGGATAAATATTTACACTGGAACTTCAGCCGGGAAGTAGGAGCTAGAGCAAAGGATCTCTCAGCAGAGGCGTGGGAAAGTGCGAACCGGGGGAAAGTCAAGACAGAGGTGTGAATGATGAGAAAGACTGAGTAACACTGTAGAAACCGTGAAACACAATGAGCAACATACAACAATAAAAAGAAATCACGGGATAAGCACATCAAAGTGTGCACTGTGTGTGCGTGTGTGTGTGTTTGTGTATACACCTGCAAGGCAGCTGATCAGTTACAGAATTCTGACTCTGCCAGTCCTAAAATAAGGATAGCAAACCCAGTTGATACCACGTCAAACTACAGTTGCAATTTCCCCACACTAAACATTCAGCTACATAAATTACACAGGCTGTTGTACAAATATATAAATCTTTATTAAATACTTCACAGGAATACAAAGCAGGGGACAAATAATGGCTTACTACTGTGTACACATAAGCCACTAAACAATTCTGGCCCAATAATTACTAATGGTATTCCTTGGATACAAATGCAGGAGCAGTTGTTAAAGCTAGCTGTAATATCTTGGGATTATTCACATACAAGACAGACTAATTAGTCCAGTAGTACACCAGAAGCTAGATGCAATAATTACTGTCGTTTAATTCAATCAGTACAAAGAGCACCTGAGGAACCACTGGCGTGGAACAAAGTCAGTAAGTTAAATTGCCAACGGCGGTTCCTCTCCTGCACACACTCTTAAAAAGCGACACAGTTTGAAATTACAAGCCAGGTGACATTTTCACAGCCAGGCCCATTGGTACACACTCACCAACAACGTGCGTACTCCCACAGCGTGTGAGAATCTCACTGACCTTTGAGCGCGCGATGCTTCTCTTTGTCAACAGCAACACCTCACTTGCCTGAAAAGGGGGAGGCGTTAGCCAGCCTCGGTGGAGAGGTTCTCCTTTGGGGCCTAAAGGTTTGCATGTTTCTGGTGATAGGATTCTCGGGGTGGGCTAATGTGCTCTCTGGGGGCATAGGAACAGTAAGGGGTTCATTAAAGGCGATGCTTCTCGATCACCTCCACATGGTGAGATTACTCAAACTCCCACTATGGTCCTCACACTTTAAGCACCATTTCTACTGTTGTGATATGACCTACTTCATCTAAATCGGACCCAGCTTCCTTTTCTGTGCATTGAAGAAACATGCAACAACCTCTCATGTTGCCAGTTACACCAAATGTGGCCACACACACACACACACACACACACACACACACACACACACACACACACACACACACACACACACACACACACATTCTCATTCCTCTCGTAAGTTTCCCCTCCAGTCTTGCTCAGAGATATGGAAAGTGTCCAGTCAGGTGTCCTGGCTCAGATGTGCAGGGCGTCGTATAAATCAGTGCTCACTGTGCAGAGCTGAGGGTGTCAGCAAGGTGGCTGGAGGGTGTGAAGCCAGAAGGCGAAAGAATGGTTTTTGACGCGGCCGCAGAGAAAAAAAAAATAAACAGCAACACTGACAAATCAATTCAGGCCTCCTGTCAGAGCGCTGTCAGGCACCCGCCAACGATCCGGCGCTCCGGAGCGTATTTTCTGTCTGGCGGAGTATCCGCCTGTAAGCAGCGCGTGGCGGCCGAGCGAAGGAGCCCTTTCTGCCGCCGCGGTGCCGTGTCTGCACGAACGCCAAGGCCGCGTCGCGCCCGGGCCGTGAGCGCGGGCAGCCAATGGGGGCGCGAGTTTGTGAGCACGCAATCAGGCGCACGCGAACCTAGATCTGCGGTATGCTTCTTGCTGATCCTCGATTTTCTCGCTCTTTTGTTGCGCGTGCCGCTTCACATGATTCAATTTGAAAATGCCACTGGAGAAGCCGGCCAACACTTCTCACGTAAAATGAGCAGAAAAGAGCAAAGGTTCAAAAAAAAAAAAAATTTATTTTAAAACCCAACAAACAAAAACAAGACAAAGCCTGAGCAAACCAACAGCAGGACCAAAATGCATTTCCCCCTGTTCTCCAGCCACTCACCTGTATTTGGTGGGCTTTTAGAATCAGAATCAGAATCAGAAACAGAATCAGAATCAAACTTTATTGGCCAGGTATGCTTTTACATGTACAAGGAATTTGACTCCGTTTACAGTGTCTGTCGTAATGCATTCACACAATGATTTACAAGGTGACAACAATAAATACCACCCAACCGTAGTGGAACAACAAACAACAAGATTAGTGTAGGACACATACATGGAATGTCGTAAGGATGGAATGAATGAGGTATATAAATATGAACAGATACTGTACAATAAGGTAACGTGTACAGGAGTGCAGTGGATCTGTACAACAATTTGTTTTAGACAGATATTGCACTGTGTTAAATATAGCTATTGCACAATGGGCATGAGATAAAGTGTACCTGAGTGCAGGCTATGGGTATGTACAACTATAGTTGTACACCTATTGCACTGTGAGCCGTTAGTTTAACAGTTCAAGAGTGTGATGGCGTGTGGGAAGAAGCTATTTCAGCTTGTTTTGGTGGGTAGTGATCTGAAGCGCCTGCCGGAGGGAAGGAGTTCAAATATGTGGTGGCCAGGATGTGAGGGGTCAGCAATGATTTTGCCTGCCCGTTTTCTGGCTCTTTTAATTAAGCAGGTGTAGCTCGTTGACTAATGGTCTGGCTTCAGGCCCACAAACAATTACACAATTAACAGGTTTTGGATGCAGTTGGTAAAATAAGCTCTGTTATTGGTCAGTTTGAAATGTATAGCTGACACAGGGCCCGTGAAAATTTAACAAATGATGAACAAACAACATTCAGTTTCCAGGGGGAGGTAAAGACTCTCCTTCACAGCCACATTAATGAGCGCATGTCACTTCCCTTCATTTGCACATGACTGCAACTTCCTATCAAGGCGACTTTAACATTTCCTTCAGTAGCGTGATAAGCCAATTTCATCCTACAGCACACACCACAATGTGTTGGTGTAATTTCCCTTTACAAAGGAGAATTAGGCCTGAAGCATCATGTGTAGATCTAGTCTTGACCTGATCCTCTGCTACTGTATCTTTCATATCATTACTCTGTGTGCCTCTCACTTTTTTTGGTCTTCCTGTCCAAACTCCCTTTCAGTGAAGTCAGACTAACGCCCTGCCCAACACTGTTCCAGTGTTGCTGTGTTTGCCATTACTAGGATTCAGTCTTTCATGGTTTAATGGAAATGGCAAACAGCGCATCTTCCTCTGCCGTGACTCTAATTCCATTCGTTGACCTTTGTGTTCTTTCTCCCCATCGCCGCTTTTCCCTGCAGCCTTGTGGTCTTACAAAATTACATATTCTCAGTGCTTTTACAGGCCTGAACGACTTCAGGGCTTTACTTTCACCATGAGTGACATAAGCCCCAGGCCTGTAACGCTTGTAAACGTGCAGCATGAATTTTATACAAGCGGCACAAATGTATGTCTGCCTCAGTGTGTGTGTGTGGGTGTGCGCGTGCATGTGTGCACGTGTGTGTGTGTGTGTGTCTGTGTGTGCACGCGTGCACATTTGTGCAAAATCCATGGCCCTGGATGAGACCAGGGATATATCCCTCTCCTCTGTGTGTGATTCTTCACGCTCCGCTGCTCTGGTTTGAATTGAAATTCCTGAGGAGTTACAGAGAGATCAATAGCCCTGTAAATCCTCGGCCCTCATGATGGCTGCAGATTTAGCATTCAGATCCCGGTGTTTGCTCCGGGGCTGGCCGGGTTCTCCGTCCGTCATCTCTGGCATTTACAGCAGGTCTGCGCGGGGAGGGGGGTGGGGGGAGGTTGAAACGCGGCTGTGAATTGAACGCCTCGCCCGGCTACTTCCCGCTATCGCCGCAATGGTACTCACACAGTAACAAGCCTCTTGCATAATTATCTCGAAATGTTAAACATTCCAATATATTTTTCCCCCTCTTTTTGTGGCAGCCCTGTTCATGCTAATGTATGCTAATGAAACGAGGAGTATGCACAAGGTTTCTCCCCTTTGGGTAAAAAACTCTGCTGTCCATAATTTGGCCCCGCAGTGACAGCAGCCCACACAGAGTGACAGTGAGAGACATTGAGAGAGAGGGCAGTCAGTTCTTCTTTAAGTTACTTCACAATGTTATATCCAGCAGACAGTCACATCAAGTGGTTTTCCCTCCACAGACAGAGGGCATTCAGAGACTGGTTATACAGTTATGTATTGTATTAGAAGATACCTGAGAAACATGTCAAATCTAAGACTTGAGACTGAAACGTTAAAATCACATGGAATGAAGGCCCACACAGGAATGGAGGCCCAATCACCAGCTGGAATACCTGGATTATGAGGAAAAGCTACACTTCACATTTGCAGATCTTCCATTCCAACCGACTACAATGTGTGAACATTTTCTTCATAAGAGTTAGTGTACTTTTGAGGTTATATTTTGTAGGAGAAGGGGTGGGAGCATCTGGTATTATGTGTGCAGTGTGCCTATATGAGTGTGCTGGGTGTGTGTTTGAGAGTGTATATGATGTGTGTCTGTATATATATATATATATATATATATATATATATATATATATATATATATATATATATATATACCGTATATATGTATATACGATGGGTTGTGCATGAAGAATGGAGAGTAGAGTATGTGGAGGGCCAGGCTTTGTACTCAGTAGTGCACACCCGTTTTAAGCAGTCTGACTGTGTGAGGAGGGCACCTTAGGGATATTAGGTCTCCACACCATTAAATGAAGTAGTATTAAAACCCTTAAACTGGTGGTGACAGAGCTGCCACCTTTTAAGGGGATTTGACAGATCTATCAGAAGATATTGGAAAACCTGGCTTGAGTTTTCGGTCTGTGAGGCCTTACCCTCTCCTCCCTTATAGCTAGTCCGTATTGACATGATGGCTTTCCCAAAAACTAGTTTTGCTGGATCATTTCAAATTGGCATATTGCCTGGTATTGCATTTTCTGTGGAAAAAAAAAGAAATTAATTTCAAATCTGAGGTTTGTTTTTCTTCATTGTTGCAAGACGGCAACTGTATGTGATTCCACCAGCTTTAACCCAGCAACAATTAACGTTATCCAACGCTCTCGCACTGAAGCAGAGCATAAGTGTAGGCTGGTGAGAGATAATTAGTGGCAAAAAAATGGCTGATTTGTTATCAGATGCAAAGGCAACATCAGAATGGTGTTAAAATTTCAATGAGTATATTAATTACTACACTCAAAGATTCACGCTGTTTTTTTTTTCCCATCAAGACAAGGCTAAACGTTAAGAACATTTCAGCATGCTGCCTCCCTCAGTGAAATGGCACTTCGCTGATGTCGACCTTTTTATACCTTACTCTGAAATGTCGCCACAGCTGTACAAGATAATTAGAGAGGAGTTGCCAATTGAGGCAGGCCAAATGGAGGCATTGATTGGCAGTTCCTCCCTAATTATCTTGTACACCTGGGGTGACATTGGAGTTTAAATGAAGAAGTTGACATCGAAATAACAGCATTTCACAAAAAAAAGGCAGCATGAAACTTTTGAATCTTTAGCCTCATTTTCATCAAAACATTAAGTTTGGGTCTTACAGTGATGTTGTTGCTGAAACTCCTTTGAATTGTGTGGCCATGTTTTTAACCAATAGGCTGAAATGAGAGGGAAATCCACTTCTCCAACAAATGACTGTGATCATGAAAGTTATGCAGACACTGTGCCCAAGTGAAAGACAGGCCAAGAAATCCTTGAGTGCTGTGGCATCACAGTTGCATAATCGAAACGAACGTAAGGATTTGCATGTTATATAGAATAAGGCACAGTGACTGCAAAGCCACAGTGGTCTGTGAAGAGGTCTTTGAAGTTTAAATGATAATGAGATTTGTATGACGACCCTGGCCATTTCCACACATCTGTCTGCAAACTCCTCCCTAACTGTGGAGGCCAGATCACCTAAGTAAGGGAGTCCATTGTGGCTGAATCCTTGCCGGTGTACAATGCACTGAAAGATGCAATAAGCAAAGAACCACCAATACAGTATTTATGCAAAGTTATTCACAGACCGGCAGCAGAACAAGATATCTACAGTACAGCAACAATTTCTTTTCATGACAACATCTTATCTTTTGAACAATATTAGACAATATCTGTCCTATCGTTGTTGGGTCTTAGAATTTGCTACTTTGAAAATGAATGGCTTAGTTGATTCTGATAAATTCACCATGGAATACTACTATAGTACTGATATTATTTCTTAGATATATACATATGATACATAAATTATGTAAAAAAAAACTTTATTTGTAAAACCCACAGATAAAAACACTACTCCACATATCTGAAAACAGCCTCCCATTTGGTCCATGTTCAGTAATCTGTGGAATTTGTATGAACAACACAGAATTTTGAAGCTGATGTAACAAACTATTTGCAGTTGAAATCTCAAGTATCGGACTGGCTAAGCCCTTGCCAAAATTTGCCGGCTTGGTAGATCAAGAACATTTCGTCAACGGTGGGCCTAAAGGAACCTCTTAGTTGTTCGCTGTGCTACCTTTACCATTCTTAGTGATTGGATCAAAGCAAGAGGAGTTGCTGAACAAGGCAGGCCAAGCGTAGACATTGATTGGCAGTTCCTCCCTAATTATCCTGTGCACCTGGGGTGACGTGAGAGTTTAAATGAAGCAGCTGACATTGGAATAACAACATTTCACTAAAAAAGGTAGCATAAATCTTTTGAGTCTTTATCCTCATTTTTAATGAAGCATTGAGATTTGGGTCTTTTGTAAATGTAGTTACTGAAATACCTTTGAATTAAATGGCCCTGTTTTTAACCTAGGAGCTGAAATAAACTTTTTCTGCTGTTGTTTTGCAGATTATCAGAAAATGCAGACATGTTTTATGCACTGATGCAAATAGTTGAAAATAGTTCAGAGAACCTCCTTTCTTTATTGACCCCAGGGGTTGCAGCTTGTGAGCTACATCGCTGTGAACAGATACTGGCTCTGAATGTGTCTTTCAGTAAATCTCACTATGGCAGGTTAGATGGCACCCTTGGTTGCTCTGCTGCCTGTGGCTAACACGGTAAACACATTCCGTTGTATTCCACACTCGCAAACAATACTTGATTAAGAAGCATATCTCACGCAGTTATATGAATGTTGTTTATCTCCTGTCTTCCCCATGCGGTTTACAGCGTGCCAAAAAAAATCAGCCAGTGACTACGTGTCACAACAATTGAACACAAACTCGCTACCCGCTATGGGGAATGTAAATCTCCTAGTGCAAGAGCGTTTTCTCGGAGGCTAATCCCCACCATACCTGACCTCAATTTGTGCACCAGACACATAGATCAGTCAAATGTGAGCAGACATTACAAACTGAATGTAAATGGATTTTTCTGTGTTAGAACCGTATACCCCTGTGGTTTAAATGACCACCTGGGGCAAACGTGTTTTTGTCATTTTCGGTACATTCTCTGTCTGTCTTTTACAGAAATGCACAAATGTAAACTCTGTCTCTTTCTGCAGTTTGAGCACACTGACTGTGCGGTGTTGAACTGAACTTGAATGCCTGTGCTGTCAATGGCCCAAATTCCTCTTTACCTTCCTGCTGTGCTTGTTTGCATCAGTTAAAGACAGAGCATGGTGAAGAATTGGATGCAGTAAGACTCAATAGCAGCTTGGAAAATTATTTTTCAGAAAGCAATCACTTGGACAGCAGCATAGATGAGGGCTAAGTTGAAGTTTACAATGTAGGAAACCAGGAGCCACACCACTGGCACCGGCACAATGTGGATAAATAAAAAGTGAGAATCAGTGAGAAACCTGTTCTGCTGACATACAATAATAATGTGTGATATTCAATCAAAACCATACATTCGTTGCATTTGTGAAAGTTTGTTACTGTTCACATGTAATTTTAGGAGCCAGCTATCCTGTCAAGAACCAAAATTCTTGAGCTGAGCATTCAATCCAATCCAATTGCTGTGAACACAGCACAGATATTTAATTTCAATGCACAAGCAATGCCCAAAAGTCAGTCTGGTATCCTTTTAGGTACATGGTATGTAGGCAGGCGAGGAGTATGTTTTCCCTCCAAAGCCAAACCTGGAGGTGCCATGGGCCAAATAATAACTGGAGCATGGACACTGGCAACACGCTTTCAGAAAGCCAGTGGGGCTGGGAGTCCATATCCAGCCCAATCCTGTGAAATGTCTCACATTTAAAGGCCCCCTCTTCTGCCTGCACTTAGGATGTCAATGAAGGGGTCACCTATTAGTTCATAGTTTTTGTTCTATTTAACAGAAAACCTTCCTTCCTGTTCCCTCAGAAGCTTCACTAAATTGTTGGTAACCGTATCAGAAACGGTTACAGTCACAGTTAATATCTCACATTTATATTGTTTCAATTTGACCTCTATTCGATCTAATGGGAGTACATCGACAGCCCAAACTAAAGCTAACCTGACAGGACAGCTCTGAGGGAGATACAATGGTGCAGACACTACACGCGAGACTTCCCCCAGTGAATAAAAACACTCTACAGTAAATATGTCTCCAAAGTGCTCGAGGCATAACAGTCTGGTGCCATGACTGATGCAGTGAATATTGTCATGGCTCCTCATGTGCAGAAATATTGACACATTTCTTTGGTCCTGCAGGGGAGAAAAGAAAAATTATGCAATGCAAAAAAGCCTCTGGGATTATGGGAGTAAAGGCAAACACGTTCGGCTCCAAATCCTCGCCAGCACTTTATCATCAGGATGACAGTGATGGCTGTTATCAATTTCACTGGTAATACAAACAGCTTTATTTGTGTTCATGAGACCCTGCTTTTACAGGTGTGGTGTGCAGTTCTCATTAACGCGGTGATGATGAGGGGACTCCGATCCGGTCTGTTAGGAATGAACGTAATCAGTGTTTGAACAGATGCGCTCTCGAGTCTTGTAAATTTTGCAGGAAATTAAAGGAGACCCAAATGAACTACTTTTTCACAAACTTACCAAAGACAAAAGGAAATAAAACACCACAACCACAAGAGACAGGCAGTTTATATTATTTTTTGTTGGAATTTCATCTCTCTTTTTCTCCACAAAACTTGAACATTTATTTTCTGCTCTCCCTTTTCTGCACTGATGACAACCAGTGATGAAAGTCATATTGCTTAATTATTTATGTCTTGGTAGAGTTGGCAACGGGGCTCAGAGTGTCCTCTTGCACTCCTGCTGCTCCGCCCTCTCACCCTGCCTAATTTAACCCCGTTGCCATAGCAATGTGCCCTCTCTCCTGCTCTGGCCTGATTACTTGCTTTGTGGTCCGGGTGGGCAGCAAGCAGGATTCGGAAGTGGGTGAGACTGATTGATGGTTTGTCAGTGTTGACACAGCCTGTGGTTCTTACCCACAAGGCATGGTGAGTGTGCCTCCCAGAAGGTGTGGAGCCTAATGTTGTAGATTATCACAGCAACAGGAACAAAAGGCTTTCAGTACCTTTGGTTTTGAAGCCTGTTGTTCCTGTTGCTGTTACTGTTTTAAGGCTAAAAAGCCGAAGGCTGTGGAATCTTATTCTTCATGCCGTGGTCTTTTTTAGGTGCTCAAGACGAATGTCCCATTTTATATGTAAATTATACTAAATATTGACTCAGTCACCTTGCATGAGTATTAATGTGCTTGAATTTGTCTGCATTATGCCTCACTAAGTTCCAGTTCTGCACTGACTTATATCTTGCATACAGAAGGATGATGTGACAACCAAAATCATACATTGCTGAAATACATGTACTGCTAGCCTTACTGGTAATTCTTAATAAACACTACAGAAAACAATGGTAGATATTCTACTGGTTATGCATCAAGATGTCACATATTACTCTAAGGTTCATTTTATTTGCACATGCAGTGACATAGATGGCATTTTGATTCCGCTTGGGAGCATTACAGCATTGTGTGGTGTAGTGGTCTAGTCCTGCTCCAGCCGTGGGGTGAGTGTGATTATTTATAGACAGTGTAACAGCTCCGGGTTTTCATTTTTGTGCCTGGAGCTCCAGTGGTTTACATCCCCTCTATGCTCCTATGTTTCTCATTGATTATTCAGTACTGGCTTTTGGGCAAAAGATTGAAATGTGTTTTCTAGCCTGGGGCTGGTATTAAACATTGATACAATGCTATTGTATAACTGACAAAAACCACGAAACAAAGATTCATCAGCATCTTTAGCCCTTTACTTATTTACTTCTTTAAGCCTTATGCCCTAAAAACAGTCAAGTATCCAGAATGTTCATTTTTAGCTTTTTTTTTGGTTTGTGCAATAAATGCCAACATGCAATATAGACTCCTGCTGTATGATCATCATTTCAAACCAACAGCTATTTACAAAAATACAGGTTCAGTGTATGTGAAAAGCATAACAGTACATGTCGTATTTCCATGTGAGTGTATGGGATGGGGTCAGCTGGTTAAAAAGGCTATCCTCCATGAAGGCCGGCTGGGTGCTAGCAACCTGTAATTATTATAATGTGTACTGTAGATATCCTTTAGCAGGGCAATTTACAAAGAGTTATAAATTATACTGCAGAACACAAACAGCAAGCGAGCATATGTAATATAACCCAAAGCATACAGCTGCGTAAAAGGCACCAGACTGTCGCGTCATCCAATTAAAACACAAATCCCATAGTGTAACAGCTCCAGTATAAGTAATTCATAATTATGAGCTGGCTAATTGTGTAACTACAAAACTGCAGTCTTACCTGTCTTTCCAGAACTCAGACCTCACCAACATCCCGGTGTTTGACCAATCACGCAAATGTGTGGGAGCTGGCAGGTCATGGGGGTACACAATGGCCTTCACTACTGTTGTGTCAAGCCTGCCCTGGCCTGGGCCTTGCTGTATTTCAGCTGCATTTTTTCTGGGCAGCCCAACAGGAGCCCGGGCGTATTTATTCTGCCCTGCGCTCTTGTGACGGCCTTGCCAAACGGGAAAGAGCCGGATCCGTGAGCCTCAAAAAATAAAGAGATTTTTGTCTGAATGCTGCCGAATACCACAGAGAGTAAGTGAGGAAGATTAACACCCACGCTGTCATATCCACTCAAACACGATATCTCTCTAAGTGCTCTGCAGATAACTGTTTGATTGACAGCGGAGGACAATCCCATTCGATTCCTCACACCATGACCAGAAATGAGGAAGAGAACGGAAAGTTTGCTTTGTCGCTCACGAGCACATGCGTTTCCCTCTCAGCAGCTGCAGGTTCCTGGGGACCTACGCCGCGTCACGACTCGCTGCATAACAAACAAATGACAAAGACATGCACACCTCTACTTTATTTTCAGATGTCTAGACTCTCCCTGTCAACTAAGGATAGGCTCCATGCTTCAAACAAGTAATGCTGCCTGCATAAAAACGATGATTCCCTCTCCTCCCAAAAGAACTAGCTAGTCATGTGACCAGTCTTACAAATGCAGGTCTTAAGTAGTAGCTCATTTAATGCAAGTGATCTAGACACAGTACCTCATCACACAGTAGTGTGCCAGAACCACTGACTAGTACAGGTGCGTGGTTCTACCATGTTGCAGATGGTACAGATTAACTGCATTACATAACATTATAGTCATTTAGCAAACCCAGAGTGACTGTGTCTGATAAAGTGGCATGAAACGTTGCACAAGCAGGACACCACTAACCACTTGTGAGTCAGTGCCAAGCATAGTGCCAGATTAAGTGTCATGTCAAGATGAACATTTAAGTGCAACACAATATATACAACTGAATGACTGTTCCAAACACAATGTTAACACATACCCTGAAGTAAAACTACTACACATACCATATAGCAACAAGTATTGTGATGGTGTTGGATCCCTGTCCTCCTGTGAATTCTGTGTGTAAACATGAAACACTGATTCCTTGGACGTGGGGTACATTGAAAGCTAAAATACATTAAGGATTTGTTTGGAAGCGTGAGATGCTGCAGATGAAATACCTTATAAAAAAGAGTATTATTTATTTATTTATTGTTAAGGGCTACTGGGGTGGATAGCCATTACGGAGTTAATGAACATTCACATGCTTGTCAATGTCCATGAAACAAGCACCGCCCCCGAGCCAAAGTTTGCATGTGATAAGGCCTTCATATTAGACATTTTGCTTTACAGCTCTCCACACAGTGGAGATCACAGTGAAAACAATTTTTGGGGAGAGGACATGGGTTTGGGGGCCTCCTGGTCACGAGGATATCCAGACTTCGTGACTGTGGTTAATTAACTGCCTGTAAGACATGTGGCAGAGGCATGACCAGAGGCCCTGTGTGCGTTGCAGCAAACATTATAAGAAGCTAGATGATCACAAAGAAGGGAACGATTTGCAAGGTGACTGCAGGGCAGACAGGGAAGACGCCACTGTCTAATGAAATGTAATATATTTTTTTAAAAAACGCAGGGGGACGTCACCCATTGGTGTGTAAGCCCTGTTAGACATAAATTATGCACATTGCTTTTAATAAGCGAATTCATCTTCTGAAAGGCAAAGGCCCGGTTCAATTTGCCTTTGATCTTTGTCTCGCTTCATTGAGTAATCCTCAGCAGAGTCTGAGAAGCAGCGCTTGCCAAAAAAACTCGGGAGGGCTGCCGCCTGCCACCACTGCCACTTTTTTATAGCTTCATTCCACTGGAGATTGCAGTCGTTTTCACTCAGAGGGATGAAATGAAATCTCAGACGGCGCTGAATCATTTTTGTATTATCCTGACAGTTCAGCTCCTGCTGGTCTTATAGTGTGGAGCTTGAAGTGGGAGGGGGAAGGGGCGGGGTTTGTTGCGTGGAGCTAGCTTGGCGGAGAGGGGTTGGGGTTGGGAGAGGGGGCGGGGTTTCAAGAAGGGCCAGGTGTGGAGATCGCAGCGTTGAGTCAAATCATTCCTTCTCTACCATCCCATCTGCCCTCCCACGCTATATATAAAAAGCCCTGCATAGTAATGGAGTGTCATGGCACTCTCCCATTAAGAGCTGGAAGGCCCTAAGTGGTGTAAGTTTGTGGTGAAGGCTAAGATCTCTGGTTTTGGGCTGAGTTTCAGACAGCATGGAAGCAGTGGAGGACAGAAAGCTTGTGAAAGTAAGCACCAGTGTATCAAACCCAAAACCCTTAGTAGGGGATGGGAAACACCAAAATGCTCCTGTCACCGTGGGATACCATTGTCACACAAAGTTATGACAAAGGAGGCCTTGGGGGTGGTAGTGCTTATTGCAATTTTCACTTTTAGGATGGCAGCCATTAGTTTTAAAAAGCTATGTTTTTTGTCACTTACTAGAATGTTTAGCGGGAAAAAATATCAAATCAAATATTGTCGCACCCATTTTAACCACGAGAACTGCAAGCAATGAATCTTTCAAACTTACTACTAGTTTTATTTTTAATTCTTTTTTAGAGGCAGGTGCACATGGTACTTTTGAAAACCCACACAGACACACACACTCACACACACACACACACACACACACGCAAGTAAATATACTCTTCTCTTAGGGCATAGGGTAATCTTACAGCATACCTTTTGAGCTATCAGCACTCTCGGGATAGGCAGATCAAGACATCCTCTCAGTATGGCATTCATAAAACATTGATGACTGTGTAGATTGGCCCACTCTGTGGGCACAGAGCAGGCTCACGAAATCTGCAGAGTTTGAGAATGGAGTGATCGTCACCTCCTGTGGTGTCAACCTGCTGCAGAGATTTTCCTAAGATGTTTGCCATTTCTCCTCCTTTTTCCCTCATTCCTCCTCTCTTTTTCCCTACTCCTCCTCTCACAATTACTACACAATCTCTTGCAGTGTCTCTCCAACCAACAGAAATCCTCTTAAGAGGAGTTAAACTGTAGTAAAGGAGTAAAATAAACTGAACCAAACCGGGAAAAAAACAAAGAAAAAAATATCTATATTTTTTGAGGACTCTGTTGTGACACTAGACACGTCAGATGTGTCTCTGTTCTTCAAAAGCCCTGGTTGTCCTGCTTTTCTGAGCTGTGTGGGAGGAGACATCTGTTTGTATCAGTCCCCTTCTCTCTTCAGAGTCAGTGATCTGCCCCCGTGACTGCTACGCAGGGACATGTGGGAGTGTGCTAGTCCCCCAGCAGTAAATCTGTCTGTCTCTGTGTTATAACTCTTCTCTGGCTCTGAACTTTAACTCTGCCCATCGCATTACATTGCACTGCATTTGCTGAGCGGATGGTCTTATCCAGAACAACTTACATAGCTTACTGTAGCACTGAACCATAGCTGTACATGCAATCCATCATTAAATTTGGATATTCGTTGAGGCAAATAGCATCCTCTTGCTTTTGAGTCCTGTTCTCCTGCAGTATTCTACATTTCTGCCCAGAGTTGTAAGTATGTAGTATCTCTCAGCTGTAACTGCCTTTTTATGTGATCGATTTTTTCTTAGTCTTTTTAATCAAATGTACAAGGACAAAATGCCAAAGAAACACTATCAAAGTCAACAGCCCACTGCAGATACTTCCAGAGAGACCAGAGATCTGCCCGGCTGTCTGTCTCTGTATCTGTTTCTCTCTGATCCCTCTGCAATCCCCAGCCTTACTCCCCCATCTTTCAGTCGGTCTGTAGGGAATCTGCACATGTATGCCCAAGGGAGCTGAAACAGACGCATACTACAGCATTCATATCCCCACATTCGTGCCTGCACCCTTACAACCCTCTATCCTTAAACAAATATACCGCTCTGTTTTTGTACCAGTTCATCCACCCATGAACCCATCCTTCCGATTTGTTCATTACATTGCTTATTTTGGAAGAGAAAAGGGTGCACATTTAACTAACCCAGATAGTTTTGACTGAGAGACACCTCAGCTTGCCTCTTAAGAAGCTGAATAATTCATGCAACATTCTTTAGTAATTGAAAATCTGCCTCGCTGTTCTTGAAGCAGTTTGTGGTGTGCGGAGGGGTGAAAAGCACATGCACACGGACGCGCACACACACACACACACACACACAGCGCTCACGCTCAGGGGACGTCTGTGCAGGTGACATTAGGTGATGTCTGAGGAGGGGAGGATGTGATGATGCTCCTGCAGTCCTCTCCAGGCTGGTGATCCCTCACATAACTCCCACAATCACTGATCTTACAGAGCACCCTGACAACACGCCACTGCAATGGAGTATGTGTAAACGCTGTGGAGGTGTGTCTCAGTGGCCTGTATATCCCTCCTCTGGCTGCCCCGACAACCTCTCTGAATCAGCCCGGTGTCAGAGGAGAGTGGAGCCACTGCAGTGGGGTCCTGTCTGATCTCAGAGGCAATTGCAGAGCTGCACTGTCACCTGCTGGCCACATAGGGCACAGACAGTGCAGACATCCAAGCGTACAACATCTTTGTCTCTTTGACCTCTTTGAATAATAGAGGTTATTCAATCTCTCAGTGTCTCTGAGTGTATTTTCAGGTCAAAAAAGGTGGGAAATTACCGGGAACATGCAACTATTTTGGAATGCACCCCTTTCCATCAGCATACTATCAAGACAATTTGTAAAATCAATAGGATAAACAGTGTAGGAGCATCACCTACACAAATGTGGTTTTTGAGGGGAATTCCACTCAGTTGAAAAATAGATATTTTTTTCTTTTACTTTAAGAGCAGTTGGTGTAATTTCCTTCATGGGACAAACCCAGTGCTTTAATTATAAGAAAAAAATCTTTATTTATACAAATTAACATTTTATTGATAGAATAAAGAATAGAGATATCATTCCCTTCCTTAGATGGAAGTCCATTTTGTATAATTTTAAGGGCTTCTGATGACACAAAGAAAAGGATGCCTTTTCAGCACCATTGTACCTCAGTAAAAATACATGTATACAACCTAACCTCTATTTAGGTTAATGCCTGAACAAAACTGTGATGCCAAAATAAACAACCAGGTGTGTCATGCTGTTTTTCTTAAAACTTGGAGGTTTCTAAGTTGACATCACTACGGCCAGGTATCAGAGACACCTGTGGTCCTGTTTGCTGACCTGAAAGTTCAGTATTATTGAAGAGAAGCACAAGCCTGGCATCAGGGAAACTGGTACTCAATGTTCAGGTGTTTTCATGAAACATTTAAGAATAATATTTTGAGATCATCCCATTTTTGGGGGCCAACAAAACCTTACATTTTAGGTCATGAACTCAATCAATTGTATCGTAGACTATTGGTTTGGAGGAGCTGGAAACTACAGTCGGTGCACCAATTATGCAGTTTTATTTCCATGATTATTTCTTCATTTTTGGTGCACTTCTGTCTGGAAAGACATTTTTGGTGTCCTCTGCAATATGCCAAAGCCAGGTGCCAGCTCTTTCATTTCCATACCACAATAGCTGTCTGGTCTTTGCTGTCTGGCTGAGATCTGTCTGGTTTCTTCGTGTGAGTTAGTAGCAGTTATGGGCACTACTCTGTAGCTGGATGTACCTGGCTTGTTGGTGAAATTGGTCAGAGTAGATGCCTGTCCTGATAAGAAGGCATGCCTCTGCAAAACATTTTGATTCACTATTGATGCTCTTCATTTTAATTAAAAGGACACAACTGTGCAAGTGGGAGAATGGAGTGTGCCAGCATGATAGATAGCAGTTTGGGGCCGTGTTTTTGAATCAGCATGCATCCACACACATCCTGAGCAATTCTCACTAGCAGAAAGATGTAGCAGAAGCCTTTTAATTGATCACATTATTACTTTCAAGAGCACTTGAAGTCACTCAATTTATCAGGCGTATCCCCCCATTTAGAATTGTTCCCCTTTGGCTTCACTCTGCCCAATTTCTCTCTTCTCGAATAGAAAATTCCCCATCGAGGAGGGACTTTCCACCAACTGGCAACACTGCACAGCAATAGTTGCTGCCAATACTCTGTGATACACTGACATCGTTTCCTGTGGGAAGTCTGTAAAATCTGTCCCTATTGCATACAGTACATCACATTTGCTGATGATGAAGTGCCAGTTTTTCATTTATGAGGGCTACAGTCATCAAAGTTGTGAGCTTAAACTCTAATAGAAGGGTGGCTCGGTTAATTTACGCTCTAATAAAATATTGCATCCAGGGACATATTTCTGCCAGCATGGAATTTGCGGATGAGGGATGCTTTTTTTGTTCACGCTAGTGCCTTTGTCACATTTAAACTTGCAGTTAATTAAGTAATTGCCGTGTCTGTAATTAGCTTCACATTATTTTGCAAGTTATTGTGCTTTCCATTCTTTTCATCACTTATTTTTCACTTGTATCATTTAAGGAGAACCTCACAAAAGGTAGAAGGCTCATTAATGAGGTCTTTCCTTTATAAAGGGAATATTATGTGTGCAATGACTGCTGTCAATTTAATCTCTAGCCCTTTAGTTCTCAAATGACTAATAAAATTTGGAAATGCCTGTGCCTAATTCTGCCAAAAAGAGGCAGTGATTTTAAAGTAAGTAATTACACATTGGACATGTGGAGCTGTGTTAAGGTTTTCCATTTATGGCCCGGTTAATGCAGGCCAGCCTCCGACATCATGCACAGCAGTGAGGATCAGACCTAGCCAATAAGCACAAGCAACAAAGGGGACCTGCTGACTGCTTCTGCCAGCCCTCTCTGGATGATCCATTCATATACCTTAACGCATGAACAAAAAATGGTCCCTATAGTATTTGTAACGATGAATATAGTACAGGGTGTCTTCTAGATGATCTCCTCACTCATCAAGTGACAGTCACTCTTTCTTAATAACTAAAATAGACGTGGCATGTCTTTTCTCACATATTTCCAGGGGTTTTTCAGATCTTGATTGCATTTTTCAAGGGGTCAGGGAATCATTTTTCTCCATTCGGTCGCACTCAGGTTTCTTTTTTCTTTTTTTTTTTCTATTTTCTGATTCCCCCTGGAAACAGTGCACCAGAAAGCACTCTGACTGAAAAGGGCACTGAACCAAATAAATGCTGATTGACCGATTGACTGATTAATGCATGATGTTCTTTCACTCGTTCTGATGCTATTAACCCTGAAAGGTGAGCTTCTGTTGTAAGCGGCATTTTCAAGGTAAGGGCAAAGACAAGCATCAGATTTATGGGTGTTTGCATAACCTCAGTGCAGGGATTTATGTGAATATTTATATTGATTATATTAATGTGGTGGAATAGACCACATGCAGAAATGTTCAAAATTCATCATCATAAACAGCACAGAAAATGTATTTGACACAGTGAACTGCACTATGAATATTTTATCACAAAACATGAATTATAATTGGATTTTGTAACCATTTTTCTGCTTCTTTTCATTGTTTTCATTGCATATCTATGTATTTGTTGCAGATATGTATTATTACATTTTTTATATATTAGTGAACATTCCTAATGTATGGGGACAACTTACAAGACCTCTTAACTTAAGTTGTTTACTCTAACTCTTGTTAGACCCTGTTACTAGATCAGAATCTCAGTGTTACACAGTATAGTTGGGGTGAAGATTGGGGTTGGACTGTGTGTGTGTGTGTGTGTGTGTGTGTGTGTGTGTGTGTGTGTGTGTGTGTGTCTGTCTGTCTGTGTGTTTGTGCGTGCATTTTAACAATACTTTTTCATTTTCTTATTTAATATTTCCCACTTTGACCTTCATTCCTCTTTTTACTTCCTATCCTATTTTTAATATTTCACATCCCTTTTTTAGAAAGAACTACAAGTGTAGCAGAAGGGCACCTAACTGAACCAAAAATAATGATCTGTTGTTGTAAGGGGCAGGGCTTCTAGGTGTCAGCAATGAAGAGACAGAGCAGAGATTAACATTGCAGTGACAGTCAATAACAAAAACAGAGAAACACTCAGAACATTTGGCAGCTATGCATTTTGACCATGTGATACAATGAACACAGCCCAAAGTGCTTTATGGACAGGCAAACAATCAGACAAAAAGATGGGAAAATCTAATAATGAAGCTGAGAAAATATGGGATGCTGACCATTAGGAAATTAAAAAATACAATTAAATAACAAAATAAAGTAATACATAAGCATTATTAAAAATACTTACATCAAATAAAACCAAAATGGGGGATTCATTTGATATATAAAACAAATAATATCAATAAAAGACATTAAGCTATTTTAAAAGGTACGTTTTAAGATGGGACTTAAAGCTGTACACAGATGCAGAGTGTGTCTGTTACGATAAAACAAAATCACACATCATGCATTTCCCTTTTCCAAACTGATTGAAAATGTAGGGCACACATGCCAAGATTTCACCTCAAGACTGGCAAGAAATCCAACTAATTTTGTTTCCCTTCAGCTTTGAAAGCAGAGGAATTGATTTGACACTGTGATTTAATTTACTTTTTGTCAAGCCTACCAGACAAAAGATGACTTAGTCTGCTCTCCTTCCAGTATTGACAACTAAAACAATGATTGCCCCAACACTCAGCTTTGAACACAGTCAGTTCTAAAGGAGTTTGATTTTGTTTCTAATCTCTTGAATTGGTCACATGATGTAGGTTTGTTGTCATGGACAAAATAAATGTTCGATGTCTCTCCATCTGTAAATCACCTCATCTGAACCAGATTGGCCTGTAACAGGTTAGATTATTACCAGGAGTAGGAGCTACTAGCTATTTATTTAATGTAATCATATAATTCTTATTTCTGTAGGGCAAAATATGGCTGTTCATCTTGTTGAGAAGACAAGGACTATGAGTCATGGTGGTCCACTGTACTGTATAGGAAGGCCCCAAAGAGAATTAGTGGACTGGGGTTCTGAGGCGTTTTTCCTTAGATCTATGAAAGATTATTCACATTGCTTCCTGTTCTCGCCAGGCCTCACTGAACATCTTTACAGGTAAGAATTAAAGACGACAAAACTGGCACATGGAATGAACAAGACATAGCCTGACAGGAACATGGAGTTCTGCAAAAGACACGTCAGTCACTGCTGCTGGTTTTGTTGGACTTCCTGAATGCTAATCTGAGGTGTAGAGAAGGAGTCATCCAGTTCAAAGCCCCTCTCTGGGATTGGTGGGGGCGATTCCTCCTCCTCCTCCTCCCCCTCCTCCTTTTCTTCCTCCACTTCTGGAGGTTGGTTTGATGGTGGGGGAGGGGGCTCCTCGGTTTGCTCCAGGTTCCTGCTCTTCCTGTTCACCTTTGCATACACAACATTTAAACTCCTGCCACTCAAATCCTCCCCCAGACCCTCAACAGTGGGCAGGGCTAGAAGATGTGCCCCACCCTCAAGTGGTTGTGACTGGTGAAGGGGAGGGGTCAGGGGGCAGTCAGACTCTGACAGTTCCTCTATGGTCTTATATGCAGGGTCCTCTAGCTCGTCCTCTAGAGAAGTAACAGTTGTGGGAGAGAACTCTGAGGTAGCTTGCCTCACATCTTCCAGGCTCTCATAGTCGTGCTGTTCTTGGTCCTGAGGCCACTGCAGTGAATGATTAGGGTTTTGGGAGAACTCACTAATATGGTTAATATGATGTACGCTGGTGAGACACTCTGAATGACTAAGTGAGTTGTACTTCCATCTCTGGGTATACTGGGTAGGGCTTAAAGTCACAGGAGGGGCCATCTGCAGATCCAGTCCCACTTCAGTCTGTGGAGTTACCATCATTACAGGGGTCACCTGGATTTTTGGACCAGCCAGGACACCAGGGTCCCCTAGAGTGGTGTGGTTCAGCCCTTGGTTGATATCACCTGCAATGTATGCAAAGAAATGAGGAGTGAGAAGCATTGAGGGGAAAACTGCCTCTCCACTCTCTTTGTCAGATATACAAACAGATGCCGGAGGAATACAATGAATGAGCCCCAATGTGTGATCACTGACTTGGCCCCCACTTCACCATCCTGTCACTTGGACATTATCCTTGGATGCCTTTGATCTACACACTCTCACTGGCTCTAAAACAAGGGTAGACACAAGAAATCACATTGCTTTTGGTCCCCAATAATCACGATAACCTGAACAAGATTTAGGATCCAGTAACAATGGTGAAAATGTCACTGAGGCCAGTCGTGTACTCGCACTGACAACTGATTGGTTCACAGGGAGAGCTACCTCTTGCTCACTTGGAAGTAAGCATCCTGGATCTTATCAATAGAGATTTAATTCTCTCCTGGTGCTACACATCCCCATTGTATGTTGGTTTAACTATGGTCTACTTTCATAAGCAAAAGTTTTTAATCTGAAGCAGACGCTTTTTGTGTGGCTGAGCTTAGGAAAAATGAAAGAAATTGAAGAGATACTACAATAGTAGTTGGGCCCATGAGGGTGCTGCCCTGTGTTGAAAGAGAGGTCATTGACTCAAGATCTTTTGGGTCTGAGGAATAACCTGGAGTTTCAAATGTATCTTTAACACCTGTAACCCATTAGACTTTTTGTGTGCAACAGACACTGTGATGCTGAAAATGACCACTGGGTATCAGCAGGTGGCAGTATTCTCTAAAATGTTGTTTCTTCTGGGACTGGAATTTTGTCTTTGACTTTTGACTATGACTCTCAGCTCTTCCTAATGCATGTGGTGTTCTTTGTGATTTAACTATAAACGCAGGGTGTCTGAAAGCAGTGAACTGAGGAAATCACCATGTGAGGACCCACCCAACCCTTTCCCCTGCAACAGTACATTACATCATGTGGCTTCCTCACGTATATTCTACACATTGGCTAGAAATTCAACTGTGTACTCCACGCTGAAAGTTCTCTCTCTTCCGTTGTTGAATACATGAGTGTTCTTATTTGCTGGCTCATTATAAATATTCACAAGGGTGTGGTGTGAAACAAAACATTTGTAGATAGCATAGTACCACAGACAGCAGTTTCCAACTGGAACATCTTAGAAGTAAGGGGGGGTTTAAACAACACAGGAGCTGATTATCTGGCCAGAGTGTAGAATACCTGTGGCTGCAGGCCCACATGGAGCATAAATTGCTGCTCCTTTGAGCAGTTCAAGAATTAGCCTTGCCTTGTTGGTGGAGTGCTCCTGTATGTGCTCTCCATGGTGTGTACAACACATCCCCAGGCAGAGAGGAATCATGGGGTATTTCCTTTTCAGGTACAGGGCTGAACACTGCAGGGACAAAACAGAGTGTATATAATGGAGAAGGAGCAGGAGCAAACTAACAAATTAAAGTTCTCCACAGTGGGAAAGAAAAAGCCACAGAAGGGTTAATATAGACTCAATGGTATGAATTCAATGGAATGAATGACAGGTGAATACAGATGAATATCAACTAGTGACTCACAGCTAATAATAAAATAATTACCTCGTTTTCCTCTAAAATTGTTTAAACATAATTCTGTTTAAACTTAGTTTTGAGTTTCACATTGACAGGTTCAATGATAAAATCTGCAGACACAGAAATTATCACTGTGGGGATGGAAACTGACAAATTCAATTACTCCACAGTGGGAAAGAAAAACCCACAGAAGGGTTATATGATGAGTCTGGCCTTACTCAGCAGTTGCTTATTTACTTAAAGATAAACTGTTTCTGACACCTACAACCAAAGCCTACTGATGACCAGGGCTGTAAATGTTTCTCACATGAACTTCATTTGTAGTGTTTTTACATTTCAGTTTTATCTGTTTTGTAAATGTTGATTGTCATAGTCAGATAATAACAAAACATATTACAAAACTACAACAAAAAAATCAATCCCACTTAACATCTGTAGATACTCTTAAAATTAAAAGACATAGAATCACCAGCCCTGAGCCTAAACTCCTACCATGTCAGCCTACAGTGAGTAAGACCTTGCTTGGCTGTGGCTAATATGCCACTTGCTTCTTAATTTGTTACAGAGCTCCTACCTTTCTCGTCCTTTGTGATGTCATCAATGCGGGGGTTCTCTCTGGTTCCAGGAACCTCCTCCAGCTTGACCTGTGAGATGAAGGCGCAATGCTGGCCTTTACAACTGCAGCACCTTTCGCCTGAGCGAGCCTGCTGGACTGTGTTTTTCGTGACAAGCTAAGCAGATACCGTAGTGTGGGGGGCAGCAATAATTGGGTGTGGTGAAATGAGAGAAACAGGTGTAAACTCTGTATAACTGTATAACTGTGGAAGTGGAATGCCAAACTGGGTGAATTCCAGGTATCCAGAAATTGAATTAGGGGGTGATCGATTGCAGTGTGTGTATTGTATTGCCGCATGGGCAAACACCCACACACAGAGCTAAACTCCTAGATTCAGACAAGCTCTTAAATTCTGCTTGCATGCTTTGACCTCTTTTCCCTCAAGCCTATTAAGCATGCCTGCAATTAGGTCACTTACTGCTGGCACCAAATAGGTAGTGGTTCCATAGTCTATAGTGGTTCTATAATCACTCATTTTTTTTCCTGATGGTTGAAATGCATTTTAAAACAGCATTCTTAGAATGGTTATTTCCAGCTTTCAAATGCAGCCTACACTGATTAGATTGCAAGATTACTTAAGTAAGAACAGCGTATTAATGTAGACTCAATAGTAAGAATGCAATGGAACGGTATATCAGGTATCAGAAAGGTATCACAGGTATATACAGCTGAACATCAATTAGAGAATCACAACTAACAGTGAAATAATTAGCTCATTTTCCTCTAAAATTGTTTTCGCATAGTTCTGGTTAAAATTATTTTTGAGTTTAACATTGACAGTAAGTAGCACATTGACAAAATTAGCTTGCAAGTTAAAAAATGGAAAAAAAAAAAAAAAAACTTCAGAACTCTGCTGTTATTTAATTTCAATCACTGTTACTTTGTTCCATGTAGCAAACCAAGTTCTGTGAGGGAGGTTCAGCTAATGGCAAACTAGCATCGCAGTTTTACCACATTTTTACCATATGTCAGATGTTTCCCGTGAATGGTAAAATACAGAGCAAACAAAAATGATTCTATGAAGAATGATGACCACCATTAATTTAAACTGAACTGAACAGAGACTTGTGGTGAATGTTCTGCAAGTGGAGGCTGTCTTCGTGGAAACATGGTCTTTGAGCTATAGTTGAATAGGAACATATGTCCGGTCTCTCATATGCAATTCACACATCTATTTAAATCTTCCATTGGAATAAAACAAGCTTTAGCAGGCAGTCAGACCTCAAATGGAAGGTTATTGTTAGAGTACATGCTAAGTCGCTATTGGCTACCAAAACCCTTCCAGTACCACATGCATAAGATTAGCTACAACTCAAAGCCACCCTGTTGGTATTTTAAACGTCTGCTCATGAGTGAGGGATCAGACTATGATGTTGATAAAAAACCACATTCATTTCAGTTATAGTACCTTGACACTGCAGCCACCTTCAGCAAGTGCATGTATGTTCATCTATTTTAATTCTGAACAAAGTACACTTGAACAAATGCAGAGACTTTGCATGGGAATTATTGAAGTGGAAATGTACAAAAGAAGACATCCATATCAACACAAGCTGAAGACCATTCATGTCAGATGAATAGCAACCCTAGTGCTTGCTATATCATGTAGTAGTAGTACTCGTCAAAGATGTACTGGCAGTAGTAGTCATAGTAGTAGTGTAGTAACATTACTAGTAGTACGCAGCATTAGTATTACTGGTAGTAGCAGTAGTAGCATTAGTAGCTACAGTTTTCACTGTCCCTGTGAGGAATGAAAAGAATTTTCTACATATCTGATTCTCAATGTAGGGATGTATGGGTCTGAATGTGTAATATATCTACAATGATTTTATGCTGCTTGGAGGGCTTGACTCAATCCTCCAGCAAGGTGGATCTATTGAAGAAATGTGGAGTGGTATTGGCTTGCAGATAACTTATCTAAGGCATGTGGTGCAGCAACCAGGGTCCTGTACTTTATCTGTGGGCTTGTGAGTAATGCAGCACGGCAATGCAAATCTAAGATGGTGCATATTCTCTTTTTGAGCCTCTGGGGTGTCATGTATTTTAACACCTAAATTATGCTATTAGGACTTACAGAACCTTGTGTTCCAGGAAAGAGAATCTGAAAGTTATGCTGTGTACTTTCAGTGCAGATTTGCCCATCTTTGCACTGCTTCTGAATTTCTTCATCCCATATGTGAAGCATTTCAAATTTGGGTGGTGTTCAGCTAAGGTGAGCTCATTTGGATCCTTACCATACGTATCAGTGTGAATGATTTTTCCTCTTTAGCGATGTGCTGAAGATCGAATGACTGTCTAAAAAGCACAAGAGAGAAATGTGAAGCACTAGCACTGTACAGGCCATATATAAACAATCACAAACAACACTGCATCACAAAAAACTATCACAAATGAACATGATTACCAGGTTACCAAGTTATTCATTTTAGATGGGTCTGTAGAAACTCTTAACCCAAAGCCTTTAGATTCCAAAGCTGCCTGAGATTTGGTACAAAGCTGTCTTATTTCCATAGTTACAATCAACTGAAAATTCTAATTGAAAGTGGAGACTTTAAAAGATTCAATAATGTTCCAGAGGGGCAAAATGTTGTGTGGGAAGCAAAGTCTTTGTGAGGCTTCCTGTCCTCTACTGTTTTTAAGCAGAACTGCAGCTCGGCCACAGCGTTAACCCTTTCGTACGTGACTTATTTTATGCTATGTTGTGCGCGTGTGAAGTTAGATGGTTCGTTATGTTTTCATTAGCGTTATTAAGCTTCTCACAGTTTTCACCACTGCATTTGCTATAATAATCACTGTTTCCTCAAAGCTATGCGCGAAAGGGCTAATCACACCAGTGTGACCGTATGCGTGAAAGGATAAAGCACAGCCACAGCTCTGAAAGATAGAAGTCTGCCTGGCCAGGGATTCAGTTCAGCCTAATTTGCACCCCTAGAATCCCTGTACTCTTATCTAATCTGGGAGCCATGTTCAGTGCCATCTTTTGAGAGGGCTGAGCAGGGATCTGGAAAACAGGTCAAATTGCTTTTGTTTTCCTCCATTTGGCTCTGCTCTGTTTTCATAATTGACACCCTCAGGCTTTACTCAGCATGTGGTGATGGACACTTAATTGCCTGGTCAAACAGGCAGACAAAGTGCTCTTTTGTAGTGAAATGAACATACACATACACACACACACACACACACAACCCATCATGCTGCTGTCATTTTGGCATCTGAGTATGTCATCAACCCACATCGTTCACCTGTTCTGGCCCGGTGACACCGAGACTACAACCCATTCCCAGGAAATACTCAAAGCTGACAAACTGGCCTGCCCAGATATGGAATGTGCAAGGAGTTGATGCGCTCCCAGCGGCTGTCACAGCCTGTCAGTCTGACAGGCCGCACAGCAAGGACACTCGGTGCATTGTGGGTAGATTTACAGAACCCAGAGAGCTGGAGCGTGAATAGGCGTTGTGCGCTGTGGTAGAGGGAGAGGTTGTGCCCAGTCTTGTCACAGCTCTCTGGGTTCTGTTGATCTACCCAAATGCATCAGCTTCAGTCAGTTTTCCAGCAGTGCACTGAGCAACTGAGCATTCCCCAGAATGCCACAGAAACCCTTTCGTGCTAAACCTATGCATGTCAGATGAACTTCCCTTCATGGTAAATGCAACATTATTTTCCGTTGCTGAACTACATAACTGACAATGATGGAGTGGAGACTCACCTGTTGCAGTGGGTACAGAGAGCGAGAAGACCGATCATGAGGACGAGGAAGAGGATGGAGGAGAGGAAGGTGACCTCCGGAGAGGGTGATCCCGAGGTGGCCCAGCTCGCCATGCCTGCCCCCACCGGAGCCATGATGCATCCCTCACTGCCCCCTGCTGGAAAAACACAGTTTTGCACGCAAGCCAAATCACTGGGGATAGAGGGTTACGGGATCTTCAAATTCCACATGTAAGTATTGTTGTTCTGCTGTTCTTGTGAGCAAAATGGATAACCTGCATTGCTTCAGTAGACATCCAGCTTAATGAGTGCATAAAATGTAAATCCTTCTGACTCCTTAGGCAAATGAATCATTTAATTAAACACAACTAAATCCTTTCAGCTATAACAAAACAAGGTAAAACACGACTAATGGTGTCACACAGAAATTCAAAAGCAAAAGCAACATTCATTGCTGCACAAGTCAAGACATAAAACAAAACCTGAGACCCAGTGGAAGCCTGCAGACCACAAGGCAAACATCAAATAGAAAACAAAGCATGAACTTCAAAGGGTGTATCTGTGCTTCTAAGAGCATATTGCCTCAGCATATCACAATGCGACATGTTGTAACATACTTTGGGTGCAGAATCCACACCTGTCCTGAGGAAACATTCAGGAAAGCCGAGCCTCACCTGAACCCTGGGCTACCCTCCCACAGAGAGGCTAACACCAGAGAGGCAGAAAAACCATGGCCTAAAATTGGGGTGACAGAGACACAGGAAATGGGTTGATGCTGAGTGGCGTGGCCTAGCCGCGCAAGATGACATCCTGTTCTAGACTAAATGGTTGCCTGTTCTAAACCACAGTGGGGGAAAAAATAGGCACAAAGGAAGATGAGCCTGGGGAAAACCTCTAACAATGTCTTGATTGTGTTTGTGCTGTGAGCAATCAAGACTGCACTGGTTAAATGTTATACAAATAGCTGACAGCGCAAGCAAACTCTGGAGAGCAACCCAGTACAGACAATACCATGTGAAAAACAACCACCTAGTGCAATGGTCATTGGCAAGTTTCTGTGTCTCCCTCTCCAATGAAGGGACACAGAGGAGGACATTTCTATTTGCCATTGTTTTGGTACGGTGTCATAATCAAAAACCATGTGGGATTTTTTTGTATAAGATGGCTCTTTGAGGGAGCAGAAGCAAGAGAAATACCCACACGATGTTATAACACTCCCACAACAGAGAGCTGAATGACAATGTAACCACCTTTAGACTGACCAGATCTTCATCGATTTAATGTGCAGAACTGTTATGTCACCACTGTGAATTCTGTGTCATTTTTATCAGACTTTGGTGTGAGAGCATTATAACAGTGTTACAGGTATTTTTCTCTCACATGTGAAATTCTTTGACTCCTTGTATACCTCTCACAGTTACATAGACAGCTAATGTACCTGGTCATAGGCCTGTATATTTACTATTCAAAAACCTGATAAGGAATCATTTGCAATGCAATGTTTTAACTTGACCTGAATTTATAGGTCTAGGCTTCCCACAGATTAGCCTTTATTTTCTTACATCCACGCTCAGCAATGTATGACCTGCATTTATTGCATCATTACAGCCTGTGGCTGCTGTGCATTGTATTTCAGCCCATGCAGCCGCTAGTACGCACTGAGCTAAGCCCTGTCAATCTCTCACAGTATGTTGTTTTTGCATATGTTACCAACCTTTCCCCTAAAGTGCTGAACATACATACATACTTATATAGCCACACTGCATTAGAAACTCATTGGGAAAGTGAAAGCATTTTTTATGGTGTCATGGATTTTCATGGTTTAAACTGCAGATGCATCATTCTAAATTCATGGTTGGAATTTATTTCTGCACAGTGCATAAATACATCTTTAAATGAAATATTATACATTTAAATAATTTTTGACAGTTTCAACTATGAAACATGCACCTGATGGGTGGACTCCTAGGAGATGCAGGTGTAGCTGGCTGATTATTAAAAATGAAACAAAAAACTGGTAGCAAGTAGGTGCTCTGATTAATTTCTGTGTAATTACTTCTTTATTCTTTGTTTCTGTCAGATGGTCATGTCTGCACACAGAAAAGCAATTCAGTGGAGAACACTGGAAAGCAATGGACCTGAGCACATCAAAAATCAGTTAAGTCAAATGAGCACGATGCGTTTGCCGTTTCAGTTTGCATGGGTGACAAATGTGAATGATGCAGCAAAAATGCAATATTTATTTACTTTTTTTATTTCCCCTTTTTGCAGCCCTTTTTTGGTATAGCCAATTGTAAATTAGGCTCCTCTCATTCCAGACCCTCTGTACTCTGGAAGGTGACTGCAATTCTTCCATAATTTCACATGCTAATGCTGCTGTTATTCATGCTACAATCCACACAGTGCACAGCAGTGAAGAGGGATCTCATTGGAAGATAACTAATGATATCATCTGTGCAACTTTCAGGCTCCTGATGGGTGCCGAGGGTGTGTTGTGACAAGGGTGCCTCGGCGACCTGCCCACCCTTATCCCTGGTGGAATGAAGCCGGTATGCTCCAACACCGCGGAATCCCAGTCATTGTCAACAAATGATACTACTGGTTCCAAATTGGCCAAAGAGTTCAAAGCCAGCACCTTCCTGACTGAAGCATTTTCGTTTCTCGCTGCTTTTTGAAAGCTAATTTCATGAATGCTGAAGCATCATTCGTTAACAGGAATTGATAGGCCACCAAAGGAACTGAAAGTGACAGTGTGATGACCTTTTACCTTTGGAAAAAAGACTGATCACACATTAAATTACATTGCATTACATTACAATACATTCATTTAGCAGACACCCTTATCCAGACCAACTTAAAGGACAAGAGAAAAGAAGTGTATCCATTCAAGTTGAATGAGCAACAGTTTCAGACCATTCCAGTGAGTGTGAGCACAACACCATTCAAGCCCTACCACAAGTTAAATTGTGTTAACCTGACTAGACAGCCAGAAAACTAAGGAAAGCCAAATACACACACTACACAATACTACAATACACATAATTTAGTTTTATAGTTTATTCAAGTTTAATCTTTCCTTGTAGTTGCTTTATGAACCATAGGTGCAAAGTCCTATATATTCTTTTTTTTTTCCAAAACACTTCATCCAGCACACATAGCCATAGACCTGCATTTTCTGAAGTTCACCTGTAAAGCGGAGTTAGCCATTGAGGAAACACGGCAGCTCAGGTACAGCTGACATCGCCTTTGCAAAAACATACAATTATTTACACTGGTGTTGGGAGCTCTGAATAAGAACACCTGCCCAAGCTTCCATCTGCAGTTCTCACATCTATATAAAAGCCAGTGCTGGGATGAGACAAGTTTCAGTAGCCAGTCGGTTCTCAAACAGCAAGCTATTTTCAGTGTAATGCATACATAAAAATGGTCTCTGCTGGCTACAACAAACCCTACCACCCCACATGTCTAAGATTAGTCACTCAAAATATGACACCTTCACCCTGTTGGTATTTTAAGCATTTGTTCACAAGTGAGGAACCAAACTGCGACATGGGCATAAAGCACACTTGCACAAATGAGTGCAAAAAATGTCATAATGTCACATGCGGATAAACAATGTGTTATAAGAACATCTAATGATTACTCTGAAAACACCACAGGGTAAGCCTCTGAGATTGTTGAGAACCACAGGGTCACCTTTGACAGTGATCTGACATATGCAGACCACATAGTAACAGGCAGTACCTGCAGATTCTTGCAATACAGCAGAATCTGCCCCTTCCTCACCACCTATTCAAACCCACTCCTGGTCCAAGCCCTGGTTCTCGAACCCGCCTCTTCTCAGTACTGGCTCCACACTGGTGGAATGAGCTTCCTGCCGAGATTCAGACAACAGACTCTTGAAGGCGCCCAGAAGACTGGGCACGTTTAAGAGAAAACTTAAAACTCATCTTTTCAAGCTGTATCTCTAGCCTACCTTCCTCTCTATCTATCTCTATCTATCTTATCGATCCCTATTTTCAAAACAAAAAACAGCCACTCTACAGTAGCTTAGGACTTAACTTAGTATCGTACTGACCTCTTCTAATACTTAGCAATAACTACTCTTTGCATAGTGATGCACTTATTTGGATGTTGCTCTGGGTAAGAGCGTCTGCTAAATGAAGAAATGTAATGTAATATACATATGGAAGTTTACTTCACAGTACGTATTTGTATTGTGCTTGAAATAGTGTAGTTGTGTATGTTGCATTGCATTTTCATGTTGTAGGCACGCCCTTGTGATCTCAGCACTATCTTTGGCACTGATGCTTGTTGATATATGGTTAGTGATGTTACCCCTTTAACCATTTATATTTTTAAATTTCATTTTGAAGTCTACCATGCTTTAAATGCAAAACAATCAAAATCGTTATCACATTGTATTCGACTGAATGTGTTTTTTTTATCTCCATATAAATAAAATAGGACATTAAAGCGCTAGAGTGCTAGCTCTTCACCATATCCTGCAGCACCAGGGCTTTATGAGGGCTTTCAGAACAAAAAAAAAAGACAAAAAAGGGTATTTTACACTTTAATCTGTGGTACACATCTACTCACGCTTCCCTTTTGTGCATTATAGATGTCTGTTGCCTGTCTGAGTTTACCTCACAGCTGGAGCATGCAAAATAGCAGCACACTGGATCACAGCAATTCATGCCCTTTTAAATACATACTTATGTCATAGACACACATGTGCAATCATGCATGTCAGCTTAATTTATATCATGCATCATCTTGTTCAAATAGTTTTTTTTTTTTTTTAAATATCTATTTGGATAAGCGTTTCTACAGGTAAAACTGGAAATGACACAGTCAGTCAGTGTTCTACATGATCTGATAATGTGCAGTATGTGGCCCTCCGCTATCAAACCTGGTGTATTGTCCTCATCACAGGGTATTTCCACTTTTCACTGGCACAGGTGTTACTTACTCTAATGGTGTTTGCATTACAATGGAAACTCACTTTGAACAAAGGTTAGGGGCATTTAAACTGTGGGAGCGTGTGCAGAAAATTTGCATGCCTCCAAACTGATGATTTTAAAGGGTTATTTTTATAATAGAACATGGGATATTAGACCTTTTCCAACAAGGAAACAAAAATCTGGAAGTGTACACAATAGATTTAGCCATGCCAACCAAGATAGATTTTATACCTTAGTGTTTGCATATGATTTGAATGGGTATCAGGCATGTAAGCTGTGAATTTGCTCCCTAAACTTTCAAAAGGAGAAACCAGCGTATACAAACTACACTCACATATGTCATGGTAGCTCTCCATGAGGAAGCATGCTGATATTGCATTTCCTCTCTTTTCAAAAAATCAGTCCATCTCTCAGTCAACCAATCCATTGGAACACACCCTTGATAAGACCATGACAAGTAAATAGAAAGTAGTACTAACTACTAAAAATAGTTTTTTATTAGATTTACATTTGTAAAAAAATATATGTTTTACAAAATTCTTGAAATTAATATTTTTTGTTTTGTTGTGTTTTTTTTTTTGCATGCAAGAATAACTATCATGTCACTGCTGGTCACGCTACATTACCCATTAAGTTTTATTACCTGTTACAACTGGGTCACGTAAGAAGACAATATAAGAATTAACCAGCAGTTACCTGCTAGTTGCAATATCCATAAGATTAATTATATGAGTTCTTGTATGAGGTAATAAGCCAATCAATAAAGGTTTCCATTCCACTGGGTGTGCAAAGGTCCGTAGTGTTTTGTAAGGTAGCACACCTGTCTCTTAGATCATACCTTATCAGATAATTAAGTCTTAAGAATGCTCTAACTTGAATCTCCTTGGCTTTCAGATACAGCAAATCTTTCTTACTCATTGAACACCAATCTGACTGCTATGTCACATCAGTCAGACAGCTCCTGATCTAATACTGGCATGCTACAGGAACAGTGTCTGTAAAGAACAAGCGCGACTCAACACTTCACTTTTCCATCTTGTTTCTATCCCATGAAAAGGTTCAACAAACTCCAATTTATCTTCCATACATTTCATTATAAAATGAAAACAATCTAATGCAATAGAAATGCAACTAAAATTTTGATTTAATACAACATATTTTTTCGTAAATATTTATTGAGGTGATTAGGGTTAAGCACCTAGCTCAGGGGCAGCAGGGGCCTGCCTGGGAATTGAACCAACAACCTTGTGTGTGTGTGTGTGTATGTGTGTGTGTGTGTGTGTGTATACATATATTATATATATACATATAAGCACCTAGTTATATATACATAAGCGCATACTTATATATGTATAGAGCTATATGAATATGGTGATATAATACAGTGTTTCTCAATCCTACTCCTGGAGGCCCACTGTCCTGCATATCTTCTATCTATCCTTGCTCCAAACACACTTGATTAGTATGATTAACATGCTCTTGATTAAGTCAGGTGTGCTCAGCTAATCAAAAGTGCCACTGATGAGTCAGGTAGGTAGAGCAAGGAAAGATGGAAAACATGCAGGACAGTGGGCCTCCAGGAGTAGGATTGGGAAACATGGATATATAAGATGTTTTTCATGTAGGCAGATTAAGATCAGATTTATAGCACCTTGGCACAGTCAGGCAGAGAAGGAGAAAGCTGGGGGCAGGAGGCCAATGCTCAGCTATTGGCAGCTGTTCGTCAGCACGGTTCTCAGCTGAGATGAGCGGAGAGGTGAAGGAACTCACCGTGTGCGCTGTAAGAGGCTGGCTCTCCCCCGCTGACCTCAGCCCTCACGGCACGGCGTTTTGCAAGGTGTGTCTCTCCCCCCCCCCAGGCCGGTAACACCTCGGTGCCTGCGCCCGGCCTGTCAGCTTGGTTGTGCCGCTGCCGCTTTGCCGTTGGTGGCTTCCTGCTCGCTCTCCGCCTCCTGCCACTCGCTGTGTGTCTGACGTGCAGTGCGGTGCCTGAGAGCTCTGACAGAAAACTTTGACCCAGAGCACTTCCTCGTTCTCTGCTGCTCACAGCCTACCTTGCGTCATATCTTTGTCAATGTCTATCTCTATGTCTCTCTCTTTTTTTCTGCATTGCCGTGGGCACAGATGATCTGAGTTCAGATACGGTTGCTTCCAGTTCTCCTGGGAGATTTGCATATGTTTTTCGTTCTCCCAGCGATTTGAATATGTTCCTAGAAGCTATAGGTTCTTGCTATTTCAAGAGCCCAACTGGTGTTGAGATTGTGAGATTTGCATTCAGTGGCTAAATTATTATGATCAAACCATGGATGCAGCCCAAAGCACATTACTGTGCCTTCCCCTGAAACAGTGGTTGACTGGTGGTTTACCTGAAGGTCTCACCTCCTTTCACCCACATGTTGAGCATAGGCGGTTTTACCATAAGGCATAGGTAGGCAGAGACAGTACAGTCTGACATTTACATTAAACAGCTCTGCCGTCAATGGTGGCTAATTCCTGTCTGCACCATTAAACTGCTAGCCCAGAGGCGATCTCTAAACTGAACTTCCATGCAAGCAAATTTTTAACTTCCCTAATCCAAGATCCATGGCTAACTTAATAAAAACAATATTTTCTTTTTGTTACGGTAGGATTGTTTTTGTCATTATTTTCATTTGTGTCATAAATTAATCAGTGCATTAACTGTTATTAACAGAAATATGTCAAAGACTAAGCTCTAAACTTCAGGGAAAGCATGTAGATTGACCAAGGAGCTGCACAGGAGGAGAGAGCAAAGCAGGAAGCCCTCACTGAATCCTTTGGTTACCAACCACACTGTCTCATTTTTCCCTCTAACTGGCATGTTAGTTTTATTCGTTCCTGCAGAAATGTACATGGGCTCTGTGCAGCTCCTGTTCATTTAAGCAAGTATCTTCTTGGACCCTCCCAGTCGTCTCTCAGACCCCCACATAACTGGCAGCTACATCCTGGGTGGGTTGCCGGTGTTCCTCCCATACTGGTATTATCCTATGAATGGTGTAAAAACCCCACATTACAAAAGCCTCTCACAGGCACTTGTTTGTGTGGGACCACTTGAGGTACACCCACCCTGAGTAAACCCCATCCAGTCTCCCCACCTAGACCCATCTTTAAACCAGCACCTCACAACCATTTCCCTCCATCCACCCACCCCAAACCTTTTCAATTTCTTAGTCTACACAAAATGATCTTATTAAATTGCTTTTTCAAGTATTGGCTTTCTGCAGAGGGTTTAGAGGCATATTCTAGGTTAATTTAGCCATAAATTATATATTTACTGTGGATGGCTCCATATCCAACTTCTTTTCCGCTTTAATAAGAATTGACCTCCAGGGGGCAGTATTACTCCCATGTAATATAATGATGAATTAAAAGAAATGGCAAGGAATGCTTCATAAATCAACAAATAGTAAGGAATCTGATACTGAGATTTATGGCATGCATTTGTGAAGGTATTACAGTACCATTTCATTTTTCAAAGTGCTCACCTTTTTTTACCTTCTTATACAGTGAAACCAGAAAGAAAATTGACGATAAATGCAGAGTTTGTCTGCATTTAAACTTTTGAATTAGAAAATATTCTCTCTGGTAGCAACACTATGAACCGTGAATAATGGAACTTCATGTGGCTGAGCAAAACCAATGACCTGGTTGACACATTTTGGTTGTTCATCAGTATCGGTCTTTAATAGTATTGCTGAGCAAGTTGCCCCCTTACTCACATTGTAACAGGTAGGGAAACAAAAGCTGCCATTCCTAAATCAAGACGTGTTCAAACTGATCTAAGGTAATTACAAAAATTTACATCAAATTTTTAATTAGAGAAATTCAGAGCAAAATCCACATTGTATGTTCTGTAATAATTGATAAAAGTAGGCCTATTCACTTGACTTAATCATAAAGCTATCAGTTTTTAATACAGGACACACTAAAATCCATTTTTTATTATTTATGTTCACTGTAATTGCTAAAATAATATGCTATCTATCTTATATACAGTTACTGATGATATTCAAGTTTATTAATTTATTATTTACTGTAATATCTGTGTAGTGATATTTGGGTCAACCCACATGAGATTTTCCTATTGAAATATTCTTTTGTTTTTCATGTTCATATTTTCTAAGGGTCCATGGCGCAATTTGTCAAATGCCTAGTACTGAAGGAAGTCAACCCACCAATGAAGATCCTCCTCTTGAGAGGGACACTCAGCACAAGGAACAGAATCTTCTCTCAGTTGCCTCAGAGCTTCCAATAAGGGCTCAGAAAAGCAGGAACTAGAGATTGGGATGGATTGCTCACAATCCTTGTCAAGCTTCTGAAGACAACTCTATCACACCATTTATTCGTCAGAAACATGGAGTTCCTGGACCCAAGACAAAGGGTTGCATCCAGAGTTTGTGCGTGCAAACATACACTCATTACTCGCTGCCAGGCACAGTCATGGTTCCAGACTCACATTCTAGAACATGAAACACTGTATTTGCACCCAGAAAGTAGTGTTGACAGACACAAAAGCTGTGACCTCAACATAAATACTTCCTTTAGTTAGAAGAGAACATTCATTTAGCTCACAAATGGACTCGGAGCAGAGTCTCTCTCTCTCTCTCTCACACACACACACACACACACACACACACACACACACACACACACACACACACACACAGAAGCACACAGAGCGCATCAGAATTACTTCAGAAATCATTCGCCAGAAAAACACACATGATTCATATTGTTTGTCCTTATTCACCAGTACTTGTTCTGAAAATGACATATTGACTACAGTTCAGATAATGTCTGCTCCACAGTGGTTATTCGGTATTAATATCAATATTTATAAAGCTCTTGGTTTTTTTCTTCAACAATTTTTGAACCATGTTTTTTAATCCCTTTATCAGTTATCAGATTATGACATCGTACATGCATGCTTTTTAATTGAGAATTGAGTTGAGGACCACCTATCCCAGGTCTCGAAACAAATCTGTTTAGATGGCTGGAAAAGCAACAGCTACATAACCTGTGTGTGGTGTGAGTGTATGGGAATTAATAAATAAATAAACCCAAAAGTGGCAGGAGGCGGATTCCCAGCGTAATGTGACCAAGGCGCACTGTGTGACTTTAGGGAGTCCCTCTTGGGCAAGCTCTCTCAGAGACGCAGCGGTGTTTAGTTTGTATTGAAACGATGGCACAGAGGATAGTCCCGTCCCGGCTTCAGGGAACTGAAAACGAATCGGTGTCTCCAAAATGTCATCTTGCGAGCCCCAGCTACACAATGGCATAACAAAACGATCTAGAGCCACGGTCACTGTGGGACCTAAACTAGCGGAAACAAACAGCGAAATCAAAACAATCAACATCGCTGTCAGTCCTAATAAATCATGACCACCGCTTTCCCCATCCAGACTGCGCCAAACCAACAGACACCATCCTCTCCCTCAAGTTCAAAGTTGCCGCCACGGAGGTGTATCATCCACTTTCTCCTCCTCTTCCGGTCAGCAGCTCAGGCGTACCTGGAGGTTGTCTCGCGCTCGTTGATTACGTCAGCAGCAAGTGGCAAACCAAAGACACAAAACAGAATATGCGTGTGTGATGTGACCCAATCCTAACACATTTTGTATGATTGTACATTTTTTCATTTGTGTTTTAAACTGTGTTAACCGCTTGCTGTAATTGTGTTAATGTGTATCCACTGCCTTAATCATAATTCACAAATTTGATAAAAATGGATTCAATCAGCTTCATTCAAAAGAGGATCACTGTAATTGCATATGTCTGGTAGCCAGCCATCGGCTAACGATCCCCACATGCCTGATTGGAGGTTCATTAAAAGTGTGTGTGGCTGGGGAGCAGGATTAGAGACTGCTTTAGCTGGGCCCTGTGTTTTGAGTTTTAAATTAAACTGATTTTATAAGCATTTCCCCTTTGCATACATAACACACACTTACACACAGAAATATTTTATCTGGCTTATCAGGTTTTCCCTTGGAAAATGTGGAACTTTAAACCACTGTGTTAGGCTTTCAGGTGGAATGACCCAAGCGCAGACCGGGATGACAAACCAGGTGTTTATTTGAAGACAGTCCAAAACCATAGTAACAAAACAGTCTGAGTTGAAACCAGAAAATCCACAGGCAGTAAATCCAAAAACACAAGGGAAGTTCAAAATCCAAAGAAACAGGCAGAACGTCAAAAACCAGAGCGAGCAGAAATCCAAAAAAAAAAAAAAAAGGCAAGGTGAAAATCCAAAGAAACAGGCAGGAAGGCAAAAACCAGAGCTTGTGATGAGAAAACAGGGAACAGGTGTGCAGGATGGGCTTCAGGTGGTGGGTGACAGACGGGACGACAGAAACAATACAAGCAGGACCTCACATGGAACGGCTGACACACTGACATATAGCAATATTGCAATTCTGAAATGGGTTTAGATCAAGGGGTTTAGATTCAAGTCTGTCTGTCTACTCTGTAACTGTTGGTGTTTTTTTTTCCTTTCTTGCATTCTAAAAGGGGGTTTCCTCTCACTATAACATTATGTTGTTATTGTCATAACTCAATTTTCTTTGAAAATTACAATATTTAAATTCAGAAATTTGTGGAGCTCCATTCAAATGAATTATACATTGAGAATATCTTTAAGAGAATATATCATTTACTATACAAAAGAAGCATCAGGATGGTAGTACTGCTTATCAAATCATTTATGCTTTTTTCAACACAAGTCACAGTGTGTTTCACAGTGAATGGTACTGATAAATCTATTTTCCAACAGCTACAGCAGGAAGCTGAAAGAAACAGTCAGCCTGAAGAGTTGTGAAAGATGTTAAATAAGACTGCAAACTACCGCACTACAAGTATCATGAAGACTGTGATTGGATAGCCCTGCTGCTTTATGATCAGAGAGTCATTCTAATGCACCATTTTATAGCTACAAAGAGTGAGATATCATATGAAAGATTTGTTTGGAAAATAACAAAAGAAAAAAAAGTGTTAATAAATGGTAAATATTCCCCCTAGTCCCTTAATAACAGCCACAGACAGAGAACTCTTAGGTCAGCCATGCACTTTTAGATAGATTAGAGGGCAAAGCCCTCTTAGAAAATAACCAAACTACAACAAACGCAAACAGGTCTCACTTATTAACAGATGAAACAGAAGGGAGGGTCCACTAGTTTCCAGAGTACAGCTGCATCAAACAGAGGCAATCGATCTGTCTGAGACAGTGATGCTCCTGTCTCTTCTCCAGTAGTGGTGAGTGTTCTACCACAAGGCCTCTGTGCTGGTCTGGGGTTGAGTTTCCTCAGTGTAGCCCTGAAGTGACGTAAGTTTTGAGGTGGGTGAGGTTGGTGAGGGATCTTGGCAGCATGGCACAGCAGGAGACACAGGAACCTGAGGGACACCATGTGGCACACACCTTAGCTCTGTGAGTGCACACTTCACACTCCGCCACAAAACGTAAAATAAAAACCGCTCACTTTTCTCAAAAACAAGGTTCTTTAATCTTTTTTCAAGGTCCAGTATCCAAGCACTTCTAGGGGTTCCAACAGGATAAATCTCTGAAAGATCCTTATACTGTAGGATTCACAAGCCAGAACCTTAACTGAAGGTCATGGTGACAGGACCCTTAAAATTACAGCGAGAGATTTTGTGTGCCACAATCTTCCCTCCGGTGGTGGCTGACATAGACTCCTGGGGTGCAGCTGCCCTGAGCTGGACTGGGCCCGCTGGAACGAGAGAGAGAGAGGCTGAGAGAGAGTTTCTGGCTGTGATAAGTCTGCCACACCAGGGACCAGGGTCTTTTGGTGGTGTGGGCTGAAAGCTCTTCAACCATTGTGCTCTGTCTCCAGTCTCTGAGCAAGATTGTTCTGGTGTATTTTCTTCAGGACATACAAAGTGACTGCCACTGCCCCTTCTTCTCCATAGGCCTCTACCATCTGAGTCACAGTCTCTGTCACATGCTTGCCTTTCTCCACCCTGCCCTTTGGGATGGTTTTAAAGCCCTCTGGCACATTATTTGACAGATTCCACCTAAATCTCTTCAGGTCATCTTCCAACAGTTCATCCAGAATGGAGACCAAGGATGGAGCTTTAGCCATTGCAGACCCTGGAGAAAGAGGTGGGATGAGTAGATGGTGTTAGAGAGAGATAAGGAGGACTTGGGGCATGTGACCTACAAGAAATGTGCATACTCCTCAGAGGAGTCCAATGGAACCAAGTCTTACCTTACCTTACCTAACCTAACCTCTGATTGTACCCATTGAACCTTCACTGCAGTAATCACACAGGGGCAATGAGGCACATGTGTGTAGTCCTCCAGTTTTCCACATTACAGCTCCCATAGTGCACAAGGAGAGCTGGTGCTGTTCAGCGGACAGGTGAATCTCCCCGACATCAGCTGAGTGACTCACAGGCACCCAATGACTGACAGCACGCAAGAGCGGCAAGACAAGGGAACCCTGCCGGCATGGTTACCCAACACCAGCAGAACGACAGCAGTTTGCTCCAGCACTTCAACCTACCCATAAGAAGCTAAAGCCCCAATCCCAGCTCTGGACGTTTCTGCTGTGCACATTTTTCTAAACACCTCCTGCGTCTGGTTAAAATTTAAACCCTTCCACTCACCTTTCCCCAGTAAGTAACAGTGGCTCGCAGATTTTATGAGCGCAGTAAAGTGTTAACAGTCCTCTATTTCTGAGGAGAATTTTCCTGCCTCTTGCGGCCTTCCCCAAGCTTCGTCCATTTGTTGAGACCCACAGAAATAGCTTGCTGGCAGAAAATCATGCCGTATGTAGAAACATAACTGAGAACTGTTGTAAAAGACAAACCTGTCCAGGGGAGAGGGGGGTTGTACCTATGTGTGTTTTTTTTGTGTGCATGCTCAGGATGGACAGATTCACTGTTTAATATTTTGCTGTGTATTACTGCCAGGGGTGCCGCTAGAAATTTTGGGCCCTATGAAAGAATATAATATTGCCCCCCCAAACCTATAATAATAATAATAATAATAATAATAGTGTTCTATGAGGGCCCCCTGTCAGTGCTGGGCCCTTGGAATCGTCCTAACTTCTCCCCCTTACGGCGCCCCTGATTACTGCAGTACCGACATGGACACCCAACCCTGGCAGAATGAGGCCAGTGGCTGATGTGCGTTCTCTATCAACTGGGATTCAGCCCAAAATACATATATATTAGGGATGCACGATAACTGTTTTTTACAACCGATATCGATAACCGATAAATTCCTGCTTCTCATAACCAATACCGATACTGATAACCGATAACATTTTTTATAGTTTATATACACACTTCAGTGTAGGGATGCACGATATAGCCATCGCGATGTATCGCACAGCTATTTTTAGCGCAATAACAGCTATCCCCGGTATGTGGCGTTAGGTTTTTCCCGTATGTTTTTCAGTGGCTGCGGGTGAGCTAGAAACAGGGGAAGCGGAAACACTACCTTTAAATCTATCATTACTTTACTTTTACTGTTCCCCTTTATCCTCCTTGATTAACAATAAAACAAATAATTCACAGAATAATTGACACCAATCGTAAATAAATGATTATGCTCGTGAAACAGCGCAGATTGTCTGTAGTTTGTGTGCTTGCGAAAGCGACAACGTGAGATTGTATAATTAACAAGGATGGCATTTATCGATGTAAATTACGTTAAATGCTTGCGCATTACAACATCAAGGTAATAATAATTACCTTCACCACTTCCAAGGCTTGAATGATTATTTCTGCATTTGGCCGTATTTACCTGAGCAGCTCAGGCTTAGTACCTCACACAGTGGCACAGCAACAGGACTCAAACCTGCAACCTTCCAGTACGAAGCTAAAGCCTCATTCCCTTTATTCTCAATGCCTCCTGCATCTGGTGAAGAGGAAAACCCTTCCACTCCCCCAGGAAGTAACAGTTGCTCACAGATGCTATGAGCACAGTGAAGGCTTAACAGTGCTCTGTTTCTCAGGGAAACTTTCCTGTTTTGCAACATATGCCTACATTGCTAAGAGTAACACTTCCTGTTCTTCACTATAGACGTGTGTGTATGCATATTGAATTCTCTGGAAAAGTGCCAGATCTTTTTACTTAAAGCTCATGTTGGTAGTGTTTTAGAGCTGAGCTTCACTTCTATCATCATAAATAAGCTTGATAATGTGCAGGAGCAGCAATAAACTTAAGTTCTGAGTGGCAAACACCATTCATGCGTTCTGGAGTCATTGTGCCCATTCCTGTTACTTAGTCAAAGTAATTCAGTTGAAACCTTTACCCCCAACCCCTCAATCCACCCCACTGGCACCATCTCCATCCTGACTGTCTTTAACCAGAATTTCGATGTTAACAGACTAAAATAGTGCAACTTACTTAGTTAACATGTCCGTAAACAGAGTGTATCCCTCCAAATGTTTCCTCTTCCTTAAACCGTTTTAGTTTCACTTTCCATAAAACGGAAGTTTTGCCCCCGAGGCGGCATTGGGGAAATACACTGTTCTCTCTTAAAGGCACAGAGGCAGCCGGTCGTAACCAGCCTCAGACACAAAGCTCCAAACATTCACAAACAACCCCACACTGCGATTATAAGGGGCACCTCACCCAAAAACAGCCAGAGAACTCAGCATCATCCTCTGACATCATGAGTAACATAATCTCAGTGTATTATGAGCAACCACCTAACCTGTCATATTAAATTATTATAATTAGCAGACACTCTTATCCAGAGCAACCTACAGGTTAAGGTTACAGTTCCATCCATTTATACATTCAGATATTTACTGAGGCACTTTTGGGTTAAAGTACCTTACCACAGTATTCTAACAAAAACAGTATACTAACAGAAATGGTACTCTAATAGATCCAGTATCCTAATGGATCACATCTTTAGTTGCAGGTCTGGGTTTCCCATTTCCATGAGGTGGGGTGTGTAATAGACGGAATTAAGGGAGTATTAATGGGGGTAATAGAAGGCATTAGGAGTATTAACGGGGTGTGTAGTAGACAGTGTTAGGAGTATTAATGGGGAGAATGAAGCTTGTAATTGTTTCATTTTGAGAATGCAGGTTTGGAGCCCATGGCCACATGCAGGAGGGTGTCCAAGTGATCAGATTTGGGGTTAAATTCTCTGAAGCCAGCATTACTTCACAAAACTGGGCAAACTCCCTCAGCACAGTGATTCCTGTGCTTGATTGGCAGAAATGAGTGTATGTAGGATCCTTTTCATTGTTTGCATGCACAAACTCTGGATGTAACCCTTTGTCTTGGGTCCAGGAACATGTTTCTGACAAATAAATGATGTAATAGAGTTGTCTTCAGAAGCTTGACAAGGATTGTGAGAAGAAATTACTTTCAATCCATCCCAATCTCTAGTGCCTGCTTTTCTGAGCCCTTTTTGGAAGCTCTGAACTGACTGAGAGAAGATTCTGTTCCTTGTGCTGAGTGTCCCTCTCAAGAGGAGGATCTTCATTGGTGGGTTGACTTCCTTCAGTACTAGGCATTTGACAAATGGTGCCATGAACCCTTAGAAAATATGAACATGAAAAACAAAAGAATATTTCAATGGGAAATTCTCATGTTGGATCGCCCAAATATCACTACACAGATATTACAGTAAATAATAAATTAATAAACTTGAATATCATCAGTAACTGTATATGATATAGATAGCATTATTTTAGCAATTACAGTGAACATAAATAATAAAAAATGGATTTTAGTGTGTCCTGTATTAAAAACTGATAGCTTTATGATTAAGTCAAGTGAAAAGGCCTACTTTTATCAATTATTACAGAACATACAATGTGGATTTTGCTCTGAATCTCTCTAATTAAAAATTTGATGTAAATTTTTGTAATTACCTTAGATCAGTTTGAACACGTCTTGATTTAGGAATGGCAGCATTTGTTTCCCTACCTGTTACAATGTGAGTAAGGGGGCAACTTGCTCAGCAATACTATTAAAGACCGATACTGATGAACAACCAAAATATGTCAACCAGGTCATTGGTTTTGCTCAGCCACATGAAGTTCCATTATTCACGGTTCATAGTGTTGCTACCAGAGAGAATATTTTCTAATTCAAAAGTTTAAATGCAGACAAACTCTGCATTTATCGTCAATTTTCTTTCTGGTTTCACTGTATAAGAAGGTAAAAAAGGTGAGCACTTTGAAAAATGAAATGGTATTGTAATACCTTCACAAATGCATGCCATAAATCTCAGTATCAGATTCCTTACTATTTGTTGATTTATGAAGCATTCCTTGCCATTTCTTTTAATTCATCATTATATTACATGGGAGTAATACTGCCCCCTGGAGGTCAATTCTTATTAAAGCGGAAAAGAAGTTGGATATGGAGCCATCCACAGTAAATATATAATTTATGGCTAAATTAACCTAGAATATGCCTCTAAAACCTCTGCAGAAAGCCAATACTTGAAAAAGCAACTTAATAAGATCATTTTGTGTAGACTAAGAAATTGAAAAGGTTTGGGGTGTACATGGTGTGCATTTTTGATAATTTAAAAGTTATGTTCAACTTGTGTTATAGGAATAACTGCACATAAAGTAGGACTTCACAAGTTCTATGAAAATTTTAATGCTTCACAATCATGTGGAAATCTGCTGAAATTTGCTACACAATTATCTCAATTTTAACAACCATCTAATTGGATATCAAATGGAGGGAAATCAAAAAAAGGCATTGACAGATGTCTCTGATGCACTGCAGACACTGCTTAAGGGGTTTCAAATGAATCTGAATATTTTTCACACAGCACCATCTGAGGATTTTATTGGTGTGGGATTTGTTGACCCTACAAAGACGTTTGTGACTGAAATGAACAGTAAACTGCAAACTGATGCAGTGAAATCTATGGTAAGTATGCAGATTTCAGCCTGAATAATGCACCCCTTTAACTGTTAGGTGAAAGTGCTAATATGACTGGTTTACATGTGATACTCCGAGCGCTCAGTGTTTAGCAGAACTCATTGTGAGGTGCTGGTTTAAAGGTGGGTCTGGGTGGAGACTGGATGGGGTTTACTCAGGGTGGGTGTGCCTCAAGTGGTCCCACACAGACAAGTGCTTGTGAGAGGCTTTTGTAATGTGGGATTTTTACACCATTCATAAGATAATACCAGTATGGGAGGAACACCGGCAACCCACCCAGGATGTAGCTGCCAGTTATGTGGGGGTCTGAGAGACGACTGGGAGGGTCCAGGAAGATACTTGCTTAAATGAACGGGAGCTGCACAGAGCCCATGTACATTTCTGCAGGAACGAATAAAACTCACATGCCAATTAGAGGGAAAAATGAGAAAATGAGACATTTGAGTGTGGTTGGTAACCAAAGGATTCAGTGAGGGCTCCCTGCTTTGCTCTCTCCTCCTGTGCAGCTCCTTGGTCAATCTACAAGCTTTCCCTGAAGTTTAGAGCTTAGTCTTGACATATTTCTGTTAATAACAGCACTGACTAATTCATGACACAAATGAAAATAATGACAAAAACAATCCTACCATAACAAAAAGAAAATATCATTTTTATTAAGTTAGCCATGGATCTTGGATTAGGGAAATTAAAAATTTGCTTGCATGGACGTTCAGTTTAGAGATCACTTCTGGGCTAGCAGTTTAATGGTGCAGACAGGAATTAGCCACCATTGACAGCAGAGCTGTTTAATGTAAATGTCAGACTGTACTGTCTCAACTGGAATCACATCTCTTTCTCTGTAACACAAATACAGTACAGGTTACAGAGTATGAAGCTTTATAGGCAGGAGTGAGATGAGTTTTATAAAAGGTAGGAGTGACCTGCTACATTGTAGTCATCGCACACAAGTCAATATGATTTCAAACTGCCTGCGAGCCACACAATTTTAGCGGATTACAGCACTAATCAACATACCCTTTCCATCTCCAGGAGTACTAAAAAGCCTAAAGCCAGGCTCTCCATCCAAACGCGCAGCTTTGGAAGCCAAGTTCCCCCACTCGCAAATCTCAGTGAATGCTTTCCCAGAACGAACTGGCTAAACTCATAAGATCACGTTTTCATGTAAGCACTGCTACAATGCACAATAAAATGCTTGTTCATTGTGAAAGAGGTCTTGACTCTGGAGGGCTGGGGATAATTGGGAATGTTCCCCACTGCTGACTAAAGTCAGTGTATTGTAGCGTTCCTTGGTACTTCTGGCTTTGTCGTTGCTGGCATAAGGTTTGCCTTTATAGCTGAGGTCTGCACTTTGCTAACTGAGTCTTATAGTTATGAGCTGGCCAAGTCTATTCAAAAGCAGGCAAAATTCATGCTGTTAAATTCATGGAATTCACATGTATTAAAAACCTCACTGAACAATGACAGTGAAATTTTTTTCGTAACTACAGTCACACTAACAAATTACTCCAGATTTCATACAGAATACAACACTTTATTGTTAATAGCTCATGTACATTTTAATTAATATCATTAACCATAAATGTCATTGTATAGGCTATTTTTTATGGTTCAAAAAATAATACATTTATTGCACATTCACTTGCATAGGAAACTTGTGGTATGAAATACATTGCACACATTTAGATAAATACTAACAATTTATTTTATTAAAAAAAATAAATCAGTTATATTAGGCTTTAGATTTTATTAAAAGACCTATATTTGTTATTCTAATTTAATGCATTATGTTAACAACTGGATTAAAAAAAACCTTATGCAACATAATCTACATTTACAATGCACAGTATTGTGAATGTGCATAATTAATTTAGAAAATAATGACATCACTCCTCTATTCTCAAGTATGGTGTTCCATTTGGTGCATATTGTTATGTGTAATTGTCTTTTTTTCCCATGTAAATAATTGCACCAGTCACACAATACAGATGGCTGGCATAATAAATGCTGTGCACACAATGCACTGCCAGGTGTGAGGAAGCCCACAATTCTCCACACACCTATAGGCAGAAGAAACACACACACACGTACACACACACACACACACACACACACACACACACACAAGGCCCAGATTCAGTGTAACCACAATGCACTTTGTCCTCAATTTTGAGTAAAAGTTGTGTACAAACAGACAAAAAAACAGACAGAATCTGAGCCACAGTGACTGTGACGTGCCCATGAGCATGAGGAAATTGTCTTTTCTCTGTGTGATAGTCTTAAGGAGTCCTCCAAGTGTCCACTGGTTATGAGAACACAACCAATTACAATGCCCATCAGCACCAACTACAACCCTGCCAGACCTTTATTTTACACATTTTAGAGTATTTCAGAGGTACATTATTCCACACAGCAAACACTGAGGTACTTGGTAACAAATATTTTGCCTCTTCTTTAAAAAGGGGCTAAATGTAACACTCTGGGTAGTGTGCCATAATTCTGTCATAACTGTTCAGCTGTTCGCACGGCATGATAATTACCTATGGTTAATAAACACTTTGGAACAGATGCAATGTTACCCACTCAGTTTGATAACAGCCTCCAGCATCGTGCCCGCCCCCGTTCTTTCTCTGATCTAGTTCAGTGCCCCTCCCCAACCTCCGTAAAACCCCACAGTACTCTGGGTTCTGGATAACTGTGCCTCAGTCTGTAATCCCACCCGTCTCTCTCCAGTAATAGGATTTGGTACCACTTGGAACAGCAAGGTTCCCCCCAGCATTTCTTTCAGAAAATCTGGGCTTTGTGTTAACACTCAATAAAACGGACTTCTTTGTTAGCCTGCCCCTTCCAGTACTACAGGGCCTCGTTACAGCAAAGCCTAATCCAGATTTGTGGTGTCCCCGAACAGTCTTTGACCGTGCTGGACCACTCACGCTTCGTCTGGGACATCTAAGCCGACCCAACAAGTAGATCTCCATCACTACTCCTGTGTGCCCAGGTCTCTAATATCAAGCAGACTGCAGGTTAGACAGCCTGTTTAATTGTTCATGAACACTTTATGGGATTTACTGTGACTATCTACACAGTAAATTGGGGCTGTCTGCAAACAAAAATTAAGATTCTATCTCAAATAGTACCCTTAAAAACTTGTTAAAAATATTCAAGCAAAAACGGATAAATGTTACATTAATGCAGGCTACATTCTGACATTTTCAGTGTTGATCTATGCATTCAAGACCTATACAAACAAATATATGCATGTATTTATGTAGTGTGTACCAACATACATATATATGCCTTCAAGATCTGTGAATTTGCGAATCACTTGACTCAGCTTTTTTTCCCATGGTGTCAGTGGAACTGTCTTTCACTCGTCTCCACATGTTCTTTCTCCTACTCTCCCTCTCCACATCCCTCCATCTCACTCCTCCAGCTGTGAGTCCTCTCTCTCTCTCCCTCAGTTTCTCGCAGCTCTCCTCTGTTCCCCCTCTGTCCTTCTCCTTTACTCCTGCCTGACCTTCAGCCTCCTCTTTACGCTCCGGCGGAGGGCCGCCGCGGTCAGCGCGCTGCAGAGAACCAGCGCGGGGAAGGAGCCGCAGGCCAGCAGGAGGCGCCCTTCCCCGTGCACCCGCACCACGGCGTCCCGGCAGGACAGGTAGTCCTCGAACACCGCCTCCAGCTGGCAGAGCGTGCAGAGTGACAGGAAGACGTGGAAGACCTGGTGGCCGTGGCCCACGATGTCGCAGCGGCCCGGGAGGAAGCGCTCGGGCACGGGGCAGGAGAAGAAGAAGGCGGCCAGCAGGAAGAACGCCACCTGCAGGGCGTGGAAGGCGAGCGCAGGCTCGGCCCAGGAGCCGGTGGCCAGGCGGTGCGCCACGGGGCTGATGTCCAGCACGTACGCCAGGCCCGTGGGGATCAGCTGGTACACCTTCCGCCACAGCGGGTACGGCCGGCGGTAGCGGAACTTGGCGAAGCAGCAGCCGGCGCAGGAGAGCCAGCCGAGGAACGCGGCGCCAGGCAGGAACAGCGCCCCCACCTGGCTGTCCCGCCACGCGCGCTCGGAGCTGTAGAAGTAGTGCGCCAGGGAGCAGCCGTACTGGTAGACGCACACGCCCACGTAGTCCAGGAAGAAGAGCGTGTAGTGGGCCAGCTCCGAGTGCGACTGCAGGAGGTGGGCCGCCACGCTGCAGCTCAGGTAGGTGAGGGCCGACAGCACGTAGAGGGCGAGGGGCAGCGAGGCCACGTCCAGCGCCACGCCCCGCGCCCCCGCCAGGGCCCAGAAGCGCAGCAGCACCGCCGGCACCGCCAGCAGGTGGGTCCACACGTTCAGAGTCTCGTTGTGCCTCTGGAAGAGGCTCAGGAGGTAGTAGCGCCAGTCCTGCCCGACCGGCCGGTAGCCCGTCAGGATGTAGGGCTCCCGGAACAGGCTGGGCACGTCCGACGCCCGCACCGTGCCCCTGTGGGAGGGGAGGGAGGGGAGGGCGTCCAGGAGCCGGGGCAGGCGGACCAGCTGCTGCACGCTCAGCGACAGGGTGCTGAGACGCTCAAGGGCTGCGCTGGACATGGCGAGAGAGCGACTCCAGGAAGTGCAGAGAGGGGACAGAGGGAGGGAGGCAGAGGGAGAACTGGCACAGTGAGGGGACAGTGGATGGGACAGCGGGAGCTGGGGATGGGACAGCGGGCTGGACAGTGGGACAGCGACAGGAAGGCAAACGGAAGAGTGGGAGAGGGTGTGGGGACAGGGGTGGATCCCTCCAGCTGCGCTGTGGAACAAAACCCACAAAACCAGTCAGACGCCATGAGGAGTGGACTCCTTCCAAACATGAAGACAGACAGCAAGAATTTGTTTTTGCAAGGCAAGAAGACCTGCTTCTTTTCAACACCGGGTCTGTGTGGACGAATGCTGTAACGAACAGTTTTCACGTGATTTCAAACTAACTTTCATTCTAAGCATGGGTGTCATTTTTGTTTTGAAAAGTGCTGGGGACAACAAGTTCGACGCGTTTCGTCGTTCAAAAAGTGGTGGGGACGAAATGGGCCACAACAAAAAGTGGTGGGGACATGTCCCCATCGTCCCCAGCATAAATGACGCCACAAATCACAATGATACTTATGATTCTAAGTATGCCTTTCAAGTGTGACAAGTGCAGTCCAAGCAGTGAGGAATCACGCCCTGTACTTCAGAAACAAACATGCAGTCATTCCAGCAATCTTTATCTCTTCCATCTCATTTTCTTTGAATGAAACCTACACACCCGGGTTGACAAATATAACACAAACAATTCACTGCACCTGCTGAAATCATTCACACAAGTTCAGTCCAGTTCTTATGGGTGCAATGTTAAATGAGCCTTATTTGATTATAGGTGTTGGTTCTGGAGAGCGCTTGCTTAGCAGCAACCACAACAATGACTCAGTTGCATGATAGCGTTAACTTGATAGGTCGTTTTCGGTTGAATGGGGGCACTGCCCAGACTGAATATCTTTGTCCTGATTGCTTTTTTAAAATTCATGTTATATCAACATGTTCTTGAAACATCTTCTCTTAATGTTTAGGAATACCAAAGATTTCTAAAAATTAAGAGACATCATCGTCATCATTCTTCTTGCAACTTAAGGTCCGAAGTTGCTGAGGCAAAAAAAAAATCTTGTCAATCAGTGTATTATAATCAAAATCTTTCAGGAAAAAAACTACTTTGTTTCAAAATACCCCCTCGCCATAAATTTACACACCGTGTGATATCAATTACAACTTCCGACAGTTAGACGCACAGCAAATCGGGCTGGCTAATGTAGCCTACAGTGTAGTAATGTGTTACCGAGTTCAGCAATGATTTTATACAATTTAGACAGCAATTTTTGATTTTCTTTTTATTATTTTTCAAATAAATGAATCCATTGTTCAATAAATTTACATTACCCATATCTGCTGTCTGCTACAAGACACTGTCAATGAATTATTAAATAAAATCTGTCTGAATGTTTTACTTCCATAGTACCTGTATACTGCAGAAGACCATTAACGCAGCAAAGTGCAAACTCACAACCCTCTTAAGGATTCAGAATTTGCCAAATGAAGAAAACAGTATATCGTCAGTAATATAAAAGCATACAAAGCAACCACTAAGTCATTTTGATTGATAATGTGGAGTTTGGAAAGATGAGCAGCTCTTACTTGTCTCTCCCCGTTTCGACGACACACCTGCAAATCTGATCCAGCAGAAATGGTTGAAGTAGCACCGCGTAACTTTGGCTTCAAGCCCCTTCCAGACGTAGTCGCGCATGCACAGTAGAGCATCCCGTCCTCTTCATTCACATTCGCTATGGCAACAGGGAACGCGTGTCGCGATAAGAGTCACGACATTTAATTCTCATGAAGTACGAGTACAGTTGTTTAGGGTTTCTTTCGTCTTTTTTTCTGGCGCTGCGCAGAGTGATGTTAAAGAAACTTTAACATCTTTTTCGGCACGTTTCGGCAATCTGACAATTTCCTGACTTTTGTCCAGCAGGGCCGTCGAGTTATATTAAAGTGCAAGCTTATCGCGAGTGTATGCAATGTTTTTATAAGTTTAGAAAAGCCGCGACTCCTAAATCTAAATTATTGAGACATAGGCCGTCTGCAAGCTGAGACACGAGCTAACTTCCCACTCAGATTTAGAGTTTAAGGAGCTTATTTTGCATGTTAGGGGACTATGTCAGAAGACTTGTTTAAAGAACTTGTCTGAAATACGCTACACAAGAGGAAAGGTCTGAGCACCAAAAAGTAAAACTAACAGGAGTTTCCAGTGCCACCAGCCTGAGCAGGCAATTTGAAACAAAATGATGTACCGATGACTTCCGTTTTGCCATCTTTTCCTACTTCGTTCATTACATTATTAAGTCTGTATAATAACAATAGCCTCTTACTTAGTCTCCAACACATTTACACAGCTAGATTTTCAATGGAGCATTTGAGGCAAAGTGCCTTGTGAATACCCAATGTTAATTCACAAACCTCAGGTCAAAAAGACTGCGTACAACCACGAAATGATCTTTAAACTGTCATCAAACCATTATTGTGTGTAACATATCTAGACTCAGCTTCTTCTGAACACTGCACCACCTTTGTTTGGAAGAGATGAAAATGTCAACAAAAAGAACAGGCACTTTTTTATTGTACTGATTTAATAAAAAATCTATCTCTGAATATGAGAAAGGGAATGACTGTTAAAAGTCCAAGTTCACATATTTTACTATTGCCCAGTCAAAAGGAGACAAAACTAACTGTATTGCCTGATACAGAAAACCATTGTTTTTGGAATACGTGACTGATCTGAAAAAATATATATACTTTTTTTTGACCAGAGAAGACAGCCATAGAGTAGACTGCAAAATACTACAAAGCACAGGCATCACAACCATCTCAAAAGCCAGAGACCATTTTCTTTAGTGATTCAGCTGTGGAGGAAACCAGACTCAGCTTCTATTTGATATTTTTTCAACTTGGGTGTTCATAACATTGATAATTTGTCATAAAATCCATTTTTTATTAAAAACAACTCTGTAGAAAGAACTAATTTTCTTGTGATTAAACTTTGGTAGCGCAGCTTGAGTGAGATCAAGGGCTTCATATGGACGCTTGCGTACGGCGCCCCCTGCTGATTAAACAACTATTGTTCTTTCACTTAGAAACGTTAAGCAGGGTAGGCATAGCTTCACAGACCTCCACTGAACTATTGGGGGTAAAAACTACAAAAAGTAAAAAGGCTGCAATTTAATTAAAAATTTGTAAGCAGTCACGGGATTTATCCACCGAATCCACACATCCATGCATTTGTGCCCACTTGACTTTTAGAGCTGCACCGGAATCGTCAAGGCTTTTGCATTTCAGACCTTCAGACTTGTAACCAGTGGGTATGCTGCATAATGTGCAGCTGAAATCCCTTTTTAGACTACATGCAACAGCTGACATCAGTGCTTGCTGATCCAGACCAGCCACCTATTCAGTAATGGTTATATTATAACCATTTGCGTTTGAAAGCGTAACCATAGTATGTATCAACATATTTGCGTTTTAGCTTCATCAACATGCATTGCCATTCGAAATGAAATTCAAACTAGCCGGATAAACAACCACTAAAATTTGGAATCTTAAACCTAAAGAATACCTAAACATCGACCTGCGTTTTAAACGCGTTACAGCTACGTAACGTAAGGACAATGCACATCAAAACAGCAGTCCTAATCGGACATGATTACATCGATTTATATTTAACTGGTCAGTGTCTCTATTGTGACACGGTCGGCGTCACCAGTGACCAACAGCAAGGAAGAGAAGCAACAGCAATCTTCCGCTTCCTAAACATTTCGCGCGAAACGTCCAGAGGGGAGGAGACAATAAGCGTGCATTTTTATGACGACATAGATATCTCATGCGAGATTGGGTAGTAAAAGGAAACGCGCCGAATATGCAAACGAATCTGAGCCATTTGGACCAATCATGGTAAAGAGTATGTTATAATATAGTGATCTGTGGCGGGAAAATATTCCACTTTCCTAAAGCAACAGTGGGGTACAGGCGAGCCCCTTTTGCAAAGAATTTGCTCATCGGTTATTAAAATACAAAATACAGAATGGCTGCTGAAGTTGTGGATGACAGAGAGATGAGGGAGGCACAAAGGGATTATTTGGATTTTCTGGATGATGATGTAAGTGAAGTTTTCATTTTGGCCAGGTAGAGCTAGCTAACGTTAGCTAACTCGCTATCGAGCAATGCTAATGGGAATGAACCAGATAGCAAGGTTTAGTTTAAGAATCGAAATTTTGCGAACGAAAAAATATTTCGGATTTAGCTTCCTAATGCAGTTAAATATGCATTTATTTGGCTTTAGCCAGAAAGTTGCCTAGCTGATAACTAGTTACGAGTGAAGGTTGCCCAGATAATGCTTGCAAAGTAACGTTAGCTAGGTCGCAAGTTCACGTTTTGGATTAAGTATTTGTCTTCTTGTAAATTGCGTATAAATAGATTAAAAAGTGCACAGCTAGTTTTTGTACGTAGTTGGTCAGATGTATCAGTTTTTATTTTGGTAGGCTAGTTAGCCTGTTAGCGGGTCACGTTGTAATCATTGCTTGTGGAACTGTCCATGTAAAGAAACGAAGTGAAACGAGCATGAGCTTGCAGGAGACAAAGAGACGGGTGCCGTCCCTGCACATCCGCACTCAAAATTTGCAAGGTTGCTAAGCATCTCGCTAGCTACTCGAACTTTGATTGCATCCAAACGTCTTTTTGTTGTTGTTTGTCTGTAGCGAGATCAAAAGTCTGCATGTACGAATATATGCAACATATGGAAAAAAGTTAGTGTACCTCTAGTACATGGTCATGCGGATTTAATTTTGGTAGTCACTAAAATATTTTAGCCAATACAGCCTAACGACAATCCCCTTTTCCTTTCCCTGTTTTTGCTGCAGCAAGACCAAGGCATCTACCAGAGCAAAGTGCGCGACATGATCAGCGAGAACAAGTTCCGTTTGATTGTCAACATCAACGACCTGAGACGCCGAAATGAGGCCCGTGCTGTCAAGTGAGTAACAAACTGTCCTATGGCCAGGGTGTAGCTAGTATTGACTTTTTTGAAACAGGTTTTGGCTATAAATGTAGTTTGACATTTAGCGATTTGATCAGCTCCACGAGTGATACCAAATTATTTATATTATGTAACTTCGACAGTGTTGAGAGGGTTGAGAAACTGGTCTAATCCTTATGGGGATTTGCAATTCTGCTTTGTCAGATACAGATAAAGTTGAGTTGCACTTCCATTTTACATCTAATTAAAACTTGAATTCCAACGACTAAATTAAAATTAGTAACCTGAGAAAAGTAAATTGTTAAAAGTAAGTTACAATAGGTGTCATGGATGTGGAACATGCTTAAACAAATCTAACAATGGAAGACATTACAGTTCACTTTGTGGTGTCAGTTTTATTGACCAGTCCTCCAGGATTAAAATACCCCAATAACTGAATGTTTAAAACAAAAAAAAAAAAGATTATTTAATGTAACCGTATGTATTGTAGTTTGAGGCTTGAACCAACGTGTGAAGTGTCTGAAGTATAACATGGTAACACAGAGAATGAGTTTTGTAAAGAGAGCGCAGTGCATCTTTAGGCTGAGGCCAGCGGTAATGTTACCCCTGTTCCCCTGTGTCTTTTCCAGGCTGCTGAACAATGCCTTTGAGGAGCTCCTGGCTTTCCAGCGGGCCCTGAAGGATGTGGTGGCCTCTGTGGATGGCACCTATGCCAAGCAGCACGAGGAGTTCTTCGTGGGCCTGGAGGGCAGCTTCGGCAGCAAGCACGTCACCCCCCGCACCCTCACGTCCCGTCTGCTGGGCAACATGGTCTGCGTGGAGGGCATCGTCACCAAATGTGAGTGTCTGAGGGGGAACCCCCACTGTCTGGTTCCCTTGCTAGCTCTTTAATGGGCTCGAGAGACACTCGCACAGATACGGGTTGTTTTTACACTCTGGCTTCTGGAATGGTGCAGCAGGTGCTGTTGGACCAGAAGTGATGTGAAAATGACCATGATGCCAAAACCGAATTTTCCTATTTGGGTACATTACCAGTGTCTTGTCTGCTTCTTTGTTTTATTTTCAATGACAGGATTTCTTCTGTCTGGAATTAATGTTAAAACCAATCATTTTTATTGTTAGAAAGTCCTCCCATCGCCTGTGTAATGACATTTCATTAAAGGCTTATCTCTGGTAAGATGTTTTATGCCCTTTAAGGCCTACTCGGCCTTACTACTTAAACTTACTACTCACTGCAGTAAGATGTCATCATGAAACCTTTCAACCTCAGCTGTTGTCACACCGTCACTGTCAATCTGAAAAGGTATCTTTACAGGGCGCGTTATGAACATATTTCTAAATCATTTGCAGGCTCACTGGTGCGTCCCAAGGTGGTGCGCAGTGTCCACTACTGTCCCGCCACCAAGAAGACCATGGAGCGCAAGTACACAGACATGACCTCCCTGGATGCGTTCCCCTCCAGTGCCATCTACCCCACTAAGGTTGGTGCTCCCTTTACTTACAGTAAATTGCCACAGGGAGGTGATCTTAGAGCCTGCATTTTAGCTGTCGTACAATATCACGAATCTGTCTGGTTATTTAGTCTTAAAGAATGTGAAGCTATCGTATAAACAATACATTTTAATTCATTTTTTTACAGACAAGTACGGTGTGCTTCATTTTCATTTTCAGCAACCTTATTAACGTGATCAACAGACAACTATTATGGGCAGCTGGAATAGTTACAGCTTGTTTGTTCATTGATACAGCTGAATGTTATGTATCCTGTGAGTTTTTTCAGTTTAGTCAGTGCCATGCTTATGGGTACACCAGAAGTTTCTGGAACAGGATGTGAACGTTCAGGTTTATGGTTACTAGCCTACTTTCCAAACCATTGTCACACTGCAGAGACTCAGTCGGCCATAATGAATGGTATTCAGAAAGCGTGTCTGTGCTCACCCTCTGTGTCCTCAGGACGAGGAGAACAACCCTCTGGAGACGGAGTTCGGGCTGTCCATCTACAAGGACCACCAGACCATCACCATCCAGGAGATGCCCGAGAAGGCGCCCGCGGGCCAGCTGCCCCGCTCCGTCGACATCATCCTGGACAATGACCTGGTGGACTCGGTGAAGCCCGGCGACAGGGCGCAGGTGATCGGCACCTTCCGCTGCCTGCCGGGGAAGAAGGGCGGCTTCACCTCCGGCACCTTCAGGTAAAGCAGAACGACAGCCCGTCACCCGCACACCGCCGTGGATTTAACACTGAGATCGGCTCTTTGTCGACTTGTGATTCATGACCAAGGCAGTAAATGAAACATTGTGTAAAGCCTTCTGAAGATATCATCTGATATACAGTGTCTTCCGTATTTATTCATACCTCTTACAGAACAGAAGTGGAAAATCATAACATGCGAAAATTTGTGTATTCAAATTTTTTTCCCCCGCCTATAAAAAAAAGTCTTTTGTGCTTCAATCATAGTTGCAGATAGCAAATTCATGTTCACAAATGTTCACAAAAAAAAAACCCCATTTCTTTAGGGTTATTAATATGGAGGGCACTGTGTATGTGTGTGTCATGCATCGTCCTGATTGTGTCCGTCCTCTTGTCAGGACCATCCTGATTGCCTGCCAGGTGAAGCAGATGAGCAAGGAGGTGTCCCCCCTCTTCTCTGCCGACGACGTGGCCAAGATCAAGTCCTTCAGAGAATCGCGCTCCAAGGTGAGGCGGCGCACGGGACAAGTGGTGGGACAGCCTCACCCCTGTGTGTGGGGTTGGGCCTCCTGCTCACCTGAGAGATCTGTGCTTATGTCAGAGATGATTGGAAATGGCTTTCAGTCGCTGTAATTTGGGTATGTGTCAGACAGGAAGGGGTCAGTGTGAAGAAGACATTTGCTGTGCGGTGTGGTACAATCATTTTTTCCCCCTGCACGTTTCTCTCAATGGGATCGTCACAGGGAGCCTGTAAATGCACATCATACAGATACAACTGTAAAACATTGCATCCAGTTGTACTTAAAATGTCATCACAGCATTACAAAAGCGAAGAGGATCACTTGCTATGAGTGACAAAGTAACCCAAAACAGAGTAGGTATTTAAATTCTTGTATCATAGTATAAATGAGCCAGGCGAGTGAAATGAAATAATGTGTTCACCTCCATATGGTGCTACCCTGGGGGGGGTGAGTGGAGGCAACACATACGTATGTCTTCACCAGTATGTCGGCTGTCCCGTTGTCCTGTGAGAGCCTCTGACCCGCTCTGTCTCCGGCTAGGACGTGTTTGACCAGCTGGCCCGCTCCCTGGCTCCCAGCATCCACGGCCACGAGTACATCAAGAAGGCCATTCTGTGCATGCTGCTGGGCGGGGTGGAGAAGGTGCTGGAAAACGGCTCCCGCATCCGAGGGGACATCAACGTGCTGCTCATAGGTAACGGCGCCCTCTGCTGGACACTCACCAGGATGTGTTGCATCCAGGCTTTGATTCAGTGACCTGACCATTACATTACATTACATTATTGACATTTAGCAGACTCTTATCCAGAGCGACTTACATTATTTTTACAATGTAATCCATTTATACAGCTGGCAGTTATGGGTTAAGTACCTTTCCCAAGGGTACAGCAGCAGTGCCCCCGTGGGGAATTGAACCGGCAGCCTTTTCGGTTACGAGTCCTGCACCTTAACCACTATGCATCCGTTGCTTAAAATCAGGACTGTGCTGCATGTATTGCTGTTGTGCTGACTGCCCCCTTTGTCTCCTCCCCTGCAGGCGACCCCTCAGTGGCCAAATCTCAGCTGCTGCGGTACGTGCTGCACACCGCCCCCCGTGCCATCCCCACCACTGGGCGCGGCTCTTCGGGCGTGGGTCTCACCGCCGCCGTCACCACCGACCAGGAGACAGGTACGCCTGAGACGCCGGTCCGTTGCACAGCAGATAAGGAAACCCGTAAAATCTCCCACAGTCCTTGTGTGAGGCTTTGTGCTTCTGACACGGAGTGTCTCGCAAGCTGCTCAGGACGGCTGCCAACATCATAAACAGCACAGGCTGCTGTCAGTTGTCTTCATTACCCCTCCGAAAATATTAGCTTCATTACATTAATGAAGTTAAAATTGCTTAATATCAAAACGCGGTATTGGTGTTAGTATCTGCTAGCGGTTGGCAATTTTTAAAAGCTGAGCCAACATGAGACGTTTGTGAGTTGAGGCAGGCGGTTAGGAACCCAGAGTTAGAGAGACTGGAGTAACTGTGCACAGGGAATGAATCTATATGGAATCTATATGGAAATCTATATGGAAACCTGCTGTCCACGTGGTGGATATCGGGCATATTTATTGTTGTGACGTTATTGGGCAAGAAGGGGAGAAGCCCTGCGGGGGGTTACATCCGTCCCCCGTCCCCCTGCCCAGGTGAGCGCCGCCTGGAGGCCGGGGCCATGGTGCTGGGAGACCGGGGCGTGGTGTGCATCGACGAGTTCGACAAGATGTCCGACATGGACCGCACGGCCATCCACGAGGTGATGGAGCAGGGCCGCGTCACCATCGCCAAGGCGGGCATCCACGCCCGGCTCAACGCCCGCTGCAGTGTGCTGGCGGCCGCCAACCCGGTCTACGGCAGGGTGAGCTTACGAAACAGCTTCCACTTTATTACAGTATTACAGTATTCCACTCCAATACAGTATTGCTTTTACTTCCCCAGAAGACATCTGTGTGCTTTTTGTAAAGAAAAATGTCCATATATTTTGGACAAGTTATCTAAAATGAACCACTTCTGATTAAACAAGCTTGAGTTTGTCAGTAAACAGTGTCAGGTGCTTTTTAGTGCCAGTGCACGTGAATACATAAGGCAGTGCGCGTCTGTAAATATCTTCCCCCGTCCCCCTCCAGTACGACCAGTATAAAACTCCCATGGAGAACATTGGACTGCAGGACTCCCTGCTGTCCCGTTTCGACCTGCTCTTCATCATGCTGGACCAGATGGACCCAGAGCAGGACCGTGAGATTTCAGACCACGTGCTGCGCATGCACCGGTACCGCAGCCCCGGAGAGCAGGACGGGACAGGTGAGCGAAGGGCACCCTGGTCCATTGAGGCCGTGTGCTGTGAAATTGTATTGTGAAACTATTACATTGGACACCTTTTATTGGATAGATGTGGCTGTAGGACACCTAAAGCAGTGGTTGTTACTGCCTTCTCTTCTCCCAGATCTAATGCTCCTGTGTGATCTCTGAGCTCCCAGGCCGGTGACACTGTGTGCGTGCATGTGTGTGTGTGTGTGTGTGTGTGTGTGTGTGTGTGTGTGTGTGTGTGTGTTTGTGTGTGTGTGTGTGTGTTTTTTCTTTGGGCCAGTTCAGTGACACTGTGTGTGCGTGTGTGTGTGTGTGTGTGTGTGTGTGTGTGTGTGTGTGTGCGCATGCATGTGTGTGTTCTTTGGGCCAGCTCAGTGACTCTGTGCCTGTGTGTGTGTCGCAGCGATGGCTATGGGCGGGACGGTGGACATCTTAGCCACAGAGGACCCGGACACAGCTCAGGAGGAGCAGGAGGAGCTGCAGGTGTACGAGAAGCACAACACCCTGCTGCACGGGAGCCGCAAACGCAGGTAGAGCATAGCCTGTCAGCATATGCGCGTTATAGCCTTTCATGTCTCTGTGTGTGTTTCCCCTCTGCACTGTGCTTATTGTTCTGTTTCCGTTCATTTCTCCTCCTCAGTCTTTGGTTCTCTAGGGGGAAAGCCATCCCTCAGTCTTTGTGATATGTTCCTTAAATATCAAATTTAAGGAAGTTTTGACACTGTTAATGTAATAATATCAGAAGTAGAATAAATGATCTGTCGCTGATGTCACCTGTTTTGTGAGTCTGCAAAGCCTTTAGATCCTTGTATTAGAACACCCCACATGTATTATGTCATGCACAGTTTAGGGACAGCACTTCCACTGCAAGGTGTCGTGTATAAGAAATGGCCATTCTAATGAGACTGTGGTGCATTCACAGGGAGAAGGTGGTCAGCAAGGAGTTCATGAGGAAGTACATCCACGTGGCCAAAGTGATCACACCCGTGCTGACGCAGGAGGCAGCCAATCACATCGCAGAGGAGTACTCCAGGCTGCGCAGCCAGGAGCAGCTGGGCTCCGACATTGCCAGGGTGAGGCGATGCTGTAGTGCAGGGGCTCCCTGATTCAGTGAACACAAGGCCACATGTTCTGCTGCAATGCAGATTTACTGCTCTTTGTAATGTATGGATAGGCTATTATTGTAGGTAAGGTGAATAGAATGAGCCGTCCAGATCATATATAGATCTGGCAGTCTGCTGCATCTGCCCTGTATTGATCTAAAAAAAAAAAAAAAAAAAAAGCCCTTAGTCTAACATAGATTGTGAGGTTTGAGCTTGATGCATCAGCTTGTTGTCATTAGAAGGTGTAAAATGCAGTCTGCTGTCAGTCAGAAATGTGACCCCCCCCCCCTCCCCTCCCCTCCCCTCTTGGCCCTGCAGACATCCCCTGTGACGGCGAGAACGCTGGAAACACTGATCCGCCTCTCCACTGCCCATGCCAAAGCCCGCATGAGCAAGGTTGTGGAGCTGGAGGACACGGAGGTCGCCGTGGAGCTGGTGCAATTCGCCTACTTCAAGAAGGTCAGTCACTGTACCCTCAGGTGTAGGACTCTGAGCCCCAAGCTTTTCCCAAGACTCTTCTGTGTACCATTTTTTTCATACAGTTGATCTTTCACTGACAGTTTGCAGTGTATTGCATTGTGCCCACAAAACTGAGAATTGGAAATGTGGTCTCCGGTTGTGTTAGGATCCTGGTGACAATTCCATTGGTTACTTTAGTCACTTGACATGCTTAGTTAGGTTGGGATTTTTCCAACACTGATCCTTAATTTGGAAGATGGAAGTTTTAAAGTTCCTTAGGTGGAAGTTTTATTATCCTTCATGCAGTTTTTGTGATTTAAAAATCATCGAAATAGGTGAAACAATGTTTGATTACAGGAAAAAAAAAAAAAAACTTGTATTTGTAATCAAAGTTAAGGTTAAGTGTTTTAATCCAGTCCGGAATGAGAAAGTGCTTCTTAAATTTCAACTTTCTCTAAAGACGCAACACATTTGGCCTTCCGTAGGTTCTGGAGAAAGAGAAGAAGCGCACCAGGCAGGAGGACCGGGACACCGGGTCTGAGGAAGAGGAAGATGAGGAAGGACAGGGCACCCCTCAGCCTCAGAGGAAGAGGTCAGGCCTTAAATAACTCTGCTCCACGTGTACCTCTTCAGAATCTGACCTTTGACACACCCTTCCCTCACTTCCTCCTCTTACTGATGATGCAAGACATTCATCCTCTGACACTGACGTGGCTTTGTCATTCCCCGTGTGGCCTGTAGGAGTCGCCGTTCAGCTGAGAGGACGCGCTCCCAGAGCAGCGAGCCGTACGACCCCTACGACTTCACTGAGGCTCAGGATGCCCCTGAAAGTAAGAGCCGCTGACAAACAAAGATTGTCGTGTGTCGTTTTAGGACTGCTTTGTGGCATTCTCGTGGTTTGATACTCCCACGATGTTGTAAGGTCTTTGTTTTCTTGTTTTTTTATTTTGTTCTGTTTTTAAACAATTCTCCAGTCCAAGCTGCAACTCCACGGGCCAGCGAGGAGCCGATGGAGAGCACGGAGCAGGATGGGCCGACTCAGCTGATGGCTGACAGGTGAGTTTGAAATGGAGTAGCTCTTTGTTCTGCGGCTAAAGGCTGAAGTCAGCCCTCAGTGAGAGCATTCAGCCATTTAAAACAAGAGACAAGTTAGCATGTCTTTGACCATGTCTTTATACAGTAATTTCCTGCCTTCTCTGAGGCTCAAGTTCAGAAGCTAAATATTTAAAAAAGTATTAATGTTTAATGTTTTTAAATACTTTGTTAATGTTTAATGCTAAATATTAAAGTTTCGGTGGATACGTTTTTCAAGACTTACTGTGGGTGAATTTTCAGTTGTCCCGCTAAGGACTGTGTAATTCTTGCAACTTATATACAGTAGACAACCATGTTATACAAATCCTTAACCTGTATGGCAAATGAGGACTTGTCTGCATATTTTACAAGAGAAGTGGCATGTTCCTCTCTGTATTTGGCTCAGGGAGGCTGAGTTTAACTCCAGTTTAACTCTGAGTTTAACTCCAGTCTCTCCTGCCTCCGTGTCTCCAGGCTGAAGGAGTTCAAGGCGGCTCTGCTGGGGGCCTTCCACTCGGCCCACGTGCAGTCGGTCACCGTGACTGCCCTCATGGAGTCCATCAACAAGGACAACCAGACGCCATTCAGCGCCGCCGAGGTGCGGGCGGCCCTCGACCGCATGCAGGATGACAACCAGGTCATGGTGTCCAGCGACATCGTCTTCCTCATCTGAGGCTCAGAGAGGCGGGCCCGGGGGGAGGAGCCGGGATCAGCTACAGCCCGACTGGACTGACCGGCCTTTTCTTCCTGTGTGTTTTTTGAACGTGACCTCCGAACAGATGGACCAGCAGCATGACAGAACTCTGAGCAGTTAAAGTTTTTCGTTTTATCCGTTTTAATTTCCATTTTAATTTCTGTGGCAACATCACTGTGTAATGAGTTACTCCTTACGCTGCCCAGTAACAGGCTACAGCTCAGCCATTTTAGAGTGATGGCCATTACATCTGTGTTTTCAATGCTTGTTTTAAAAAAACTTTGTCTGTGTAAACGTACAAAGGTTTGTTTGTTCTTGTAAATATGATATAAGAACCCAGTGTTTCTGGGGGAAAAAATTATGCCAGCTAGTTATTAAGCATAAAGTTTTGGTTAGAAGAAAGTGTGAGTGTGTTGTCTTTGTTGGTCACATCTTGAACATTTTTGAATGTGACCAGTGCTCTACAGAAATGTGCAAAGGTGATACAGTATACTGCAGTAGAGCAGCAGAGGGTGGAAATAAAATTCCGAAACCCTAAACCCTCATTCATGATTTTCAGGCAAGCAAATGAATCGGTGAAGGACAGGTTCCAACGTAAACATTTTTTGTTTTTCCTCTTTTCAGTGCATGGTTAAACTGAGGTCATTTTAATTGCTGTTACCCGTTTCACAATCCCGAAGGAGCACAGTTGTTGTCAAAGTTAGAATAGTCGAGTAGTGTGACAATAGATGGAACCAGATGGTTCCTGTACCTCAGACTACATGTGCTTCAGATGCCATGCAGTTCCCTCCTTGCCAGCAACTTCACAACTGACAAATTCGTTACAGGTCATGTGGACTCACGGTCATCTGCCAGGTGTTTGAACATGAGACGCTGTGTCGACTGACTTTTCAATACAGTGGATTTTTGCAGAGACTTCAGACTTGCATATATAAAAGCTGGTGTTTCACATTGATCGTAATCCGTTCTTTTGTTGACTGCAAGCATTTCATCATTATAGATTTAAATGCATTTGAAGAACACAGATGAAGCTTGGCTGTCCCGCCAGTGTGTGTCTCCTTACTTGCAATGCCTAAAAAGTCAAAGGCAGTTTTTTTGGGGGACAGAAACACTTCAAAACAATGCCACATCTTACATGGCAGTTACACATTGTGACACAAATTGTTTAGAATATTACCCCTCTGCTAATGTCTCATTAAAACCCCTTCAGCTGGTACAAAATGCAGCTGCTCGAATCTTAACTAAAACTAAACGCTTTGAACACATTACCCCAGTTCTAGCTTCTCTCCATTGGCTACCTATTAAATACCGGATCATCTTTAAAATACTCTTACTCACATTTAAGGCTTTAAATGGGCTTGCCCCTCCCTATCTTAAGGACCTTCTTCACCCATATCTTCCGCAGAGAGCCCTTCGTTCCCAAAATGCCAGGCTTCTCATCGTTCCAAGAGTGGGCAAAACCTCTATTGGCGGTAGAGCCTTTTCCTATCAAGCCCCTCTCCTGTGGAACAGCTTACCCTCCGAGATTCGGGGAGCAGACTCTCTCTCCAACTTTAAGTCTAGGCTCAAAACATATCTATACAGTAAATCCTTCAGCTGAGGGACATGGCCTGGTGCTGGCGTGGTTCATAGAGTCTCTGGTGGACTAAGTGGTCATTGCTGTCACTTTATCATGGACTCTGTGCCGTGATCTGGTGTTGACTGCTTAGGGTCGCCCTCATGACTATGCCGGTCCCTTGCCTCCCGTCCCCTAGGTATGCTGCCATAATGTTAGCCTGCCGGGGTTTTTCCTTGTTGCACACTGGCACCTTTCAATGCCCCTCCTCTCCTGCCTCCCTGTTCTACACCCCTGCCATTGTTATCACCCACTAATCACTGTTTTCTGTTTGCTTCCTATTCCTGCTCTGGGCTCCTGCCTGGAGCTGTAGTCCAAGCTTCTCATCCCGACGTCGAGTCCTGCTACTTCGCCGCCCTGCCCATCAAGCAAGCTGCATTTCAAGAACTGGACAACCTAGAAGACATTTTTATGATCACTCTGCCCTTATTATTCACTGTCTTCTAATCTCAAATATCTTAAAGTACTCTGTTCAACTTTAAGTTTGCTTTTTAACTCTGCCTGCCCAGTGCCAGCCAGAAGCAGATGGGCTCCCCCTCTGAGCCGGGTTCTGCTCAAGGTTTCTTCCTATTAGGGAGTTTTTCCTCGCCACTGTTGCCTTAGGCTTGCTCACAGGGGGTCTCAGGCCTGGGATCATTGTACAGCTGCTTTGTGACAACTTGTGTTGTAAAAAGCGCTATATAAATAAAAATGAATTGAATTGAACTGTAGCCCTCACCAACCCCGTATGTCTTTTCACCTGTGGTGTATGCTTTTTTCGGGGGTCTTGATAGAATTTTTGTGAGGAGGTGGTGCAGAAGAAAGGGGCACCCTTTGAAGTGCCTGATGCACCCTTAAAGCTGGAACATTTTGCATTTTTTAAGAGACTTGCACATGTCTTCTGCAGTTTGGTGTGTCACATCAAAAAAAGCTGCCTCCAAAGGTCTTTTCCCGATAGGCGGACTCTGAGGCAGTCTTGACATCATTCACAGGAAAACTAGCTTTGAAATTTAACGTGGTGGGGCTGCAGCATTCTTGCATGTCCCAACCCCTGCATATTTTTTTGAAAAGTAGTGATAACCGTGAAAGTGAGTTGTGAGGTGCCACCCAAAGCACTGATGTCTTCCAGGAAATGAGTCCCTAATTACGTTTGGGGCTGATGTGATAAGTGAACCTGCAGAATACCACAAACATCCTTCTTCAGGAAGTCCTGTAGTTTCATGTGGTTCGTGCACAGACAGGAAGTAGAGTCCACATTTTGGAAGCAGTGTGCGCTATCCACAGTCCTGCTCCGAATTGTTATATTTGCTTAGCAGACGCTTTTATCTGGAGTGACTAGCATAGCTTACAGTTACAGTTTTATACAGGTACAGGTTTTCACTGAGATAATTTTGGTACAACAGCAGTGCCATACTGGAGAGCCTGCAACCTTGAGATTACAAGCCATGTTCCCTACCACTATACCAAATTACTATGACCTCACTTACAGGTCTATGTAGACACTGATCTCTGAAGCACAAAATGGTAATTCCAGTGCTCATGGTGTGGTGTTTGGTGATGGTGTGTGGTCTCTATACTGGAGTGTCAGGTACTTTGCACTCTATTGTTAGCTACTGTCAGCTCAAAGAGAAGAACCGCAACAGCACGCAGCCTGTGAGCTCTTTCTCTGACCAGTGTGTTGAATATGTAAATATGAAAATGTAGAACAAGTCAAATCTATTTACAGAACAATAGAGCTTTCATTCTGTGTTAATAGGTTGATAGCAGAGCCCACTGCTACATTCACTGGTGTTGGGAGCTCATGTTGTTGGTGTCTCAGTTGCTCAGTAGAGGGGACTGTTGTGTTGCTCGTGAGCGTACAGATTTTTGTTTTATGCTTACACAGTCTTTCGGTCACTCCATTTTCAGGAAGTCAGCTTACGTGAAACAAGGCAATAGCACATACATGCTGCAAAGCTTTGTAACTGTGATTTCACCATGATCACCTTGAGGGCTGAATAAAAATGGTAGCAGTCTGAAGTGACAGGGAAGCAGCATCTTTAAACACATTTTATACTCGAACCAATACACACTGACATCTGTTGTTCAATTAGACAGTCTGTCTCTACACTCAAGGAATTAGATTAGTTAATTATAAATGAATAAAGCGATTCGCTTAATTGGTCTGCTTTCTCAGGGTCTGGAAGTTAGAGCTTTGCCACATATGCCCTTCATTGCACTTAAATTGCTTGCCTTATCTGTCTGTGTTGAATGTACGAGCTCCGTCTGTCTCAAAGCAATTATCTGTAATTAAAAATTAATGTGGGGCAGCCTTATTTTTTTAGAAATAACTTACATAATGTTGATTTTTTTCTTTCAAGCTGAAATAGTCTTCTCCACTTGCCAGTACAGCGTGTTCTGTGGAAGACTTGGCAGTGGTGTGCTTCATGGTGTCAGTTTCTGAATTGCCTGTGATTGTAAGTCTGTGGACAGCAGATGGAGCAGAAATGGGAAATGCAAAAACTTGCGAAGGTCCTCATTTGCTTGCTTTATCTGACCTTTTTTTTCACATTCTGGTTCACATTTTGTTGAACCCAGGGATGCCTCTGAGATTTGTGATCTCAGCCCGCATGCTGACCGTATTGGGCCATGAACTCGACCGCAGGCCGCCAGCCTTCACCTTTCGCAACCTCTCTCCGCGTCTCTGCGGCGTCGGGCTAATGTCAGACGCGTCCTCGGGGATAAGTGAGCGAGGCCGTGCGGTCAGTCTGAGGCGACAAACCTCCGGCCCACGCGCCTCGATGCCCACGTGTCTACAGTGTCTCGCAGTGCTGAGAAATTACAGCGGCGCCACACGCCCCCTCAGCTCTCTGACCCAATCACATTTCCCCGTCTCGGTTTCGCTTTGAAGGGGGGGGATGGACTGACTGTGCCAGGAACATGTAGGCAAGTGCAATACCGTCAGGCTGAAGGTGGTGTTTTTGTCTGTTGTGCAGTTGTGTTGGAAGGCCCTATATGACCTTATGAATGTAAAAGGACAGTTTACAAGAAACTCAAGTCATGCTGGGGTTTTAAAAAAAAACAAAACACAAGGCCATAGCATAGCATAAAGTAGCATAAAGGATTTTGGATATGCGCTGTACATTGCTGAGTAATAGATTGGCTTTCATTGGGGGTGGGACTTGTCCATCAAGCTGCTTCATGCAAGAATATTCTATCAACTCTGATCTATAAGCCAGTGATAGGGCTAGAGCATATTTCCATGAAGTATGTAAAATTTTGCAATATTACTATGGTGGACATCATTTCCCAGTAAGTTCCATGCACAGAACCCAAGGTGGTAATAAGTTGAAAGTGACTTTCACTGTGACACTCGAAAATAAAAAATATGAATGCATGGATTCTGATTCAGAGATTCTGGAATCTTCACAAGGCTGAATGCGACACTGTGAGTCACTGTGTGCTGTTGGCCAATGGCAAGCAGAATGGCCTGTTCTCATTTTCACACCTTGTTATGCACATGTCTTTCAGAAAAGCTGTGCAATTCTGTTCTACATTTCTGACTCGTTGTGCAGCACATTTGATCCCAGACGACAGAAGGGACGTGCTGATAATAAAACGGGTCCCTTCCTCTCTACAATATACATTGTAACCTGCTTGTGCCTGTGGTGAGGATGGACAGAATCGGAGACAGCTGTGGAAGCTGCTCTGAAGATAGCAAAGCAGTTGTTTCTGTGCTAATGTGGCAGCATGTTTTCGAGCAATTTTTTTTTTAGTATGTGCCCTCCTCTCTTAGCTGTATATGCTTGCTCATTTGCTTATTTATTTAATTGCTGTGTTTAGTGACTATAGATATGGTAAATCCGGGATCAGTGCAGCAAACCTTTTTTCAACTGTCTGACAGAAAATTGTGACTAAGACTGCGTTGATGCACGTCATGATTTTCGACACATTAAATAAATTCACTGTTTCTGTGACTGACACAACTGCAATTCAGTCACAAACAATTTGACCTCTTTCAAAATCTGTCGATCTTTCATGTTGCTTTCTGAACTGTCCTATTAAAGTGTTGACTTTTACTTGTGATTTAGTTACTTCAAAATACCACTACTTTTTCATTTGGTGTTTCCATTATTTTGTCTATCCCCTTTGTATAGCTAGCAGACCAGTGAAGGATTCATTACAAATATGCTAACAATATTATATAAATTTGAATAGACTGTGTGGATTTGACAACTGCTGTTTTAGTAACTCTCTGTCTCCTTGACCTCTTGCCCATTTTTGAAGTGACTTTAAGCCCCGCCACTGAGGCTTTCATTAAGCTATCACATAACAGATCCACTGAATACAGAGCAGAGCAGCAACTGAATGCAGCCCGAAGCTACATCGCTCCCTGCAGCTGCAGGAACCAGCCACTCAAACATTCCACAAAGCAAGATCCTTTCATTTGATTTGATTGTACAGTGGCTGCTCCGAGCGAGCGAGCGGGCTGAACCTGAGGTAACCTAAAAACGTCGCGCTCGCGCTGCCATCAGGGGTACGTGTCGCGCTGAGCATCGAGCGCAGAGAAAAGGATCGTGGGAAGCATTAAAGCAGAACAGAAATTGAAAGGTGTGAACAGAGTCGAGCGAGGTGCCACTGCGTTGCGAGCGAGACGACTGCAGAGTTGCATTTAGCTATTCCGTCTGTGAAAAAAAGAACAATCTGCTTCACTCATGATAGAGGACTGTGGTACCTCAGGGCTTACGGTGAATCATCTGAGTATGTGCGAGACTCAGATAGTCCCACAGCAGCCCCACTTTCGGCACTCAACGCAAGCCTTATCTCTGCATCAGACTGAAGCAATACAGATTGGCTGCCATGATAACACCCCCCATCCCCTTAAGATTCTGTAGAAGATTGTTCTCTTATGAAGTGTGGCTGTGGTTTATGATATGTACATTGCTCACTGATCTGCAGCTGATTTACTGTAAGCCAGTTACTGACAGGGTTTTCCTTTCTGCAATGATGGCCTCAGAACACAGCAAACGGCATCGGAGGTTCAAGGCTACACATGCACAGATTCATCAGCAAGTGTAATCAAATACAAGACAACACAGTCTCTCCCACCACTTATTACCTATTTCAATATGTACTGCATGCAATGAAAAATGCCTGTGTCAGTGCTCCCGCCCCCTAGCCGTTGTGTTTTGTGTTTTGTGTTTTTCTGTCCGTGTGCTTTTGTTTTTTCTTGTGTTCTAGCCCTGCCCCGCTCCCCACCCGGTCTCCGCCCGCCTGATTGCCTCATCACCTTCAACTGCCTGCCTGCGCACCTGTTTCCCATTCCGTTGTCAGCCCTACCCTATATCTTCCCTGCATATCCCTGTCCTGTTGCTAGTTCGTCACAGTTGCTTTAGCCTGTTTCGTCCCCGCCGTTTGTTGCTTGTGATCTTTCCTGTTTTTTCCCGTTTTTCGACCTGCCCGTTTTTCAACCTGTTTTTGCCTGTCCCTCTGCTCTGTTTGCCTGTGTATCTGCCTGCCCGGTGTTTGACCCTGCCTGATCGTTTACCTGTACTTGGATTTGCCCCTCGGACTGCTTCTCCGGTTTTTGACCCTGCCTGGTTTCACAATAACGATCTTGCTTGTGGACTTAATAAATCTGCCGGTTTACAATGATTTTTTGTGGTCTGTGACTGAGTCCTTGCCCCAGCCCTGACAGCCTGTCTGTGTTCATATCTACACATCTATATATCCATCTGGGAATAATGGAGATTTACAATGTACATTATTCCATTGTACAGATTTACGATGTATGTAATCACATTGTTCCGGTATTATTACAGATTTACAATGCATGTAATTACATTGTTCCAGATTTATAATGTGTATAATTACATTGTTACAGATGTACAGTTATTGCATGAAGTGATGTAGTGTATTATTACAGATTTACGATATGCATTATTTCCCCAGCGCCCAGATCCTCTGTTTCGGCCCGCTGTCTCCCCTGCCACTTCAGTGCTCCACATGGTCATGTCTGACTCCCTCTGCGAGTCTGTGCCCTGTGTGTTGAGTCATCTTTTCTCCCACTGAAATGGAAGTACTGTCTTTTATGGTCTTGCTCTTCCTTGCCAAAGACTTGTGATCTGGTGCTGCAGCTTCTCCCTTTATTGGCAGATGCGTTTTTTGACATGGCCTCCTAAAAAGCATACAGAGCAGGGATGGGATCTTTAGTTATTTCCTTGGCAAATAACCTTAATCAGATAGACATACATATCTCACATTTATTATCCATTTGTGCAGCTCTGTGATAACGGAAGTAATGAAGTTTATATTCCTCGTTCAAGGCCATGACAATAATACTCCACTTCAAACACACATCCCTTTGGTCACAATTCTAATATTCTAATCAGTGTGGCACATAGCTGTCTGCACAGGCAATACAAAAGAAGCAGCAGACACCACCACCACAGAGTTTTTATATATTGATCAGACCTTTGTCTCAGAGGTGCTTTGGAAATACTGTCTCTGTCATTGTTGCAGCTACAAGTGTTCTGATCTGCTTTCTTGTTCTGAACATTGTTGAAGGAGTGTGGTCAAAAACAGAACATTCACAGTTAGCAGTGGAATGCAGACAGGCTCAGACCCTTCTGTTTCCAACCTGGAACCACCTACACAGAGGACAGAATGCTTGAACTGATTGCAACAGTCATGAAAGGACATATATGCTGCAACCTTCTTGAACAGGATTTTGCATGGAGAGATTCTGTACCAAAGCAGCCATCTTGGATTATCCCTTCACCCTTTTTACTAAGATAAAAAGTCAAAATCAGGGATGGCTAAGCTGATCCTGAATGTCCTGGAATGTTAAGGCAGGATGGAGTGCAGTGGTCTTCAGTCACCTGGCCCCTAATGCAACAGAATGTTTTTTGGGTCCTTTTTTGGTCCTGGCACACAGATAAGTCCTCGTACTCCAGGACAGCACAGTCAGTGCTTCTATTGTAAACAAGACCATTTCCAAATTTTATTACATAATGAGGTATTTTTTTCTTTTATTGACTAATCTGGATTTTAACATACTGCTTGTTTCTTCCCTATGAGGGAGAGAATCTGGACTTTATGTTCATGTTAGTTTTTAACACTTTCCAACAATTTGACCAATAGAAGTGAGCACTTGTCACTATACGTAATTGTATATAATTTCTAACCTAATGTAATTATGGCAGATTCATTGACTTGCCTTGATGTATTAATCTTTTTTCTGAAAATATCCTTATACAGGTGAAGCAAAGGGAATGTCCTTGATTGGTTATTTCCTTCAATGTCATTGCTGTGTGCTACCAAAGCACTAAGGCCAAACTAAGACATGGTGGAGGCATATGAGATCACACAATGGTTTGAGTCATTCAGTAGCACCATGTACTCCCTTAAGCTTCTCTTATGTGGTTGCTTGGGTTTCAGTTCACTCCCTTACTGTGGGAGTACTAGGTTGTTTCAGGAAACCAATCAGCATTTCTGTGACCTGATTTGCACTGGATCCATGCAGCATATATCACAAAGGTGACAAAAATCTTATGTATTGTGCACTTTGTGCATTAACTGTTTTTTTTTTTACATTTTTTCCTCTGTACCCTATCACTTGATGATACCAGTGATTTTCCAGGAGCAGTCAGTTTGAAAAAGCAGAGAGTCTTGTTTTATCTCAGGCCTGCTGTGCCTGCCTGTGTGTGTGGCTGACCATTCGAGTGGTGGTGACATGGGGATTGAGCTCACCAGTGGGGGAAAGTGCAAAAAAAAAAAAAAATTAAACAAACAAAAAAGACACAAGGGATTTTCATTTTTTTATTATTATGAATATGAAATGTTTGTGTATGGAATATATTGCATTCACAGGTAGAGGAATATGATTCTAGAGGAATGCTAAAAAAATGTACATGTGTAGCTCACAAAAAATATTGTTATTATTCATATATTATATATATATATATATATATATATATATATATATATATATATATATATATATATATATATATATATATATGCTCACGTACATACATACGTATATACACACTCACACACACACACTTCCTTCACAGAAAGTGTTACTGCATACACTGAAAAAATACTCTTGAACCCTGGGATGTGGGCATATCACCTTTAGGTCTTTAAAAGACCAGAAATTTACAGGTCAACGTCAAGCTTTGCAGACACAGTCTGCTACATGACTACATGACTAGCCTGTCCTACATTGACAAAGAAGGCTAGAAAATGCATTAAACATTGCAGTCACTTCAAAGAGCCCCTTCCTCCAGAAAATGCCCTGCTGATCAGTGAGTATGTCACATATTAATCGTCATTTTGAGTGCTGTAACATCTATACCTTCTGATGATCACAGCTTTTACCTTTAAAGCCGGGGAGCAAAGTGTGACAATTTGAATGTACATGATGGCTTTCATGTCCCAGATTTTGAAATGCAAAGCAGAGGCAGGGTAAATATTGAATGTTTGTTTGAGATTTTTTGCATTTGTCTCCAAATGCCAGTGGTCAGACTTTTATAGTTGACAGAAATTATTTTAAGCAAAGAAAATATTTGTTTTGTGTTCTGACAAAAGACGTGTATCTATGTTTGAAAGATTCTCCTTTGGTGAAAGGTGGCATAGTGTTTCCTGAGGACCGAAAGCAAATGGTTACTACAATAAACTAATTTCCCATAAAGCACTGTACATCTGGTTTAAAAGAGATACAAATCTCACCATAATTCTATTTTATGAGGGTAAAAATGAATAATTCAGAATTTCATTAATTTACATGTAGAATATACTGGCAATTACTGTGATTCACTTTGCTAACCACCCCACCCTCTTTCATCTTAGCAGCTGGTCCCAAATGACATCAGTGGAACCACTGAACAGGTGTATATCTTGCAAATAATTATTCAATATGACAATATACAAAGATCAAAATATAAAACACTGTTGAATTACTGGCTGAACCTGGGTGTTGGCAGTGTTTTTTTCCATGTCAAAAAGCAATGCAATCTAAAATCATCCTTTTGGTTTTACATTCTTTGCGCTTGACTTCTGTTATGTTTCTCCTGAGAGACATCAAACTTGCAGTCTGAACCATGGCTCAGTGTGTTCCGAGAGATGGCCAAGGTCAGCCTGTAACTGGTTCAGGGGATTCGAAAGGAGTCTGCCGAGATGATAACAGGTTATTCTTCAGACTGGTGTAGGCCGTAGTCCTTGAGCCTGCATTGTTCAGGGCTGCCCCGTACATTTCTGGCCACGTGTTACCTTTTCCAGGTGCGGAATGGAACGGTGCAGACACGTTACGTTGACGACACCGTGAGCAGTTGGATTTACAGTGGGTTACCAGACCTACTAAGCAGTAAATGATTGCGTCATTTTCAATTCACATTCGGGGAGGGAGCACAGTCATGATCGTTAATGACGCAACGGAAGCGCGGAGAGGAAACAACGTTGGCTGGCATGATGAGCTCCACCATGAAATCAAGCTGGAAATCCTCGAGTTTATTTTCTGTAAGCGTAATTAGGTAAAGGCAAGGCTCACACACATTAAAGTTAACATAATTTTCGAGAGTGGGAGTAAGAGTAGTGAAGAGTTAAAGGTCAGAACATGTATCCATGTAATCATTTCTGCACACATAACAATGTGCACTCAGTATCATAAGCAGGAGCATTGAGGTTTCCTCCTCAAAGGGCTTTTTATATCAATGTACACCCGATTGTTTCTATTTGAGTCTATCTGACCTAACATGGGGCACTTTCAAACCTATCTCGCTTGCTGTGATTTGCAGGCCACTTTCAAACAAGCTTCTTTTCAGTTAGATTTGCTTCGTTTCAGACAATGAAGATTCCATCGAATTCTTTAGCAGACAAACTCAAACTTTGTTTATTTTGCTGCTTACCTTTAAACACAGAGCAGACTTCTGTTGGTTAAATATTGCATCCCCTCCATTATGCTCAGTTCACTTGCTGTTGAACAGCAGCAGATGTAGAGGTGCGACGGAAAAATACAGGCAGCCTTTGAGCGCGTCAGCATCTGCCCACGCTTCCAGCAAAGCCTCGGTCACAGCTCTGCCCCAGGGGTAGGCCTCCCCCAAAACATTTTGGTCTGCTGCAAAGTTATTTGGCTAACATTACCGCTTTAATGCCCAAACAAAGGCTTTGTGTTTTTGAGATTACATCACTTCAACAATTTAGTGCCCCTCTGGGGCATTTCATTTCCAGTTGAACCTGAGTTTGTTTGTTTTTATACCACACAAGAGGACTGAATTCACAAAAGCACCGGGTTCTGGTTCAAGCAATTCATTTTTATTTACGTCCTGGTGCAATTTTGTCACAGTCATAAGTTTCACATATGGCTCCAAACTAATACACATTCTGAACATTTTTGATAAAAGCAGAAATGTAATGTGCAAGAAATTATAAAACATCTTCTTCAGTTCCTCATTGAAAGTTAAGTTTTAAGGTTGGTAGACTAAATGGCAACCAGAGTAAGGGAACTTTTACTGTGTTAAATTTTGCTACTCTGTGTTTGATTTTACAGAAATGCATAGAAATGTACATTACATTATATTACATTGCATTCGTTTAGCAGACACTCTTATCCAGAGCAACTTCCAGCACAATAGCGTAGAGTGAAGAGTATCCATTCAAGTTGAATGAACAATTTCATTTGTCACTTAGAGTGAACAATGAACAATGTACTTTTGAAAGAATACTGTGGATGGATTTAATCTGGACCTTACTGTATGCAGACTATTTTTAATTGACTTGCAGAGTCAAGCTACTTTACCACTGCAATGCTGTTTTGTGGACATATATCTGTCATTTTCTCAGTATTATTGTCTCCTCTTGATATGATTTCCTGTAACTTGTATTTGATATTGTCCCTTTTAAAGTTTTCATGTCTCTGTGCCTGGTTTAAACTCAAAATGCTTTTTTAATGATTTATTATTCTGTTAATTATTCTGTTTGCAGAATGGTAAAACTTTATCCTTTCATTTTCGTTTTACATCTTTATGTCATGTCTTATCACCTCTCACCTCTTTTAACCATAACCTGTGATTAATTCTCACAATCTTCTGTTTTGTCTGGTTGCATGACACAAAACATGCACTCAGAGCAGAACTATCATTATATTGTCCCATTCAATCTGCTGATATTTTACATTTTTAACTGATTATTATTTTCACACTATAAATTGTTATCAAAATAATTTATTTACTTCACAGAAAATAGAGAAGTCTCCAAATGGTAATGAAGTCAGAATACATTTAAAAAAAATCTGACTACAGTTACACATAGTTGCTTTCTACCATGTTTTTCCAACACAAAAATTAATATTTACGATGATAACTATAATGTGTGACCACTGACCCCCAGCTGATGTACGTTTCTGTGATATTCCCTATAACAGATTGCTAGAAAGTTAGTGGTTTACAGGCTTATGTCAGCATCCTGATTTACTAAAGCGAAGACTGATTTAAATGAATAAGGCACTACTCATAAAGTGGTACCACCTGTACCGATGATCTTTGCAAAACTATGACAAAGTTCATTTTCTTCCTTGGTTTAGGTTAGCTTTCCTGAAGTGGCCTAGTCAGTTATCGCTTCATCGTCATTGACAGACACATGATCTGAGGAAATGTGCTCGCCACAGCCGACGCGCCCTAATTGGTATATAAACCTGTGACAACCACGGCACAGATAAGATGCAACAGTGACAAGCTCAGCACAACGGCTGCTGGAGGACCATGGTGAAGAAGCCTCCCCCGCTCAACGCTCAGCACATGAAGGTAGGCACCTACTTACAAAAGCATCTTCTGGGCTCTTTAATCTCATCCAAGGTGTAAATGGGCTGTGAAGGTTTATGCAGCTGAGACACATCTGAGGCAGAGAAACATAGGCATTGTGATGCAAAAAAGATTGATTGTAGAAGTGGTTCCTTCAGTGCTGGTGCTGGTTTCTTTTTGAGTGGAGGTGGCTGTCCTGCACATTCTAACTTGAAGGCCTGTACTGGTGGGTCCCCGTCTCGCGGCTTCTTTAATGAAGCTGGCAGCGACAACATGAACAATGGTTTCATTATATTCTGCCTCTCGTTCCGTCTCACTCAGGTGCACTTTGTGCTAGTAGAAACAATGGTTGAGTTCCTTCTTGATTCGTGCAGTTTGTGGCATATTGAGGACAGCCACATTTATAGAAAGAGTTTTGCTTAAAGGCGCCCCAGGTTGAACTAAACATCAGTGAAATGTTGGATTTGACGGACATGGCCTTTGTAATTCAATGCACCGGGGGCCACTGACTTAGGGCCATTGAATGTGTGGGGTATGTTTACATTAACACATTCTAGGTGGTTCATTGTCAGGTTCCTTTTTTTTCCAGAACATTTAAAGTTCAAGCTGTCAAAACAGCCCAAAGTGCTCTGTAAGTCAGGGAGACGTGTTGCTGGAAGTGTGTATGAGGAAATTTATCAAATCAGTAGCGATACGTTCTTCATGGTGACATCCAGCCCAATACATGGGGCCTATCCAAATAGAGATAGAGAAAATACTCACTGGCTATCGGTACACACTTAATGCAGCGATGTGGTCCAATGCTCAATTCAATTCTCTTTTACATGTTTTAATCCCCTGCTTATTATTGACTGGTGTAGTTTGTGTGACTCAATGTAGTTATAGTCGTGACTAATTTAAAACATGCTATTGTATGCACTCATGTATGAAACTACAGAAGTGTTTAATTATTCTTTTTTGCTCTCAGTAAAGAACCACTGAGAGGTGAAAGATGTGATTTTAACGACACCAATGCCCACCAGGTCTTCAGAGCCGCCTTTGTGCTGGGGGTCCTCATGCTGTTGCTGGGGGTGGATGGGGGCTCCGTCAAATCGGCACGTAGGAACAGGAAGCAGGACAAAAGCACATCGGCATCAGGCCGGAGCGGCTCTGGAGGGAGGGTGACGTCCGTGAAGCTGCTCCTGGACCCTAATTTGATGCCTGCATCTTCCCATGTCCCTCCGATAGGGAACAACTCCCTGTCACCCTGGAGTTACAAGTGAGACCCTGTTTTTAACACCAAAGTTGATGTAAAGTTAAATTTGAGCAAGAACTTGGAATCTATTCATGAGTCTCTAATTGGAACATGTCTTTATTTAGACTGAAATTCATGTGTCTGCTGATAAAAAATAATCAATGCATTTTACCTAAGTGCAGATCATATGTCGGGATAATGTGTACCATGTACAATCTGTGATTTGTGTGATTGTGTACAATCTGTGAAGTTTTTTGATCAATCTGGGTGTTCATGTTGGAGGGTTGATTTTTGTATGTTGCATTGAGGTATTGCACATTCATCGTCGCTCATAACAGTGAGGTGAAAGGATTAAACGGCTGAACGTGAAACGCTCACATAGCCCACGACTCGACTGTGTAAATGCGCAAGATAACTTTTAAGAGCCGCAGAAATGAGGACATGCAACAGGAAGTCACTCTCTGTCTCTCGCCGCGCCTGCAGATATACCTACGACGACAGCCTGTTCCCTCCCCATATTGCTCAGGCTGAGTGTTTGAGGACCGGCTGTCTGGACTCTGACGGATGGGAGGACATGGGCCTGGAGTCCAAACCCATCTACCACCAGGTCCTGGTCCTGCGGAGGATCTCAGGGAAGAAGCGGAAGAAATACGTCTTCAGGCTGGAGAGCAAGACCATCAAAGTGGGCTGCACCTGTGTCCTGCCCAGCGTCATGCCCCCACACTAGGTGTAAGCAGGGATCCTGCCTTATTCCCTATTGCACAGCATGTAGGTAGCATCATGGGTAATTTCTCACCGGTGAGAAATGATCCTTACTTACTTACTTACTTACTTTCATTCATATTTATTTATATTAAAATATATGGGAATGGGGTGGGTGCAGATCCCTAGCTGTGGGGCAGAAACAGGATGTGGAAGACCGGATTGTACGAGGGGCTCAGAACAGGATGTGAGGTCACAGAGAGGCAGGTGTGTCACAAAAATTATGTAAAAGTTGAAACGACTGGCCCAGTCGGCAGCAGAAAGCTCCCCAACAATGTACAGCTATACAAACGCAAGGAAATAATCCAAAATATGCACATCTTTGTTATTTAGTCTATTACTAAGAAAATAAAATGAGCAAGATTTTCATTTTCATGAGGATCGATAGTACAGTGGTCTTTAAAACCATTATTTCTGTTATGGCTACTTTGCACAGCTGTATAACTATTTATTTTTTTGATGTTAGTATGACTGTAATGAGTGAGTTTTAAATTAACATTGCTTCAAATGTTTGGATTGATGCTATCAATATATTAGCTGAAATAAATATAAATCTATATTACTATATCAACTGAGCAATGAAATGATCTTCTGACTGACATATATATATAAAAATTGCTGTATGATTGCAAAGATAATGACCTAACGTGACTAGAGTTTGAGACACCAGAAATAATTACATAAAACAAAATCTAAAATATTGATGACAAATACATGATATGAGTTTTGCATGTGAATGTGTTTACAAGTACTGTATAAAAAAAGGCAAAAAAATATCTCATGATCATGAGTTTCCATGGGAACACATGGACTCTGCAGCTCGTTGGTAAAGCAGAACAAGTACTGGAGCTAACAGAGGAAGTGGTTTGCATAGGATCCACATCTCTAACCTCAAAACCACAACCTTCACCATTCTGTCACATCGCCATTGCACAGGGAAGGACCTGTCACGGCTAAATATTCCAATATTAAAATATGATGACAATGTTTTAATTATCTTTGTATCCAAAACTTTGAACAATATCTGTACACCACCAAACAGCCATGTCAATTTCCAGATTAGCATTAATACCGGTTAATACATTAACATACCTATATACAGGGTGTGGTGGGAATTAAGTGGAAACAGGAGAAGGCACACACCGAGTTTCTTATATATAGTACACACATTCTCACATTCTCTCTTTCAGACACTCTTGAGGTTGTGTGTATCTTCTTCTGTTGAGACTCCATTTTATTTTCTCCACACACTCTTGGTACATCTGCAGAGCAAAGGCAGAACCTTCGAATTAGGTACTCTTCATTTTTTCAGTACAATTTTCAGGTCAGTTCTTACAGCAAGTGTGCCAAGGTTGGCAGATCACTGTCTGTCTGCAAGTCTCTCTCCTATTGAGTGTTTGCTACTGTTGCCATCACCTTGTTTTTTGTCCCGCAAACAAACCCATCTTATGGTCCTTTGACCCTTTAATGAATCACCTCCAGACCCATGAACATTTGTCTTGTCTTATCAAGGAACACACAGTTCAGATGCACACTACACAGCACAGTATAGCCTGTACATGTCTCCACACAGAATACTTTAATTTCTAACATTGGAGGTGGGTGCATTCAGTTTTCAAACAGCTAAAACTTCAACTCAAAATGTATACTATATTTTATATTTATTTGTTTAAAATCACAAAGGCTTCAGTTTTGGTGACGAACAGGAGATATTATAGACTGATATTGGAGCTTCCTTTTTGGCTCAAGTACTTTCACTTTGATACTGTGAAATTAGAGTTAAAAATACTCTAAATACATGTCTAGGTTTTTTGCAGGCCAAGACACACACAAACAAGCTCACATGCACGCACACTTAATACCACCAGATCAGACTTCATAAACAAAGTGGAAGAAAGCAGCAGGAGATGAAGTAACTACAGGAGCAAGAAGATTGATTGTTCTGCCAGGAAAAGCATTTACTGACCATGCCAAAGGAAACAAGTTAGCTTCAGAACATTACAGACACAAGTAGCAGATACAAGCTTCATATTCCCCATACATCTTTTCAGTGAACATTCCAGCCAACATCACGTTAGAAAATCTTCAAACCCCCCAGTCTCTGACTCACTTATAGGGAATACTAAACAATCACAAATGACAAACAGAAGGGACAATGACATGCCAAAGCAAAGTGCACCACCACCGGCCTCGCAGCCCGGAGAGTTCCACCCTTTAACCATGCCAATTTGAAAGTGATCCTCTTCCTCCTCATGTTCCGACTGTTGTGTCTAAGAGTTTATGTTCATTTCCCCAAACGTCTGTCTCATTTCCTCAATTTACTTTTTCTTTTTTTTGTAAAATACTGTATGTATTTAAGGAAAGACACAGTCTGCATATGTGCTTTTTAATTGTGCCAAACACATTATCATTTTAAAGTAAACATTGTGCATGTGTGCTCTATGTACTTCACCCTATGTTTTTTAGGCTCTGGACATGTAGATGCATAATTACACATAACAGCAAAAGTGTCAGCTAGTGGGATATTTTTCTAAGAGCGATAATGTGAGTTATGTTCTTACCTTGAGCAGAATTAAGTTTCACCCAGTCAAATGTGGTGCTGGTTTCCTGCATTACTGCCCTGCTACATTTTTATTTAGGTTTGTGAAACTGTAGAGTTGCAAGTAATTAATGCAGCCGACAGAAGGAAACGCATCAAAACTATACAAGAAAGAAAAAACATAAATCAAAGAATCTCTGACGAAGGCATCATTAACTAAATTCTACCCTCTACACTAATAAAAAAAGAAGTTAATTTTCCGGAGGTGCCAGATAAAGAGAATGATATAATAAAATCTGCAAGGTGTGGCTTCTTGTCACTATGACATGGTGCCAAAGCTAGTTACGGTAATTTAATTATTTAATAATCTACTGTAGCAGGGGAAGGTTTGCAGCAGAAGAGTATCTTTCATTTGCTACAGCCCATTTGAGGACTTGAGTGCATGTGTAGAGTTGAGTTAGTGGTGGAGTCTGCATATGCTTTGGGGAAGAGCGCGTTAGGGGTTAGTATGCGCGCCGCGCTCCGCTTCTCTTGCTCTCTAGCCCTCGTAGCTCTGCAAGGCTTGCGCCGCCTCTCTTGGTCCAGGCCACACTGCTCAGAGACACTGCACCACCCCCGCGCAATCTGAACATGGGCTCTTCCGTAGCCCTGAAACCCAAGATGCTCAGCGCCTCCACCTGGTGCACCTTGCAATGCCATCCAGACAAATACAGACTTTTCGTTATTTTTTTTCATCATTGTTTGTTTTAAATCATGAAATTGATTTGTTTTTGCCGCGAATCACACTCTGGTTTTTTTGTTTTGTTTTGTTTTGCTTCAAATCTTCATCGTTAATCTGTCCTTTCCCACGACCCTCGGACTTGATTTTTTTGTTTTAATTCTGTTTTAATTTTTTTCATTTTTGTCTTTCTCCCTTTTCCGTGAACCCCCGGCGAAACCGGTTGCACGTTTTCCGCTGTCTACCGGCAGGCCTCCTCCTTCAGCTCCTTGTTTTTCCTCACCTCCTCTGCGTGCTTGTCCTGGAACAGCCCAAAATAAAAGACTCGTGGACATTCATACCTGCAGCATGTTCAATAAATGCAAATACTCTGAAAGAACACTACCATGCAACCGTGGATGAGTGAATGAATGAGACAACATTTACATTTAGCCGCTTTATCAATGCTGTCATATGGGTTTACATACAAGCAAAGGCACATAAGTGCATATAATAAGGTGACATGAACAGCACTACATTCAGAAAATGTCAGGCTGCATCTGAGCATGTGTCACTATCTCACTTAGCACTGTAATAACCAGTGCTGTACTGAACAAAGAAACGCTACAATCAGGCAAATTCAGCAAGTGTAATAATACCCTAGAGTGGTACACAAGAAAGCAGAGATTCAAGTGCTGCGATCATTTGGTCATTTGGGAAATTACATGATTTGAAGATAACATGACGGAAATTGATGATGGAGAAGAAGTACAAAGACAGAAAAGCAAACGAGATCGAACACAGATATGACAGGCACCAAGGGAGGGAAGTGGTGGCAGAGAGAGGAAGCTCGAAGATGAGAAGATGAATATGAAACCTGGAGATGAAACGATAAAACGAGGGGGTACCTTCTCCTGAAGGCGCTCTAACATGGCTGCCAGGAGGGCCTCCCGGTTCTCCTTGTTGGCCTCCATCTTCTGCTCCAGCTTCTCCTTGGCCATCTTGATGAAGTTGTTGTTCTCCTCGATGGCCTTCTGCATGACCTCACGCTCGTGTTCCCTCTTCTCTGCCAGGTGCTTCAGCAGCTCTGCCTCCTGACACTAGAGAGAGCAAGAGAAGCCAAGGGTTAATTCACCAGGAACTTCTCAATGGTGCATGCTTTTTTAAAAAAAAAAGCAATTGTTGTTATTATTATTGTGATTATTAAGATCTTCTCACATAGAGTAACCAGATGCCCCAGCTGGTTTTGGCTACTTCCCTGGCTAAATTCGCAATCAGGCTCTTCAACATGGCCACCTAATTATTCCCTAATATAACGCAAATGGCTAAATAACTCCATGCCTCTCCACTTTACCTAATGTTTATTAAGCGTTTTGGTGCAAAATGGCTGCCATCCACCTACATAGGTGCTACACATTAGTGGTAGGTGAGTTGAGTCTCCTCCTTTCACTGTAAAGCCCTGTGAGAACCCTGACAGGCTGAAAGGTGCCATATAAATGTAATCCATTACTATTATTATTATCTTCCCTGCTCTTTAATATTTGAAAACCATTAATGCAAAGCAGGAGCAATTTGACCTTCAAGGAGAGAATGCACTCAGTGGTTGAATTGCTGAGGCTGTAAACAAACTCAGCCCAAAGCTCTGACTCATGGATCAATTTCAGCTTTTTTTTCTACATAATGGGTGAGGGTAGAATTATAGTGAGGTAAGCTGATCCCGGATCAGTCGTTGGCGGAATAAAATGCCGGAAAGACAACAGTGGATGAGAGGTCCTTGTTGAAGACAAGGTAAAGGTGAATAATTAAGGCATGAAACAGAGACATCTGTGGGAACAAAAGCTCGGCCAAGTTTCCACCCACTACCCTTCATTCATCCTCCGCACACAGCAGAGCAAACACTGGCAGGAATCAAGTCAGCCATCTGACCTAGATCATTATCATCAGGATGACTTCGTGAGGGCAGCAAGAAAATGTAATCTGGGTGAAGATGGCTTGACAGACCAAGCATTGTTAAAACCTTGTAAGGACTAATTTAATGTCCAAACGGCCCATTTGCAAATACATCCTAACATTGCACCGGCAGAATCCATTTCAAGCTCTGATGAGATATGCTTGATATATGCTCTGTGAAGTATTCTGTGCCAGTTTCTTTCTTTGCCTGGTTGTATTTCTTTTTGTAACGAGAGAACAGCGCTCCTCCAAGTCATTGTGCACCTACTGACTCACCTTTCTCCTCTCCTCCGCCGCCTCCAGTTTCTTCTGGATCTCCTCCAGGGAGGGGTCCCGGCGCTGGGGCATGCAGGTGTTGAACTCAGGCACGCCATCGAAGGAGGGGGGCTTCAGGATCACCTCAAATGCCTGTCCTGATGCCCGCTTGTTCAGCTCAATCACCTCGACGTCTTTGATCACGCACCAGTTGAGGTCCACTGCATCTGTGGCGGGGGTGGAATGGCAAATTGAGATCGTGGCCAGCCGTGACCAATGGGAAGCAGCAGAGGCCACATCACAAAAATATGAATGACCAGCCTTGAGTCATCACACATCTGTTATACAAGTGTGGCTAATAAGGAAAAAAATATGATTAAAATCTTTCTTTTCTTAAGCTAGGCAGGGTTACAAAGGCTGGCATTGCATTTACCTTCAGCCTTGTATGTGGGCTTCGCTGAGGGATCCGAGAGGAGGCAGGAGCAGAGGACGGACACCAGGGGGAGCTCCTTCATCTTCTCTTTGTAAGCTGTGAGAGAGACCAAGGCACTTCCACTTACGAGAGCAGCTACAGCAGATAGCTGCACTTCCATGAGCATCTGGCATATCTTTCTCAACATAAACCAATTCCAGATCCAACACACAGATCACCACCTGATAACTGTCTCTCTCAATGTACATTATCAATTACTCAATGGATGCGACTAGTAAGTGCCTTCTACACACACCCAATAATTATCTGTAAAATGTGTTCATAATTTATGCATATATAATTTCCTTTTTTGTAAACACTAAAGGTAATCATTTTGTAAACACTTTTACAGTTTTTAATTGGAAAAAAATTATATATCATTTATATCATCTTTTTGCACACATCAGTAAGTGGTATGCATTAATGGAATAAAAAACATAAATGAATACATATTAACGTTATGCCAGAGGACTTATCCACAGTTCCTCAATCATTGCTCTGCAAAATTCAAGCACAATCAAATTTAATGCCTGAAGATGAGATTCGCTGAAATAAATAGCAAGGACATCTTTGGCGACAGAGACACAGACAGTGATAACTTTAGCATACCTGCAAGGGTCATTCTGTCCCACGCGTTCAATGTCCCAAACCAGAAAACTGTCAAAGAAGTGCAACCAGTGCTGGTCCTGGAGGAGGAGTAGGACATTAAGATGTGTTGTAGATCATCATAACATCATGAAATTAATTTCATTTTGATCTGCGGATGGACATTTTTATAATTCAGACACGGCTCCAAAATCCTAGTAGCCAAACAGTGAAAACTTGCCACATAATCTACTTGAACCAGTAACTGGCATTATGAATTACTGAACTGAAACACGTAAGCCCATTTAAAGTGTTAACTTGGTGCAATGGTAAAAGGGTTTGAAGACCACTTGCACAAGAAAAGTTGGCCTAGGGATGGTTTTAAAAGTGAATCTGTATTTACATTTCAAATCTAAATATTGTATAAAAGCCTTAAATATGTCTGTATGCTCAATGGTTATGCTCGAAACAATTATTCTGAATAAAAGCCATAAATGTGCAATCAATAATAGTAATATACAAAAGATGTGGCAATTTCAGTCTGTAGCTATTGCTCTGGCCAGTGATAAGAGACCTTTCCGGATGCTAGTGCTGCATGCTGATTGAGAATTTGAGGGAAACGGGCTTTGTCTCTAGACTGTGTCTCTGTTTCTTTAAGGACATTGATTTGTAGGGCATGACGCTGTGAGAAGCTGGGTCCTGGATGGGAATCATTACATAAACCGTTACAGATCAGAAGAACAGGGGTGAAAACAGAGAACAGTTCTCTCAAATAACGCTGCATCTCATCAAACAAATCACATTAGCTGAGACGGCTCAGTTCACTGCTTGAACACTTTGCCTGATTGATGACGAGCAAATTAAGTGTCATGTCCAAATTATGTGAAAAGGAACAGGATATGTGTGTTCACATGATTTGATTTGCACGTGATGCTGTAATGTAGTAAGATCTACAAGGTAATATAATACACCCTTGTGTAATATTACATAATACGGACCTAAGACTCTTTCATGAGATTGTTAAAACACTGCTTAACACAAGATCACTTAGCATCATCATTCACCATGGTCCCCTGAAATTAACTCCTAAAAAACAAATAACTAACTTATTACTCTGATTAACATAATAATAATAATAATAATAATAATAATAATAATAATAATAATAATAATAATAATGCCACAAATTATACTTGTGCAAAGACAAATGTTGGTTTAGAGATGTCATGATGTAATTTCAAAAATAGCATTGTAGTCTAATTTGAAACCAAAAAAGTGGGGAATTTAAAGCAGTGGGGAATTTAAAACAAATCACATGAAACGCCCCCTCACAATATTGATTCTGGGCAACAATGTTTGAAGGACAAGTAGCAGGCTAGCAAAATTCCTGCAAATTATATCGACACAGCATTCGTTCTCTGCGTGAGAGCAGGACTGCGTGTGTCACTAGCCGCATTGTGATAAATCAAAGCGCTGACATGCGGCATCGTGAAGCCGGCAGGGCGCGGGGAGAGGCGGCAACGTCTTCGTGGCGGCCACGGATTCGCTACCGGTCGTATTTTTTTTCGTGTTTCAACAATGAACACAGTCGGTGCTTTTTTATACCTACCGCTCCCATCAGTGCGAGCGATATAAGAGTATCATCATCAAACAATATCAGCAAGACAGCTAGAATTTAATAAGATCCTTTTAACATCGATGACGTTATGTCATTTCACACACATCCCATTGCTGCTAATCCGTCAGAAAAGAAATACAGATCAGTCAATATTTTGGCAGAGCAAATATGATAATTACCATGGCGAATACAGAAATCGCTTTTTTTAGATATTCAAAAAAAAAAAAAAAAAAAAAAACAGATGAGGCATCACAAATAAAATGTACGCCAGCAAATATTATTTTAAGAACAGGTCCAAAACGTTGTAATCCTACCAGTTTTATGCAGGAGACAAGGTAATACAGGACCACCCGCCTTATTCTGAATAATTGAGGAGCTCACAAGGCCACACACCTCTCTCCGTCTCCCTCTCATTCCCTCCCTGCTGCTTCGTTCCTCTCCCGGATTTCATAATTTAAGTCTACTTTCTAACAACTCGGAGCCGCTAGATGCTAACGAACAAGCTCAACGGAATTTAAAATGACAGATTATGTTCTTAAGAACATTTCTACCTTGTCCAAAGATAAATGAAAGTAAGTTAAAAGTCAAAACAAAACCCATAGCTCTAAGTACAGTTGGAACTGAAATACGACTGATAGGGGAAAGTGAACTGCACCAAATTCCAAGAGGAGTTTTTCCACATCTGAATTTCTTTTTTGTCTAATTACAGACCACGTGGCGGCTTATGTGTGATTTTCCTTATAAAGAACAAATAGTATTTACTGAGGAGAAAATATCTGAAAAGCAGTGCACCGATAAGTGCCTTGTGAATGTTGTTGCTATTTGGAAACTGAGTGTCACATTAGGCTTTGCTGAATAAAACAAACTAACATAATGTCCAAAAACAGACAATTGTACGTAGCACTGTAGGTAATGGGCTAAATTCAGGAGATGTGGGTAACGTCTTATTGTCGCGTTAGGTCATTGTTCCTGGAGTCTCTGCCTCGCCCAGCCTGTGGTGCAGCCCCACCTCACAGCGGTAGCCACCCTGGTCCCCCTATCTAAAACTCACATTTCCTCTGAGTTCAAGTTTACCTAAGCCTACTGTTGACAAGTCCATCACCAAGCACTGCAGTCCTAGATGCTCAAGAGAAACCAGCACATCAACAACCAAGGCCACTTTCATCAGCCTTAATGAAATTATCCACCTTGCTTAAAGGGAGTGTAAGTGCCCCCATTGCCGCACTGAGTACAACAGATGCTACGGCCTGCCCTTTTTAGTTCAGCTGCATGATCAGGCATGATCATCAGGTTTTGCCACAAATCTAAACTATGCATGCAGGACAGAGATCAGATGGAGAGAAGACCCGGGAGACTGTCCCAGGGCAGCAGATTGCCCTCCGCCCATGCTTACAATCAATACCCCATCTCTCACACACACACAGACACACACACACACATGCACACACACACAGAGCCAACCATTTAGTTATCTGCTGTCAATCAAAAGGAAAAGGCACATCCTTTTTATGTGGGGATTGTTTTTATTGGAGCCCCCATTTTTTCTGAGTGTGTTTGTGTGTGTGTGTGTGTGTGTGTGTGTGTGTGTGTTCTCTTCCATTTTCCGGCTTTCATTGCAGCTCATACACAACAGAAACAGGTCCCACTCCAAGTATTTAACAAATCTCCCTCAGCAACTTTTAACAGTTAAAAAATACATCTGCCTGAAACACTCAGTTAGTTTACTTCCACAGTTTGTGAAATGTACAGTATGCATGTTGTGATATTCCATATCAATTACATTACTTTATGGATACTTAGATGAAGCAAAGTGGCCAATTCATTAAGCATTTCTCACAAACGGCGATCCATGTTGTGACTTCCGAAACGCAGCAGAGAGAAGCAGCAAGGAGCTTTTGAAGCCACGGAGTCCACATGCACATTACAAGCAAACAACAGAGCAGCTGCAGCGAATGCATTATTTATGACTTCCACAAAAGTGGAGTGAGCACAAATCTATTAGATAACGGCATTCAAATGAGAGACATGGAGAACCCAGTGCTCCTCTACGTTGAGCACGGCAAAGCACGCACCTCAAAATAATATCCACAGAGAGAAGGCTGTCACAATTGCCAAGTAGCTGTGTTTGGGTGCCGACTTACCCCCTCCTAAGTGATGCTCGTGGTCCACAGCTCCTCACTCTCTCTGTCTGCCGCTGCTCGGATACAGAGCTCAGCAGCATCAGCACCACCACCAGTCGTGCAGCATGACATCACCTCCGAGCCCTGCGATTGGACGAGAGTGATGCCTGCGCCTGATGGGCCAATATCCATCCTTCAGAGCAGAGAGGAGAAGGGGGCTTGCCTGTTAACTCTTTGTTGTGCGCTGCAGGGGTTCATCAAGAGGGCGGGGCTTCAGCTTGTTGTGCCAAGGGCCTAAATATTTTATAATGTGGTTCAAGCCAACAAAGAGAGCTTGTCCAACATGCAATTACCATGCATTTTTCCTGTTTTGCAGACATAAATTAACAGACTGATTTGATGAAAAAAAAGAAGAGGATCTATTATTTGACAAAACAAAATACTATTAGCATAAACTAAACCTGAATCTTAAAATACTGTGAAACCTAAGACATTTCTACTTCTTCAGCGCATTTAAAATGTTCACACATCTAGCACATATGGCTTCCCAATCCACTATGCTCATGTGATTCTCTCATCAAATGGCAAAGATCAAAGAAATACGAACACAAAGGGTTAATCCCGCATGGTTACCCTGGTGTCCACTGCCAGCTCTGTTCTTCCATGGCCATGACACAGACTGCAACATGTTCCCCTCAGCCAAAACACTTGTCTGGCTGATCTGAAGTCATGCCTGCTATGTTGGAGCAGTCTGTCAATAGCTCTTTAAAGATGACCATCTGTTCCTTCTGTCTCCTTCCCACTCGCTCCATTTGAGTGATCTTCACATGTCATTTGGACTTTCAATTCAGGGCATCCTATATTAATTTAATGTTTAATCTTTGTGAAGATTAAACATTCCCTGTGACAAGTGAAGGGTCAGTGGAAAGAAAAACGAGACAGAAGATGCCTTCAGTACACAAAAAATGTCTTTGTGTTCTTTGTTTCTAAATGTAATTTGAAGGATACTTCCAAACAAAGGCACACTCGTGGTAGTATTTAACATATAATGTACAATAATGGGAGATTGTCAGGCAGAGGAATAATTAACATTATCATCAAAACAACATTATTGGGTTGGAATCCAGCAAGTGACAGCACCTCGCCATCAGGACAAGGTTTCTGTGCACTTCCTTCGTATAGACATCATAGAACCTTGTCACAGAACATGCACATACGGGTGAACATGTGGAGGAGCGCAGTATGAGAAATAAAAACATAAGAGGATTGAGGCAGGCGGGAATTTCGGACATGAAAAATGATCAAGGCTAATAAAGTGGTTTTGCACAGTGACTACTCGCCTGAATTTTCTTTTAAATCTGCAGCTGAGAATTTTGCTTTAATGACTATGTAGTCTGTGTAACGTAATATATCTTGTTTGTTGTGGCTTGACAATTAAAATGTATGAATTTCAAAAAGAAATTTCCAGTGAAATGTAAATGTAAGTGATGAAAGTAATACCCTATATCTGAGTTTCTAAAATACAAATTTGTGTGAAAACAAATTTTTAAATCTTAAATCTTGGTTTCATTTAACTTAAAACATTTACAAAATTAAAAAAAATAAAAATAAAAATAAAAATAAAATGAATAATACATAATTACATAACATTATATTGCATACATCTAGCAGATGCTCTTATCCAGAGCAACTTCCAGAACAACAGAACAGAAGTGCATCCATCCAAGTCACATGAGCAACAGTTCCAGACCTGGTTAACAATACTCCCACACCAGCGAGTGCATGCACAACACCATTCAATCATTAACAGCACAGCAACACAATTCAAGCACCATTCAAGTATCAATACAAATCAGGTTTTTTTTTATGCAATGACATTTCTACACACTCTGTACGTTATGAGATACCAAATAATGTCATGAAAAATATAAGAATGCTATCGAGATCAAGATTTTGTTTGGATTACCATGAAATGGGGAAAAAGCAATCAGTCTCAAACATCATGATTTGTTGATTGATCTGTTGCATGATCCATGATCTGGACAGCAGAGGACCTTTGTTATCATCATAAATGACCATGTGTCTGTGGGGTTGAAATTTATGGCCCAATTTTTGCCTGTGGTAAGAAAGCGATGAGTCAGCAGAAGCCACAGACATGCTCATACCATGACCTACACCATCAGTGAGGTATCGCTGCAATAGGTTGTTGTAGACTGCTCCTGTGTGTGGGCGACATATCACAGCAGGCACTGTGCAGATGTTCACTATCAGTCCGATCAGATGACAAAAATCAGTGGGTTGGTGCAATACTTGCTCTGAGCTAGCCAGTGCACTAGTGTGGGTGTTGTCTTGACTGTGATCGGCTGCCTAGTCTTATTCTGTTTGGAACCAGTGCTTGACCTCTTTCCTCTGAAGGCTTCTGCTTTTTGTCTTACAGTTCAATGGTTTGACATTTTTGGAAACCTCTGTTTAATTAGACCGTTGCACCATTTCACAGAGTGTATCTTCTTGATCATTGAATGATTCAGAGCTTGCCTTTAGACAAGTGTGAGGGTTACTCCACGACCTGAGTCATAAACCACAAGCATTAGGGATTGTGCATTTGAAATCAACTTCAAAGTGTTTTAGCACAGACCTGCTACTGATGTAAGAGATGTATTAGCCTATTGGAGGGGAGCAAAACAGACTTTGTGTGTGCTTGTGTGTGTGTGTGTGTGTGTGTGTGTGTGTGTGTGTGTGTGTGTGTGTGTGTGTGTGTGTGTGTGTGTGTGTGTGTGTGTGTGTGTGTGTGTGTGTGTGTGTGTGTGTTTGTGCACATTGCAAATGTAACAGCACTGTAGTACAGGCTAAATGTTAAGTTGGAGTAGAATGTTAAATATCAAAACAGGGCAGACAGACAAAGCTGAGTGAGTTGTCTCTCAGACCATGCTGCGCTGCATGTCTGTCCAAAGACTGATGGCAGGTCAAGTATGACATCACATGAGGGGGTGGGGCCCACCTGATATACAGTAAGTCAATAACATTACTGGTAGGCCTGGAACAGTTCACTCCCGCTCCCTGACAAGTGTACATACATGTACAATTTGTACATACACGTACATACATGAACAATACAGTGAGAAGGGGGCAGAGGTTGCAAATGGTAGGTAAGGTTAGACATGTGAAAAGTTGAAGAGTGTTGGTGTTGTGTTTCCAAACACAGTGTTTGTGGGAGGGCACTCTACAAACCACCACCTGATTGTTGATTCTGCTCACATAGTCCATGATGATGTCACCCAGCTGTCTGCCAGAGGATGAGTCGTGAGAGGAAAATGCCTCCCACACTGCTGGGAGAGAGTTAGGTAGATTGTGTGTGTGTGTGTGTGTGTGTGTGTGTGTGTGTGTGAGAGAGAGAGAGAGAGAGAGAGATGGGGTAGAGATAGAGAGAAGGAGACTGGGAGGAAAGAGGGGGAGAGAAAGGGATAGAGAGAGAGAAAAGGAGAAAGGGAGAGAAAGGGAGGGAGAGGGAGAGGTAAAGGCAGTGAGGGGGAACAGGGAAGGAACCAGAGGATGGATACACAGAGTGAAGGCCGAAGCAGGAAAAATGCAAGAAAGAGGAGGTGGCTGGAGAGAGAGAGAAGGAGAGGGGGATGGCACTAGGGTGACGGTTGCGTCCGTGTGCAGGCCATCAGCATTGTTCTGCCCCCATGTCTTTTGGGGCAGCGCACGCCCTTAACGGGAGGTGGCTAGAAATACAAAAATCCTGTGGATCATAATGACCTGAACACAGAGGGGGGCCTTTTTGACGAGAAGCCGCATCATACGGAGTGACTCTCTGATGATGTCATTGTCAGCCAATCCAAAGAGCCCTTCACTGCCAATACACTCCGGTTCCTGTTGAGTGCGTAACCCTTTAGCTCCCTGCTTTTAGCACAACCATGCATCTAGTGAGATCATTTGCCGCACGTAATATGATGCAATTCAGAGTGTGCGCTGCCGCGCTGTTTGCTGATTGGCGATCACGGGGCCTTTGCGGTTCAGGGGAGCTGCATATTCGATTAGACGGCTCCCCTCCCCTATCTGTCTGTGCCGTGCCCGCACTTTATCTTGGTGTGGAGGCATGATCAGGTAGTGCTGGAACAAAGGAGGTTTACATTAAATCTGACATCACCCTGTGCGCCTTACAATGATCTCACCCACAGCTATTGATCCCGAAAGCACAAGGCAGAGCACAATCAATCCGAATGTTCATTGCATTCCTGTTTATTTTCTTCTCTTTTTTGGTAAGGGCTGTTTCATCCTTGGGCTCAGTTTGAAAAAGCACAGCGGTACCCAGTGTGTCAATAAATATACCAGCATCTATTCTATGAGAGTACAACAATTCTTTCGATTTTTGCAGCTGCATGGAGTCTCATAGTTAGGATAGCACAGAAATCTGGCTTCAGACCTGAATATGCCCATCGTCCCACACTTTGTCTATCTTCTTAAGTAGCCTTTGTGAAATCTTAAATTTTCAAATGAGATTGAAGTATGAGCAGAAAGGCAGGGCGAAGACCATCTCAACAGGGGAATATGTGTGCTGTGGCACCCCTGTAACATTTTTTTTTTACCAAGGTCTGCATTACATGGCAACAGGACAGACTCTCTATTACCTATCTTGTAATTCAGGGATCTTGACTGAATGTCAAATCCCAGAATGCCTTTCAGAGACAGTAGCCTGGCAGAGACAAGATTGCGGGTTTGTCCTCAACTTTTCCTGATGGCTTTTATGTTAGTTTTAGATACTTCCATTAGGTTGTTAGTGTGGTGGTTGCCAAGATTTCGGCATACACAGAGCAACTGACATGTAACATAGCACTTATGTGTGTGTGTGTGTTTATAAGTAATGCAGGTGGATAATATTCTCTACCAGGTGGTATAATAGGAGAGGTGAATGAAATGATTGTATTGTGACGAGGGGAGAGATGCTTTATGTGTAGGGAGCCATGCTCAGTATTCTGATAATTTAGTACCTGAATATAATGTAGAACTATGTATTGCAAGGATGAGACTTTTCTGTTCAAAATGTCCATTACAGTGCCTCCAGTTTCAAGTGTCACCATTGACACAAGGGCTCTACTTCGTCCTTGTTGCACCCCCAATATCACGCTTGCAGAGACAGTTCATCTTCGATTTAGGCAACTTTTAATACAGGCTGGGTCAGTAACAACACTCAGGAGGTATAACAGTGAATAACTGGATGGAAACTCAGCTGCCATTTTACTTTGCATTCTAATAAACAATAAGCGTCTTTCCTAAAGTGACAGTAACTTATTCACAGTATCTCCTACACTCAGGAATAAGGCTTGCTATGATTTTGTCTGAATGAATTATGAAATAAAATAACAACAAAATGTGAAATAAAAAGACATGAAGACAATGTGAATCATTTTAAGCCCTGTTTGCCTTAGAATTTCAGTTTCTATGAATGATTACAATAATACATACACTACTAGTCTCTGTCCCAGAATGTACAACATGAACTTATGTTTTAACATAAATTTTGATTTTAGGGCACAACATTATTTTAACATAAATTCTCTTTGCTATGGCTTGTCGTGAAGATAAAAATAGCAAAATTATAATCCTGGACAGCATTTAGTTCATTCCAACACAAGTTAACCCATTTAATCACTCATGGTGATTTGTCTTCTGACTCCTCCATGTCTGAAAGTTTCTTTTCTTCAGGACAAAGATCTGTAAATGACAGAGTAAAAGGTTGTGATTACTACCCTTCTCAACTCCCATTTTGCGTGCAGCAGAGGTGCACATAAAGAACAGTTTACATCCCCTTCCATGACTATCTCTAATGTTCTTATTGTGGGTTTCAGTGAACGTCTACAGCTGAATATGTGGATTCATGTTGGAGGATTACAATGCATACATCATACATTCTAGAGCTGATCTTACATTGATTTCACTTCCTGCGGCTAATCTTTCGTAGACTTTCCATTTTTACTGCTGGGTACTTGCGAATCAATGAAACTAAAGCAATGTACAATATTCAAGTGCTCATCAGCAGTGCAGCATGTGAGAGCTCCATTGCTGTGATGCAGACAGAACAACTTTACATGCACTAGCTAATTCGTTGCACGAGCTAATCTGCTTTACAGACCTACTGTACATGCATTAGCTAATATATTACTTTCGCTAAAGCACATGCACTAGCTAACGTACTGATTGTGGCTGCCTCACAGGCCTACTGTACATGCACTAGTTAATGCACTGAGTGTTGCTGTATTTGCTACACTGTACAGAAAGGCATATGAATGGAAGGCTCCCTGACCTTGCTGTTCGTCGTATGTGAAATGTGGCTGTGGAAACCCCAGGCACTCAGCTTGTTTCCTGTACATTTCCCAGTCAGAGGCACTGAGCTTTCTCTCTCTCCCTGTAAAACAGCATGTGCTCAGAGCTGTTATTCCAAGCAGGTCAGAGTGAGAGAGATTGCATGACACGAGGTTATGATCCAGAGAAAGTGGAAAAGAGATTGCCCATTTGCAAGTGGTAGTTAGCTGACCGTTAAACTCATAATTGTGCTGATTGTGTCTAAAATCATTTCAGTTGAAGCGCATAAAGATAATGCTGTCACTGATGCATTAATGCAAAGAGGAACCCACTGCAAATGGGTGAGCCTTCTTTATGTTAGCACGATTGCTGTGCAGAGCAACCAAAGGCAGGTTCAGGATGATTAACCAAAAGCTCTCTCCCTCCCCCTCAGTGCAGCGGACTAGGCTACTTGCCACTGTAGTGAACGTACCAGACATGTAGAGAGACCGAGCGATCTCGCCTTGGAGAAGGCTGGTAAAACTCATCACAAGGCAGTCAGGACAGGTGGGCAGGAATGTGCCATTTGCTATGGTATTTCCATCTGAGGATAAGAGGGAGTCATATGGGACACGCAATCAACAGTCTGTCATGGCCCAGCCTTCCAGTGGTGTTACCTTGTTAACCTGTGCTCTCTTTGGATGCAGACCTCTAGTGGCTGATTGCTACCTGGAAGCAGGTCTGTTAAGCCATGAGGCCTCTGGGTGTAGTCACCTCTACCTGCTCATTTGTGTCCCCAGCTCCCAACAGCCTCAGCTCGCTCTCCTTCTCCCTTAGTCTTCTGGCCATGGACAGGGTTGTTTGTTTATTTTATTAGCTTGTCTTTGCATCCCACATACACTAAACCATCACCCATGCAACACTCTGCAGCCACACTTACTGATGGACCATCCACATTGGTCCGCATAGTTTTAACATTTAGTGCTGTAATAAACTTGGATTCACATTAACCGTTTGGTGTAGTGGTCCACTTTTTGTTTCGACTTTCAGCCAGGTCATGACAAGTCACTTCTGCTATGCTTACCCCAATTAAAGAAACACATATTTAATGGCAGTGATACTAGTGAAGATCAAGCCTGTACTGAAGACTGATAAGATGATTGGTGTTTTTGTTTAATTAATCACCACTTATTTCTATGCAAAATAGAAACAAGAATACAGTGGCACTAACCATGGAAGTGTCTGTGCACGTATGAAATGAGAAATAATGCCATTGTCCTTCCCCAGCCCCTCTCCACCCTGCACATGAATTGAGCAGCTGTTACTTACAGCGCAAGTGTATGGTTGTGTGGTCTGAAATGGTCATATTTTGAGCGAAGTGAAGACACTTCCCATCGCTGAAATGCAAAACGTAGAAGAGCATTAGTAAGCTGAAGGATTGTGGAAGGTTGAACCATGCAGAGTGGCGGTTGTGTGGAGCGACCGTGATCCAGAGCAGTGGAGTGACATTGATCTGAAGCTGCTTACATCATGTGTCCCTGTATGAGGATGGTTGTGTCATTGCGTGAAGTTAACACAATATCCATCCAGGAGCTGTTCGTCATTTTCAGTGTATGGACAAATTCTGGGTGATCTGCAGCTCCCTCCAAGACTATCCATTTCCCTGATATCTGTAAACAAACAGGAGGGAAGACACACACTGTGAGATGTTGTGAACCTCATCTTGGAAGAAACTAGTTACGCTGTTTCAACAATGAAAGGCAGAACTATAATTACTAGGGGTATGGTCATTATTATTAATACTTTAAACAATTCATTTCCAAAGCTAAAATAACAAAAAATATGACAAGATTAAGCAAAATATGTCACTTCACCCCAGAGATATTGCGACATTAGTGTTATACAAATCTGGAACAAGAAAGGTACCTCTGCTACACTGGTCTGGATTATGCCCACCTTCACCCCAGGGTGTAGTACACTACACACCCACCCACACCCCAGCGTGTAGTACACTACACACCCACCCACACACCAGCGTGTAGTACACTACACACCCACCTACACCTCAGCATGAGGGGGGAAGTCATTGCAGGGATATTTCTCCTAACGTTGCCAGCCTCAAGCTGCTAATTTTTAGAAGGACGTGTCCATACATTCATGCCACGCTTTTTCACAGTGCCGCTTGGCTTACCCGAGTGAGGTCATCCAGCACCAGGGGCTTCACGAGGTCCTGGCAGTGCAGCGGAGAGGCTGCGCTCAGGGACAGCAGGCTGAGGAGTGCAGCTGCAAACAGGACACACATGGTGAGGGGAGACGGTGCCAGTGAAGCTGCAGCCGAGAGCCCCTGTCTTATACAGGTGCCTGCCTCTGGCTGCTGAAAGCAGCTTTTCCCAACTGCTGTAACATGGGAGTAAAGTCCATCACGGTGCGGTCATTGACAGGAAAACAAATGTTTGCATTGATGCAATATCAGGCACCACAGATTCCAACCAGATACTGCCTGGTTGATGAGAAACACAGATAGTTGCTAGCATGTTTAACAACTGTTGAACTAGTATTCCACTGCTATAAACACACTCAACAGTGATGACCTAATTTAGACCACCAGACCAGACGTATGTCTTTGAGACATAAAATTTTGGATGACATCAGATTTTGTGCATCTGAATACTGACAAGAACATACTGTCCAATGTTCTGGCATTTTGTACAAATTCAGAATGCCCAATGTTACAAATGTATTTTCCTGTATTTTGAAAATACAAAATACATGCATTTTATCTTGATACATTTTCTGGCGCCAGCATTTTGTATTTTATTTTGATACATTTATTTGAGGGGTATTTTGTATTTTGTAACAAGATGCATTTTGATGCATCTTTGCCCATCTCTGCTTATGAGCCACTGAGATGACCTGAGTTCATGCTGATTATTTTCTCTCAGAAAGCACAGCCAAGCTGAACAGGACCCCTGATTAAAAGCAGAGAATTCTCCTGACACTTGAATTTACCTGAGGCAAATTTTCAAATTGGATAATTCTGTAAACACTTTTTGAAATGCTTTACTGCACTTATGGAATTTTTTGAAGCATGTTTGTTGTTAATCATTTTGTTTTGTTGTTGCAGCAATGTGTATGGGACTGGTGCTTGTTTGGGTGAGATCAGTTGTGTCCTGAATAGTGTCTGTCATGCAATTTTATTTGGCACACTTTGGTCTTTGCCTTTTGAAAGTCACTGTTTATAATAGTGTCTGCTAAATGACAAAATGGAAATGTAAAATTAAACCCCTTACATGATCTGCATCAGTGGATTATGTACAAGAAAACACTTATTAAGATTAAATACAGAATCCTTGGATGACAGGGTAGGCTGGACAGTTTCCCTCTGATGTTTTGCTTCCTTAGAACAGAGATTAAGTTTTCTACCCCCTTACACTTAACACAGAGGCACTCTGTGTACACCAAGTTCTGCTCCACTCTAGCTTGTAATTACTCTGGTTTCACTGAGCTGTTAAAGAAATTCTGATCTGACATTGCCATCACTTGACAGGAATGTTGTGATAGTCTTTTTTGAGGAGTAAAATGTTTTGTGTGGTTGGTGAGTTTATGAAAGGTCCCAGATTATTTCTGGTCTTTTTTCAAATTAGTAACACCTAGTAGTAATCCTGATCCATGATGTCCGAATAACTAGTTTAATTGATGCCTGGGAAAAAGATTTGATCAGCCCATGAAAGACTGAGAATCCTGTCTCAAATTTAAGGGCCAGATATATACAAAAATATGTTGCATAAATGCCTTTCCTCATACAGTAGACTTCCATTAGCATAAACACAGCTCTGTCTACTAATTGCTCTAGGAAGACTTAAAGGATATCACTGTCAGGTAATTTAAAACTGACATCATTATTCAATCGATAACCTTATCACATCTAACTGATTAGATGCAGCCAAGCAGCACTGAGTGTGCCCATTGGATCAGTGCTGGGAAAGCCTGCTACAGGGTGATCACCCTGCAGAGAGAAATGAGTATCTAACATCCAAAGGGGTGATGTCAACACAATGGACTCCTTGCTTTGTCAGTCAAAAATAATTCTTGTGTTGCTCCAAAACTTGTCAGCATTTTTCCTGCAATCAGCCAACAGCAAATGAAATGTTTGTTGCTAACAGTTGTTAACAGATGGTCCTCACAGGCCCCCCGTAAATATCTGACAATAGATGATTTCAGTGTGGATTCGTTTTGACTGAAACTCATTCTAGAAAGCTATCTTGTGAGTCAATAAATTGGAAAGCAGATAGTTGTGCCTTGTGGGAAACTCTAAGCTATCATATCAAAGGAGAGACATTTTCATTTTGATTTTATTATTGCCTTTTGTTTTGAGGCATTATGGCATGCTTTTTTATAGTCAAATAGGTAAGCACAAGTAAACACAGCCTGGTTGTAATGACTGAAACTTGTCCAAAGACGAAAAAGACATTTTACATTACATCACATTACACTACGGTCATATACTGGTCACTTTTATACAGAGCAACTTACAGTGTAGGAGCGCATAGTGCATTCACCTGATTAAACAATATAAACAATAAACAATATAAACAATAGTGCCAAATCTGGATAAAAACATTCCCAGACCAGAGAATATACATGTAACACCATTAAAGCATTTATGCAACAACCGTCTTTACCAGAACTAAAATATAAATCCTACGAACAGTAACATCCACAATACGCCCTATTTAGAACAACATAAATCCATAGGTAACATACTATAAAATAATATAAAACACTGTTCCGATCTTAACAGTCAGAGTCAGGCTGTGTGTTTTTATACATTTCTCTCTCAGCAACTGCCCTGACAGTTCTACACCTCTGGTAACATTAAGGGGCTGCCAATCCACGCGCCGGGGGGCGGGGGCGGAGGGGCGGTGTTGCAGAGGCAGAGGATTGCTGGTAATGTCACGACTGGGTGACTCGCTCTCGTCACAGGAGAACAAGGACATGCTGTCATCCGATGTGCCACATTCGAACCATGAAAAAGACGCAGTCACACCTGCTTCTCCAAGAGACATGGCATCCGCAATGATCTCAAGAGGATGCCGACACCTACTTTGGCTTTGAAGACATGACACCAGAGATAGGCAGACTGTCTCCGAATGGTGGGGTCATTCAGTCTGCATTATGAAACTCCCCTGTGTGATCGTGATGGGCAACAAGCTGATACTTGCCTGGCTGCTATTTTCCTGTCCTGCTCTCCTGGTTGGAAGGGGGGAGGTTACAGTTTGGAAACTGGTTTTACATCTGTCAGCATCCAAAATTTTGTGCATTTTAAGAGGAAGTGCACATCTATCCCAACCTCTTGGGCCACTCCCATGACCACATAGCTGGTCGTTTCCCAGCAACCATATGTTTTTTATGCTGGTCTCTTCAAATGTCCAGGCTGTGGTCACTGAGCTTGCATTTTGTCTCTGCAATGTCTCTTGTTTGTATTTCTGGAGATGGAAAGATACTCAGCTAGGGCGTAGCCTCCTATTAGGGCCCAGTAGCAATTTAGCTTGTTTTGTATTTTGGTTTAATTTCCTTAACAATCCAGATAAGAGGTTTTATATTGTTTCATAATTTGGTTAACTCTAATTTGTGTCTGGTTGGCAGTGGCTTTCTGAGACTTATGTGTGTCAGTTGTCAGTGGGTTAGCCATCTAAACAACGCTATTATAGCATTTTAGCATTGTAGACCAAGATTGTTGTAATTCAGCTGTAATTCTTGGGGACTGCTGATTTTTTAGAAGATAAGACATCTCTCTCTCTCTCTCTCTCTCTCTCTCTCTCTCTCTCTCTCTCTCACACACACACACACACACACACACACACACACACACACACACACACACACACACACACACACACACACACACACAGACGCACACACACACCTTGAAGTAATTTCTTTTACAAGGTCTGCAGGCAAACTATATATCAATTTCCAAAGCCTTCAGTGGGGGACAGTGGTCAATGCATAGCTGTCACAGAAACCGAGTGCAGAGATTAGTTCAAAGAGATTAAGAGAACACAGTATGTTTCATTCTCTCTGGAGAATGACAGCCACAGTTCAATGCACAATGACTTGAACAGAGAGATGAAGAATGTAAAAGTCGAATAAACATATTTTCATTGCCATGGAGACAAGTAATAAGGTGAGAGGACATCACAAGGTGTTGAGCTCTGTAGGTCACGCTCTTTCTTCCTGAGAATAATACTATGATCCCACATCTGCCAGAACTGAGGTGATGGTCCAGTTGTACCTAATTAGATAGCATGAAGCTGACAGCGCACACCTCATTTAAATCCTGTAGGCACTGATACATTTCTCATAACTTTCTGTTTGTCCTACTGGCTATCATCCCCTTATGCAGCTAGTCCCCCCCCCCCCCCCCCGGGCCCAATTCTGCTGGTTCTGATTTCCAAATAGACAAAATGGACAGGATATGTTTAAAACCATTTGGGTCAGGCTGAGGATGATAGGGAAATGATCAAAGACAGAACGGGTTATATTCCAAATTTTGCCTTGATCGGAATTCTGTCTGCCAGCGATGACAAACCTCCTCTTCAGCTAATGCCCTTCCCTTTGTGATGGCCCGATGATCTGGCAGGGGGATGTCCCTTTACAGTTAGAAAAGTAATCCACAATGACAAGAGTGCTTGTACGGTTTAAAGGGGAATCCAGCAAATGATGTCAAGTGTCATTCAGTCATAAGGATATGAAGTTTCAGAGGGATAGAGTGAGGGCACAGAGGATTTGGCCCCGGGTTTTAGACAAGGCAATCAATACAATCTCTGCATGGTTTCTTCACATACTAACACCACACAGGCCAATAAAATGAGTCACCACCTTTCCCCATAGCACCTGTATCCCCAGATGACCCCTGTGACATCATCGTGAAGCATTAAATAGCATCACTTCTGAAGCTAAATTTTGATGGAGCAGGTGCATTCATGCTGGCCTCTGCCAGTATGATCTCAAGCCAAAGCGTACCTATTTAAAGCGGGACGTGTTTAGACATCTTCATGCTTCCCTTCTGCTCCATTTCAGGATGTCTTTTTTAGTGCGCTTCAAGGTGCCCCTCATCTCTGCCACCTCCACCCTCGGCCTCCTGTCCCTTCCAGATCAGGTTCGGGCGCCTGGAGAGCAGCCAAGCGACTCACCTTCCATCTCCTGGCCAAGGGCCACCCAGGTCCCCACTGCTTCTGACACTCGAGCAGCTGTCGCCCGTTCTGTTGGGTAAAACTCATGATTCTCTGAGGTATCACTCATCTTGGATATGATATTACTCAGATGTGATGTGCAGCAGAACTCTTGGAAAGGGAGAATTGTTATAGGCTAACAGATGGCCTCAGAGGGGTCTTGAATGAAATACGGGAGCTCCTTTTCCATTAATGTACAATCTAGCACCCAGTTCAATCATGACCATTGATTAATAAAAAATCAGTTCCCATCAAGATTTCTTTTCGAGTATCATAGACAACTAGGACCTCTGCAGACACAGTGAAGGAGTTAAAATGAGAATGCCCTTTACCATGTTCCCCAAAAATTTTGATTTCATCCCTGCCTCCTGCTCTACCATCATGGCTGCTGATACTTTGTGAGTTTGCCATCATAGCAGCCTTTGTAACATAGCAGATCAGATTCTCCTAATTTAGTAGGTTCATGACAAAAAATATATAGAATACACACTTCAAACATCAAGCACCAAGCTTCTATAGCCAAATAAGATTTCGTTATTTGCAAGACATTTACACAGCAAAATGGTGCAAAGGAGATATGCAACAACAGTACATACAGAATAACTGTATATCCAGAGAATGTGTCAATCCAACTGTCTGACAATGAATGGGACAGGGCAAGAACAAATTGGCTTCATTCTGTAGGGGGTGGGAGTGGATACGTCGACCAGGGTTTCTCATTTCACTAGTCTGAGGCCCTAGTCTCAGTTTCAATTCTCCAGCAGAGTGCCACCTATCCTCCAACGAGTGCCCACTCCACTGTAGCACCCTGTGGGTCTTGCAGTGTGAAAAATAACAATTATAGCTAAATGCAAGTATATTGGAGCATTGCATTTGTCTTGCCACAGTGATCCTATGCAAGTACAGAGGTTGTCATGGTGAGGAAAGCCTAACATACAGCTAAAGCAATTTCTTACATCCCAAACTCTGTTTTCATCTAAAAAATAGAATTTTAATGGTTAAATGCACTCGTGTCTCTACCAGCTAGCTTGTACCTGGCCAACTATTGAAACTTGGTCATTCAGCACTTCTATAATGGCTTTTGCTTGTGTTGTACTCTGCCTCACTTGTAAGTTGCTTTTGATAAAGGTATCTGCCAAATGAATAAATGTAATGTAAATGTAAAAAAGTAAAAAACAGGCTTGCATGAAGGGGGAAAAGCTCAAAAAATATTAAAAGAACATCTAGGATATTACCAAATTGCATTGCATACCCCTTTTCCAAAAGTATAACCCAGGCCTAATCTTGACTCATTCATGGAACTACTGTATGTTTTTCATAGCTTCTTTTACAGCTGACAGTTACCTCTGTCCTCAGGGTTAAGCTTCCCATTTGCACCATGAGCCCTTAAAGACACTGATTTCAGTTTCAGTTCAACATGTTCCAGTCAGCTGCTAACACAGGTTGTTCAGGGCAATCAATCAGACTAGCCCAGTCACACCTGGTACCTGGGCACATTTTCCACATGAAGAAAGAATATTCTAGGTCTGCTCCCTGCTGATAGGTGTGTGTGCAGAACCTTGATACAGACTTAATTTCCTGGATTTTATGGAATCTATCCAACCTTTAACACCAAATATAATGAAGGGCCATATCTCAGAACTGAAAGCCATGATGCTGCCATGACTCTTTTTTTGGTTTGTTAAATTCCAGTAGACCTCTGCATAAACTCCTGAATGAACACAAAGATAAAAAAAATGTTTTTGTTTGTTTCAAATAATAAATTAGCGCTAAATTACGACAAAAGCTGAACTGGTCTTCAGATTGTCAGTTATTGCACACATATTGGATGCACGTAACAGGTGCTTTAAATAGTCTTGGTGTCTCATTTAAAAGGCTTGCAGGTTCAAATTGTTAATGAAGAACAGCAAGAACAACACACTCACAACAACAGCATGCTGAAATTCAGAATACAAAAGGGCCTAACATTATTACATGCGTTTCCCAGCACAAAGAAGGCATGCCATTGTGAGAGCCATTTCTTATTGGGAAAGTAATACACAGCACACAGCTCATAATACACAATACGATGTTCCGAGGTGTTTTAATGGGAAAGATTAAAGACAGGCTGGTGATGGTTCTGATTCTCTCCAGGAGCAGCAGCATGGCTGAGCTGTGAACTTTATTCAGCAGTTCAGTAAAAGCAATCTAGAACTGAAGACTATGTTTAGAGGGGATTTGGCTGCTTTTGTAAGTGTATAAGACATGTCATAGCTCAGCAGTAGTCTTTATGGGTTCTCCCACTTACCACCCGGTTGCTGTTGGGGGCATCACACTCATGAATTGGGTCAGGTCGCTGGTGTGGGAGGTCTCCTAGGTCAGTGTGGTCTTCTGCCCCTCAGTGACCTGCAGCCACTTGAAGCCATGACAGATTTCGGTAGGTCGGCATGAACCTAAGGATAAACCAGTTAGAACTGCATAAAAGCTATGTGAGATAAACCCACAAATGCTATCCTTCCCTGGATAGCCAACATACATGGAACATTCCTTGGAGAAAAGAAACACAGGAAAATGATGTGTTAAGATGAAGTCATGAAGAATCTTCCAGAATCCTCTCTCAATATGTGAGCACCATCTGATTTAATGCATCCCACTGCATCACCTTAATTGCAATCACGAACAAGAAAGGAGTCACGTGCCGAGTGTCCCCGATCCAAGAACAGCTATTATGGCAGTGTTCTGTCCATTAACTGCTGATGTATTAACATGAAAAGCCATTCATTCGGCTTTCTCATCAAGGTGAATTGGATCAAGGACCACTGCTTCCCCACGCACAAGATTCAGTGCACTGTCCAGTAACAAGGAATGACTCATCCTTCAGTCAGCCAGAGCACAGTGGAGTTCATCAGAGTTAGACTGATAAAGGTATGGAAAAGGAGCTCATCTACTCTCCCTGCCGACCCCCCCTCCCCCATCCCCAAGCACTTTCCCTGGCCGTTGCCATGGCTGCAGTGTCATGTGCTGCTGCGCTTAGTTCACGACCACGATGCAGGATGCAACCCTGGGGCAGAGAGCAGAGTTTAAATATGTCCCACCTGAGAGATCCTCTTACTGTCTGACCATGGTTCACATTCCAATATTCCGCTGCAGTCATGAAAAATCGTCATTACTGATACTGATCAACTGGAAAGGGTCAAGTGAGAAAACAAAACACAGATGTAATTTATTGTCTTTTCTGTAATAAATAATTGGTGGATGGCCAGGGTTGATGGGATAAGTCTGACATTATCTAAGTGTGGTGGGGAGGGGGACGGAGTGGTGGTGACATGCATGAAGACAGAGATCAGGCTTCTAGTGAAAAGTAGTGACCTTGCTGATTCATTAATAAACACTTTTTTGTGTTTCTGTACAGAAAATATTTTTCCACAATACATATTTAATTTATTTAATATCCTAATAAAGAAATATTGCCATCTAGTGTGCAACCCCAGCAAATGTCATGTCACACTCTACCAACTAAATTGCTACAGCACCAATTGGGGAACACACAGGCTGGTTAAAATATTTGGCCATGATGATATTGCACAAAAGAATGATACAGCCACAGGTACATGCTGTGGCCTGACTGCCAATGAGGTGGTCACTAATGCTATTTGTGTTATTCGTAGCAGACAGTAGTTTCACCACGGCAAAACCAATTTTGTAGCAATGGATAGCAATGAATATTTTGAATAAAGTAAAAGTTCTCTACCCATTACTGTACAGTGTTTACTACCTTAGAACTTAATATGCAACTAGTATGGTGGTACGACTCAAACGAATAACGAATCACAGCCTTGAATTTGTTCAGACAATGATCATGGTCATGTTTATTTTCTATTATTTCACATGACATAAACAGAACAGACAGATTTACTAATGTATGTGTACAGACTATGTATGTGTCAGACCCAAATCTCCCACATGTTCAGATAGTTAAGAAACTACAGTATCTCACATCAGAGGAAATATCGCTCAGATGAAAAAAAACAGAATTCCTCCAGTGGCCTCTCTCCTCTCAGAGGATAGACCTGCCATCAACTGCAATAAACAAATAGCCACCAGAGGGCAGAATATCCTCAGACATGACATGGCAAGAATAATGGTACACTACTTGAAAATAAAATACTTATTTTAGAAGTTGGCCAGTTCATGGAGCTGGTGACCCAGACTGAAGCTATGACATATGACTGCAATAACATTAGTAGGATTATATATGTAATTTAGAAAGTATTTGGTGCCTTTGTCACATTCAGGAAATAAGAAAAAGGATCATTAAAGATTTTTTTTTTTTTTTATAACAGTGCATGGCATACTTATGCAAAGTTTTTCAAATGAAGAGTTGCACATAATAAATTTACTCCATTAGAAAAACTATATGGAGTTGTTAATTTCAGTACAATCTTATTTTGCTACTTGAGACCTGCTGATTGCAGCAAAGAACCCTAAAGCAGTCCAGTCAACCAATGACTGCCATTGTGAGAATTATCTCTATATGAACAGTGACCAAGTGCATCTGGCCCATCTGAATGAGGCTGGGGTGAAGTGAGTGACTGCATTGTCATTGGAATCAGTCTTTCTGCCTATAGTTCAGAATGATGCTGCGGGTACTGTAGGTATCTACAAGATGACCTCTTAAATGAAGTATCAATCCTGAATATGAATCTATCAGGTGACATCATGGTACAGAAGCAATGCATTAATGTACATGCAGGTATGCCACACGCTTATACTAACACACAAGACACACAGTCCTAATATCCGTTTGTTTTTCTATTTGGTATGTGTTGTGTACATGAACTTATTCAGACTGGAGTTAACAAATGTAAAAACACCAAATTTTAGTCCCTATCAAATTTTTGTCTATTTTTGTGGAAGAACTACCACCCACAAGTCCTGTTTGCCTAAACAGTCCTTTGAGTGGTATTGAATTGCCCTGTGCTGTATTTATGCCTGGAGGTTCAGATCGGAATCACATGAAGTAATTTGAGCACAGGATACGACAATGTTTTTTTCAGTCTTAAAATAAAAGATATATTGGACATTTTCTTCTAAAACATAAAAGAGATTAGATCTGAATTTTCCACACTAAAACATTGCCTTAAATTAAATTGTCTACACAAAGCAGGGTAGACACACTGAAATGAGGACATGTTGAAAAGAGTACACGATGGTGGAATGTGGAACGCTGTCAGCATCTTCATGAATGCAGACCCCTGCCAGATACCTTTTTTATGCTTAATGTGAGAGGTGGTAGATAATGCTCACTGGACAGAAGCAACAACACACACACACACACACACGTACGCGCACACACATGCATGCGCACACATATACATGCACACACACACGCACACACAAACACGAGCACACACACACACGCGCGTGCGCACACACACACACACACACACACAGACAACAGTCTTCTGAACCGATCCTTTTTTTTAATCCTCTCTTGTGAATTCCTTAGAGATTAACTGTGGGGGTTCCCCCATAAGGTCCATCAGCTTTGCAGTGTTTCTGGGGGGGGGTGAGTCCTTACACCACTCCTGTCAGCTGAAGACCTCAATTGACTCAATTTCAGTACATACATTCTACACATTTGAGCGTACAGCAGAGTGGTGTCATGTTTTTCGTGATCAAACATATATGTCTTGAGTATTTTCCCATTTTATGCTGGGTTTATCCAACCCAAAAAACAAATACCTACTACTTTCAAATACCTACTCCAGAATGCATCCTGAAAGTGTTTTTAGATTTGATCCTATAGATGAAAATCCTGATATTTTCTGAAAGGTGTTTGAAAAAGTTAATGCCAGAATTCACTGTCCTGTGTGAAAGTTTGACTCAGATGAATCCTGTGGTTGACTAGATTTAATCTCTTTAAACAGATGTTATAATATTCTGACATAGATCATCTCAGTCTTCAAAGCCCAGCATTGTTCATAAGTTGCTACATGTAGCCTCATAACATGCATTTTGATTAATAGCTAACAAAGTGGTTCACCTACTAAAAGTGAGTATGAAGGATGATCTGAAAACCAGAGCTATCCTGGCCCTTGAGGATCTGTAGTGAACCTCTGAAGTTGTGTCATAGGCCTAAGCATACCGTCTCCCTGAGCAGTGTCAATGCACATCCTACACATCCTGTTTCTTCTCTTACCAGATATGATAACATGGACTGCGGCTCACCTGTCATCTTCTCCTTTTGAGGCTCAAAGCAAACCTGCTTTGTATCAGTGTTTTTTTTCTAAATAGCGGCAAAAAACAAAACCGATTTAGGGAAGGTTGCCAGAGATATGGGCTCCCAGTCAAACGCTACTTCTTGAAATGGTTTATACAGAATGTTCTAGACACATCTAACATTTAACTAACCCCCATTTTTGGAGGGTCAGGTCATTGTGTGCTGCGTGCATCTTTGAACGTTTTCACACTTGGAGAGAGGAAACATCACAGTCGGTGGACCGAGAGAAATTTGGCGGGTTTCTACGATTTTGTTTGACGTGATAATGATATTCTCTTAACTGTAATATTAATTTAGAGTACATAGTTTTAGATGGGATGGGGGCTGGTGTCAGACGAAAGAAGAGGAAATTTGAGATTTCACTTAAGATTTCAAAGTGAATTACATGGTGAACCGTGACTTGGCTAAGGTCAGGGGAGTGTCCTGTTTTCCATTCCACCCCTGTGATTGGTACCCTCTTAGGAGCAAATCTGCTCACCCCTAGACAGCGGAATGAAATTGATTTGCAATGCCCCGATCACAACATCCTAGGGGGCAGCTCTGTCCGAAAAACAATGCTTCACAACAAACTAGGAGGAATTTTGTGTTTATAGCTATGTGCTGCAACTTATTTTGTTTGCAAGCAAAGCTGTTTATTTTGGTTGGTTGCAAAGCTGTAACTTGTATTTTGAAGAATGCCAAAAGACTCGGATTTTTTTTTCAGATCTCTTGTCCAAAAACTACATAGTTGACCACACAGAACTGAAACCAGAGATAATGTACTGTTGCACATCTGTAGCTTAAGACACTGGAATGTTTCCCTGCTTCTGAGGATATGGGGACTTTTAATTCAGAATTTGCATATAAATTTCATTGACGTGATCCTTCTGAAATGCCGTGTGGTATTTTTAAAGAGTGCAGCGTTGTTTAAAATAAACTGCTCTGTGTACATAACTCTTGTAAATGACAGCACTGACTGTTGGACCCACTGCTGTGTGTGTCGCAGCTGTTTCCGTAATAAGAAGGCAGGATGGGGCCCGGTGACAGAAATATGACTGTTTACAGAACCACACCTCTTACAGCACTGAGCGAGATTCACTCACCGGTAATCCCTCCTCAGCATTTACTTATTGCCTCAAAGTAGGTCTTCTGCAATCTGTAGAGCACCATCATTACATATTAGGTGCCAATTCTAACCCTAGCACATTTATTACAGCAAGTCATTTTCATCTTTGCATTTTCCCAACACATTCATGTTAAATGTGACTTTTTAACCCACATGTGTGAATTATGCAATTGTTTCTATATTTATGAAAGTATTTAGATATTATGTGAAAATATTTAGTAGCAAATTTAAATATGAACTATGCTGTTTCACAAATGTACACACACACACATATATATATATATATATATAATTTGATATTTTATTCAGTGGTTTTGTATATTTGCAAAATATTTCAAACAATAATGACACATACTTGAATGTATGAAGTATTTTATAATTTATATTTAATTACTTTAATAAATGTAAACGAGCTCAGCCCATCCTGCATAAATTACAGATGAGGGAGGAGAAATCAGTGGGGCAGTGACTTGGGATACAATGGCAGTTCCATGGCCATGATGCATTAAGTGATGGATGTTGTGCTGTGAAGATGTTGTCCTATCAAGAGGCTGGATTTCATGATCCATGTAAGAGTACATCTTTAAATAGCATTTTTCAAAATTTAGGACAAAGATTATTCTTGTTTTGAGTTTGATTAAGTAATCCAGTTTCACATTTATTTGTGGTCAAATGCTTCTCTTCTGCGGGGCATACCTTTAATGCATTCTGTCCTGCATCTCATTTTAGCTTGGGTGGAGCTGAAAAATACTTGCAGTGATGTGTTTGCAAAACACAGTCTTCTGTAAAAACCAACCAAATGATGTGGACACTTTACACAACTTCCATACCATTTCACCAGCACATTACACCAACTAAGCAAAGGTTAAGACACTTAGAACTGTAATCACGTTCAAAAACTGCAATCAAACAACCTTTCACTCAGAAGATTAACAGCATAATGTCAAAACCAGACCAAATGGTTCTCCACCACTTCTGACCTTCTATAACCGCAGGTGGTCAGACGCCGCGGAAGTCATCCCTGACCTCCAGCTACACACTCCAGTAAAACATCAGTTCTGATGACATACCTACCCACAACCATTTTAGTTTCCTTAAAACTACCTCTTATCCATTTACTCACTTATGATGGTTCTGGTGCCTTCATACTGTTATACACCACACTAGACACAGTGCTACTACAACTACTACCTATCACCCTGTATATCAACATAAATGTCAACCCTTCTCAGAAATTCTGTGTGTGTGTGTGTGTGTGTGTGTGTGTGTGTGTGTGTGTGTGTGTGTGTGTGTGTGTGTTTTCCTTTGAATAGATGCATGTACCATATGATTACACACATCTACTCAAAGCACAATACAGCGTTGATCATTGACTGGCAACCACGCTTTCATCATCCATCATGTTTGCAGTCATCAGGTAGGATTTATACAGTTAATCTGCCTGCTGTATTATGTTGTTTTTCATCTTCCCTGATTAGTGTTATTAGTTGTGTCTATTAGTTCTCAGTATTGTTTCTTCATGTTTACGCATGAGCTACTTAAGAGAAGCAGGCCCCCAGCACAACGTAGTTGTAACCACCTGAGATGAGTTCAATGTATTCATGCAATGCACAGATTTCTAATATTAAGTTGCAGGTACTGAAATGTAATGTGTCACCTCTTTCCTTTCTGGGTTCAAGTGTTCTCTACTGCCTCTTTAAGATGACCAACCTCTCCTGATTGTGGCAGTGGTCAAGCCAGTTGTTTTGTATCATATTCCTCTGGATCAAAAGTCTTAGATAGGGAACTCAAATGAAAATTATGCTGCCATCAGAACTGCTTATCACTGTTGGGAAGGGGGGTTTGGTTCATTTTTCCCCATGAGAGTGCAATGCACCACTGGTATAAGGAGTCTCTCAGCAAACATTTATGGCTTTTTTAATGTAAAATAATGTTAGCGCACAACTCCATGCAAAACATTTTTGAAAAAAGCTAGGCTCTATTTACTGTTATTTTGTTATAGATCACTGTCATACAGTTTTACCCATGTTCACTGCATATTAGAGTAAATAAAGCACTTCAGTCATACATTTGAATTGTTTAATGTTTATTTGACAAAATGCCCATCTAGATTACTATTAAACCACAGGCAATCAGTGTGATGCAATGCAATGGAGCAGTGAAGCTTACATTCCTCAGATTCTCAGCTAAACAAAGGTGCAATTGAGTGAGTGTTTTGTGCAAGTATTTGTGTAGTGTTTACTAAATATCACATTTGTTTTCAATATCAAGCTATCATAGATTATTTTATGTACTGTCAAGCAGTATGTGAAACTTACCAGCCATGGAATTTATGATGAGAGCAAAATACCATCGCTAGCTAGCTAGTCTCTCTAGCATTTGTTGACATACAAATGTGTAGAAAAAGTGCCTTCATAACTGATGCATCTGTGTACTTGTGTACTTATTAATATGAACTAAAAGATTTAGTAGAGAATGTGCACTATACAGTCCTTCAGTAAGCAGTACACTAATGTGTGGTTTGGGGCACAGTCATATTGCCATGTTGACTAGCATCCTTGATCTATACAAGAGCAACATTTAGTGCTATACCACTAAATCTTGTTCTATTTAAAATAATGAAACCAGACCACTGCTTCAGTAATCACGTAGATATGAGATTCACTGTATTCAAATTCTGAATGGCTTTTCCACTTCATCTTATTAGCAAATTGCTTGATCCTTACAAGTACAGTGTTTAAAAATCTTAGTATAGGATGGATTCTGTCCCAGTGTTAGTGTTAGTTAATAACTATATATTGTTGATTCTCTTGTCAGTAACTGTTATAAACTGAGTTCACTCTATGCAAAGTATTCTGTCTCACAAACAATGAGGTATTTTGCACTGCACTTCACATCAATCCAATTTGTGCTGGTGCTTTGGACAATACACTCTTCAGAGCCACCGTAGTTGTTTGGTTCACCTGTGCCCCAGCTGGTGAATGTCACAGGCTTCTCTTCCAAGTCCAGAAACTGTCCGTCGGTCTTCCTGTCAGTTGCTCCCAAGAAGGCGTATTTGGAATCAGAGAGAGCGATGATCTTGGCAAGGGCCTGGTTTTCAGCGCTGTTTCTGGGCAGGGCAAGAGTCGTGCCGAAGTCCCTGCAGAGCGCCACGCCCTGATCGAAATCCGCCGTCACTCTCTCGGACATGTAGTACTTGTTGCCGACCCTCTTGAAATCACGGAAACTTGTAGCTTCAGATCATTAAGTCACGTTAGTTCACACACTTGGCAAGGCCCAGTTTGAACAATGAAATACTCATGAGAGGGAAAGTTGACTGGATTTGAGAGTAATTTTAATCTTTAGAATGTTACTTTACTGTCCCTGTTTGACATATCACACTTGGTTGTGATGTTGTCTTTATTGTATATATGATCTTTATTGCAAAGATGTCTCACCTGTCTCAAGCTTAGATAGTCTGGTTTTCAGTGCTTGAAGTTCATACTGCAGTTGTGAGATTAGGCTGGAGCTTGGAGTTCCTAAAACATACAAAATGTTAATGTTGGAGTTTTGATGCTGCAGAATGCAGTAGTTGTTTATCGTAATACATAGATATCCCCTGGATAAAAGGGGGGAGGGGATAATTTTTGACAAAAAATCAAATTCATCATTTGTAAATATAAAGGAGATGTCTTTACTGAGGTGCTTCCTTAACTGAGGGGTACGTGGGCTCCCAAGTGGTTCAGACAATAAAAGCACTTGTTTCAAGTAGAGGCTGAGCTCTATGCACAGTGGGATTTGTAGTGTGGAAAACAGTCATGGTATGTACTGAGGTATTCCTGTATCTCATTATTGCAAAAAATTATATTATTTGTTTATTGAATTTATATATTGCATTTATACATTGCATTTGCATGTGTGTCAGGATCAAATCTGTTCATGAGTCTATTGTCAGTACAGTGCAGTGAGAATGTAGAGGGGCTCCTGTATATTTAAAATGAGACAAATGATTTATGTATCTGTACCTGCAGGTCCTGGTTCACCTTTCTGCCCTTTCAACCCTTCTGGACCAACAGGACCTGCTTTGCCTGGAGGACCTGGAACTGCGACCCCTGTTGGTGGAGAAAGGCATGACAAACACCTTGATATACATAAGCAGCACACTGTAACTGCAGGTCATCACTGCAGAAAGATTTTACACCTGCATCTCCTTTCTCTCCCTTTGGCCCAGCGCTCCCTTCTTTTCCGTCTCTCCCGTCTCTGCCATCCCTCCCAGGGAAACCGTTTTGTCCTGGAGCCCCTGGAACACCTGGACAGCCAGCACAGCATTCTTTTGGAGGGGCTTGCTCTTGAGCCATCACAGGAAGAACCAACAGGGTGAACGCAAACACAGCACACAGTCTTGACATTGCCACGTAGTGTTCACTGTGGAGTCACACAGCACGCAACCTGGAAAGTACCAAAAACTGGAAAATGGGGGAGGAATGACACTGGACATTATATACAGTAGGCTGTACAATTTTCTTTTTTTTCTACCAATGTCTTAGGCTTGATCAAAGAGGTTAGAACATATGCAGGTACAGCAATCGCTGTACCACACAGTCACTGTGTATGTGTGTGGTATATAAAACGAATAATAATTTTAATATACACTAATGACTGGAAATGCAAGGGTGGAACAGCAGGGGATAACATGACTTTCAGCCCTAACAAGAAGTGGACTCAACGCTATTAAAATGGGAATAATAATAATTTTACAAACAGTAAATGTATTTCTCAGACATTTATACTATACATTCCACTCCAGATTTGAAAGTTGAAATACTGAATTTTGGGCAAACACAACCCTCAAGGATAAGGAATTAAGAGGACTATTCAAAAGAAAAAAAAAATCTGCAGATTCCTCCAGAAAGTCTTCAAGAGAATGAAATGCCCAAAATATTGGGTGGCACTGCAGAGGATACTTCTTTGTATGGCCACATACACATAATGGACACATTTGGTTAACTCTTTAATCCCAAGAAGTTTGCATACAGAGCTATCACAGAAGTAGATGATATCATCTCAATGACATCATGCAGAGGAACCTACATAAATCACATACAAAAACATATGTTTACTCTAGACCCACTTAGGAAAAAACAGAAATTTGTGTATATATTTAAGGCTGTTGTGCACACATCCAATCACATATAAGTAGCCTATAATAAAAGTATCCTGCATCTCTTGTCACAGCAAGTCAGCTGACATCTCTGGTCTCTAAGAGTGCAATAGTCTTCTATGCACTGAGATCTATGCACATTCTGTGTTCACTGTATTAAGTGGCATTGTCAGGCAGCATTTAGACAATTCCGGCATGACAATTCCAGCATTTGCTCAGATCATTCACCAGGTCAGTGTCCCATTCTCAATAGCCACCTCTCTCTTGATCTGACATTCCTTAGAAAACACTTTGCTTTGTAATCATGCTTTCTCTGTCATACAAAGGTTGCTTTAAGCAGTATGGGGTGGGAAAAAAACAATGGATATTGCTCTTATAGGTTAAAAACATGTGTAGGTTAAATGGGTTGTATTGATTAAAACATGCATCTCAAAAGAGTTTCAGTAACTGCTTTCATGAGAAAAGGTCCAGACTCGATATGTTTTAATGAAGATTAGGCTAAAGAATTTCAGCATACTGCCATCATCAGTGAAATGCTGTCTGCGCAGCCTTTTCATACCCAAAGCCAAAGTTCACCACAGGTATAAAACTATTAGAAACATCCAACATCTAAGTACCTCTGCCACTACTTATGGCAGTAAATCATGTGTGTTTTAATAGAAATTGATTTCTGTCCTATTTCAGCATATAGGTTTAAAAAATTAGCTTTTACTTAATAACTTTTACATGAGTAGTGATGTTTAAGATATAAAAAGGATGCCAACAGATTAGCACAGTTTTACTGATGAAAGCGCTATGCCGAAACGGTTGAATTTTTTTGCCTATTTTATTGAGAAATATTCACGTGCAGATCATGTATAAATGTAGTCCAATGACTTAAACAAAACAGTGTATCACCCTAAGCATTACCATTTATCATTGCCATAAAGTCTCAGTGTAACCTTAAGCCCAGCATCACTAACAATCTTTAGTCACAAAACAAACCTTCAGACAAACGCATGAATCCAAGCTTGTACAAATACTGCAGAAAGTATTATGCATGGAAATGTAACTGAAGAACTTTCAAATAATGGATAACAATAGCTGAGATGCTGAGCTTCCATGATGTGAAGCATTCAGGTGAACACTGCACCATGTAGTTGGAATTAATACTGCAGACGAAAAAGCCTTACCTTTAGTATGGACCTCTTTTTCGGAGATAAGGGTTAGGACACTGTGTAAGAACAGAAGAGAGTTTACTTATTCACTCCGAGTGACCACCCCCTGTCTGCACAGACCAATTATGGGAAAACCAAAAGTATGTTAGCACAGCATGTTGGAAGAAAGAACTAACCTGCCATATCTGCTGATGGTACTGGCTTGTGAGCAATAAAATTTAATCCAATTTTCTCAAGGTAGTATAAACATGATGTTTCTGTGCTGATTCTGTCCTGACTAAGACACTGGACAGAGCAGTACCTATAGGTAGCACCAGCTCTTACCTGGCCTTGCAGCAGTTGCACAGCAACAACTCAGGGTAATGTGCAGACTATTAAGACTACACAGAGCTACAGGCTAATCAGTGCAAAAGCTTTAAAAAGCTTCATGTCAATCATTTTGTCTTGAAGGTAAGAAGGATGAATAAATAACTGTGTGTTTTCTTTCTTTTAAATGTGTGTGTTTACTCATTAAGACATGCCCTAAATGACTTCAGTGAAGGCTAATGGAAGGCAGTGGGGCTTTGACATTAGAGGGACTGTTCGCTGCTGCTGCTGTGACGTGTCAGTGTTACAGGCACAATGCCAAACAAATACGCAAACTCACAGCTTGCATTATTAGATAGCGACAAATACTCCAGTCCTTTGATCTTCATTGTTTTTAAGCAACAGCAAAAGCCAGCATGCAGTTTATTTGCAAAATTGATATGCCAGTGCAACCGCTGCTTGTGTGAACTACGATGAGATACAATTGACAGGGAATGTGCATGAAATGTTGACAAAGAAGTGTTCCTTTTCACTTTCTGTGTGAATGAGATGTCTTATTCAACACATCTGTGCCGATTACATACAACCTTGCCTTGAATGAGGACAAAAAAATATATATGATAAATTAATAGTAATATGTTTGAAATATGGGGACAGAATGGTCTCAATAATGTAATGAAAACAGAAAACATGCATTTAAGAAACACCGGGTCAAGTCACCGGGTCAAGATGTTAACTGGATATGTATTTCAATTATTATTGTCATTTATTGTCATAAATCAAAAAAGATTTTTCAGTATTTTTGGCAGATCTTCATGAGAGGATTGTGGTACAATCACCTAGGTGTCGGTTGATAGTGCCGCACCACCCTAAGCCTTTTCCCGTAGACCCTGCATTTCTGTGGCAAAGGGTGTCCAGCTGGTCATGTTCAGCGTGCAGGAACAGCTGGGGTCAGCATCTCACTGTATTCACACGGTTTATAAACAGCAGTAAACTGCTACTTCCGCTTATGCTCCCATTTCGCATTCTAAACGTTAACATTTCAAAGGGACAGGAGAAGAAATAAATTTGTTTGCATTTTGTAACCCAGCTGCGCTGCCTCCTGCCAGCTCTAACTGTCCTAACATGGCATCAACAAGAGCAGTATGGCCTCTTCTTGTCATTCTCTTATGCTCTTTTTTAGACTGGTAGGTTGGTAATTGTCAGTGCAGGAGTTGCTGACATTAGATAGAGTAGACATTCTACTAAGATGGCATGCTAATTAGCCGTTTTTGCTATTGATTGATAGAAAAGCAGCTGGTGTGCTCCCAGCTACGGGGTGCCGAATGTAACAGACATTTTTTCGTGGACAGAATTCCTTCTGTGCTACGAAACGGATGCTTCTGTGCTACGAAACGCATAAATTCGTTACGAAACCAAATAACACCGTAATGCCTTTTGTCCACAAAAAACACAAACTCGTTAACATTGTGTCCATGAAATACTGAAGAGAGCGCATACTTTTGTGCACAGAAAACAAAACGGATAATTCCTTTCATGCACTGAATTGACCGTTGTGCTTTTCATTTTGCGGACAAAAGGCGGAATGCACTTCGCACTATGTGGATAAAAGAAATTCATTTTGTAGACAAAGTAATTCTGTCCACGTAATAGATGTCCTAGGCCAGCATTTATGCTTTTGTTGCATGAAATGCAAAATGCGCTATACTATCATCATTCCGTGCCATCGAATGTTCATCTTGTCCGCTTAACTGTTTTGCTATATTACTGAAAGTATAATGTGCACGAAAGGGATTCAGCACAATATATTCAGTGACTCCGCAGTTACAGAAGGCATTCCGTCCACGAAAGCAAAGGCTGCTTGAACTTTTGTAGACATCAATATTTCGTGGACACAGTGCTAACACGTTTGTGTTTTTCGTGTACAAAACGCGTTACAGTGTTACATGTTTCGTAATGAATTTATGCGTTTCATAGTACAGAAGGCATTCTGTCCACGAAAAAATTTCTGTTACATTCGGCACCCCATACCCAGCAGCATTTAGTTAAATACCTTCAGTTGTCATTGGTTCAGTAACCAATGAAGGATTGGATAGGATAGCTTGCTAAAACCTTTAAAATTGTAATTAGTGGAAGCCCCTTTTGCTTTGATACCTGCAGTGAGTCTGTTTGTATTAGTCTGTAACAACTTCTCACATCTAGATTTTACAATTTTCTCCAGTTCCTCTTTGCAGTAGAATTCAACCTCCTTGTTGCCCATAATTGTTTTCTTATACTGACATGCACTAAGAAACAAGGAAACCAGCTGAGAAAACGTAAAGAAACAGCTGAGTTTATCCTGAACTAACCAGAATCACTTCAGTTGGTCACAGGTGAAGTCAACTGGCTTTGGGCATGATTTTCATGGTGAATGGTTAGACCTGAACACAACTTCAACTCACATTATAAAGGTTGTGTAACCTTATGCAACCAAGGTGTTTTAATTTTTCTATTTAGTTAATATTCAGAAATGTGTTGCTTTTTCCTTTTACTTTGATGTTGTGGGTTGCCCTGTCTAAATGAAAGTGGAAGACAATTGGATTTAATTCTTTTTAATTTAATTTGAATGGGTGGACTTTCTAGAGCTATTGTATGTGTGTGTGTGTGTGTGTGTGTGTGTGTGTGTGTGTGTGTGTGTGTGTGTGTGTGTGTGTGTGAAAATGCTTTAAAAGCTAAAAAAAAAATGAAAAAAGTGATACAAAATAAGTGTGCCAGTGGTCAGACCAGTTGTCTTGCATCATATTTCTCTGGATCAAAAATCTTACACAGGGAAGTCAAATGAAAATGATAATGCATTCGGACATATTCATCAGCATGGTATAGAAGGGTTTGGCTTGGTTGAATTTTTCCCATGACTGTGATGCATCGCTTGCATAAAGCATCTTTTGGTAAACATTGATAGTTGTGATTGCTAATGTGATGTTAGTGTTAGTGTAAATCAATATGAGTGCTTAAGGAAATCAGCTATGCCCAACTCCATGAAAAACATTTTTGAGGAAAGGTATTTATTAATATTTCATAGATTGCCATCATAAAGTTTTCAATACATTCAAGTGCATCCTAGTAAAAGGAAAGGGCTTCTATTATGCATCTGAATTGTTTAAAAAAAATTGCCATATCGGTGATTATGAATTAACAGGCAATCAGTGTGATGCAGGAGTATGGCGCAATCTCCAGAATTACTTTCATGCCTCTGGTGATTTCATTTAGCAAACTGCTGATTATCTTTTCAATAAGTCTTATAAATCAAGTAGACTTTATGCAGAATGTTATATCTCACATATGATGAGATATACTGAACTACATGCCACATCATCCCATGTTCCATATTTACTTAACAGAATACACTCTTCAGGGTCATAGTAGTTGTCTGGTTGGCCACTTCCCCAGTTGGTGAATGTCACACGATCCCCTTGCGTGTCCTGGAATCTCCCATTTATCTGCCTGTCATTTGCTCCCAAAACAGCATATCTGTGACCCCAAGCAGAGATCACGTTGGCAAGACCCTGGTTTTCAGCACTGCTTCTAGGCAAGGCAAGAGTTCCACCAAAGTCTCTGCAGTGTTTCACGCCCTTGTCGTAATCCCCCATCAAGATCTCGGTCATGTAGTATTTGTTGCCAACCCTCCTGAATTTAGGGAACCTGGTAGCTTCAGAATATTAAGTTTCATTACTTCACACACTTGACAAGACCCAGGTTGGACACTGAAATACTCATGGGGGGGAAGGGGGTCGAGATCTGAGAATAAGTTTAATCTTTAGTATTCTTTTGTGATGTTGTCTTTATGTGATCTTTATTGTAAAGATATCTCACCTGTCTCAAGTTTAAACAGTCCGGTTTTCACGTCTACAGGCTCCCTTCCTAAAAAGTACAAAACATTAATGTCAACATTAGAATAGGTGAAATTGCTTTTTGTTGATGTTGCACAACACAGTAGTTTCAAATGTAAGCAAACAGCACTTATATCATGTATCTACAAAAGAAATATCAAATGCATCTTAATCATATAAATACATATTTAGTTTAAGTTGCAAAGGTCTGCTATCAGTACAGTGCAGTACAGTGAGATTGTAGAGGGTTTGCTCTACATTTGAAACGACACTATTGATGTAAAATTTGGGCTCCATGTACCTGCAGGTGCTGGTTCACCTTTCTGCCCTTTCAACCCGCCTGGACCTGATGGACCAGCTGGACCCGCCATGCCTTGAGAACCTTTCTCCCCTGTTGGTGGAGAAAGGCATGACAAACACTTTGACATTGAGGAGGCTAATGAATCATATGCAATACAATTCAGCTGTCTAATGAGAGCCTACTCTACTGTAGTGGGCTGAGTGACTTATGGTGTGAAAAATAATCACTGGCTGCATGCTAGCGCATTGGAGGATTGCATTCATCTCCCCTACATGCTCCTGTGTCAGTGCAGAGGTTGTCGTGGTGAGACAAGCTAATGCAACTCCTGTTTCTAAAAACAGGGTTGTGTAAAGGGTATAAAAATATAACTGTTGTAAAGGAGCTGAGGCTTCAATAATAGAAGTATATGTGCATTTCATTATTGCATAAACACAAAACTTGTATTTCTTTACCAAATCATTACATGTGTTTGTGTATGCTGGAAACAAATGCAGACGTTGAGTGTCTCTTCTACATTTCAAATGAGACTAATGATGTAAAATTTGGGCTCCATGTACCTGCAGGTGCTGGTTCACCTTTCTGCCCTTTCAACCCGCCTGGACCTGATGGACCAGCTGGACCCGCCATGCCTTGAGAACCTTTCTCCCCTGTTGGTGGAGAAAGGCATGACAAACACTTTGACATTGAGGAGGCTGATGAATCATGTGCATCACAATTCAGCTGTCTAATGAGAGCCTACTCTACTGTAGTGGGCTGAGTGACTTATGGTGCAAAAAATAGTCACTGGCTGCATGGAGGATTGCATTCATCTCCCCTACATGCACCTGTGTCAGTGCAGAGGTTGTCATGGTGAGACAAGCTAATGCAATTCCTGTTTCTAAAAATAGGGTTGTATAAAGGGTATAAAAAATATTAAAAACTGTTAATAAAATAAAATATAAAACAGTTGTAAAGGAGCTGAGGCTTCAATAATAGAAGTATACATGCATTTCATTATTGCATAAACACACTACTTATATTTCTTTACCAAATCATTACATGTGTTTGTGTATGCTGGAAACAAATGCAGATATCAAGTGTCTCTTCTACATTTCAAATGAGACTAATGATGTAAAATTTGGGCTGCATGTACCTGGAAGTCCTAGTTCGCCTTTCTGCCCTTTCAATCCTTCCGGACCAACAGGACCTGCTTTGCCTGGAGGACCTGGAACTGCAATCCCTGTTGTTTTGAAAAAAAAAATACAATGTAGACCTATTACAATTGTAGTTTGAATTGTAAATGTATTAGAATTGTAGGCCATTGGCATTTCACAAACACTTTTATCTATCATCACACTGCAAAAAGCTTTCACCTGGATCTCCTTTCTCTCCCTTGGGCCCAGGGACCCCTTCTCTTCCATCCTTCCCATCTCTGCCATCTCTCCCAGGGAGCCCATTTTGTCCTGGGGCACCTGGATAGGCAGGACAGCCATCTTTCGGAAGGGCTGGGACTTCAGCCATCACAAAGGGAACCAACAGGGTGAGCGCAGACACAAAGAATAGCTTCAACATTTCCATCCAGGCTTCAGTGTAGAGACATGCAGCGCAGGACCTGGAAACACCATAAAGTGTGAACTGAGGGAGGTTTGACATTGTACATCAAATACAACAGTTTGTAGAATTTTCTTTTTTTCATGCAGCGCACTGGATGTAATGGGTTAGAACACATGCAAACACAGCAACTGATGTACCACAAAGATATTTCACTGTCCAACTAATGGTTGGAAATGCAAGGGTGGAATTGCAGCAAATTAAATGGATGGTTTGCACTTCTAAAGAAGTGGCTTGAGAGCTAGGAGCACAATCATTTTGCAAAGTGAAGCAGCTAAATCTTTAGCCTCATCTTTATTTAGAAACTACAAGTCCGCACCATGTATAAATGTAGTGTGTCTTACATGGTGTCACCCTTAGCAATGCATTTATCACTACCATAAACTCTCAGTGCAACTTTAAGCCCAAAATCACTGACAATCTGTAGCCACAGAACAAACCTTCAGACACATGAATCCAAAGTTTAGAATCTGAGCTCATGATGGAGAACATTGCAACATACCTTTGGGATTAATTGAAAGTCTTACCTTCAGTTTGGACCTCTTTTCAGAGACACAGGTTAGTACACTATGGCAGAAGAGAACAGGATTTATACAGAGTGGCCAATGTTTGTAATCAGCAGTTTACACTTCCTTTTTATAGTATTTTTTTAGATCTGAGAGTGAAAGTGTTTGATTTCTGGATGAAACACCCATTTTTTGGAGAATATTTGAGTAGCTGTGATTGTGTAGAATAATCTGGAAAAAGTGCCTTGTGGGGACAAAAATGCTGGTCCCCACTAGGAAATCAATGTGTTTCTACACTACATTGTTGTTACTGATGAAACAAAAAGTGTCAAAACATTTCTTTGGTTAAGGTTAAGGTTAGGGTTAGGGTTAGGTTTAGGGATAGGTTAGTGTGTGTGTGTGTGTGTGTGTGTGTGTGTGTGTGTGTGTGTGTGTGTGTGTGTGTGTGTGTGTGTGTGTGTGTGTGCGCAAGTGTGTGTGTTACAGATTCAGCAAAAATGGTTGGTCTTTTGCTGATGGAGCATGTGTTGCCCGAACAAAGCAAACGGGAAGTGTTGTATCTACTCCAAAAACAAACAAAAAATCACATTATCAATTAACTTAGGTACAAAACAGCACATCTTAGGAACATTCGAAATTCCAGGGAAGGTTACACAATGAAATAAAAAAAAGCTGAGTAGTACCTGATTCACCATAACTCTGAGTGGAACAAACTGGCATTGTTTGTGGTAGGGCAAAACTGAATTTGTAAATGTAAATAAATATTTACACATTACACATGCATTGTAAATTAACCTCATGTTAAAAAATCGACTCAAGACAGAGAATTTCACAAGGTTAGGAATTACTTCATTAAAATAATTAATCAGTGTTGGCTAAATGCTTCCTAATGAGACTTGCAGAGAGACAAAAAAGTGGAGTTTTATTGTGATCAAGGTTTGCTGCAGTGTTGGCCTCAGTCTTTCAGTCAGGGATTTGGGGCAAAATCCCATACACATCTATCAAAGTGTTAAGGTAGACTGCGCGATTGACCAATGATTTGTCTTCAAGCGCTGAGCTGCAGAATTCGAAACAAGGCTAGGGAAAAAATGTTTCAGATCATACCAAGCTGTAATGATGTGTTTAACAGCAGCAGTGCCCTTGTGTGGAATTGAACCTACAACTTTTCAGTCACGAGTCCTGCTCCTTAACCACTATGGTACACTGCACCCATAAGACCTTTGTTCCTAAGGCCCATGTGACAGTTACCCTGAGTCACTGCCTTCCAGTGACAGCGAGGCCAGCCAGGGTGCAGAGCCCACAGTATGTGACGAGCAGCCGGGAGGCTTCTGGAGCAATAGCTGCTGAAACAGGAGGCATTCTTCGCAGGGCTGCCTTCCAGACGGCAGGAGTGCGCTGGCGAGGGCGGCCGGCGATGTCAGCACCTCTCTCCAGTGCCCCTACTCCATGCGCTGAGTGTCCTTTGAGTAAAAATACAATCAGAAAGACAGAGGGGGAAAAAAAAAGATGTGGGTTGGTCAGAGAATCAAAGGATGCCCTCGGTGGAAGCTTCACAGACGGTTTCCTCCTTGTCACATTCATCCGTGCCTGGCGTGGGGATGTCAGGGAGCCTTCCCCGATACGGCCAAAGCACAGACACAGATGTGTCTCATAAAATGTGGAGTTGATTCAACAGTCATTCCTGTTTTCTCTACATGTGTAGTAATAAATTGTACCATATCAGTACTAATATGCTGTACTACATCAGAAATCTATACTGTATAGTCTGTACTATTGCACACTGTACTATATCAGGTGGTATACTGAAGAACTCAGAATGTGAACACGTAAACAGTTTATTCAGCTTGTTATGCGATATTCTAAATAAGGTGCTGTTCCCCATTTGGAAAAGCAAACGGAGAGGAAATACTCCCCTTATAATTTTGATAGTGCAGGGATTCTATTTTGTATGTTCTTCATTAATGAAGCTGTAAGTTATTAAAACAACAGAGTGTGAATGGCAACAGTCAGGTAGAATTTTAAAGACTGTAGTCCCTGTCGTGGTTTTGTTCAAGCCAAAAGGCATTACTGGCAAAAAAGTAAGGCGTAGATGCCAGGCGTGGACAGAATTTTTCTTTTGCTAGTGTGGACAATCCCATTGTATAACTATTGTCCTGAGGATTCATTTTTAGAGAGTGCCCTGGTCATTTCAAGCAAGCATTCACAATTGCACACGACAATATGTTTTATGACTCTGCAAACAATGGCTAGTGCTTGTGCTATGATCAGCTGCCAAGACCGGTCACACATAATGGCCTCATTCCACCATTAGCTTATGCTAAATGAATATTGAACGCTGAGCCAACTTTGCCTCTCACATCTGCTGTGTGCTGGGTCCAGTTTGCTCATTCTATCATAAACAGCTCAATGTAAACAGAGTGCATATCCAAGAAGGCATGACAATATTGTGTGTGTTATTCTGTTTAGAATTCTCTCTTGTCAGGCTCATCCTCAGAAGATCTGAGAATCTGTCAGTGTCATCGTAACTCACCCCACGATATCCTCCACACTGCATAACAGAGGGATCTTGGAATTAAATTTCATACTAGAATAAGCACAAGAAAATCCCTGCACAGGATCTTGAATATTATGAGAGTGTGTACTAAAAGGTAATGTTCTGAAGACCTGTTTTCTGGGAAAACTCATCTCAACTAAATACATATCAGATTTGTTGTGTATATGGAGTAATAAGGTTTTTAACATTTTACATTTATCTTTCAATACATGTATAAGTGGTCACTGAGGCATCATTTTCAATCATGAATTCAATTCACCAAGCAAAGAATTAATCCATTTTATCCATGCTTTTATTAATTGAATTCAATACAGCAGAGTTCCACTCTGTACTCAAGATTTGTATGCTAAAAATAATGGCATTTCTAACTACTTACATACATAAAACACTATCACTGATAAATGTGTCATATAATATTACCAGCTTACTACTATAACAAGAATTACAATATGAATTGTATGTTGTGGAATGGGTTGTAGCCTGCACTTGGCTTTTTAAGTAGGTGGTATGTAATTCTATTTTCCTGCATTTTCAAAGCAGCATCCTCAGCAGTGTATTTCAGTGTATTTTATCGTTCAGTTTTCCGGGCGTCCGCCTTGACCCTCGAGAGCATGAGAACGCCATTTATACAGCATTGGTAAATGGGATTCCCAGGTACAAAAACTGGCAGCATCCATCAGTTCAATTCCATTTCTTTGGCATTTTTTTATCATCATACCCTCTATGCTCTTCACCTGGTTATGTCATACTTAAGAATTCCTCCATTGTGACAATATCCTCCTCATGCCATCCCATTCTCCATCCGTTCAACTGCCCTGTTGCACATGAGACGCTGACCCTGTTCTCACCTTGTAAGTGGATGACTGAACTCGGCCTGGCGAATGCACCCGCCCCCCTGTCCTGGCCTTGGACTGAACCTGATCCGGGTCTCTGGCTGAGTCCACCCCGTCAGATGTTTACAGAGCAGTAAATATCCCAACACCTTATCCAGATGTTTGGCATAGTTTTCCCCCTCGACAGCCTCGCCGAATCGGATGAAGCCCTGGGGGGGGGTCATGCGACAGCTCTCCTTGGGGGTCATTAATGCAAAATGACATTTTTTTTTCACTGTTGATGGGGGAAGATGACAGTTAAGTCTCTCCTGGGTGGGGCCATAGGTTATGGGTCAATGAAATTGCACCCTTTCCACTGGATGAGCGCATGTGGGAGGGGCATGACCTTCCCTGTCTGTCTCTTTTGTCAACCCACTCTCTTTGCCTCTCCATCCTGACCGCCACCCCATCCCTCCCCTCCCCTCACCCGCTCGCTCTGTGTTTCTCGTTTTCCCTTCAGCCGTATTGCTGAAGGGTTCTATCCAAGCTTCGGGCTTTGCTCTGTGGTGATGTGAATTTCATCGAAGTTCCGGGGGGTGATTGGAAACCTGTGGCATCAATACACGTGGTTTTAAAATTACAAGTCCTTTGCTGAGCGTACGACTCATCAGAATCTGCTTTAGGCACCCTGACACCTCTCAAGGCTGTTGGTGCAATGCTGCAATCCGTTCCTCCATTTGGCTACAGTAGACACAACTGTTTCTTCTTTCATATTTAAATTGCAACCTGACGCTTTTGTCATTCTGTCAGGAAAAATGACAAGTTAACGCAAAGGCCATTTGGTAATGTGCCAAAAAGTATCTTAACCTCCTGCTAAGATGTACACAGAGAATATAAAGTTGAAACTCTCACTGATAGGTTCGAGGGTCATGCATTTGAATTTTCAGATGATCACATGAAAGTTTTTGGACCTTTGTACCTACATGCCTCTATTCCCCAGTTCCAAGCTGCCATTGTTATTTCTTCAGACCACGTGGTTTCCCAATGCCCAAACAAAACATTTAGTTGAGTAAATTCAAAATTCACAAGCTTGACCACTGTTTTTGCTATTGAATTTCATACCCCCTCAGGTGTGTTATACAAAAAAATAAACAAAAAGAACATTTGCAGATTCCCAAGTATTCCCTCAACCTTAAGACAAACCAGAAGAAGAAGAGCTGTCAGATGACTTTAGCCCCATCCATTAGTGCAGAAAGTCTTACAGAAACTTACCATTGGGCACTGTGTTTACTATAATATGCCAAACGTTTTGTGTGATGCTCTGGCCAAGAGCATCTGCTAAATGACAATAATCTAATGTAATAATATTAAAGTTATTGTGTGGCTGGGGTCACCAAAGTCAAACACTTGCCTCTTGGCCAACGGGGTGATCCATTACACCAAACACTGAGGCACTGTGGGGTGAGCAGCTGTGGCACAAAGCGACGCGAGTAGAAATTCAATTTAGAAAAGCCAAGGTCTAGATCAAAGAAGCCATTCTTTCGACTGGAGCACAAACACTGACTACCTTTGCAGAGAACATTTCTGCCCTATAATGTCGACAAAGGTGGGAAAACTTTTTTTTTAGCACAGCATACTTCGCTTATTTTGGAAAGGCTCCCGTTTTCCTCATGATGTTTGTTCACACTGCCTCTTTGTTCTGTGGGTTTGGGAAGTGATGGGAGGGCCATGACCTGAACAGAACTGATTAACTTTATTTGTTTTATCTCATCCCTCATTTGTGTGACAATGACCTGATTAATAATTTACTTCCCAAGGCAAAATCAGGTTAACTTTACACAGCTCTTTTGTGAGCCGAAAGAAAAAAAAATCAGGAGATCTTTCTACTGTTTTTTTTTTTTTTTCATTCTGCCTTGTGACTGGCAGCATAAAACCACTGGTTAGTTTTTCATGAATGCGCTCTTTATCCTGGTGTGGAAAATATGGTGATGAAATTTCACTGTTCAAATACATTGAGTATTCAGAGCCTCCCCTACAGCCTTTCCAGTGTGTTAGAGTGAGCATGGAATAGGGAGGAAACAGTGGGAGGGAATATTACTGTAGGTGCCCCCCCCTACAGTAATACAGTTGGTCTCTGCTTTTTTTAAGACCAAATATTCTAGAGGCATGCAACTAGTGAGAGAACAGCATGTAGATAGATCATAAACTCCAGGATGCAAAGAAGAACCTGGATCATGATTCCCGTGTCATTCGCTGGCTGATAGCATGCTGTTCAAACAGACAGTGGAATATGTCTATAAAAAGCTTACATTCAGTTTCCACACATGCACAGTTTTGCCACTTATGGCAAATTTATGCTGTGCTAAAAGGAATAATATTTTAATTGTACTGCTGCAGCAAGTTGAAATTGGTTCACATACTTCAAAGCTAAATTTCAACACACCAATATCTATAGTGCAAAACCGAACACACTTCCTAAAGGCGGCTTCCATCAGGTTTAAAAAAAGTGGTAGGAGGACCATACTCCATTGAAACAGTCCCTCCTTAACCCAATTTCTGAAAACATCAGCAAATGTACTGCAATGGAACCTGACAGCCTTTATGGGTGGGTTACTGTGGAATAGGTGGCCTTGAGGCTGACTCAACATACAAAATTTATCTCTGGGAATCAGGGAAATCATACACCCCTCCCCTTTTTAAAGTTCTGAATGAACAGGACTTAATTCATCCCCAAGAGGACAACTGATTTGTCTCCAGCAGCACCATTAATATATAAAAGCACAACAAACAAGCAACTAAACTGGCTTTAAAAAAACACCAGTAAGGCTTGGAAAAAAATCTGTAAAAAATCTGACTGGTCTGTAGTGTCCTTCTTTGTTGGTTTTGTGATGATGTGCCCTTCATGTTAAGGCAGAGAGAGTCGGAGCACAAGTATTTCATTGTATTTTTAATACACATGACAATAAAGTTGAACTTGAACTCGAACTTGTTTTTCTGCATTTTTTCTGCAGTTTTAGTCAACTTGAACTCATCAGCCTCTGAACTTCTATTTGCTAGAGAAATTATGTCACATGCATAATGCATGTACAGTTAGTGTAACAGAGCCATAACCACTGTCAGTCTTGCAGCACTCACGAGGAGGTACTGTATGAACAAAGGCACTCCACCTCTGTGACGTTGCTCTCCTGATGTGGTGATATAGAGTGCAGGTATTCCTCTGGACGAAAGAAAGAGGAACAGGCCCGTTCTCGGACATTGGGGCTCCACAGAGATTCACATCATGGCATCGTTTCAAATGAGACAAGCCCTTCCACGGTTCCGGTCAGGGCCCAGTTATATTCAAGAGAGGACGAAGAAAGACAAAAAAAATCACGAGGAGGCTGCCTTCAGCAAACACTGAAGCTTTGTCTCATTTCTTTCCAAATATATTTTGTGGTTTCTCGGTTTCAGGAAAGCAAGCATAATGAGATTTAAGATTTGCCCGCACATCCTGTTCTCAGGGAAGTGTCTCATAGACAGGAAGAATAGTGATGGGAAGGATCTCACAATATATTCAAAATGCATGAGGTACTATTGTATTACAAAATGAATAGAAAATATGAAGTGTGATGCACATAATATGGCAGATAACTATCAGAACCAGCAGTTCTATGGTGTTTTCAAACTTGGCCACCAGGGGAAAGCAAAGGTGCATTTCTTACAGGCTCAAAATCTCATGCTTTTTGTGTTTAAAATCTCACACTCAAGGGAATTCATAGCTGCCTGTGAAGAATCAAAGCTATTGGTATTAATTTCTCTTCAGACAAAGGAACAAGCTTAAACACATTTAATGATGCAAGAACAAGATGTTTGGCTTGGTTTGGATCCAACCTTATGCAGATCTTCAAAAAAAAAACTGGCAGCAGGATGATAAAACCTGTCAGAACCAATTATATACATGTCAGTTTTATCTCTATTTTCAAGAAGGGCTTCCTAGCAAACAGGTGTTCATTCATTCACGAAAGATTTTGCCCAGCTCAAATGGCAAGCTCATTGAAGTACTTACAAGGTGTAACTTTTCACTTGTCTGCTGTAAGGAACATTCAAGATAGACAAAGTGAGGTCCAACTTCACAAAGTCTTCCCTGTGCATATTACCATGAGCATCCTTATAAAACTTTGCTACTTATCACCCTCTCTTTTTTACTCCACTACCTAAATGCATGTGCCTAATGGTACAGTATATATGTTTTCCACTTGTTGAAACATATTGAAACTTGCAAGTTGTGATATTTTTATATGTGATAGTTTTATAGTCATTTGGAATTTAAGATTTCATGGACATCTTCTTTGAATGATTGACACAGTTGTTACCCTTGAGAACACTTCCTAGAAATCACTAGAGCACAGTCATGACACTTATTGATGGTAGGTCAATGTTCCACGATGCATTCTTGCTAACTCATTAGTGTGCAAGGCAGAATGCCATTGACATCATCCATCATGTGACCCTGCCAGGCCGGAGTGTAAGCTAAAACCAGCATATCAGTGCATGGAGAGGAAGGGCAGCAAACAGCTGCTGCTGTACCCCAGGTTAGGTAGGGCCAGTAAGCCAGCAGAGGTATGGGACAGCATGGACAATAACCACCATATGCACTCATCCAGTTTAAGAGCAAGTCAGCCACATATGTTTTTCATTTTGTGTACATATTTCCATTTGTTGGTGCATGACATCATAATGATGATTGCTCCGACATGATGATGTCACAGAGAGGTTTTCTCTTATACTTTTACTGTATACTTTCAACTATGTATGATGTAACCAGCTGGAAATGGATTATATGAGGCAAAGTTTTACTAGAAACAGCCTGATTCATACTATCATCTATTATCAGGACATAGGGAGAATGTGAAATGCATTCTGGGTAGGCATGTTCCTGCCTGCCAGTGCATAATCTACTCCAACAGATTACAGCCTCCTCCCAAATTACCTGAATAACTTTGTCGTTTGTTGGACCGCAGCACTGACGATTCGCAGAGGCCGAACGATAACCACAACGAAGTCCTCCCCTTCGGCCCCCTGACACACCCCACTGTGAGCTGCACCCCTCCACAGGAGCCCCACCGATGGTCTGTACGTGCTCTGCGGGGGGGAGCCCGGGAGTCAGGGGGGCTGTCAGGGCCATGCGGAGAAAACACGCTCCCGTCCAAAACTCTGACATCATGCGCAAAGTGAGGAGAGGTGGGGGGTGGTTTAAGTTTCATCATAACAGAGAGAGCAGAAAGCTGGCAGTGTCCCATACCGCAGGACAGTTCGGCAGGCTCTGCAGCTGGCTGAAGCCAGTCTATGTGTGTATCAGACCCCGTAGCCTCCCCAGAGCATAAATATATGTGACCACTCTGGGGGTTTTGTGGGAGATGATGATTTGGAATGGGGTTATTTTTTTATGTTTTTGCCTGTTTATTGAGGCTATGCAGCTACGAAGTGAAACATGAACCTAACGACTGCCTATGAATCTGTGATGCACCTTTGACTGGCTGGGAAATACTTTAAAACAATGTGCAAATTCCTAATGAATTTGCACTCAAATGCACCCACAGCTTTGACATGTGGCTGGTTAGGGCTGTGTGAATACTAAGCTGTAGCCTGTTTGGTCTTCTCTGGAACTGGATGCATTTCTGTTCTGCAAAGCATAATTTCCCACAGCGCTCAGCAGATTTCTGTCTCCCAGCTGATATGCACAGAGATGGAAAAGTTGTCTTTCAAACATAGATCTATATGTCAAAACTGTCCATGTGTCAAGTCTCTCACATAACTTAATCCTTGGAAACTTTTGACATTTCATGGAAGAAATAATAGCCATTGTGGAAATCTAATATCATAATATGGGCTCTATGGTTTGCTGGCTTATGTCAAATTTAGTTCAAACAACAGCTTGTACTAGTAAAGAACACACAGAACTGACATAACAAAATCCTTTCCTAAATTAATGAATTAAAAGCATATGGACTGCTTTTGCATCGCAAATCAGTCATTGGAGTGCAATCATATCCATGTTTTGTCAGCATATTTCAAGACATTTTTACTGTATGAGGACAGAATAATACTTAGTATATAAGTCAAAGCACAGTTATCTGGCCTGAATTTTCAGCTATAAAATTAAGGAAGGGTTAAGCAGGTCATAAACTGCTATTTCTTGATTGTTTCAAACTACAAAAAAATAAAACAGACGTGTGAAAGATCAAGATAACAAACAAAAAATCCAATGCAGAGGAGATTTTAATGCCTGAGAGGCTGGTTTTTTGTTCATGCTGTAACAAAAACATTTTTTTGAGTTAACACACAGATAGATAGATAGATAGATAGATAGATAGATAGATAGATAGATAGATAGATAGATAGATCATTCAAAGGGGTGGAAAACTACTTGTATCCTGTACTTATATGCCAGACCCTGCAGTGATTAGTGTCTGATGTTGAAAACAACATCGACAGGCAAAAAAGGGACATGTTCACGTAATTTAAAAGAGGGTTAGAAAGGATTGATATGCATGAATGATTCACATTTTGGAATCACAGCAATCACATGATATGCTGTCACATATACTTCAGTATGTTGACTAAACTAATACAAGATATAAACTCCTATGTATCAGTCTCCCTCTGTGTTACTGTACAGTAAGATTGGAGGCCTGTTGCAACGTCCAGTTTTCTGTTTCAGAGACAAAAGCCTATGTGCTTTCATCACCATCTGTCAGAGTGGGCAGAAAGAATAACTCAATTTATTTACACTGACATATTATTTACATTAGATTTTATTGCAATGATAAAACATTTATTACATTTCCATGCATTGTTTCTAGCCGGCCTTTACAAGACCCCTATAAAAGAATGGGAGCCTGTCATACAGGAAAGCTAAATCACTTCTCATTTTATAAATATAAAGTGAGCAATGCAGATATAAATAATAATAATAATACAATAAATAAATCCTTGTTCTAGGTGTTCCTTTGACTGGTTGACGGTTGATGTTAATGATGTTTGGAGATGAACACTAGGTTGGTCTGTCAATCAGCAGAAACTATCATCTGCTCAACCTTTTCCTGGAGCAGGCATGTGTGTGTGTGTGTGTGCGCGCGCTAACGCAGCCATCAAAAGTAGATAACATACTTATTGTTCTCAAAACAGCCAACCGCATTCAGATTCTTTTCATATTTTAGCCTTCAGCTTAGCTTTTAACAATACAGTAAACCCATTAGTAGTGTGTGTGTTACCTCATTTCTGTATTTGCATGATTGCCTACAGCGCCTATATCAGACCCAATGTGCAAAGTAAAGGTTTGGAAAAAAAAAAAATCAAAGCTTCAGTAATCAAGCATGGCATGCTAATAATCCATGTGCTTCAAAACATCAGCTGCATGAGTTTGGCATACATTTCAACCTTGCTGCGCAGCGACACAGCCGGTCCCTTTCATACCCTCACCCCATCGGTCCCACATTGACTCAGACACTACTGCAAACTAAGGCAATGTGCTGAACATACGATGGCCAACAAGAGACAGCGAAGAATGAACATGTGCACATTAGATCCAGTTAGGATATAAAACTGCAGCAGCCAGTTCTCGGGCTGGTGGATGCTCCTCCCTGTCTGGTCCAGACCTGGTGTACATAGGGATCTTGGGGAGGGATAAGACAGAGAGATCCCCCCTATATGTATGAGATGCTGAGGACCTCAGGATGCTGGCCTGAACACATGTAATCCTGCCCTCTGTGTGGGATCGAATTCTTCACATACTTCCAGGGGAAAAAGCAAACTGCATGCCTGCTCTTTCCCACACTCAAAAGCACCATCGATCATTGCAATCCCACACACGGGCTCCAATTCTTTGATATTTGTTATCTAAGATTATGGGTTAATGTTGTGCAAACATTGCTCGGCTGACACACAAGTGGACAACGATAGGACTCTCATAATATTATTCATCATCAACCACATAAACCATAGAATTAATGTGGAGTGCCATAAAACAATTTCATCTCATGTATGGGGTAAATGTTTGCACAAAAGGTCACCAGTCTGGAGTAACTGCAAATGTAACCAATCAGCAAGAATTTTGATCACATAACAAGTTGTTGGTCCTTGTCCATCTAGCTTTTATTGTTTATCACTCAGCCGCTTCCTGCATTACTCTTCAGAAGAAAACGCTATTTTAAATCCAGCATGAGGATATTGCAAGAAAAGACCAGGAAAGTAAGACAGCATTAATCACATCAGGAGGGACTGATCTGGCTTGGGATAACATTTAAGATTAATGTGAGCAAGATAATTTAAACTGGACTCAGAGTGCGCCAAGTCTACCTGTGAGTTAAACCTACATTATTGATACACCGATAGGGAATTAATTTCAATTGTACAATGCTGTCAGTACTATATTGAGAAACAAAAAGATTGCAAATATCGTATATCAGATGAAACAAAAAACACGGCAGCTGCTGCAAAAGCCAGGGGAGCAACCTGGCACCAGTGTCCTCACTCAAAATGTTTCACGCAGATTGGCTCCGTCAAGGCAGCTCGCCAAAGCAAGAAATCCTGCCACCTTTATTACCTGTAATATAGCTGGAGAATCTAATCATGGTGTAAATCTCCCTTGAGTGATAATGGGAGCCGATTTGTAGAGAGCCAGTTATTAGCCTTCCCAACTTACTTGCGTCAGATTCCCTCCCTCTTCATGACCTTTTGAACTGAATGTGATCTGCAGAAGGACAGTGTTATGGCCAGACTCTTGCCAGAGGTGACTACAGGCAGTCACAGGACAATTAGCAGGATAAATATTCCGCACATAAAAGTAAGTCAACCCGGCTACTCACTCTTTAGTGTTTGGTCCAGCCGGACGGACGACGCAGCAGCGAAGTGCTTCAAAGTTTAACTGGCTACATAGTATTTATACGGGTCAGAGGAAAGATAGGTGAAGAGATAGCAGTGCACAGGAATTTCAGAAAGAATTTGAGAATTTGAGAGAGAGAAGAAGGTAATGTGGGGCAGAGAAGAGAATGAAATAAAACGGTGAGGACCAGCCAGTCTGCAGTAGACCATCGGACCGGCTCCGCCATCCTACCCAAAACAACAAAACAAAACTATAAAATAAACACGACAAAATGCACCACCGTCTCATGGACTATGTACACACGGTTACACTTAAACTCCATATGAGAGAACAACTAGATACGCACAATATACCACGCTGGTACTCACAGTAATCCCCAACGTCTGTGCTTGCCGCCACAGACATTTAAAATACCTGAGGTGCACACCTTCGTGCACCCATGACCCTGACGTCATGTGACCCTTAACCCCTACTTTCGTGCACCCTTTACCTGACGTCATGTGGCATACCCGTAACAACAGAGAAAGGACACCATTTTTCTGTTCCATTGAAATTCAGTCTTGAAAAAACAGCTCATAACTAATTTATATCAACAGATTCTGCATGCGTTTCCTCACTTTTATTAATTACCTAGACTAAATTTATATTTGTTTTAACTGCCTCAACCTTTGATACATGGTAGACATTCATACTGTGACATACAATTTGCAGGCAGTAAAATAATAAATTATTAGTGATCAAGTCAATAAACATCAGTATGAAAAGTTATGTTCAAAATAGCTAAATTTTGACAAAAATATAATAAAACATAATAAAATATAATAAAACAGAAATGTTCTTCTGACGTTCAGAATATAAGAGGGCGTTGTAAAAACTACCACAGCAGACAATGTCGCTAACTTCCTGTTGGTGGCTGTTCACGTGTGCTTAGCGAGGTCAGCTAATGTTGGTTTAAAGTTTTCCAATACATATGATGAAAACAGCTAAAAAAATCACAGTAGAATGAATGGGATTCTGACACATATGGAGTTTCTCTTTATGCAGAATTGTAATGGAGTGGAATTAGGAGCAAATAATATATGTAAATTCTTGATTTCGGGGCACCTGCTTTTTATGTATGTTCTCATACCCAACAGCATGAGTATGCCTATACCCATTTGTGATGACACTGTTGTCATCTGCCAGGGAAAGCATGTCAGTTTCGGGGCTACCATGCTGGCACAAGCAAGCAACTCTGGCTTTCTCAATACTATAAAAACTGCTAAAAAAAAAACAAAAAACAAATACCAACTGATTACCTCTGAACAGAATCAACAGGGCACATTAAGCAATGTCCTCCTCCATGCTGTTCCAATAGTTCCCAATCCTCTGTCAACAAGTCTTTGTTTATGTTAAGTTGGTAGGGAGTCATTACCTTCCGACACATGGGTGTGAAGTGCTACACGGTCACGCAGCTCATTGAGAACGTGACCTCACAATGTCACAAAGGTGGCCTTGACATGGACTTCTGCCACTTTTACAGGACACTCTGAATAGAGAGGGACAGAGGAGGTGCAGTCAGCGCAATTGTTTTACGGCAACAAGGGTTCTGGAGACAATGGAGTTGACATGGTTGCTTATTTAGCCCAGAGAGCTTGTGAAACAGTCAATGTACAATGCACAATGAGCTAGTGGTTTTGTTTTCAGTAAGTTTAAAGAAGTGGTCATGAACAGCCAATATCACATTTTAACATATTTGCTATGTATTTTTTTATTCTTATATCTTAACGATGGTATTTAGTGGCAGGCAATAGGTTAAGTTTACCAAAGACAGGAATATCTCCCTGATGTATCATCTCCCATATACTGTAATTTTGTTATCCATTCTGCTACAGGCATGTGAGTCAAAAACCATTTAGAAGGGTATTATTTTTTCAAAAGACATGCCTTCTTCATAGTGCTGGCAGCTCTTCATACATGAGTCAATAAATATATGTATGCATAAATAAAACAGGGCACACACAAAACACAAAAAGACTGCATAGAGATGGAATTGTTTTGGGGTTGAGTGCAATTTTAATTGTGCAAATAATTAAAATCGAAATATCTGAGAATTTGCTTGGATGAAAAGATCTTGTTCATGACATACCCTGATGGAAACTTTATCAAAAGCACAATTAATGAATCTCAGATTGTACCATTTGCAGCTGAATAATGAATGATTCTGTTGGAACATATTCCCTAATTAAGTGAGTATGACTTCCGAGCCAAATAGAATAGACAGGACTTGTTTGCTCTGCATCTTGTGACAACAGCCTTTCAGAAGTCTGCAGTGAACATCTGTTTGGGAGACTGCCCAGAGATTAAACAATTTCTTTCATGTTTTATAGATTTCTGGCAGAATCCTGACAACATCAATACAGTACATTAAATGCTGAACGTCTTTATGTTATGATGACAAAAAGAAGGAACGTTTTAAGTTCATTTTAATTTTATCCACTAAAGCCTGTTTTTGGGGAGAGTGAAGGGCAGTTGAAATGGTTCTGTCTGAACAAGCTCGTACTGTATGTCTTCTTTAGTTGGCAAATCTGATTGCAGTTAATGATCTTGGAGGGATGGTATACATGAAAGACTTCCGCACCCTGCTTATACCACTGTGGAGAGACTCTTGGCATCACGGCGGTTCGTTTCCGGAAAGGGTGTGTTTCAGACCTTAAGACCTTGGGGGCTGACCTGTTATCTTGCGAGAGATAACAGAGGAGAGAGGGGAAGTGCCTCCCAAAAATAAGAAAAGAGTCATTGGGTTGCTTTTATGAGTCTGCAGAAGCACTTACAGGTGTCTGCTGGGAAATGGCCTTTCTGCCTCGGAGAAATGGCCTGTGAACCCAGTGGGCGTCTCCACTTCAACCAGGCTCTTATCGCGCTTGTAAAAAGAGCTTTAACCCCCACCTAATTTACCTGTGCAGGGGTCAACTGCTTTTGTCAGACCTTCTCAGGAGCTAAAGGAGGAAGGCGGCTGCTTCCAGCCTGCATTTTAAAGGCAGGTTATAAAACATTTAGTTATGGGTCAATGTTGTCTGAGCCCACCGCCCGTGCAGACCCATAATGATGCGCTCATGTAAACATCTGTGAACAAGGCTGGCAGCAGTTCGATGTGTTTACGAGGGCTGTAAAAACTTCCCAAAGGAATCTGCCACATTTCTTTTCCTCTTCCCTGAGCAAAAACTAAATCGCATGGCGTGAACTGAGAAACACCTGAGTCAAGCAATGAACGGTGTCTACAGTGTATTATATGCGCAGTTACAAAGGCTACAAGTTAGGGTGTGGTTGACTCACTCTGTACAAACTCTACGTGCATAAGCACAAATACCTTCAAGTCTTGTGATTGTCTCGACGAGTTGGATGCTTGACATGAAGCACTTGTACCAGTAATTTTGGAAACCTCATGGCATGGCTCTTTTGATTTCTTTTTTAGTAAGGATTTGTTCCAGTAAAAGCATGGGGAATTATACTGTATTGTTGCTAGATTAGAAAGATACCATGTATTTCCATAGACCTAAACTAAAAAAAATAAATAAAAAAAGGAATTGCTGGGCCTTAACCATCTGTCTGTGGATTATGTACACAGATCTGAGACAATGATTTCTAGGAGAGCTTCGCTATGTGGCTACGGGAAAGAGCTGGTCGACAGCCACTGAGGGAGGTGATCCAAGGGTGTTGTGGGAAGGAGCTGAGTTCAAGACAGCAAACGCAGAGGAAGAGGAATACCAATTTACATACCGTCGCTAACTCAGATCCGCAGACCTAAAGCCACAAAGCTGCCTCGGTTTCCCCTGTCCTCATATGACACGTCCTCACCCGGCCCTCACCGGGTGACAGTGCTTTTTGGCGTAATTATAGAAACAGACCAAACTCCCAGGGGAGGGTGACCAATCTGATTTCTTGAATTGCAACTACAGCAACAGGAAACGATCTGAAAAGTTCTTCCTTGGAAAAAAAAAAAGCTGTGTCATACACTGAAAATCCCCTCAGCATCCCACTGGCACAATATTGCCATGGTAGCCTTCTGCTTCTGCTTTATTTTTATCGCTTGCAAAGCGTGTACACTAGCCGATTGTAGCTCTCTGATTATGTGAGCATGTTCTAGTCATCTTCCTCACAGCCAACAACAGACCTAACCGGTGGGATGTTGTTTTGTTTCCCACAGGAGCACTTCCTTGGGACCGCAGGCCTAGCCGAGATGGCCGATGATGGATGTTCCCCATTTCCTCGAAAGAGACGCGGAGGAGAGAGGCTTTTCATCTCGCCCTCTGGGTCAAGCCAGGAAATGGGGAGGGGGGGCAGTTTCTAGGGGAAGATACGTGCTTCACTTCTGTTTCTCAGTGGCAAAATGCAACAGACCCTTAGCAAAAAGGGAAGCCAAAGGGAGGAAAAGATTCTATGATCAAATCTCAAGCTGTAACTACAGTCATTTGTTGACGCTTTCGTTATCTCAGTGGAACGGCAGTCACGTTCCCTTCCTTAACCCGGTTTAGACCTCACACCTTGTCTCACACACAAGGATCAAACCTGTTGGGTCTGGTGAGAATTTAATTTGCACATCACAGTAAAGAGTGAAAGGGGTGACCCTTGAGTCAGACATTTTAATCAGTCACACATGGGAACCTTTGACAACCAGGCCCACAGGCAAAGTAAAGTTTTCATATTGTCCAGATCTTCACTCACAACAATGGTTTACCTCAAAATGGCCTCTTTTGTCAAATTTGTCAAAGTCAAAGAGATGTGTAAGGAGGCATGTAAGACAGACCTAAAATAGGGTTAATAACCCAACATTGTTGTTCTCATAAAAAGTATTGCCCAGCTGAGCAAAACTGAATACAAATGTATTTAGTGACATGATCACTATGTAAAACTGATTATACTTTTATATATGCACTCACACTAACTCACCAGATAAAAATCAGATGATTTAAGTTTTATAGAGGATCTGCTCATGTGTGATTCCAGATATTTGCATTTTATGAGGGTGCAGCAGGCAGAATACTGAACCTTGAAACTGGATGTGTGGCATCAAAATTCCATACTTTTTGTTTCTTCCATCTTCATTCCTTGTTGGAAGGTAAAACGTAAATTTAAGTTGAAAGCAATCAAACTTTGCAGGGCGTTTATGGTTTTTTTTTTTGCAAGACAAAAATTGTGCGCCATTTGCAGCTTATAAATTAGTAGTTTAAGATAACCAGTTTTAACTGTGATGCCAGCAAAGGTCATTTGAATTAAAATGATGTCTTGGCTGCTAACAGTTTAATTACACAACTTGCATTTTTTGTTAAAGGGAGCTAATTGTTTTTGCTTTTCTCTGGCTAGTGTCACTCCCATATATCTAGGTTTAACTTGTCACCTGCATTTCTCTGTACTGTATATATGGCATCATGCACTACTGGGAAAAGACAAAGGAAACATACTGCCATATTTTAGTGGAGGTTAAAGGTTAACAAAAGCCTTCCTGTTCCCTTGATGGCGACTCTTTTCCACTGTCCATGACTCATAGTCTCTGTATAGCAATTTATAGCTTTAAAACCCACCTTTACAGGCCCAGAGCGTGGGCTGTTTTTTTTTTTTTTTTTTTGAAAATGAAATCTGTATTTTGCATTTTGCATCCCATAATTTTAGGGCATAAACCATCTATTATAGCTTGACATCCAGCCACAGATTATGGCCAAGCTTTATTTTGTGAATGTTTTGGGAATCTAACTTTACAGAGGACTCCATATTCACAGATTACGCTGTATTGCAGATGTTTTTTTATTGTCTTTATATATTATTATTCAGCTAAGACCACAGATCCCACTCTTTGAATCACAATCACTTATCCATTCAAACTCTTAAAAAATCTCAAACGATTAAACCAGAGAATGGTTTCATGAGGCTATACTGTACTAAAAAGCCATCATTCATTCAGATAGCCATTGGGGAGAGCAGTTTCGGAGTTCTGCTGTTGAGCATGGCAGGTGTGGAGGATACATGTTCCCATGCGGGGCAGTACTTCAGATTCTCATGTGTTGGACGGACTCTCTGAAATGCAGCCATGACCCAGATCCCAAAGGCCACATTTATGTTCTGTCAGAATGGAGTTTAGTTGTTACCCTACATCCTTATTGAGTTGCTGAGTCATTATTGCAATACTCAGCCAATTTCCCTCTGATCACAGACATTTGGCTGTGTGAGTGTGAGATGCCTGTTGCTTTTGTTTAGCGTGTCTGTTTCATGGAAGCCCACAGCCATGTTGTTACATATCAGTTGTTAATGGGTTATACTGTAATTTGTTCATATATATAACATACATTTCTTAACTCTCCTGTAACATTTGCTCTTACTTTCATTTACTGCCAGTACCATTTTAGGTACTTTCCAACTTTTTCTTAATGATTACCTAGCTGATAGCTGATGTATGCTATGAGAGGTTATGCTGCCAAATACACCTTAAAGTTGCTGCATCAGAAGACTTAAATCCAGCATATCTTAAATACACCTATAAAAACTAACCTGTGACTATTGTAAATTATTGTTCGTCTACGACAACTCTTGGAGCCCTATTCTGAGTAAAATTTGATTGGTTGACTGATTGACTGATTGAATGATTGCTTTAGCTTTGATAACATTTAACACTACTGCAGGAGTAAGAGATTTCGTTCTGTGGAGAGACACTGCCTTACATTCCATTGGCCTTGTTGCAGGAGATTCATCTGACAAACAGATGTCTTTGACATGCCAGGGTGCTTAAAAGGATAATCCTTTCCTTCATTGCCTGAGGCAGAATTACATAGGGCTCTTTTGGCAATGCAGGATAGACTGATGGAAAATGTTGAAAAAAACCCTCCTCAGATTCCAGCCAGCTGGGACTAATCAGGAAATGAGAATCCTTGATTTCTGAGCCCTTGGTCCTCCGGCCTCATTCTACGCACTCCACTGCTAGGAAGGCAGGTGTGATGGGATGAAATGAATATAGGGGGATACAGTTTGGCCCCACTGGTGCTTAAAATAGATAAGGCAGTGTGAACCTTTTTGTGATAAATCATAATAGCAGTCAGTGTGTCAGGATTTGACCTCCGAAATCTTATACCCCAGGTAACAATTTTTTTAATCAAATTTATATCGAGAACACAAATCAAGAAACTGCACCTGATTGAACTTTTCATCAGGATAGGACTCTAGATGCAGGGATATTTCGTACAAACCAGCCTCGGGTGGCGTTTAATTGACAGGGCGATTGATAAATGACTCTGATAAATAGTAATTGGTTGTAACCCTGGAGCTTCAGGAGCTCAGAGAGAATGGGTCAGCAGTCTGCGCATTGGAATGCATGGCGCAGGCATAGGGGGAGACTGGGAGGGAGAGGTGAGGATGTGATAAGCCCGTGGCTGTGATGGATGTCAGAGCCGAGGGAGCTGGCTAAACAGCACTGAGCACAGCAGCACTAGGAACAGGAGGAGGAAGTGGGATGATGGGACCGCTCGTAGCAGATCATTTGTCTTGTTTCTCTTTTCTCTCCAAGTCATGTGGTTTATCTTACCCCCTTTCCCCTTTGGCCCTTTTCATATCTCACTAAATTTGTAGATTTTGAAATTTCATTTCACTTTAATTTAAAAAAGGAGGATCCTGTGCATGGGAGGATTACTGAGTGGTGCAGCTGGAATGAAATGACTGTGTTTGTAAAAATTCAAAGCTTAAAGGCACAAAGTTCTAAGGCAGGGGAAGCTGAGTCCTAGATACTGTGATGGCTCTCTGGAAAGGTATCTGCCCTGATCCAACACTGAGGGTATACTGTTGAGCAATGCATCATTTCAACTCAATGAATTACTCAGAGTGAAAAAAATCTGCATGAAAATGGGTTACGCTCAATGTTTTCCATTCAGTAAACATTGTCCTTTGCCGAGGGTAATGGCATCAGCTAAGAAACAGGATGTAGTTTTGGGTGGTGTTGAGATTGCACAGCACATGCTGACAGAGAAGTAATGTGGGGAGGATTTATCTTCCAGTCTTTTCCCTGCCTGCATGGATTTCTGACCTTATCATTGACTGCATGCTTTCTTTAATCACAACTGAACATGGCCTTCACTTCTGTGGTCTTTAAAGACCTTTCATATTCTTCATTCAGTTTTTGTTTTAAGATGCTAACTATACCAAATCATGTAGCCTTCCTTTACTGTAACTGTTAAAAGGTTCAAAGTGGGGAAAAAAGTCCCCTAAAGGACTCACCGCTGCACCCTCAGGTTATATACCTGGACAGTGTCCTGGGATTGCCCTCCTTAATCACTCTAAGACCTTATTGGACTGTCCTGCCTGTCTATCATCACCCTGAGCTGTTCTCTCCAATGAGAGTGGGAATAGAATGCTAAGTAGCTTAAATCCTTTGCTTGCAGTTGGCCTTTATTGCCAGGTGTGCTTAGATAATCACTGACTGTGGTGCATCAAGCACAGTGTCACACCCCAACTCACAGCTATCTAAACCCTTACCTCCTCAAGGGAAGTCATTAGAGAGCTTGTCTGAGCCTGTGCTTTAGCGGTGGCCATTGATAAAATCCATTCAGTAGCTGGAATCTTGTCTATGTGGAAGATCAAAGCCTCAGGGATCAGAGAGGACAGGTGACAGGTAATATTGCACCTCAGATGGGTGTTTTCCTGCTCACTTGCACCAGTTCAGCAATTGGCTTGACCTTGTGACACATTTGAAAAGTCAAACAGCATGACATAATGAAGCCCATATTGCAGTCTCAAATGATCCCATGATCACAATGGAAAGATGGAGATTAATAACAGTAAGAGATAAGCACATCAGCAGCTGAGTAGAAAGCCATTAAAAACTATTGGAAAAACAGAAGCAAGATGAGGAATGGGATTCATGGGATTCAAAGGTCTATGAAGGAGATTCTGAACAAGTCATTCTGTTCTAGAATAGCTGGAGGGAAACCATGTTCATCATGAAACGTGATAATTTGCTATAAACTGCTTGAATTTTGTCATTTTGTTCTGTAGCCAAAATTTGTTAATGCCACCCACAAACAAACATCTTGGTCCCGTGAACTACTTACATTTATGACCACAGAGTGAGGCCATGCTGCATATTTGCCTTCCCAAGAGGCATTTATACAACCTACCCATTTTGCAGATCTGCAAAGTCACAAAGTACACTTTGTTTAAAACCCATTACTCACCTGAATAAATGAGTCTAAGCCACATTAAAAAGCTAATTTTCACAAAGTCAGTGTACAATCTGTTCCTCCATTCTATACTTTTTTCATGAGTATACCCCCTGTACTATGTTTAACTAGCCGTTTAGCATACTGAAACCACAACCATGTTTGCCACCTATATTTTATTTAGGTTGTTAGGCTGTTCTGCTCAACTTATAATGACATGACCTCTCCCAAGAACAAAAATGGCATGATTATTTTTTCTGCATAGACATTAACCATGATTTACACCACGCCTTTAATTACTCTATGTGTCAGGCATGTAATTAAATTTATGACCAATTCAAGATGGATTATTTTGAGTTCTGAATTATTACTGAAAAAAGAAAAGGGTCAGAACAGTTTTCAGCGGTTTTTAGACCTGATTTGCTCTTTTGGAACCCATGCAGTAAACAGATACATGGTGGGATACATGTGCTACATCTGGGTGTGTCTTATTTCGGTTCAGTATACTACACTCTAATGGTTCATTCTCAATGTGTAGCTAACCCATGACAGGATGACCTATCCATTCTAAGCCATGGTCCAATCACAATTGCTAAACTGATGGCTGTGGATCACTAACAACCAAAGAGGCACCTTATATAGAATGACAGCACAGAGTGTGAAAGACTAAATACAATGACCCTATCTACAGGGACGGGCACAATGTCAGTAGAGCATGATACTCCTTTTGAATATTTTATAGCTACAGTTTCTCTCTAAATTATGGCTATGCTCAAATGAGGCTAGCTCAAGAAAGGGTTAAAAAGGGTAATTGAAGTTGGCTGGAGCATCAGGATCCAAAACCGCCGCTCTTGACTGTGCCTCACACTCCCTCGTGCCCCCCTTCCCACTTTTCCTCTGTGCTCCCCCCACCCAACTCCCCTCCCCCCATTTCCCCTTCCTCCCTGCCAGTGCTGTTCTTAATCGCCATTACTGTCCCAAGGCTGGCTTTCTTCTCCTCAGCGTTGCTCTTCAGTTCCAAACAGCATGTGAGGGAGTGAAATTAGCTCTCGCGCAACTCAACGGGCCTCAGAGGAGTCCAAAGGAGCCGTGAGGGGAGCAGCGAAGGCTTGCCAAGCAGGGCCCTGGTGAGCATCAGGACAAACAGCAGGCTAGGCTCCAGAGGAACGCAATCCACCCACTCAAAAAGCACCGTGCCCACTTTGACTCCTGACAGAGCGAGCCATTCCCGCGCAGCCCGCTTGGGTCGAGACTCACCTCACTCCAGAAACTGGGATGAGTTCACAGTCTGTGCCATTGTTTTGCACGAAGCAGTTTCTGTTCTTTTGGGCATTGCATTGTCCCTCAGTCTGAAGTCAGCCACTTCTCGCAAAGCTATATCTCTGTTCTATGGTAAAGAATCCTTGTGAGTGTGGTCATGCTGACTTTTTAAAATTCCACAGCTCTTTTCTTTTCAGCTGTCATCCCATTCTGACACTCTGAAGCCCACAAGAACATTATATGGGTTTCCCATAAGCCCCAGTGCTCCCACAAACGTATAGGAACCGTCAGGCTGATATTTCAGTGTATGTTGTGTCATTGAGTGAAATGTGGAATGGAGAGTGTGCTATGATGTCGTGCTTACTTTGCAATGGACGGCTCTGCATTCACTGGCACCTCTGCATTTCAGATCACTCAGATGTTGTACATAGGTGAAAACAGAACAGGTGAAATTTTGTGGGCAGCCCTGTGCCAGAACCCCTTCCAGACTGCTGATGATGTGATTTGGGTTACAGTGTACAAGATGGATTTTCCCAATAGGTTTGTGACCCATTGAAGACACCAACCAGGTCGTTATTGCATGGAAATGTTTTTGTCCCTGGATATATTTCATCCTGATTCTTCTTGCTGACTCCCAGCAGTTCACAGTTGACTTACTCCTGGATTAAATCAGTATTTGTCCTTAATACTGGCTCAAAAATAAATGCGAGGGCTAGCTGTCTTTAATAAAAATGCTTTTATTCAGTTTTGGTGGTTACTGTATTTGTGTGGGATAAATGGTATTTGCATTTAACTGTGAGTCAGTTAGACAGATGTTGATGGAGTCCAGGGGTTGTTTGCCATTCTGTCATTGCCATTTAGTTGTGGGATTGAGATCAGGGCTGCTTATGTTTCATAAGCTTCACCCTGCCCGTCCCATGGCTGCCCCATGTGTAGAATTGGCTGCAATGAGAAAAGGAACTAGCACAGAAGCTGTTAGACAACAGATGAGTACAGTTAAAGTATTGGTAGACATTCTAGGATAATAGAATACTTGTGCCAATACTTGTAAGAATACTTAGAATACTTGTGCCAGTGGGAGCCCACATAAACTGTAATTTTCCAGAAATAACTGCATAATAAGGCCATGTTTGTTTTTGATCATCCGTATGCCTTCTTATTTACTGTCTGCTGGAGGGTTTATACAAATAGGAATGTGCATTGTCAAAAGTATGGAATGCTTACATTTCTCAGATGCTGGAGAATACAATGGCACAAGACAATTTTTCCAAAGCTGCAGAACTGACACTGACCACACAGCGAGTTTTTCTCCTGCTACCAAACACCGGGGAATATGGGCGTGGCCTAGTGACACCTGTCTGAGCAATACCTTTATTTACAGAGATTTATGTGCTTGGTTGCACGGACAGGATTTTCTTTTTTTGTTGATGAAAGACAAATGACCTTAATCCTGTGTCTGTGAATGTCCGTGTGGCTAATTTATTGCTCTAAGTTGTATTTGTGGATGAGGTAAATCAACATGCAGGAGAAGTTCAACATCCTCAAAAATGAACTCAAGTATGTTGTGAGTGCAGGAGAGATGAAGGGGAAAAGAGTGGGGCCAGGGTGATTTAAGACAGCTCAGAGAAGACAGCGATGACCTGAAAACAGCCTTTGTTTACTCTGGAATGTCTTCCAGTGGGGAGTGTAGCCCACCCAGGGGTGCGACAAATTTACTCCGAGCTTCTGTAGGAATTCCGTTCTGTGAAATCTGCCTCGCCTCGCCATGACTCTGCCGTGCTCCTCTCTGCTCACCCTCGCCAGCTCATGTTCATAAAATCAACAGCCCTGAAAGGGAAGCCATTGGTCCACAGTGCTAACTGACAGGTGCAGTGTAAAGATTCAGATGGCTGACCTTAAACAATTATACGTCTAGTTAGGAGAACGCAGAGCTTCAGTCTGAAGGACCATGCCATGCCCACTTCTTTTGTGCCTCATTGTAAACTCAGCATCTGGCTGCCACAGTAGGCATCCCAGCCATAGTAGTTAAACAGCTGCAAACATCAGTGCTCCTGGGGCCATTCTACCATCATTCAACATCACCGCATGATGGAACAAAAAAAGTGTCCTGTTGTCAGACATTTTGAGGTACATGCGTAAAGGCACACGCGTAAAGGCAAATGACGCTGAACCACATGAACAAGTACAGGTTTTCCAATGGCTTTGGTATTTGACCTACCAATGGCAAAAGAGAACTACCAACCTTTTTCAAAATCCAAGCTTAACTTGTCTACCATCTTGTGGGCCACACTGCTCTGGGTTCCCCAGTTCTAGGTCTCCTGAGAGTTCCAGCCAAAACACAGCCAAAACGATTACAAATCTGGCAAATCACCATTTGAGATCAAATTTCATTCAGGTTTGGCACATAATAGTAAAAATAGTAAACATACACTAGGTGTATAAGTGGGGACACACATATGGAAGAGACAGGTTTAATTATTAGTCTTGGGACCTTCTAATATTTTCATCTTATGGGGCATCAGATATACATCATGCCTGGTATGTGTGTCCTCTGTGAGAAATAAAACACATTCCAGTCTATTTTACTGGGACACTTGAGTGGCTATAACTGTTTTTATTATATATCAATGGACAATAAAGCCTGAGTATGCCCTCATTGAAAGTGATGATTTCATTTTTCACACTGAACATATCTTGGTTTTAAGCTCAAGAAGCAAGCACAACATTTCAATGTGCAAACAGAAGTTGTCCAAATGGGTTGTCAGCCATTGGGAGTTATAATAGTCTAATCCATTAACATTGCTAGGCTGAGGCAAAACCAACCTCTAAAGCTGCTTCACAGTGTTTTGTGTATTGCATAAAAGCAATCTCATAGAATGTGAAAAGCTTGCATGTGGAGTAGAGAGGGTGTGGTGAGGAGATCACTTCATAACATCCACCTTCATGGTAACTCTGTAGTTTCAGTCTCACATCCCCATTTACGTTTGTCTAATTCTCAGCCTGAATAAATATGAGTAATATTTCCAGTTCCCTGTTCTGATTGATTTCCTTTTCTGTTATACTGGTGAGTGGGTGAGTCAGGGTGTTGTTGGTACTGATTGCTGCACTTTCAGGCTTGTGAAAGACCAAGAGCTGTTTCCTGTATTAACACAGAGATTCCCCATGTAGCTCTGACCTTGACTGGAAAACACCAAAAATGGGAAGTAGCTGTAAGGAATTGTTGTCAGAATGTTGCCGTGAATGCAAATGAAAGAGGAAACTGATGAAACAGCTCACTCCCGGCCCTCACACCTTAGCCCATTTGATTTGCTTATGGTCTCCTGGTCGCCACTCTAAGTTAATTACTGTCTCCCAGCCACTTTACCATTTCAAAAGGAGAATGGCTGGAAGACCCCCAGACTGTCATCAGATAGTGTTTCCTTGATTAGGTGTTAAACAAATGATTGAACAGGTGGTTGAGACAAAGGGTGGATTTACAGACTGTTATCTTGGTTGCTTCACAACCTTACATAGCTGCATATGGCAAAAGATGCATTATTTCTGGTCTGCAGGAGAACAAACACTGTTTCTCTCTCCCACAATTCTCCATCATTATTGTTCCACACTATGGACTGGATATTTGGCGGACCCCAAATATTTATATTTGTCCAAATATATTTGTGCAAAGATTTTAACGCTGTAATGTTTTGTGCATTTCACATATTCACGCTTTCTGTATTGTCCAGACATTGACTTCCTCTATACCATGTGTAAGGATGACAGGCAGTGCTGATAACGCATTCCAAACTGTCATATTTAATGTGTATTTACAGTATGTCATCTGCTTCTTATTCCTTTGTGTTTGCGCACATCCTGGATGGAGTGAGACACAGCGCAGCGTTGCAGATTAGAAATAAAATCTCTCTGCCAAATCGGCTGGATCACCTCTCAGCGAAATTCCTACTGGAAGCCCAGTCTCGCTGTCACTACAGCCTTTGAAGGTTGTAAAAATGCTGCTGTATTGCTCATCTTTAGCCCGTTAAACCACAAATTTGCTTCAGGATTTTCTGCGTCAGCCCTTATCTTTTTCGATATGTTATATGTTATCTTTTTTCACAGCCAGTTAACATTCCTCAGATGAAGCAATGCAACAGTTGAGTTTTGAAATGTTCAGCTAGGGTCCTACACATTTTTTCCTGGTCTCTCTAGGGAGCAACCACACTAATTGGCAGTGGAATTCATATGATCCCACCCCCTTCCCTAAAAGGTCAATTACCCCCAAATGAATGTGTGCAAAGGCAAAAATGAATGTTTGTGAACACATTAACATATTTTATGTACTTATTGGTCTGGCTAACATGTTTGTCATTTTTTGTTTAAGTGCATGTAGCCCACCCCCAACTCCTACCAGAGTAATATATGAGGTTAGTGACATGTATTCTCTTGATACCCATATAAGTTATTCATGTCTTTAGTTTTGAGGTTGAGTAATGCCGTTGTAGATAGTGGCTTGACATACTGGTATGATGTTTATCAGATAATATATAACTCTATGAACTAATAAAATGGCTCTCAGTAGGCCACAGTTCACAGTTCCAGCTGTAGTGTTTGACATATTCAAAGCGCCAGTTCCGTACTTCATATTTTTTAATTTATTCTTTTTACGTTTATAACATAATAATTAGTCTCATTTGCATCAGGTGAATGATTTACTGAAGTCTCTAATCACTTAGTGGAAGTCATTTGGAAAATAGTTTAAGATTCCACTGTGTTCCATAAACTCTCATAAAATATGCAATACACTGCAGAACCGCATGCGCACACATTACTACACACATACACTCCCACAAACAGACACACACACACACAAGCACAGTTTTCCCCCTGACAACAGAATCATAGACAATGAACTCTCATCAACAGTAGGACAACATCATAGTGAGGAGAAAAAAAATTGGTTAGTTAGTTAGTAGTGATTAATCATCAGCTTATTTCAGAGATCCTTCGGAAAATCTAAAGGTTTGAAAAGAAAAACTTTGAGAGTGCCAAGAACCACTCTCATGAAATGAAAAGTACAACAGTTGAACTCACATGAGACAACAATGCTAATAATAACAATAGGAAGAACAAGAAGAACAATAACAAGAAAAGGAACAATAACTAGGACAAGAACAAGAATAATCAACCAACCCAAAACAATATTTCCAGTGATCCTGATTTCCGGAGTGGGAGTCTTATTCTTTGGCATGGTGACACTTTGGCATGTATAGGAGAAAGGCCTGAGTGCAGTGCATTGAGTACAAGGAGGCAAACTATTAAGAGCTGCAGTATCAGTGCTACAGTGGGTGGAGAGATGGTAAATGTACATGTGGAGATTCAAGATTCAAGAGATTCACTTTTATGTTGTAACCTACAGAACTGCTGTATCAGTCATAGTTGCTGTAAACTACTGTGAAAAATTACTGAAAGTGACTGTGTAACTTTTCTTCAGGTTTGCTTTTAGGCCACCATTGCACAATCGGCAACCATACAATGACACAGCTTATGAATACGCCTACTCAAGCCATTCAAAATGGAGCACCCGTCACCGCTAAGGCCCCTCAACTTTAACCAAATACAGCTGGCAGACAAACTCCCTTTTTGAGCTCCCATGAGTCACTGGTGAACAAGGCTGGAACGTTTTCACTTCTGGAACTACCTTCCGAGACCCCAGTCACAGTCCATCTAAACGGTTTCAGCTCTGTCACTGAAACTGGTTTGAAATTAATAAGAAACGGAAGGAACTGCTGACAAAATGCTCATTTCCATTACACCGTTAACGTTCACCACTTCCTTCTTGAACCACGGCACCCCAATTCAAAACAGCTAAAATTACTGGGTAGTAATAAGTAAATAATAAGTTTTGTGAAATTCAATGTTGCCATTTTCCCTCCGTTTGGTCTTCATGTGGCCGTGTGGTCAGAAAGACTTGCTGCTCTCCTTGTATTATCAAGATCAATGAAGACGTGAAAAACTATACGGCTGGTCTGCACTGAGCCACGGAAGAAAAACATTATTATTCTGTTATTCCAAAATTCAGCAGAGCTCTTCCCGCACAAACTGTGATAAATGACCTTGTTAACAAGGCACAATAAGAAGAAATGAAAGGGAAGGCTCACTAAGTGGATTTTACCAGGTAGATCAATCATGTCTTCAGTGGCATTCCTAGGGTTGCCAGATCATATTCAACCACCCCAGCAATTCAGACCTCCCACTGAATTCAGAGATTTTTAATGTGACACCCTGGCTGAGGTAGAGATTCCCTTTAAAACCTGCAACAAAAATCAAACTTGGCTGCCACAAGACTGAAGGAATTCAGCATCCAATAATCAGATTAACATTTGGGGTGTGCAAGATGGAACACTGAAAAGGAACAAGCACAGTAGCACTTCAAGAAATAATATAGCTGCAAGCAGTGATACAGGGTACAAATACAAAATTCCAACAGGGTGAGGATTATGGCAAAAAATGTTAGCTGATGTATTGAGATGTATGTATTGAGAAGGATCTTGTGTCGTTTTGTATAGTTGCTTGGATAACATTATTTTTTGGTCTTTCAATCATATTTTGACAATGCACGCTAAAGATTTCTGCATTTCACTTCAATAATAATTTCAGCTGCAACAGGACATTATTTTTGTTTTGATTCCATTCAATATCCAGCAATTCTACTCTAATGGTATAAGATGATCAAATTTGTTGCATTAAGAACATCATCAAGAGTAAAAATATTATTATTTGATCCCATCACTAATTTGATATTAGAGCAATTAATAATCATGGCCCTTAAATAATTAATTTCATTAAAATAAAGCAGATTAGAAGCCTTAATATTGATCAAGTACATAAGGCTGGATTTGAAAAAGAAAATCATTTACTGTAAGCACTACTTCCAACACTCATTTATTATGCATATTTCACCAGGAGGAAACTATTTAAAAAATTACTGATTGTTACACAGAAAAAAGTCAGTAAAATTCATATGTCTGGGAAAACTGTGAACATTATTCCTATCCCCAGCTGCCTAGTGCAGCTGGAACCTAGTGCATGTCTGCTCTTCAAGGGGGTTAAGTCCTCTTCACATAAACTCAACAATGAGCCATAACCAGGGGATGAACTTCGGTTGGGTGAATTCTCACTCCAGTATGCAGTCAGGCAGGAGTCCTTTCTTGAATATGTGCCTATTCTGCATAGGTAGAGCAAAATTTGCTCTAGCCTTTGCAATCTGAGGACAATATGTAGATTCAGCTCAAACTTTACCTGTGCTTTATGCTCTGAAAATGTCAAAGAGGTGTACTAGGGGCCTTCAGAAACATGGTTTGAACAGAAGGTCATTTAAGTGTATAATTTGAAACCATGCGCTTATGTTTATATTCAAGCATCCCTGTGATAGAAAACATACGGTTGCTTCTGTACTTGTTCTTGCTTCTAACACTAGTTTGCCTTCCCTTCAGATATGAATAATGAATGCTGAAGGTGCTGTCTGAGTAATTTCTCACAGAAGTGCAAACAGCATTGTCTTCAGACAAACAGCACAGTATTTTACACTGATCTGTCTGTACTCACAGGAAGAAGAACTAGTTTGGCTTCAATATGGTATTGCCTGAGGGTAAATAGTTACTGTTGCTATGTTCAATGAGCTATACATGGCAAATGGCTTCTTTCTAGCAGCTTTCTTCCTTTTCATCAGCAATTCTTCAAAGGTGACACAGGCAGAAACCACATTGCTTTGCATGATCGCTGGTTTTTGCATGTGAACAGTAATACTCAGTGTTAAGACTCTTTGAGCACAAACACAATTGTACATGAGTTTCTCCAGCCCTTCTGCAGACATTTGTATACAACCATCACTGTATGCCATTGCCAACTGACACGAGACAATGCACATATGTTTCACATTTATCCTTAGCGCTTGCCACCTCAGGATTACTATTAATGATAATCTAGAGTGCCTATAGTTGTGAAAAAAAGGACAGGAATAGATGATTCAAAGTACAGATTTATCACAGAAAAATGTTACATATACAATTTCCAGGTATTATCATCAGAAAAAAAATCAAAGAAGATGCCTCACAGCGCTAACCCTAAAGATACTGTGACCTACAGAGCATAGCTATAGACCCTTCTCACACACCAACATTTTACCTGTACTAAACAATGTCTAATCAGACATAGGTGGTGATCAAATAACATATTGAACTAACTAAAATCAACAGCATACAGCCACACCTCGCACTGACAAAATTATTTCTGAATGCAACTTCTCTGCTCAGATGCAATGGATAATTATCACCATTTAAATAGGAATATTTTTAAATGGAGTAAAAATATACCAATACATGGCCACATTATTAAGCAGCAAACAGACTTTTACATCATATGTTCAAATAATAATAGGTTTCCTTTCTTATGCTTCAATGTTATGAGAAAATTCAAACATTCCTCACACAAAAACACAAAATTAGCTTGGCTACATTTTTACAATAAATAGGGTCAATCATCTCTCCTCTTTAAAAAGCAATCTCCTCTCCATCATTTGTTAATGTTTTAAGATCAGCTTAGCCCATAAAAGCTCCTGAAAGCTTGCTGGCAGATTGTTACAGCATTCCTTACATGGCCCTCATTCTAAATTACTCCTTTGAGAACTGAAAGACACAAGAAGGCAATAAAACATGAGAATTTGACATGTAAAATACTGGGGAAATGCACACACAGAGCCGGCGTCTAAGCAGGGGGTTCACCACCCGAGATCTGGAATGAGTTATAGAATTATCTGTGCTGCTAAAACTGACCTGCAATAGACACACGTGTTCGGGTGACCCAACGGACTAATCTATGTAGTAAAGAAGACAAAGTAATATGGCAACAAATGGGGGAGGGAGCACAAATGCAAGACAGGAGAGGCAAAGATGATTGGCATTCTTAGGGTGCTACAATTTGCTCCGACCTGAAGATTAAAAACAAACAGCAGAAAGTGGGATCAGTTCATCTGAGGCGGTCTTGACTCCAGCACTTCCAAGATCAGCGGTGCTTTTATCCCACGCCAAAAACAATAAAAAGAGTTGAGCTGGCTTCCAAAATCATATTGCCCGAACGAGACGAATTTTCAAAGCTGCAAATCATCACCCAGCAGTTTATGAGCGATCTCCAGCAAAAGCAAATCCCATTTTTCCTGTTGTTTAATTGATTACGTTGTTGATTTGTAGACACCGCTGAACCTGGGCAAATATTTGGGGTCTATAAATGAAAGCAGTCTTGGAGGGAACAGTTTTATATTGAAATATGAGAATTACAGACTGCAGAAAAAGACTAAATAATGGGATCTGTTGATTCAGAGTGAGTCTCAGGGGGTCTGAACTAAATTTCCTATTTTAAAATAGCCTATTACAAAACAGATGTCCTCTGGAGAAGGCTACAATCATATCTACAACAGGAATTGCTTTAGAGTAAATAAATCAAAACGTAGAACTATTATAAAATGAGTGATTCCCTTTATATTAAAAGGTGACAGAATTATAGTATTTAGTATTAAAACTTCCACTTCGAGACGTCCACTTTTCTAAGATTATAGTTGCATCTGTTGAGGCAGATGACCTATACCTCCTGGACAGGAGCTTGCAACCCCCCTCCAACCATTGGTTATTTTTCCTGGGGAAGATGAGCCTCGTTAGGGATACGGGTATCCAATATCCCAGACAACACGGTCCTCTCCTGGCTGGCACGCCTCATCAGTTTCATTATGCCTGGAGAGGAGCAGTTTATTTTCCTTGGTCCAGCTGCTGTGCGGAGTGTTTACTTACCAGATAGATGTGGTTTGGAGTGAATTACAGACGACGGCTTCTCGCTGGAAGCCGTGACCTCCTGCCCTCCAGGCTTTCTCCTCCGTCCTACTGCCAGAGCGGCCTCTCCGGTTTCCTTAACCGTTTGGTTCTTATAGAGTTCGGCTTCACGTGGTCAGTCTGTCTGTCAGTTCTAGTCATGTACTGCAGAAGGGGAGGAGAGTGGGAAACAGGAGAGATGCCTGGAGATTGTACAACACTCGCATATAATACGATTCTGCAATTCCATACATGGTTAACTGGACCCCTTTGCTAGGTACTGCTTCTTGATGGGAGTGTCACAGTTTCCTCTGTCAAATGTGAGGCTCCTGTAGAGCCATCACAGATGCAACAGTAAGATCAGTCATTTCTCTGGGAAGGTGTTTTGGGAAGCGCTTTTCTGGAATGGTTCAAGACATTCGTTGTAACGTTTATCCTAGGGTGAAAACATTTAATTCTGATGTTGCTTTACACCCCTTCCATTCTCACAGCATTACATCTCCTTGACTGTCTGTTGTTATAACCCATTTACATGTCCTTTCTTTGTTTTCACATCATCTTGCTGTATATGGCCTGGGTTTCAGAAACTGAAACTTACATATAAACTTATTGTTGTTGTCTAACAAACGGACTCTCTCCTTCACTTGAAGTCACAGTTATTCATCTCAAGAGCCCACAGTAGCTGTTATTCATCAGTCTGTTTTTGATTTGTACATGCCCAGGCAGTATACGTTTCCCCATAATGTCAGCTTTGGCTGAAATACTGTGCCCCTGTTGCAAACTAAAGTATGAAGCATGATGATCCAGGTCAGCACTACTGCTGTCACCCAGAACATACCAGTAGTCTGGAAGTTGCAAAACCTTGTTGAGCCAACCTTTCTCAAATGGTCTGTAGCAATTTGTGTTGTATTGTCATCGTACAGTAGCAGTTAATAACTCCCACAGAGAGAGGTATCCATGACTCTTAAAATATTGTCAGACAGGGGTCACTGGCTCAACATGACCACAGTGGCACAATTAGTCAAGAAGTCCTTCTGTTGTTACAGTGAGCAAAAGCAGACAAAGTGAGTGAATGTCTTATATTGTAGGGAGTGAGTGATTGGTGGAAAGGATATGGTAGCTAATAACTTTTATTAATGAAGGCTTCCTGCAAAGTACAGTGATGTGGGTGCTTTACAGGCCATTTTCTAACAAATTCTTTCCAGACTGGCACAGATGGAACTGCAGTATATGACCACATTAGCTTGGCTATTATATGGCAAGAGAGTGGCACAGTCACACGACTTTCAGATTATGGGTACAGAAATGTAAAACTTCTTAAAATCTAGTGCTGCTCTAGTGTCCTGTCACCATAGATAGCTGCTGGAATCTCCATGGTAGCTAAGAAAAACATGGTATCTCTGGGTCAGATAATCGGACTGTGACCCATATACAAAGTAAAGTAGAAATTCTGGTTACTGGAGTAGTCTCAGAGCATAGCTTCCAGGCATATAAGCATTATTACAGTAGTAATTTGAGTCTTGTTTTGTTAAACAATATTGATGTAAGACTGATGATTTTTCTTTTCATTGGGTTTCTGTTGGGGGCAGGCAGGTGTTCATTGTCGGGTATTAAATATTATGTTATTATGATATCTGGGCTGAAGTTTTCCCTCCAATTCTCTTTGTTTAGTTTAGTTTCTTTACTACTTGCCTGATTTGAATAAATGGCTTTGCCTGTAGCTGAAACTGAGTCTTGTGATTTTTTTCCTATACCTTTGGGGGTTAAAAAAAAGTTTTGCACAATGACAGGAGATTCACGTCACATGGAGTTGAGTAATTTTTTGGAAGAACTGGGTAATTATAATGGCTTTTACTGATGAAGACCTTCAGCAAAGAGCAGTGCTGAACATGCTTTTGAGGATATATGCTAATAATCTTTTCCCAGATTGACAAAGGGATGGGATCACACAGAATAGGTTGCAATATACCAGGAACGTAGCTTGGTCACACAGCTTCCTGGTTGCAGGAATAGATGAAGAAGGAATCAGTTGTAGCACTGTTCTAATGGTGAACACAGAGCAGTGCACTAAGTTTCTGCTTTACATTATATTGAAAACCTCCCCCACTAGAAATAACTCCAAGGCATTAACAGAGCAAGAGAAGGTTGTAGCTGTTTAACACCATTGCTTTACAGTCAAAAAACCCTGCTACTGGTTAATTTCAGCAGAAAGACAATTCCACAATAAAATTTGTAACAAAAATGTGTAAATTACCTTCCTCTCTCCTAGCTGGTTTTTTTCACACTTGAAAGATTAATTATGAAAATATGGGAATGTGGGCATTTACCAAATAAATTTATGGTCATCAAGATATATCTCGTTTAACGATACCAGTGATGGTCATCCCACTAGCTACCCCAATGGCTAGCTAGCGATTTATAGTCATATAATAATTTAGTTATACAATTGTTATACAGTAGTATAACAACATACAGTTGTAACAACGCAACAACAATAGGTAGCTGACTACCCAGCTTGTGGCTAGTTGTTTAATAAATGTTAGTCATTTTTCATTTTGTTAGTCATTTTTCATTTTGTATAAACATTTCTTAAGTTTATTAAAGGAAAAAGACAAAATTAATCACCACTGAATAAGATGATAAACAGATATAACTTATATACCATCAAAAGCATTAAAAGGCTTAGAGTGACTTGTAACAGAAATACCTTTTTAGTGTATATAAGAATACAGAAGTGAGTAAATTACAAAGGTAACAATATACCTTTTAGTTATGCGGTAACAGCATTGTTCTGTTTTATGTCTCATATTTATTATTATTTTTTAATAAGTGGTTCTTCACATAGTGTTTTATGATAGTTGTCTATATTTTGCACTGTGGGAAGGCACTGCAAATGGTAGAGGTATCATTTTATGACTAAGAACTCAGTATCTTTGGAGGCAATTTCCAGAATGAGGGAATCCTGGAATGTTTGGATTGAGGCCCTTGTCTGGGTCTCTGTTAGTATTATGCATATTATAATCAGAGTGCCTTGCGTGCCACTGATGTCCATGGATATTTAATATGGGTCTTTAGGTCCCTCCTCAGGTTATAACAGGCATAAGTGCATTATATTTGCATTTGCAGATTTAGGTCTAAATCTTAACCACAATGTGTATTTAGGAATCATTGATGTTTGTGTATCTTTCTGCTGGTACTGCCTGGCCTTAACTTTAACAACAATGTGTCCCATTGTTGTACTGGGCATTTCACAGCTGCAAATCATTAGCACCGTCATTGTTTCAGCAGTACATCTTCAATTATCTTCAATTAGAGGAGGTCCCATTATGCGGTACAGCTGAGTTCATTACAGCTGAATTCATCATGCTACCTGATGGGATATTGGAAAAGCACCAGATTTTACTCCCACCCAAAATGTAAATTAATGACTCATTTCAGTTTGCAACTACAGGGATGTGTCACCACAACATGGCAGAGGAAACCATGTGTAAAAAAATGCAGTGTGTTACCAAGATAATGACAAATCAATGATTTAAGGACCTTTTTAAGTGAAGAATTAATGCAGTTTGGCCATTTTCCTGAAGGGAGGGAGTGACAAAGTATTTCCACTGGAACTGTCGAGCACTATATGTGTGACATTTTGGAAAAGTAAGTGTCAAGCAGTCTCACATCAAAATAATGCACAATAATGATCATTTTAAAAATGGTTTGGCTATATGATGTATGCTCCAAATTTCATCATTAGGTTTTATTATCTTTTTTTTTTTAACATGGTTCTTCATTATAACCATGCTATCATTGTGTTGGAGGGTATTTAATGCATAAAAAACCTGCTTTAGAGGTTTCTACTTTGAGAAATGACCTGTTCACTATAAATTATATCTACAGTGGACCAGCTATCATTTGTTTATTGAATGTCTGACTTTGGCAGCAGTCTTCCTGCTCTCCTTTTGCATAGACAGCGTCCGAATTGAAATATCACATAACCTTTCAGGAAACCAAAAAAAAGCAAGTAGGACTCCTTGACTGATCTGATACTTTAAAAGTTTTTTTTACAAGATATTTACATTGTTGTGATTCGTCCATTGATGATGGATTGGTGCATCTCACCTGCAGTGCTCTGCTGAAAGGTTTGCTCTCAGGGCCTGAGAAAAATGTCTTAGACGCAGGTGAAAAACAGCAGCCATAGAAAAAAAAACTCTCCACATTCACATTCGTGCAGCATACCCTGGAAAAAAAGCTGCAAACAGATCGCCAGTTTGAACCCTAACACAGTATTGCTCCTTCTGTTCCAGTTTCCTATTATTCAGAATCCTGAGAGAGGAAGGGGGAGGCTGTCTAAGATGAGAAATCTAAGCGCTTCGCACGGCCGAGCCAGTGGAAGTGTTGAGCTGTGTAAACGAGTCCCCGGCTCCTTGATTCATCCCCTACGTGAGCTGGCTCAAACCGATCTGTAACCCACAGGCTGGAATGCGTGCCCTGTGACAGCAGAGGACCAGGGGGAATGCACATCACTCACAGAACCTCTGGATGGCTTTCCCCGTTGCCTGCTTCACGTCAGCACTCTCTTAGGTGCCACTGATTCCAGGCAGAGTTGTCCAGTTATCTTAGGTTGCGCTTGACAGAGGATTTCTCATCCCCGCTGGCACCCACGCCTGTCTACATTTCCCTGAATGCCTTGAGGGGTTTGTCCTCCCAGCTTTTATCCACGTTATGAAATTTTCTGTGATCCAAAATGCTTTTGAAATATAATGGGCCTCTCTTTCTTTCTTTCACAGAGCAAATCCTGCATATTTTGCAACCTAGAATACCTAGAATAGTTGTCCATAATGTGTTCAAGAAAGGCCGGGTTTTTCATTCGTGCTTACTCTTAAGATCAAAATTAAGATTACACGGAATCAATCTTGAAATAAGACACTGTGATTGTAATGTATGCAATATAAAGTAATTATTTAATATTGAAAGTGTATGTTTTAATGTTGCACATGCCATTTTTAATTTAATATTTTTTGTAAATTCCATCTGTATTCCAACAAACACACAATCCTCCTGATTCACTCAACTTCAGACATGCAAAAGGCAAAAATTATTGGAGTTCTGGTAGGGTGAAACATGAACTCTGATTACTGTGATATCATGTCTGACAAAACCTGTAGGCAATGTATTCAAACATGTTGATTTAATTGTTACCATATGAAATAATATGGAAATTGTTAGCCTTTGGTTCCAATTTCCAAAAACATCTTTTAAGGTGGAAACTCGGTCCACTGAATGGTCCATGCAGATTAGTTTTTGTCGTGACTTGTCGACAGCGTGACGGTATTTTTAGCCTTTTGTCTTATCTGGAGTGGGAGGAGTTTTTGAGGATGAATCCCAAGGTCAGGCTTCCTCATTAAGCACACCAGATGAGCTCCCAAACTATCTGTGTCTCAGTTTCCTTCTCCTGAGCTTTGCAGCTGAGATTTCTCCCAGAGTGGAAGTCAAGAGGTCTGCTTGAGTGGCTAAGGACATCAAGTTCCTGACAGGGACGCGGTCAGAGATCAGTAGTGTTTATCATCCATCATCCGCCCTCTTCATCTGATCCTGTTTGTGTTCATCAACTGTCTTCAACAGCAGTGTTGCAATTATTGCAGGGTATAGCTTTTTACAGAAACAGCATGACCAAATCATGCCACCAGCCAGCCCAAACTGTTGGATGAAATGCTACTGTTTGTACATATTGTTGGATAATGAAAGGACTTTCTTAGCCATGATTTTTAATTATCATCACATTTTCATTTTCATTGAAGGTATTATAAGTGGCATTTATTGTCAGAGGCAAAAGCTTGTGACAGAAATCTGGAATACAAAAAGTGCCTGATAAAAGCACATGTTTCTAGGACATACCCAGGGAATTCCAGGACCAGTTTCATCAATATTTCTGGGGCACTTTCTCTTTTGTAATCAATGCTGAAGAACTTGGAAGCTACCCAGAAAGACCTGGGTGATGGTCCATTTGCACAGCCTGAATCAGGCAACATTGTACATACAGTTGTTTCTTCTCCTTTTTAGCTGAGATGACACTGACTTTACACAGACTGCTCTTTGCTATGCACTCTCCCAACAACCTGCTTCATCAACACCATTGTCACAATATAGCATTGGATTCTGTGGAGTCTAAATTTACCTCATACACATTGCATTACTAAATTGCTCAGTAGACAGCTTTTCCCATGGTGAGAAAACTCATATTTTTACGCTATTATCCATTTATACAGCTGGCCATTTACCAAAGCATTTCAAGTTATGTACCTTGTTCAAGGGTACTGTAATAGCACCCCACCAGAGAGTAATGGCTTCTCTATGACTAGGCCAAGGCCAGTACCCAGTGCTACCCTTTCTGACATGTCATATGGTTCCTGGCCTCTATTCACAGAAGCTTACAAGACTAGGATGTCTCCTCAGGTTGACGTTCATCTGATTTGTTCCACATCTTTAGTTGTTACCGGAGTACTGACATCATGCAGACTGCAGCTTATCTCTTGCCACTAGATTTCATGACTGACTTCACAAGAGGCCCTGTTCAAAGTGCGGCCTGCGGTCCAACATACAACCACTTGGCCAAATAAAACCTCCTCTAAAGGCAACATAACTCAAAATTTTCCGCAGCCAATTTTTTACTGGCTCCTCCAGAAGGAGTCTGCTGAAAGTAAATATGGTTTGTTTCCATATAAACTCAAATACCTCCAGTGCGCTCATATACTGTGTGAACTGTAGAGGTCAGATTTAGTCTCCACCTTACTGTAGCTTTGGAAAAACAGATTGCTTTCTAAAATTGGTATGCAAATTCAGGGAAGCCTTCCAGTCTAAACACTTTGCATGACAACAAGGGCAAGGGCAGTAGGTTCAGCAGTCTGGCATGACAGAGCTGGTCTGGTTTAATGCGTTCCAGAACTCAGGCCTCTCAAAGCCTCAGAGAGTCTGGACAGTGTCCCCTATTCACAAGTCCTGCCCTGGGTTAGACAAAATGAAATTCATATATACACCCCTTATAGATGAACTATATCTGGGAAAAAAGAAAACACATTTCAGATATATATATACATATATGGAGATAGGCATTATAATACTGATTTTTAACTGATATATCTAAAGACAAATGGTCAGTTGTTTCAAACTGATGAAGTAAAAACACTGCAGCAAGGTGCAGTAGCTACAGTAATGTTCATATAACCTGGCTGTCTTACTTCTGGCTAATGTAGAATCTGACATTATAATTGCTGTGAATTGCAATGAACCGTATTTTAACAATTGGTCTTCCTATGGTCTCTCATTAATAATGTTCCTAGAATCTACACCATTTCCGTTCACAGGATATTGCTCATTGGTTAAAATTATTCGTAAATAAGCTATAAAAGGTATATTTTAGCACTAGACGTACACTTTCACGGCCAAACTTGAATTCTCACCAGGGACGCATAAGCACTTCGGTAATCAGTCATTCCCTTCCCAGCTGCTGTGCTAACAAAATGAATTACCACACACTTAAGCAATTAGTTGTGATTCATTTGAGATTTAATTTGAGTTGTCGCTGAGCATGATGCAGGACAATAATGATTTACATATACTATGCTGTGTGCTATGGCACGGGGTCTCTCCAATATTACCATGATTTCCTAACAGTCTTCACTTCTTTGCAAGGACTGTGTGGCATACATGAAAGGGTCAGGCAATGTATTCATGCGATACACTATTCGTATAGTATTACAGTACTTTTTCTTCACTTGATTGCAAAGCAAAGCCCCTGTTGAAAAGCGTTTTAAGTGTGTCAAGTGTTTGAAAGATGCAGGTCAGCTGTGAAGAGACGGGCAGTGGATAATTCAATAGAACCCCAAAATGGCATAAATCAGTGTAAAACAAAGTCATAAAGTCTGCTCTCCCACAGAGCTGTAAGTGGGGATCTCAGTTAATCTTCTTTTCTTCTTTTCTTAGAATTTTTACAGGACTTTTAATCAGAAACTTAAATGTCAAACTATTATAATCAGACAAAGTAGTTGTCATTGAAAAATGAAAACAGTAAGATGTACCGTATTGAATGTTTTGTCTATATAACAAAGCTGTGATCTCTCCATCAATAATATCTGTGATGTTTATTGCCAGCCAGACAATATGTTCTGACATGGATTAGGACTTATACTGATGACATTGTTTGGTACTACAGTGCTTTATGAAGAACATCCTCAAACATTCTGAAGGACTTTTATCTGCTGAGTGATCTTAAAAAATCTTGTTTTAGATTATGTCCGTCAGATATGAATATATATCACGCATTCTCCTTGAACTAAAGACATCTTTCAAAACGAAAAAATTTACCAATGAACATCCTGAACATTTGAATAACATGAACAGATATAATACAAAGAGGCTTGTCATGTAATGTAAGTGTGGACTGCATGAATATTTGCAGGTTATGAAAATCAGCCCTAGGAAAGGCAAATGACTGCATATTTGTGAGGGTCATGAATGACGCCGGATAGTGCATTGACTTTTTGCGGTGCTCCTGCGGGTTTGGACCTTTGCGCAATGTAACCATGATAGTTCTGAGCTCTTTCTGTTTGGTCTGACCAGAGTCCCAGGCCTTTCCCACATAACTGTCTTCTATCCACATCCATTGCGACACCACCATGCAAACACAGGAGTTCATTGCCAATTCCCACCAGGAGTGAACACGAAGATCAAGGCCACAGCTTCTAAGTTGTTTTCAGAGGACAGATAGCTTCATCTGGTGTTCATCAGAGCTCACAGTTACTCTGGAACAGGGGATATCAGACAAAAATTCAGACCATTCTACCAAAACGCACCCTCAGAGAAAATATCTGTGATTGCACAATATGTGCAGCACATTAATACTCTTGTGCTGCAACCATGATTTCTACCTTTTCTCTAATTACCAAATGTACCAGGCTATTCTCCTGTCTACAAGGAATTCAGACTTGCCCAATCAGGTACAAAGGAACTTTAATCTTAGGGATTTTAGGAACTTCAAATACCCTAAAGCACAGAATGCGTCTGATTTATAAGAGCTTAACCCAAGGATAACACCAAGGACAGAGAATATGAGAGAAAGAGAGGGGCAGAATTGTACAGGCTACATGTGACACACAGTACAAGAGAGAAAAACAATGTACAAAGAATGTCATGGTGTGTAGAACTACCCACAAAACAATTACAAAAACATCCCCACAAACATTTTACACTTCAAACACAAAAAAACCACACAAACTGCTACAAATCCTGAAGGGAGAACACAATTCAGTCTAGATGGGCAATGTGGGCACCACAATGTACACAACAGAGGAACGTTAACTGTTAATGTAATCAAAATGTTAGCATTGCAATTATATTAATTTGTGCATTTGTGTGAAATGGCACAAAGCACTTTCTCAAAAGACTTCATAGAATGACAATCGGAAAAGTGAAAGGTGTAATATAGCTTTAAGTAAATAGTAGATCTGACTGCTCTCTACCTAAACCTTGTCCATGCCTCTCCGTAATTCTGAAGCCATAGCACTGTAACAGACAGAACACTGAAAGTACTGAATTGTGCTGTGACCTTAACTTGAGGATTGTACACTGGCTAAGTCATAAAACAGCAAGTAATGTTTAGAATGAAAGCCCCCCAAGGAGTAAAACAACTGCTCGGCAGGAAATTACACATGCATTTTTGGCTTCATCAGCGCACCAAAGACTCACAAAAACAAAAAACGAAACGTTTAGATCGGAAGTCGGATACAAGAAAATGAATAATTGCTTTCAAGAGGGGCGTAATTGAGTCTTAAAAGGAACACAGTGTTTCAAACCCTCCAATGGGGCTAAGGAATCATCGAGGAATCTTATAAGATTTATCCATCTCCCTCGAGTACTGTCAATCTTTAATCAAACTACAGTCGTATATATATCTGTATATTCATATGTATATATGCATATAAAATACCATTAATCACTTTGTTACTGCTGTCCAGATTTGGTCAGTTTTGTCCATCTTCAATAATTATCTGTGCATATTAATACACATATCAACAATTGGCTGAACATTGTATTATTTTTCATCATGAGTTTATCATTTTATCAATTATCTTTACCATACACATGCATAGTATCATTATCTTACACATACGTAGTAGAATGTGTTTTCCTGTTGCCACAGATTTTAGCTGTAAATAAAGATGAAGATTACTGCAAAAAATCAATAAAGATTTTAAATATAGCCTGACTACACACAGCTGTCATCCGTGGAGTGACTGTCAAAGAGACACAGAATTTTGATCCAGCCTTGCAATGCTATTATTCTGTCATATGGAAAATGAAACACATATGCATTGTCTGGAGCATGCATAAATTCAAAACCACTTTTGCGCAACTTTCTTTGATGATCAAACCTACACATTGTATGAGAATGTGCATTTAATGTACACTGTTTAGACATGCGTGTGTACATGCATGCTCAGTAAATGGATATCCCAGGACTTTCTAAGTGTGTGTGATGTCCTGGCAAAGCACCCATCAGCTGATAAAAGCAGACAAGCGTTCAAGATCAGGCCTCTTGCTATACCCCAGAGGGACAACAGCACAGGGACAGACCCTATTTCTGACAGTACTTGTCAGAAAGTTAGATTTGTGTTCATTTAATTTTTTACAGATTTTTCCTAAAATAATTTTAGAGCCAAAGATTGGTTTATTTAGGTATTTCATGACCTCTCGATATTTCTGTGAATAATTTTCATGTTTTTACATGGAATTGAGACGATATTTAGAACATGCTTCAAATCTTGTACCACAGAGTATATTTTTCAAGGTTTAAACAAGATGTTTTTCTGTCTCCAAGAATACACTCCTGCCCCCATTAAACCACAATTAGCATTTTTTAAATAACCTCTCCATCATACTACTTTTATTACTGAAGTGCAGGCCACATATATTTCAAATGCGCACACACACACATGAGTGCACCCACATACACACACACACACACACACACACACACACACACACACACACACACACACACACACATAGTCTCACCTCTGCTCTGACATTCTGGTCTTTTCCCAAGTAAAACAGCCCGTCATTAAAGACACCTGTAAAGTTCCTCTTTGGGTTTAGTGACTTAATCCACTAAATGGCAGGGTGTGGAACAGCCTTGGCAATGGGAACATGCTAATTGGACACTTCATTGCTCTCTCCCCAAGAACATTTTCATGGAGAGCCATTCATTTTTTTGGCATGACAGACACCTGAGACGTGTACAGCCTGTTTCTGCATGGTACAGTAAATCTCCAAATAAAACAGTCCTTCACACACTTCTGTTGAATAACTACATGGAAACAGAAAATAGAGAAGTTATGTAACTGAACCTTCCATCTTGTGCTATAAGTAGGGTGCAGAGTTACCGTAATGCAAACAATGCCCTTTGTCTCCCATCATCTCAGACATGGCTCACATTCAAACGGTTGTCAACTTGATGGCTTGAATATGTGGCAGTCTGTTTCCAAGGCTGGTATACACAGACACCATTGGAGCAAGATTCTTATGGAGATTAAAGGTAAGTCTCATTGCCATTGCATTATTGCAGTAAATGAGTGTATTGTCTTATTGCAGTAGGACGTATTAAAAATAATGACAGGATTTCTTCCAAATGCTCATCCCAAAATTCAACCTCATTTTGCACTACTACTTTCACAAAAATGCTTTTTATGGTAAGTTACTATAGCTTTAACACAATATTTTTAACCATTCTTTTCTTGATGCTGAAGTATACACAGAAGTATACTCTCTTTGAGGTTCCCTTTAAGTGAACAATTAGCTCTTCTTTTCCTCTAAGTACAGGTTTGCTGTGTTGAGGGCCCTGGACAACAAAAAAAAAACTCCAGGACTGATGTGTAGATTATAAGAATGGTGGAGGCACAGCCATTTTGGAACCCTGGAGAGGAGGGTGGTGGACAGGAGGGGCAGAGAGTGAGGGCCAGGTGAGGTAACAGAGGCCTGACAGGCAGACAATAGAAGGAAGGAGAGAAACACAATGCAGTGAACACAGAGGTGAGGAGAGTAAAAGAGGGCATGTAAAAATGAGATTTAAAATGAAGCGGATACCCTACCATATCTGGGGAAATCCATGTCTTTGAGCTGGAGTCAATCAATATTTGCCCTTACCTTTGACCCACAATTAAATGCATTTTTTCCTTTATATACACAGGTTGGTGAGTTCAGAAATGAAAAGAGAGAATTCATTAAACAGAGAATTGCAGAAAACTAACACCTGAGTTTATTTGGTGATCAAACATGAGGTCAAATGTTGATTGAATTCTGCAGCCTTTGTTACAGAGAGGGAAAACAGTAAATGTTTTAAGGAAAACCTAAATCAGGACTAGAATTTTCATTTCTGCTCTCATCATATATGACCTGGTAGAGGACAATTGTACAGGATGGTTGAAAACATAATAAAAGACCACCTCCATCCCAAGTAACCAGCTTCTCCTACAATGGATTGACTGGTATTTACTATCCATATTGTTGATGGCAGAAATTAAAAACAGAGCTTTAGATAAGGATACTAATAAAGACACAGAATGTTAATTAGGCTACTCTATAATCATTGCAGATACTTTGGCTTGGGTCTACTTCCATGTTTTGATCACAGAGAAGCATTGTTTGCTCTGGCAGTAGAGTTGTAATACAATACGTCTAAAATGACAGACATTCAATGTCACCATGACAGCACAGCTAGGCCCAAAGGTTTATGACAGTAAACTATTGTAAATGAATTCTAATGTAAACTTGAAGCATGGGCAATAATTATTTTGTCACATTGATCATCCCTTTTTCTCTTTGGCTTCCTTTAGCCTGATTACTGCGACAGAATTGCTGGCAATCTATACTGATATGTTCATTTTCTTTAGCTTTGATTGTTTATAACATGACTTTTTATTATTGCATTTAGTACTAGAGTTCTGTTAAAATAATATGATTGTATATTATATGTATTTAAACATTTATGTGTGTTTTAAAGCTGACCAACATCCTTATTAGTTTTATTTTTTCACTGTCTTTGCTGGAGACTGCCCAGGAACTGCACATAAAATCCAAATCTCAATACATTAAATCATATATGAAATTCATTCATGTAAGAAAACATACACAGACGATGTTTAATAACAGACATCCTAAGTTAAAACAAATAATAATAAATGACAACAAACAGGGCATACAAGATCATCAGAGAGCTATAAATTGCTTTAGCAGTGTAACCAACATTGGGATGTGGAGAAACAGCTGTACAGAAATGTAAAATTATTCTAACAATCAAGGCATTCAGTGTGCATATGCATTGCTTGGGTTTGCCTCCTCTCTCTCTACACCCATAAAAGGATTTAAATGTGTTCCTCACATCAGCTGAAACCTGATTCTTAAGTATGGAGAGAGAAACAAAGATACTGCTGAATAGATTGTGATGGAGTTACCATATTGGGAGCTTTTCCAGCCCACTTGAGAGATATTAAATCTTTTCCCCCCTCTATGTTTGTTCAGTCTCATTAAAAACACATTTCAGCTGGTCATCTGTCTCAAGGAAAATGTCTAAAAATACACAAATTATTAATGATTCAGGAGGCAGATTACAGTTATTAATGCTGTTTATAGTACAGACCATTGCAAATGTCCAGGCCACAAATCTTTAGCATTGCTCTGCTATCTCAATGTCTTCATATTTAAAGTGAAATTGTCCAGCTTTTCTGTGAAAATAAACAGATCCTCCATTATTCAGAGGTGTGCATTTTCAGTCCGCTGTAATATTGTTATATGTTAGATCATGGCAACACAAGAGAACACCTTGAACAAAACATTCAATAATATGGCCAAGTCTTAATTTTCTAATGATGCAAATATTCATCAGAGTGTTACCTGAAAAAAGACAATCTTGGTGTTGCATTTTGACTCTCATCATTGTTATGAATTTTCATTACTATGAACTGGAGAACCACATTAAAACTAATAGGAGTATTGAATTCCACATCACTGGAGTGAGATTACAATAACAGCACAGCATTGATGCATTGACATGTGCTTCTGTATACCTTTTGTGCTGAACTGAAGTGAACTGAACTGAACAAGAAAAACTCAACGGATTTGTGTTCACTTTTTGTGGGAGCTACATCCAGAATGATGTAATCCACTTGTGTCTGATTGTGTAGTGACAGTGAAGTCTGGGCAATAACAGGTGACTCTCATTTGCCTAAATATCCACTTTGAGAAAAAGTACATTTTACCTGTGTGGTTACCCCACAATGGGGCATTGGGCCAGCTACCTCTTGTTCGGGTTAAGATTAACGATGTACCTCATGCAAAGGGACAGTCTGTTGCAAGAAGCACCATGAATCCAGATTGGGCTACCACTAGTAATGCCACTGACCGAGTTTTGGAGCCACTGTCATCGGGTCAAGATTAACACAAGGCCTCCATCAGCCTTCCCCATTCAGTTATTCACCTTTTCAATTTCAGTAAAAATTCAATACATTTAGGCCATCTCCACACATACACGGGTATTTTTTAAAACGGGGGTTTTCCTCCTTCGTTCTTAAAAAAATCTCCATCCACACGAAAACGCAAACACACGCTGTCAAGAGCATGCCAAACCAACAGGTGGCGATATAACCCTAACCGTAAAGCCATGTTGGCCAATCAGAAGCCTGAAAAAAGTTATTACGCCGCACACTCTGACATCACAAGCCAAACACTCTGTTTTCCCTGTCTACATGTCAACAGTGAAAACGGAGTTTCTGAAAATCTTCACCCTGGAAGGCGTTTTGCAAAAGATCCGTTTTCAGTGACCTAAAACGGCGTTTGCGTGTGGACGAAAGGCCAAAATGCACAGAAAAAGCTACGTTTTAAAAAATACCCGTGTACGTGTGGACAGAGCCTTAGTTAGTTACATTTAGTCATTCAGCAGATGCTCTTAACCAGAACAACGTACAAAATTGCATACAAAAAGATTAGGTTAAAAGCAAAGACAGTACCAAATCATCAGAATCGCCATGACATCATATCATACAATGACATCATATCTAATGTGAAGTAAAGTGAGACTGCGGGATCTCTAAAGACTCATCTCTGTGAACTTCAGCTGGGTTTGTGCGGATAGTCTACTGTCTGTTCTGCCTGGCACCTCACCCAGAGTCAGCAGCACAGTGTTACCAGACATGTGATTAGCTTTGATAGTATTATTCGCTTTATGGAATAATTGGTTGCATTAGCTTAACAGTTTTAGCAATTGTGAATCATAGTGCTTGCACTTTGAGGTTTGTTCGTATTGTATTTTGGTACTTTACACTATGCTCCGAAACTGTATTTGCAGTTGCAATACTGTGTAAGTCAGCCTGAGGTCTGTCTGCCAAATGAGGGGAAAAAAATGAGGGGACATAGCATGAGCAACCTAATGAGCTATAGTAAACAAAACATTTAACAAAAATTTGCCATAAACAACACAGAAAGATCGATTACTTCTATTAAAATTGTAATAATGCACTGCATTTTTTCTCATAGCATAAACATGCTTACAGGAAGTACACTTTAAAGGGCACCTATGACATTTCTCCAATAAATGATTCTCTAGATTTAAACCTGGAATTAATTTGACATTTTCAGGAGAACGTCTATCAGAATTTGAGGGTAAGTGCTCAGTTGGACATACAATACTAACCACACACCAAATGAATTGTCCTTATCAACAGATGCCTGGTGTGTCCAAAAGGATACATCCCCTTTTTTCAAATAATATATGAGATTTGTATTGACACCATATATTTAAAAGGAAATATACCTCTGATCATGGCAAACCGGTAAGATCTTACAGAAGTGGTGTAGCTATTGTGTACATAAGTAAAGCATGAACCTTGCTGCCACAGTACTTTCTAGCTGAATCAGAAAATTATCCTGGCTCTAACAGACAATAGATGAGTCCTCATTGTAGCACAAAACTGATCCTCTGACCCATAAGTTACATTTGTGAACCCTGTCTGTAATTACACCAGCGACAGAACTATTGTGGTTACATGGTAATTAAACTCTAGCTTTGTAATCACAGTGCATTTGCTATGTACTTACTGCCCGCTAAATGGTATGTTTGACCTGGTTTAGTGTCAGGTTAAGATGAGTCAAACCTTCAGCTCAACATAGATAGTGCCACCGTTTGTGGGCCGTGGTCTCCAATCAACAAGTAGTGAGCATGCCAACTTCAAAGACCCGGACACATAACCCCATAACTTTGATTTCATTTTCGTTTTTTGTTATTGAAGTATCAAAGTGTTTCACGAGTGATTTCGCAGACACCGATTAGCTCTAATCTTGCAGTATGTAATGTTGTTTTAGATCAGCGATGTCGAGAACAATTGCTTTTCTTGGCTCGTGAAGTTGGCCCTTTCAGCCCTTTTAGCATGAAGGGCATTAGCGAGCTCACCAGCTGAGCAGCTTGATTCCCTGAGAGAGAAATGAGTAATAAATAGATGATGTCATGCACAGTGCACTGGGTCTCAAAAAGCCCCAATCAAATCAGCCAAAATCTGAGCCTTTGAGAAGGAAGCATTACAAATCTAAATGCTTTGATTGTACAAATTCAGAGAAGGCAAAAGAAAAACATCTTGAAGCTTACACAAACAGCATTGTTTCAGAAGATTCAGTTTCAAACTTCCAATTTGTATTTGTGCAAAGCGATATATATATCACATCGTGCTTCAGGCACATTAGCTGAAAGTTGCGCCTTTGAGAACGAAAACACTTTGTACTCTCCCTAAAAGCTTTGATTTCATTAGTGCAACTGACTGAGACAGTACAATAAATACACAAACAGCATCATTTCAGGAGATCCAGTTTCACTCATCTGTACCCATGCAAAGAGACACATCCATCACGCTGTCCGTGTGTGGTGGCCAGCCCTTCAGCATCTGTTCATATTGACGCTAAACTTCAAGAAACTCAGGGAGTAACTGAAGCCTTGTACGCACCGCTGAATGTTGATGCGGTGAGCGATCAGTGCTGTTATTGGATACTTGATCTTTCCCAGGGAAAGGATTCAATATCAGCAGAGGCTTCCTGTTCTCATAAATCAAAATAAGGGGGACTCTCTGACTCAGGCCTAACACTGATGTTGAATTCAATTTCTGCGCTTAATCAATCTCCCACTGCATGGTCAGACTCTATCAGCCTACCCCTCTAAGTGCTGGAACATGCTCTGCATTGCATTTGTTTTGACTTGCAACTTATATTTTTTTCTTTATTTGCTTTCCCCACAGCTATTCTGCTGGCTCAACTTTTTTATGCTAGTATTCAGGACTTTTAACCATAATCCATTGCCAGCTAAAATCAAAACACATTGCTGTGTTATACTGCAGGCAGACTCCATTAAGCCACAATAAAATGTTGATTCCTGCCTATGAAACTAAACATAGATTCTTTCATGTTTTGAATGAGATAGATTCTTTTATGTTTTGACTGGATCTTTTGTGTTAAACCATACCATTTTTCTTTTGATAGGTGCCTTAATCAGGCATATTCCCTCTAAATTAAATGGTGAATTAGCTTCAAAGAGCAACCGATTCTTAAGAGATTCATTCAAGAGCTGCAGTAGTTTGTCTATGGAGAGCATTTTATCATTTAACACAATGGCAACAGTGTCTCATGCAACACAAAATGTTTATATGATTTAACGTTTTTGCTCAGTAGACATGAGTCATTTGTCAGTAAACTGTTGCACTGGGACCAAACTTGTGTGGGTGTGCAAAAGGTTTATGTAACACACTTGCCACGAAGGAGTCATTTGCATGGCAAGAGGATGTTATTTATGGAAAATTCAACAAAATAAAATGTTACATTTTTACACCCACAAATTTACACCATGCACATAGTCCAGCAAATTTACACCATGCACATAGTCCAGCATTACAAAACATTCATTCATCAACACAAACAAATGAAAAGCAGAAATTGATGAAGTTTTTAAAACTGCCATCAGCCACTTTACTGCAGATCAAGGCTTTGAGGCTGTGTATAATCGTTATGCAAAACCCAGTTCATTGAAATGAGTGTGATGTTGGCATATTTCAACTTTCATTTACTGGGTAGGAAATGAGTATCAGACTTTCAGATGTTGAAATAATTCAAAATGGGAGGTGGGAACATGCATTCTTCTATGGTTCAGGTTGCTGTGAAGCTTTACATGAATGTATGCTTCAGAGGTGAGTGTTTTTCTTCCGTACACATCCATACCTCTCCATAAGAACGCCCATGCCTGTGCTAAGATATGAATGCTTGACTTTGTTCTCGCATCGTGGCAGGCTGCAGCCGAACAGGAGTCCCAGAGTCCAGGAGAAGGGGTAAGACAGCCGTGGCGCCCGACGCTTGGAGTTCCGGAACCGCTCACCACAAGCCCGGTGGTGCGCAAGTCACCCGGTGCGCTCAGGTTGGTGGCGAAAGCCAGTGTCATTTCTGTGTTATTTTTAATGGTAGACGGGTCGGGTTTGAGTAGCTCGGGGGCTTGCTCAGTCTCCGGGACCCCAAAGGGACTCATTTCTCAAATAAACTCTCCATTGCCAGTTTGACAGAGATGCTTGTCAAACAAAGAGTCTTTTTTTTAAGAGGAGCGGGGGGTGGGGGATGGGGGAGGAATTTCATCTTAGTCTCAAAATGAAACCAGAAGTGGAGCGTATTTGGCTTGTATGGAATTACAGTCTTTCTTCCCAGCGGACTGTGCAGCCAGGAGCGGTTCTGCAAAGGCTGGGGGTGGGGGGGCAATTGGGCAGTTTCTCCTTCAGCTCCCCACACAAAGGTAGCTTTCTTTCCTATACCCCTCGCTTTCCTACGGTACCTCCCATTCCCAGTAAAACTCCTTCCTGACATGGTTCATTGAAAGCTGAGTGAGTCAATAGTGAAGGAGTTACTTCGTAAAATAGCAAATCCACAGACTCTGAAGGTTAGTCCTATAAACCTCTGCCAGACCCCCCCAGGCCAGGTGTCCACCATGGGAATATGAACCCCCCTGCTTTAGGGCTGTAGATTACAGGGATAAAGTAATGTTCCACTGAACCAGTAAGATAGAACAGAATCACCTCTATTCTATTCTATTCTATTCTATTCTATTCTATTCTATTTTTATTTGATTTCATTTGATTTGAATCTGTTCTATTCTGTTCCAGCACTGGTGACATGCATTGACTGACAGTCAGGTTTCATAATGACATAATTTGCCTATGCCAGCTGCAATAGTGTCAGTAGTTAAATAGTTAAATTAATGTAGTAGTTAAATTAATGTAGTTAAATTAATGATTTAATATGGTGCCATGAGAGGGTAAAACTTGAGGAAAGTGTCTGTTTGACCGAATCAAGAATTCATCAGTCATTTATCACCGGCCCCTTACTGGGGCCACTGTCTTGGTGTCTGCCTTTTACATCCAACAAAACTCTTTGCCTGAGGTTCATTTCCACATGTCATTTAGATCCGTCCCCAATGCAATTTGTGAGGCACCACCAAACCCAGAGTACACACAGAAGAGAAATTAGAACTTGTCACAGCTGCAAACCACTTAATTGACAGTCATAATGGTGAGGGCTTTATCCGTGCATAGGCGGAGTTTGCGGGGAGGCGGGGGGACATTGAGTCTAAAATAGGTACAATAAAAAATATTTCTTGTATATATATATATATATATATATATATATATATATATATATAGTAATGCAATAAAATAAAATGATTGTTAGAAATAAATCTGAATTCTATTATGTTTGGTTTTGTACTGAATTCATTTTTGAGCCTTCACATTAAGGACGACATAACAGGAAACCTATCACCTGAGAAGATAGTGGACATGTACGCGGGACGCAAAAAAGTGTCCTAGGTAGGACACTGGTTATTTAATATATATATTTTACAAGCCTACTGTAACAACAGGCGACACTGTTGCTGAGCATTTTCTAATTGTGTGCATGTGTGCGCGCTATACGTTGGATATGAGTTAGTATGCATATTTAATAGTTTTCAATTTAACACGAAATTAGTTCATGTGTATACTAAATGTTTTAAAAGGGTACATGGAAAATGAAAGCCTAACATTATAATATAAACAAATTGATATTTCACTTTTAACAGACTTTAACTTTATGGTTGCCAGTGCGCTTCAGTTGTGTGCGCTCATGTGTGAAAGACAAATACCCTACGTAAGCCTATGTGTGATATAGTACAAAGTGGTCAGAAACTGATTCGTGAAACTGTGTTGTTTGGCTTTATGGCAAGCTTGGCACTATTGTGTTCTGTTACCGTATGTATATGCGCAACATGCCATGCAATAGTTGGACTGTGTACTGATGTCAGTTAAAAATGTTTGCCCCCAATGGATAAAAGTACTGTTAACGACCTAAATACCACAGTGCCACTCACTTCACTTTATATGTGCCTGCTGCTCTGCACAGGCAAACCTCTCAGCGGCTTGGCTACATCATCAATGACATTCCAACAGTTGCAGAATAGAGTATTTAAGAGACAGAGATTATGTACACACATATACACACACCACATGTGCGACATGATATGCATAACCCAGGTATATTCACACAGTATGGGAGTGAGCTTCCATATTTTCAAATATGTATTTTTTTCCTGCTATACTTATTGCACAGCACTGTACTCTGTAACTTTGTATTGACTGATTCAGGATATTAAAAATACTGTATATATATGTACATATGTTCCATGTACATTGAGCCTGGCAAAAGTAATAATAATACAAGTATTTTTTGTTCCTTTTACATGTAACGAATAAGAGGTTGTTCTTCAGCCTGTGACAACTTTTCCTCTGAGGACAAATCAGAATAATAATAGTACCAACAGCTAATCATTCTGTAATGTTTCCATTTTCATTCCAGTTATTTTAATGGTTATATGTCTAATCTTGTAATTCTGGATGGACTGTGTAGCAAAGAGAAGAACGAATATTCTTTCTCCCTTATGTCATTACAGACTCGCAGACTATCCAATTATTGTTACAAAGTGGGAAACACAGGCAAGAGGTCTGAAGCCAGAGATACCGTCTCCTCTCTGTCTATATCTTTTCTGTCCACTATCTTCTATATTACAGGGAGAAACATTGCGAAATAGACACCTTTATTTGTACGCATGTATTTAGCACAAACCACTAATGCACCAAATATCCTTTACACAGGCCTTCACATAGCGGAGTAGCTGCCAAAAATTCCGCTATGTATTCATATCAATCAAAAAGAAAAAAACTGCATTTACAGTATGCCCCCAGGGGCAGAACAGTGAAACACCTGTTCTCCACCTGTTTTTGTTTTTTTGTTTTTTTGGCTTTTCCCCAAGATACCAGGGTAACTTAAAATCTCAAGCCTCAGTCAATCGTTTACACTTTCCAAGTCTTTGTTGTGAGTGGGCTAGTGTCAGTACTCTTCTGTATAAATTTCTTGTGTTATATTTCACTAGCATCTCACTAATTCAGACATGTATGATGCAAGCATTTAATAAATGGCCTCTACAGGCACGATTACTTTATTTGCATTTGCAGCTGCACAAACTATACTTCTCTGACATTATTGAATGGACTTGTCCATTATAAAACAGTATAATATTGCTATGAGAAGAGAGAAAAAAATAACTTTTGGTATATGGCTGCCATATGATGCTTTATTTTCTTTATTCATTTACAATTCAACAGGTGCTCCCTTCAGGAATGTGTGACATTGATAAGCTAATTTTCTGTTGACATCAATGGCCTTTTTGTGTTTTGACAATAATGGTTCCATGTCCAAGTGATTTTAAGAGCTTCTCCACTTTGTTTTATTTCCCATAGGAAACTACCATTTAGACCAATGTAAAAATACAGGTGCACAGAATATGGCCTCAACCTACAATTTTGACAGGTTACATCTTTTTACAAAACTGTCCATATTTCCCAACCTCTGATTTTTTTGGCTCTTGCTGTAAAGTAAATAGTCTTTTCATGAATAAACATCCTTGATGAAAAAGATGGATAATGACTGTAATCATGATAATGACAGCCAAACTAGCTTTGCCTTTAGATCAGCTGATATATTTTTGCTATGAATAGAGTAGCCATTAAAACTGAGCTGTTGGAAGGCCCATGGGTCTTTATTTACTGCTATTCAAAACCATGGCACAGTAATAAAATCAAAGGAGACATTTCTCTAGAAACACATTTTTAGCCTGAAGCAGTGAGGTAAACAAAAGAATGCTTTGACCCCCTGTCCCAAAATCCCCAGCCCCACACAATCCCACTTCCAATCACAACGGGCACTTCCTTTCTTTCTTCTTATTCTTTAAGCTTTCTTTATCCCAGTCCATCAGTCTGAAAGTAGTTTTGATTTGAACAACCAGAGATAGTCAGTAACAGCCCTAAACCACATTACAAACACCTGAGGGAGTGAGACTGAAACCTGGGCAGTGATAAGGAGGTATCACTGAAGTGAACTGTTATGAGATCAGTTAGGAGGATAAGAAATGGCAGCACAGACAAGGTGGTGTCTCAGAGGATATGAGTGTCTTTTGGAGATGTTTTGCTTGGAGAGGATTTGAGGCCTCACACAAGGCGGGGGGAGCAAGGGACATTCTATCACTCCAGGGTCCAGGGTTCCTCCGTGACAGGAAGTGAGGTCAGCCCCCGAACGCCGCGAGATGACCGCGACCACCGTATTTGTTTGTTTACGCTGCATCTTTGCTAGAGCGGAAAGGCATCCTGTGATTTATTTTGTACTGCTCTGGGGTCAGTCCCATAGGAAGGAGGCAGGATACAGATTTCTAAACACAGCAGCCCAGCCTTTCTCTCTCAAAACTGGGACTGGTTTACGGCACGGCGCCTATTTCTCAATGAGCTGTATTTAACCTGGTGAGGCACCACCTTAGGATTTAGGGCTAGGCTGGCCCTAACGGCTGTCTGTGACTCCCGGTGATCATGGTCAGGAAGTAATATATTACTGAGGAGACCCTAGTCCAGTGTGGCTGAGTAATCCTACGCTGTGTGATTGTGGTCGGAGGAGATGCTGTGTTTTCTCACAACCGCAAATGATGTACATTAAACCGGAACCTGTGTGTTAGAGATTGTTACTTAGCATTAACTAAATTGCTGTGGTTTTCTGCACTGTTTCTGAAAGAATTAGAGTGTCTTCAGTGTATTGCTTCTTTGCAAGACTTTGTTTCCAGGCTATATCCAAAATAGCTATATTATAACAAAGTGATAGCAGAGAGACTGTTCCTTGTTTTTGCCCATCAGAAGAGCTAGAAAGCAAGTAGAAAGCCTTCTAGCTCACCACTTAACTAAATGTTCTTTGCATGCTATGAATGTGGAAATATTACATTACATTTTCTGAGGCAGATACTCCTGCCCAGAGCAATTTACACATAGCTTACATCTTCTACATGGTAACAATTTAGCTGGCATTTACAGAGGCAATTCAGGTAAACCAAAAGCAACTACATTGCCCTGCTCCTTACCCCTATGCCACAATGCTGGACATTATTGGGGTGGTGCTCTTAATCTCTAAATACATTTAATAATACCTGGCCACATTGATAATGGGTCACTAGATATATTCAATTTTATAACAGAAAAAAGAAGGGGCACTGATATCACTCTCCCTGCAAAAGGCTCCTGTACAAGCAAGCTGTAAATGTAACTACCACATTTGTGGGTAGGGGATAATCACAAGTGTGCTGTTGGTAAATTTGAGGGCCGTGGTTTATTGCAAATGTGTGGTTTGTACTTATTCGCCACCAAATGTCTGCACAAACCAGACTTAGAAATGATGTGGACTGCCTGTTGCTGTGCAACAGTTGTCACAAGTGTTGACACCAGAAAATGTTGTTCCTTGGTCTTTGGCTTTGAAACTTTGGCTTAAAAAAAAATAAAACAAAGAACGAGACTTGTCTTGCACTGCCGGTGGAGACTGGAGACAGGACCTGTTAGCCTTGGAGTTGAGTAGGTATTTTAAGTGAAGCTCTGTAGATATATAACTGCCACATCACCCGGCCTTCCTGCTGGGGACTAATGGCCGCATGAAGAGGGCTGTTATTAAAACCCACAGTTTGTGCTGGATTCAGGAGGGCAGCATGCGGCGTGGCGGCTACAGAGCCGGGCTCCAGACACAAGAGTCCTCATCCCCAGCTGAGTCTGTTTGGTCAAGGTAAAACTTCAGCCATTTAATTGCACTGAGTGAAAAACAAACAAAGGTTTTCGATGACCTCCCTGAGTATCAATTACTCAGCTGCATTTCTCAAACAGACGATCAATATAGAAAAATATTATTACAAAGCAAATTTAGAAATTTAAGATCTTGAAGTTAATCTCCTTTTTCGACAGTGAAGTGAAGTAGTCAAGTGATAAGTGTATGTGATCTGTTGAAAAGCTTTTTATGCCATACGACAGAGCCTTATCATATAATTTCAACGTGTAATGACAATGTTTGCAGGCTGAATTGTCATGTGTAATGACAATGTTTGCAGGCTGAAAAAACAGTGCAGATCTGTAAAATAAGACTGTGTGCAATAGATTATCTTTAATCCATCAGATTTCAAGTCACAGTAAAAAAAAAAACAGTCAGAGAAAACCTTGACTTCAACTCACATTGTCAAACAACACTCAATGTGTGTGTGCCCATACTGTAGTGCAGATTTAGGTTCTGGAACTCTTTGTAACAGATCCCTGCAGTACTACAGCCACTTTGCCAGCTTCAGCTGGATCTGGCCAGAAACACCTTCCTCACTGGCTCCACACTGCTTTCCATCACTGTCTCAACCTATCTGAACAGCCATATTAAGACAGGGCTATATTTAGCAGTGAATAAAAACCTTGACCACTGCCCAGCGCTTGGTCACCAGGACATCTGAGAGGAGCCGTGTTTGGCCAGCGCAGAGTGGAGAATTATGTGTGCTTCAGGGAAAGTGAAGGGGAGTTTGCGGTCAGGGACAGCTGTTTCCGTAAACAGGTAGATGAAGTGTTGAATGGTCCTTTTTCGACCCTCCTGTGTTCTCTGTTCTCTTCTGAAGAGATATGGGTAAACCACAGTCCAGTTTAAATGCTTAACACATTGTAGCATTAATTATGATAGTACTTCAAGCATGTTTTCCTGTACGGGTGTAGTGGGTGTATACTTCAAACTCCAAATGAGCAAATATATGTCACTTCAACTATTTGGAAGCAGTTATGCGTTTGACAGCTTGTCTGGCAGACCAGTGTCTCCTATTGATGACAAGCTTCACTTGAGCAGAGATCTTAAATCATAGGAACGTTTGAGATAGCAGGCCAAGCCCTCACCTCTGAATTAACCAACCATCAAGCTTCTGTGTGGACGTGCGATAATGGCACGATAAAGGTGAACCCACAGTTGCCCTGAGATGTGTCAGAGGGCTGTCCCCTTCCCCCCGCATGTGTCCCCTTTTGTATGTTCACTCAGGAGCTCTTAGAGAGGGCTTTGTCAGAGTAACAGAGTGATTATGGGGCCTTTCGCTAGGAGCTGCACACCTGGCCTGGTTTTCGGAGCAGTCAGAAACAGGCAAGAGTGCCAAGGATGGATCATCTGCAGAAAGCTGGGAAATTTGGAGCATGACAAACATTTTTTGCCATTCCAATACAGCCGTTAAATAATCCCTCTTCATGACCCATATTATTGCACTGTTTTTTTTTTTCATTAATTTTCATTTTCCAGTTTTGCTGTTCACTCAAGAAACTTTAGATGTGCAGGTTTTGGTAAAATACAATTTTACATACACACTTCATATAGATGCAATAATGAAGTGTTGTTTTATGTATTGACTCTCAGTTTTTGAATTCAACAGGCAACATTGTGGAAAAGTAATTAACGTGTGATTGGAGCATGGATGTCTCCAGCATTGTCCCATGAACAGAAAATGTCTTTCATATGAAAACGTCTTTCATATGAAAACAGTGATTTTTTTTTCCACACCACTAGGAGGAGGTAATGGGTTCTTTCTGCCATCTGAATTCTGAATTCTGAATTCTTTTATCTGGATGCTCATGGGTTGAGACCCTCAGGAGCATTCTTATTCATACACTACCATATTTTGATATGTAATAAAAAAAAAAGTAACTGAATATTTTTGGGGAAAGAAGAAGGAGGCTGATGAAGTAATGTCTGTATTTATTATGGGATTGTTCATCAAGAATGACACACACATTGAATTGATGGAAGTACAAGAACCAAACAAACTTTTTTCCTGAGATGAGTTACACCAAAAGCACTGTCAGTCTGTCTCCTCAATTAGATAGATATCTGTTTGCATATTGAATTTGCATATTGAATTAAGTTTGCATCTATGTCTATGTCCTTGTTTACAATGAATTTGTACATGTATTTCTCTGTATACTATAAGGATTATACCATAAATATTTGAGTTTGTGCATCTTTTGTGAAAGGAAAAAAGGAAAGGGTCATTAAAGCATTGATAATCTTTGACAAAAAGGTTCTGGGGATATATACTTTGGTTAATGATTCCATCCCTACAATAATAGTTAATGTAACCGGATTAATGACCTCCTGTGTTAATGCTGCAGATTTCAAATTGAGCAAGTTCTCCAAATGTCATTTTCAATCAAATTTGTAAGCAAGTATCATGGGTTTCAGATTAACACTACCACAGTATGGGCTATGTGCCCAGTTGTAGTTCAACATAACGTGGCATTTTTTTCTATCAGATTGCCCTACAGTGAAAATGAGACAAATCTGAACAATGACCTCAGTGTTTTGCATGGGAGTATAGTTGTCATTTGGCTTTATTAACTATATTTATTTTAGCTGTTGGAATGTGAATTGGGACTTTCCTTGGTCTTACAATGAAAACATCAGTAAATGTTCTTTTGCCCAATAACTGGTCACAGTAAGTGGTTTTCTTCTTGTTTTGCACCATGCTCCTACCACCCAACTGCCAGATTTAAGTTGCTTTTGGATTATGGGCCTCGTTTGCACTAAATTCCTTTTTTTTGCAGACAGTGTACAAAAAAACCTGTACAAAACCAAATTTCGGGATGCCCTGCTATTCCACCAGCACACATGCTTTCCGCGGGCCTGTCACAAAGTGCAAAATAACAACAGAAAAAATACCACCAAAACAAAACACCACCACTGGCTCATGTGAGAAGCCTGGGCCTAGCTCGCCTGAAGAATGTAAACAACGGAGCATCAAAAGCATTCAGCTGGAGTGAGGGAGACAAGGACTGTGCTTTTTTTCCATGCGCTAATTCAGAATTTCTCTGGAAGCCATCTGTTTTTCATTAGGACACACATGTGCGTTCTCTCTCTTTTTCTTCCTGATTATGATATTTTTTGCCTTTTTACCTTAAGAAAATGATTGGCATAACCAATGCGTACAGCTGGGAGTGCCTGGACAATCCCACAGCACTCAGCTATGGAAATCCTGTGTGGTGCGGTGCCTGAAATGGCCAACAGCTCATTTACAGAGCCTCCACTGGGGTCATTTACCTTGAGAGAATGCTCTATGAAAAGGTTTAGCAGGTATAAAACAGTAGAAGTACCAAGCTTGTAATTCCACCTATGATAGTGAAAATAAAACAAAGTCAGATTTGAGAAATAAATCTTCTTCATATGGTACTCTGTTTATTACGGTAAAAATTAACAAAAATAAATGAAAGTACAATAACTTAAGTTGCTGTTGGTTTTAATGCCTGAATAGGTATATAGGTTCAGTTAAAAGTTAGCTCAACATGGCTGCTCACATGTTGAGTACCCCAGGTAAAGTTTCCTCATTGATGGCTAAAGACTTAGCACAGCAGCTGGTATTTTAATCTACAGTTCCAGAGTCCAAACTCCTTCACTGTATCACATTTACAGCATGATGCAAAAGCCTCAAAGGAAACTTTCATCTTGGAGGGCTGAGATGGAACGAATTTAACACCATTTCCACACATTTCTTCATTCTGTAACATGCTCTGGTAATATGTTACACACACTGCCTGCAACAACAACATGCCTGCATATTTTTTTGGAAATTAAAGAATTGTAAAGTTTTAAAAATTTTCATTACGTTTTAAATGACAATTTCCAAAGTGCCATTTTCAGTAGCCTACATATTCCCACTGCCATTTTTTATTTGCAACATATCCAAATGCAGGTAGCTTGGGTGATCTGTTGGGCCATACCAAAAACTCTCCCAAAGAGCACTTGTGAATTAATACATAAAAGGTCAAACTGGGACCATCAGGGGAAATTAGATTTGGTTTGGACACATTCACCCAAAGGTCAAAGGATGGGTCATAGAGGGAGAAGGGATGAGCAGTCAGTAATGTGCTCCCGCTGAGGCAAAGCATACATTTCTTCCTGCAGACTGACCTGAGACCAGCCAAAGAAGTGTTAACACATGCGGGCATCAGTTTTTAATTTGACTGGGATCTGCTTTAAAAACAAATGGCTCGCAGCAAAACCGCCTCGGACTGCAGGGGTTGTTTCATTCTCACGGCTACCTGCACGCAATCACCTCCAATTCTGGAGAGGTGGAAATGAAACCTACTGTAAACCATGTAGCTTTTAATAGAGTGGATATAAAACAGTAGTTTTGCTAATTGTTATGCTTGGGTGGTCCCCCTGTCTCCACACATCCAGACTCAACAGAGAGAATAGGTGTTTTTTTCAGCACAGTATCCTTAATTACCATTGTGTTACCGGTGCTGAACCTGGCGCGGTGAGCTCAGCTGAATTCTGTTATTAGCTCATCAGGCGGGCAGAGGTGAAGGCTTTGGAGAGCTTCTCTACAGCTGCTCTGCAGAGTTCACGGTCATCCCAGACCACCACAACAATTCATCATGTTGAAGGACAATATGAAGCGGGTCTTAATATTACTGAGCTGGCCTGAATGTAGCATAATTTGAGGTGTGTGTGTGTGTGTGTGTGTGTGTGTGTGCATGTGTGTGCGTATATGTGTGAGTGTATTTGCAATATTTAAACTGCTAACTTTGAAAAGAGACGTGCATAGTTAAAATTAATTCCCTAATTCCTACATTCATAAAAGCAGTGGTCTTGAACTGCATGAACTGGATACTCAGCTTTTGCTGTTGAAAGTTATCTTAATTGACCACACATAGTTTTCTTTGGAGTTTGTAGCCATATGTTAGAAACTCAGTAACATTGCTGCTCAAAATCAAGCACTGATTAGCAATTCCCCCTAATGAACCTGTACACCTGTGATGTTGCAGAGCTAGGAACACAACCACTGGCAGCAGCCCAACACTGTTCTCTAATGAAGGCACGATGGTAAAATATCTGAATTACAATTAAAGCTAGTAATCATTCAGAATACAAACATAATATTGCTCTTTTCCTGGCCACACCAAACCCTTTCACAGCATCTCTTAATTTGACCCTGCATTTTACTTATGGTACCCAAAGGTCGTGCAGTTCTCTAAAGACCTTCTCTTCACTATTTTGGCCCCAATGAGCATCTGGTGAGGGGCATTCCAACATAATTTTGTGGATACATACCAAAAGGAGAAAAGAAAAACAACTCCCTCTGTTCCCATTCCTGTCCCCGAAGGCCCACTGATCACTCTTTTGGGTTCAGTCCTTATTTAAAGGGTCACATCTTCTTAATATATCACATTATCCAAAATATCAGCTGCCTGTTGTTTGAAAATATATAACTAGCCTCAGAGTGACTGCATTTTCTCATTAAACAAGGCAGTTCTTTGTTGAATTAGTCTGTTTCATGTTGACGTATCAGATATGGTCATCTTCAGTTCAAAGCTTCCATTAACGTCGTCTCTCTGAAAGCAAACTGGCCTCAATCCAGACATAGGGTCCATCTGTACAAAATGTGCTCTTGCAGCAGTCAAAAATATGATTTAACTTGGCAAGCATAACATCTACTGGGTTTATATTTTTAATGTTTTTTTCTTATATGTGTATGTTAGACGCTAAAAAACCCAAACCCAATAGATTACCTGGTCTATTGTTTGGTCTATTGCACATCACATGTTTATGTGTTTCCAGAATAAGACAACTCCCATACTCTAAATATGAGATACAAAAAATGAGAGATTTGCACTTGTCTAGTGGTCATGCTGATCAACAGGATCTGAGTTACGAGTCACAAAACCCCTCATAGACAATATTTTCCCACTATGAGGATGATAAAAGCCTTTTATTTGATATTCATTTGTTATTATTGCAGGGTCTGCTTCCACCATTGTTTTTGAAACTGAGTCCTTGTTTATGTTTTCTTTAGTCATACTTTCATTTTTTAATCTTTTAATCCATTTAATTATTTTGTTATTTTTTAATCATTTTGGGTTTCTGTTCTTAATTGTTTTTTTTTTTTTCTCACACATATTATGTATGAATTTATCCAAATCCAGTGTCTGCTATTGTTCTCGTAAATCCATAGTTAGCACAAATGTGAGATAGGTGCTGTTCTCTCTATGCTCACCCCAAGTTCTTACAAAATGCAATACTGCTGTCACACCTTTCTACATGCATGTGGTGTTGCTGACTGCCAGATTGTTTGTTCTGTGTCACCACAAATGTCATAAATGATATTAATGTAACATTCCAAGGCATTGGCGCACATATGATTGAGGAGGCAAGATGCATTGTCTTCCCCAACCGTATGTGGAATATTAATAGTAAAGTAATAAGTAATAATAGTGAAATGTCAATATTCAAATAAACTTTAAAATATTCATACAGAGCATGCAGGATCTCCAGTGTGCAGTATGGCAGTATGCTTTTACGATTCTCCCAGATTCGCCACAGCAACTTTTTCAGCTGCAGTGTAATAACAATAGACTGAGACTGTGTCGTCTCTCTTTTGGGGGGCTTCAATCAAAATCCCACAATCATCATTAGAACCATGCTACACCATATTTTGAAATCCTAGCAAAGCCACAACATGGGAGAGTTTCATCTTCAGTGGCATTTCAGATTCCATTCCATCCTAGGGTTCATGTCAACTTTGAACCTTGTTAGTCTGTCCCCCAATAAATTCCAGTCACATTCATCTACTGTTAGGTTAATCAGCCCCAATGTACTGAAGCAGGGAAAACATGTAACCAATTCCGCCAAGCCACGCCTATAGACATTGCCCTTAAGGACATCTTAACTTAGATCTTTTGGCACTGAGTTAAAATGCACGGTCTGTTGTGACAAGAGGTGTGATAAAGGCGATGGATTTAAGGTGGCCCCAGGGCTGTGCTATTGTGCAGCCTGGCGAACCAATCATTATTAATGCACCTGTGGGAGTTTGAGGCACACCGATCTGAGCCTTCCCAGTTGGGCGAGTTCTGGAATCCCTGGTGGATACTGGAAGAAGGAAACATGGCAGTCAGCAGGAATTTATTTTCAGGTTTGGAGGGACACTGGGGAATTTAGGTGGTGCTGGGGGGTGGGGGAGGGCACAGAACTATTCTACACACAGCTGTTTTGCCTAATGAAACCGGGGCAGTGAAAGTCTTTCACATGTGTTTCGGCTTGCAGTGCAGCTGTGGGAGGCAGGGCAGAGCCATGTGTTACAGTAGGGGGAACATTTCAGTGCTGCTCAGGTTTGTTTTTATATAGAACTTTTAAGGGCAGCGTACACCTTACTCGGCTCCCAGGGATGAAAAAGTCCTCCACAGACATGTTGTTTCAGAGTCTAGGGGGGGAGGAAAGCATGAGACTGTTATGGCAGCAGTATAGGGAAACAGTCACTATTGTTATGGCAACCCTTGTTTGGAAGTTAGCTATACCTCTGTTGTGGAATTTAAAGATAAAGGATTCTATACCTGCAGAGCTCCTTCCAATAATTTTCAGCAGCGAACTGTTTACTTTATGGGGCCAAATTTTCTATACACATACTCTGTGTTTGCTCATTCTTCCAAACTGACTCATGTTAATTAGAGCTGCTAACACATCTGCAGAGATTCCTATATTTTGCCCATCACAGTGCATTTTGCTCTGTTGATATGTCTCCCCACTCTGGGCGTATGAGGCAATACTGCACTCAGGGCACACCATTTCCCATGAGCCTCTGCACTCTGAGTAAAGGGTGGAATATTTCCAGTATGTTGGTTTCTCAAGAGCACAGAGCACTTTTCACCCTGAACGCTGGCTTCTGTCAGCCATCTTCAGAACCCGTCTCTGGCTTTAACTGGTAAGAATGTTTTCCACTTGTTCTGGCTGGAACTTAGCGGACAATCCATACACAAACAGTCTGGATAACACAGAAGGGGGTCAGTGGTTAGTGTCTCAAGCTCTCACTGACCGATGCCCTTTGCATGTCAGAGAGACAGACCCCAGCATAAACCTCTTTGAACAGGACACAAATGTATTCCTGGGTGTATAGTTGTGATCACCAGCTATACTGACTCTGCAGCATAGTCTCTGGTGTGCTAGTCACACTGTATATTGCTGCCTGCTCTGCACCTCGGAACCACCAGAAAGCCACCAGCCCAACTAGTCAAGGAAAAACCCAGATTTTTCAAATTGCATTTTATGAGCACCTTGGAGCCTCTCGCATAGAGCAAATACAGTAAGTAATTTGTCAATAAGTGAGATAATGAATCGCAACTACTGTGGGCAATTCACACGTACACAAGTTCACATGACCATTCAATTTACATTACACTATTGAATTGTGCTGTTTCCAACATATAATTATGTGTTCATTATTCACTTACACCTAGGCAGTAATACCTTTCTCATTGCTATTTTCCATGGAATACGTGCTGGTTCCTCCAGCCAGGAGAAATGTTGTGCAGACTGCCCTGGCAAAAAGCCTTGCCAACGATCATGAGCAACAAAGAGACCAGAATTCAGATCTGCCTTTGCTCTGGACCATTCATGCCTGACATGAACAAAACCCTAAAACATTCCCTTCCCACAGTCTGAAACTGACCATCACTGACATGTAGTGTAATGACTTATGCATATGTAACAATAAATCTTTTCCCACATATTTTCAGGAGTTTATTTCAATAGCCTTTTACAAGGGGTGGTTATTTCAGTTTTTCCAATTTAGATTTTTTTTCCTTCTGGAAGTAAAGCAGCATAATGCACGCTGTAACAATTTGATTGTAAAAAGCTCTACAACAAATAAAAGTTATTTGAGTTGAGTTAATTCAATTTGCATCATTGTTTAAAGCATTCACAGACTAGCTGGTTGTTTGTACATGATGAGTTTCAAAAAACTCCCTAAGACTCGCTACAGAAGAGCACATTAGCATTAGCGTTCATGACACATGCGACATTCATAACAGGTGTGGCCATGGTCATTCTTGCTGTCGGTGTTGTGCCACTGAAGCAGTGAAAGTGATTCCTCTGTCAGCCATTAGTGCCGAGGTCACCCCAGGCCAGTGCTTGTGGGGCGGGCGGCAGAGTGGCACGTCGTTATTGAAAAGCCCGACACCCCTCGCGCACACGAATGCCGTGCTGTCCTACCCGTGACCTTTGACCCCCTGTGTCAGAGTGCATCAGCATGTGTCCCCCACTCCACAGCAACCCCACTCTGACAAGTGGCAACAGGCAGCAGAACTAATTCACCAGCCAGTGACCCCCCCCCTTCCCCTTGCAGGCCTCTGGATTGCGGTCCAGGTCACATTTTACTGACCCACTGAGGACAAAGGGAGGATACAGCGCATACATTTCACCCCCTCCTTTGCCCAGTTCAAGCTGCAAGAGCATGGCTGGGAGAAACTGTAACTGTGGGAAAAAGCAAAAAAAAAAACATGTATGAAGGATCTCATTTTTGTACATTATTGTGATAAAAATTTGTCTCCATTAATCTTACAGTGTTTTTTTTAATTTGTAGTATTAATATTTACCTTTGTGCTGTATGTCAGGAAAAGAAGAAAAGCTACTTCTGCATTAGTTAGGAATGATGCAAAATCACTCACTCTGTTGTAGTCTAAGCATGTGATTCACCTTCATAGATGAACAGATATGCATTTTGGGCCTGGCGCTCTCATTATGTGAGGGTGCCCTGGTGGTCTGATGATCTGTAAGACATTCTTGATCTCAAGAAAAAAACTGACATGTGTTGAATGAGATAAACCTTTATTCTGTATTACCTGGGGGCATAGAAGCAGATAAAATCTCTGTGTTGCAGATCAAAAGAGGACGAGCAGTCATTCCAAAATACAGCTGGGAGGTATTGTTGAATGCTGTGTGCAGACTTTGGAAAAATGTAAGAGGGAGGTATTGTTCAATAGTATGTATGAACTTTGGGGGAAATAATTTGTATAGGCTAACAATTAAAATATTTCAGAGTAGCTACCCTTAAACAAATGGCTTGTAAACCAATGCGTACTGTACATGATCTATTGAAAAATTTCTGACAGTGAATGCATTTAGAATTAAATAAATACAGCTCTTGAAATGTTGCCTGGTTTGCTGTTTACAGCTACAGTGTGTGATAACATGACCACTTGCGACCACAATAAAAACATTGTCATTTTGCTATGGCAGAACCTTTGTCTTCTTGCACCAAATGTCATAAATCAGTCAATTACATCTTTCAAGCATGAGATGGGCTAATTTGACAAACTGTTACGGTTTCTGATACATCTGTCAGTTAATTGAGGTTAAAGCCACTTAGGAAGTGTAAGCCACTTGCAGAGGTGAAACAACTAGCACACATGGGGGGTCTTCAAAAACACTGATGGACAGACCTTACATAGAAGTCTTTGTCCATCACAGAATTTAATGTTTTGACTACAGCCTTAAGACTTGTCTGGCCAGCAGCTCACCAAAACCTCAAATGCGTAACAGCGAAAGGGGTGATTCACAGCAGTCTTTCTGCTCCAAAACATTAGGCATACAACATTTGAGGTGGGCTTTCCAGTTAATGTACGAATTGCACTATACTAAGGCGGACAAGTATTGTACTGCACGAAAAAAAAAAATAATTCAACGGGAATAGTTAAAATGCGCAAATGTTAGTTAATGGACAATGTCGCCTGAAAAACTTCAGCTAGAAGTAGGCGAAATGCAGTTCTACAGATAATACTGCACAGAACTCGGAAAGGGAAAATTACTGGGGTGTGGGGAAAATTAGAAGACACCCAAAATGAGAAGGCGCGTAGGCAGTTTTCAAAGGTTCCTTATCTGGCTGTCCCTAAGCCATCTGAAGAAAAAACATCGGATGCCTTCATGATTATCTAAGTAAATACAAATACCTTATTTAAAAAAGGAAAGAAATCAAGAAGAAATAAATCTTAGTTTCCTTTGGCTGAACTAATCGGGGTTTTCCTGGTTATGATTTTCTGGTGTGATAACTTTCAATATGAAAGGATGCCATCCGAAGTGACTGTGGGTGTACTTAAGGAAAGACATGTCATCCGCAAGTGGGCTGGCTAGGTACCGGAGGGAGGGTTGGGAAAACCCAGAGAAGGGAGAGAGAGAGAGAGAGAGAGAGAGAGAGAGAGAGAGAGAGAGAGAGAGAGAGAGAGAGAGAGAGAGAGAGAGAGAGAGGGCTATGTGAAGGGGGAGGAGAAGGATTCGGGTGTGCTGCAGTGCAAAGTATACCACCTCTGTTGTATGGAAACTGCATACAGAATGTGAGAAGGAAAGCTTTATATTTTTAAGTTATGAAAAGGGAGAATAAAAGCGACCTCACCTGGGTGTGACGCCTGTTTTTTCAGCCATGTGTCAGTTATAATAAAGAGGGAGTTAAGTTAACCCAGTTAACACTATTTGAAGAGAAGAGGAGGAATATTGACTGCCAAAATTAACGGACAGCGAAGTCAAGACAACTTCACCGCGGAGCCGGGAAACGTACCATGGAGTCATAGTATGAACTTTACCTAGCCTACTTGAAAGAAGTCGTGCGTACCGACGGCTCATGCTCCTATGTTGTGGATTATGAAATTAAATTAATTTTAGGGATATTTATTGGGACTAAGGGAATATTTACCTTTGAGGGTATTTTGAAATATTTTTAGTGCGAATTCTCTTCGGAATGGCAGGATCTGTTCCCTCTCTGTTTTTGATTTTGACTCTCTGTGGAGGCGGTTTGAGTGTGTCTTTCCCATCGAGGTACAATCTCTACGCGGGACAGAGTCAGTCGCAGTCCCAGGCGCAGAATGGGGTGAGGGCAGCGAGCAGACACAGGTAATTCCTTCTCCTACTCTCCCCTTCTTTAAGTCCTCTTTAAGACTGATTTTCTTCTAGATATACTATGACACAGTGAATTTGCTGTAAGTTGTCTAGCATTCTTGTAACAACAAGAACAGCAGGTAAGTATTTCAATGAATGTACCTTGTTATGAAAATTTAGTAAGTTATAAAGATGACCGTTAAATTCAATCCTTTAATAGTACGTTATCCAAAATAATGCAAAGATAAATCGTCCAGACGCAACAAATGTTTCTCGTGATGCACTGGAAATGAATCCACCTGCATCAGTCGATGAAACATTAAGCAAAAATCAAATGTGCATGATGTCTTCTAGACCTACTTGCAGTAAGTTTTTGAGAGGGCTAAAAAGTGTCAAAAGAAATAAAATGGGGGTTGGGGGGTCACATTCTTCTTTGTGCATGGACTTCACGTCATTTGGAACGAAGTAGTAAACAATATTATAAGCAATTATGAAATATAAAATCACAAAATGTTCCGTAAATATTCGTAGGACACGTGTGACATGTGTCAGTGTCATATCGTTTCGTTTGTCAAGGACACTGAAATATCCAACAGAAGTGTCATCTGCCCGACAGGAGTTCTTATCTCCATAGCAGGACTGATAATAATGATGACAATCAAGTCATGACCACTTACTAGTCTGCATACCAAGAGAGCGAACTGTGCTATGGATGATAAACACACGATGGACTCCAGTTGTTCAGCGGTTATCATTGATTATGGGGATAACAGTGCGAGAGGGACTCGTCGGTCATCAGTGAGCCACAAATCTGAGTTACTGCGCCCTTATCTGTGGCTCAGGGCCAGGAGCTCCGAGATTACAAACACTAAACACTCGCTCTGGGGACACACCCATGGGCTGCATGCTCTGTGATGTCACACGCTGGCCGGCCCGAGCGCGCGAGAGGTTCTCCCAGACAATGACGTGATATGGGGCTTCCCAGCCCTTAGTACCGATCCAGTAGCTTTTCTTTTTTTTCCAGGGGTTGATTTAGGTGAAAAAAACTTGGTGCTGCAACCCGCGTTTCTGTTCAGAATTAAAAACGGCATGCGCTAAACGCGTGGCAATACTGAGTAATTATTACCAGTTGAACGAAGTCGGTTCATTGAGGTTAGCATGATGAAAAATAACCAGACTTCATCAGTACTGTGGTTCCCTGTGGCAGAAACTGACAAGTCTTAGACCGGATAAAGAGAAGACATTGAATCACTGTGACCAAAGGAATTTCCCTGTCTGCCCTCTGTAAGATGAAACTGCGTTTGGTCACGGAGTCCTCAGGTCACTGGCTCCTATGCTGGGGTCCCAGCAGTATCTCACAAGGATTTTACTCTGCAGTTAATTGATTTGGTAGTTTATTTATGTTTGTAGAAAAAAGCCTGCATATTAGGACGTCTGCTTCCCTTTAGCAGCACTTATATCATTTACGTATAGGAGCTCACATGTGACATGCCTCCACCATCACTGAGTGAGGCCTCACGCGTTGCTTAAGCTGTTAGACTTTATTAGGCTGAGGAGTGCTTTTTGTGGAGGCTGCACCTAGGGGTACGTAAAATCTTGATGCAGTAGATCTGATTTGGATGTGTATAGAGGGACACAATAAAATAATACAAGCCGGTGCCTTAAATCAAAGGCTGCTGCTCCCAAGGTTGCGTTGCGATTAGATGATTTATGAAGGAAATTAGAGCTCGGAATGCTGTTTTCAAACCGAACCGTACAGGCAGGGGAGTTAAAGGTGCAGACGTCCTCGCCAGTTGGGCAACTTCAGGGAAGTGACGGAGGGATTAAGACAGACAGACTTTAACGGTGCACTTTCCCCTCTGAACGTTGCCTCCTAATCCCTTGGCTCCCTGCGCGCGTGCGGCGGAGGACGCACAGTGGAACCAGGGGGGTGGGAAGGACTCCTGGCGAGGCTGTCTCCCTCCCAGGGGAACAATACGAGCTCAAGTTCTGCTCGCAGCTCCGCGCTGGCGCTCGCGGGGGTCTGGCCCCGTTTGGATTTATGGAGCTCAGCCATTAAGAGCCAGTTTTTGATGTTGTGAATTATGTCGGCGATGGAGTCCCGTACTGTTCCTCCTGCGGAATTCAGTGGAGCACAGAGCACAGCCCAAAGTTTGGGGAGAGAACGCTCTGGCTCCTGGTGCTACTGCCTGATCATCTATTTGAGCTCGTTTTGTTTTAACAGATGTGTGAAATATTCACGTAGTGGAGTGCATGATTCCCTCTGACTGTTTCACTTTTTGGGGGGATTTCTGTCTCTCCCTTACAATGTTCCAGTTGTTTTTGGACTATTTGCTAAGAAAGTGACAGATTTAGGATTACACATCTTAGATCTGTGTTTTTGTACTCATGCTGAAAGAAAGGCACAGATGAATTCAATTTCAAGAAAGAACACAAGCCTCTTCTACCCCCCACTGATCTCCAGCAGATTTTTCCTTTGATTAGTGGAATACCATTTTGTGAATCTTTTTCAAAACCTGAAATGTAAGTCAAACGGCCCTTAGATTCAGAACATATTGTATATTGTTTGTTAATTAAGTGAAAAATATTTCTCCTGGCATAAAACAGAGATGATCTGTCCAGTGTGTCAGTTGGTGACCCACTCTCCCAGATGTGACACACATGTAAAGCCCACACACATACACACAGTTGTTTTGAGCATTTAATGTTTGGTATGATAATGTTTGTAAGTGAGCCGAGGAACCCAAAACTGTTGTGCTTGTTCCACCAGTAAGTTCAATAATGGAAGAAAATTAATTCAGATGGTTCTGCTTGTTCTTGTCCCAGCTCACTGAATTGAGCTGTATAGTTGGATTGTTGCTTTACACGTAGAGTGTGGAAATGGAATATTTAGAAAAGCACGCAGGGCTGACATCTCTAATGACCGTTTGTCTCTGACCTGTTCCAGACAGTCATGTGCGAGGACCTCTGTAGGCATCTTAGTGAACTGCACTGCCCTCATTGAACTGAACAAAAGTTGGTTTAGAAGTGGTCTAAGAGCAATAGTTTTGTACTGACTCAGACCTGTGAGAGAGTCTCAGGTGGCAACGTCTCATGTTAAAAGCACAATGTTTTATTGAATCAGATTTCTTTATAAGATGTGGCGTGTGGAGAGTGTATGTTTAATAGTTCATGTTAAAATCATCACTGGCAGCTCACAAGGGCTGGGATTGCTCTGTGGATATTTCAAGTGCTGAAGATCATTTGAAGAGGTTGTTTGTTTTCTGAAGACTCAAGATTCCAGAATTCAGCTGATGTGCCTCATTGCAGCAAAACATGTTGCAACACTGATATGATCTCAGGCGCAATCCATCCCAGGGGACAGAACTGTAGACCATTAATGTTCTTCTTTTGTTATTATTAGACCGCAGTATTTGAACTCCTATTCTGACAAGTCTGTAGAGTGCCTGGCTTATTGCCTTGGAATGGAAGGGCTCTGAAATTCCAGAGATCAGGTTGAATTTGAATGGCGTTGCCAGTTTGGCAGTCTTTCAGATGTGTCTGCCGTCCTCTTTGAAAACTGAAGGTACTGGAACTCTACAATCCGGAACATATCCTCAATGACCTGGTTGAGCAGTTCTGTAGATTCTCAAAAGATAATAGCCAGGGTGAAACCATTTTGATTGAGGTGGGCTCTACTAATGCTTTCTCAGAGTAAGACTGTGATGCATGGCATAGTGTCCTTACAATCTCTAAGCATCTAAAAAAACAACTCAGTGCCCATTTTTGCAATTTTATAGTGGAGAATATGAGAGGCTGGAAATTGCTGTTGACTTTATGAGGAGTCTTTTCATGACTGGAAAGCTTTTTTACTGGATTTGGATGCAACGAATTACATATTTTCCCATCCTTGGCCTTGTCTCATCTAAGATCACCATCCATATTAATGTGGTTTCCTGTTCATTAAAGTTGAATCTAACTTTTATAAATGAAACGATTGAGAAGATGCAGTGACCTTTAAAAGGCTTTGAAATCGGCCAGGGGAAGGTGACGCACAGAGGAAAAATCAGGCTTCCGCCACCTTGCTTGGCCTAGTCTAATAAGCGTGTGTTTGGGGTAAACTAAGGCAGTGCATAATCATCTGAAGAAGGGTGAAGGAGCTGTAAGTTGGTTCATCTCCACAAAGACATGAGAGCAGAACACACAGAGAGGGGATTAGCGTTAGCATCTGAGGAACAGGGCCCCTCTGTCAAAGGGCAGCCAATTCTCAGCTTCACAATACCCCCAGTGCCCCCGAGTCAACAAAGGACTGGGCTCATTCTGGACCCTCTTCTGAAGATTAGGGGCTCTCTTCGATTCATCTCTTTGAAACTTGCAGCACAAACCACTGACTGTGGTGCTTGATGACAACCAGGTGAAATTGCTTGGTTCAGTTTGATGAGTTTTGGTTAAAATCAGATCGTTCCAGTTAATGTTCACAGCAAAAAGTGGCCCAAAATGTGTTTTTCAGCATTTAGTCGTAAAGCCAAAACCGTCATAAGCACTCATAAGAAAGGAGTCATTCACTTTAACTCAGGCTGAGTTACTTTGATACTTTGTTGCTTGATGTATTTTTCTGTGCAGTTGCTTTTTACTTCTGATTGCTCACACCCCAGGGATCGCTCGTCTCTCTCCCTCTTCATTTTTATCTTTTTGGTATGCTGACACCAATTTCTTCCCCCCTCCTCCACTCATTTTTTGTTAGGACTTGCGAAGCAGCTTATGGAGGCTCTCAAAGAATGGGAGCTGCTCTGTGTTTAGATCGTCGCGACCACGGTGGCACTCAGGGGCTGCAGACATGTTGGTATCTGGTACAGAGATCCTTTATCTTAGTTCCAGCAAAGAAAATGTCATTAAAAATGCTAACCAGATGCTTAGTTTCTTCATGTGATTTGGTGGTGGGTAGATCCTTATATCTCATTAAAAATAAAAAAATCAAGGAGGACCCATGGATGTATGTCTGTGATATTGGGATTTCTGTTTATTTATCACACATTTACACACTTAATGATAAACCTTATTACATCAACAAACCAATCTTTTATCTACAGGATATGAACTATTACTGTCACTAATGTTTTCACAAAAGGCCAGGAAATCCATTTTGCATTAGGATGTCTAAACCATGTGCTTGACTGGTGTCTATCACGTATAAAGAAACATTCATGCCTGCAAACTTTTATGCATCCTAACAGATTTGTGGGGTACCGTGGCCTCATAAATAGCTTTATGTACTCCTGCATTTTCCATGATATCACTTTAATACAGTTATTTTTATGCTTATCATAAATAATGTCTTGCTGTGTCATTCCTTGTTATTGGTATGTTCCGTGCTGTCACGGTTCTCCACATCTGAGTGCAACAGTACCGCATGCCATTTGTATTAATCGCATGTGTGTCCCTATGCATCTCTGAAACCCGGGATTTTGCACACTCTAACTGAGAGGAGTGTTATCCCTCCTCCGCGGCACTGTTTTTCCTGGACGCCTGCCTGTTCCTCGCTTTTTATCTTTGCTTCATTATTTAGTAGACTGAATCGGGCTGTTAAGTGTATTAATAGGATCCCCGAGGGTCTGCAACTGTTCTCATTCTGCTCCCTATTACAGTGTTTTTCATGCGATGGTGTGGAAGCAGACCTCACAGTGTAGCGTGACAGTTGCAGCCGGACCCCTGTTTGTTCTGGCAGGTGCAACCATTCTGATACCTACATTAAAGCACTATAAAAAGCAACTAATGAGATGGACAGGGAGGTATGTGGGTCCACAATGCACAGCAGTAAAACAGTTTTTATTTCATTCCCTCCCGTTTTATCCCCTTTCATTCCCTTCCCTCAGGATCCACTGAATCAACGGCTCACTGTGTACTGTGTATAAGATATTATGTTAGCACTGATCTCCTGGCATGTACCCACAATGCAAAGCAGCAGGGGGCGAGTCTGACACCTCTGCCACCTTACCAGTCGTTGCACCGACCAGCAGCTGTATCAGAGCTTAGCTTGGTGTCGTTGTGGGGGAATTGTTACTGTGTAATAGGTTGAGAGGAGGCCTGTGACACCACTTGGCTTGTGAATGGTGATTAGCAGTTCACAGGGCTGGATTATGGATGGCATTGCTCATTCAGTTCTTTGCATTCCTCTCTCTCTTTGGGAAACCAGTGCATTCTCAGCTGTTTCCCCTCACAGGAAAGTGCAGTACAAGCTCTCCATATGTAATGACAGGATTAAATCCTTCTACGGGTACAAAGAGAGCTTTAATCTGAAAGAGAAACTGCATGCCATCTACAGTATAATGAAAACTTGACTGTTATCTATGTATTCCTCAAAAAATACATAATTAATGCCTGATAACTTGTTTTAAAATATTTGAAATAGTGAGTAGTATCAGAGTGCTTTGAAAACGCTCAGACTTCCATGGTTTGTTTGCTGTAGCATAATGCACACACTTAAGGTGAATTATACGGTGGATGCAAAAATGTGCAGTCACATAATCAGGCAGGCCTCTTTAAAATGTGAAACCCGACCTCCCCATCCACGTTCCCTGTCTGCGCTGGATTTTTTTCTCCATTGTGTTAATGGCTCATGCGCTTGTATTTCATGAATGTTTACGTCAGATTTGCAGCGGTGGGCCCATCGCCAGACTTTAATTGCAGCGCCTCAAATACCCGCCTCATCATCTTCAGCACATTAAATACTATTTGGAGCCATCTCATATCACAGCGGTGAGCATTTCTGGCCTGTAATTATGTTTTAGGACTGTATACTAAACAGAGGAGAGAGAATCGGGAACAAAAAGGAGCTATTCACAGAATGTTGTTTCGCTACATCATGGCAGGCTAGAGTCTGGCGCATTTGGTCACATGGTGTCGTAACCTTTCCCTCACCTCTCACCATTTTGAGCATTGTCTTCGGTGCAGTACCTTACACTCATCTCTCTCTGAGTCTGCATAGTGCCCATGGGAAAAAGAAGTAGTTTAGCTTCCATAAATAAAAATAAATAGTCACTGTTCCTGTGGGCCTCAATCTTTCCTTTGCTTCCCCTTTATGTTGTAAATAGGAAATTTTTAAATTTATTTCTGTTATATTAGCAACTCCTGGAAAAATGACACCACTTTTATATATATATATATATATATATATATATATATATATATATATATATTTAAACCGCACAGGCTTGGGTCTGAATGTCAAAACATATATATATACATATATATATATATATATATATATATATATATATATATATATATATATCTCGATCTTCACTCGTAGTTTCTTTACTGTGAACATTAATGCATGTGCGCAGAAACCGGTGATGCTACTACCATATGCCAAGCATGCTCACAGTGGTTTCAGAAAAGTGGTGTCACTTTTCCAGGAGTTGCTAATATAACAGAAATAAAGGTGCCATTGATGTAATTTTTATTCAAAAAAAGAAAAAATGTCTGTAGAGATTGACATGATGGGGACATTTAGCTAAAACGTTGTTTTTAGTAATAAAAATACATTCTATGACTCTTCCATTGTCTTTATTCTCCCAGCTGTGTTAAACTTTATTTACCTTCAGCAAATGGTGGTGAATCAGACCTGCAGTAGAACTGCTGCAGCAGCCAGCCTTCTGTTTCTTACATTAGAGAGGCTGTGTTTTGTGGTGCACCACCTATCCACTGTGTGTTTCCGTCCAGTGGGAAGAGGAAGAAGTGAGGGTTTAAGGGATGGGACATGGGGTGTATGGAAGGGCAAGGGGTTTAAATGTGGGTTTTTTTTTAGAAGTTTGGGAGCAGAAGAAGTGGTGTACAGGAGGCAGTGAAGGTATTTGGGAGAGGGTGGGGGTGTATAGGAGGGAGAAGGGTCGGGGGTTGGTGGCTGTACAGCAGGAGTGTGGCTGTTTCAGAGCTGGGGGTTGTAAAAAAGCAGAAGGGGTAGTAATGGGGTGGACAGGCGCATCAGCTAGGGTGGGAGTGAAGTAATGACAGCTGTAATTGTAATCTGCAGAGGCATTAATGTTCCACCTCAATGCTGATCTCAAGGGGTGAAAGAAGAAAAAAATGTTTTGACATTCCAGACCCAGGCCTGTGCCGGTTTCCTAAAATCACAGCACGTCTCTGAGACCGACCAAAGGCACAGCAGTCACGTTTCACTGTGAAGTCATCTCCACTGACCATTATTCCAGATGACGTCACCAGCGGCAGGAACACACAGGGGCTGTGTTCTGCGGGAATGTCCAAACATATCCACCGCGCCTGTGACCGACCCCTGAGGAACAGGTCCTCACATCAGCTTATCACTACTGATCGGAGCCTCTTTGAAGTGGGGGGGAGAAAAGCCAGAGAGAGCAGCCGAAGATCATTTGAAAGCGGCAGATAAAATCGGCTAATCAGAACTGGGCAGGATCAGAGATCCGCAGGTCAGCGAGCGCTGACAAAGATCCGCATTGTAGCGAGGAGCACAGGGGGGATTACAAAAGTCAACGGGTGGGGGGAAGCATGAACAGAACTGGAGCTGGAGGAGTTTCCATTAAGTAACCTGGCCAGGAGCCAGGCCTCTGTGTATCAAGCAATAAATACAGAAAGCCTGTGGCCGAGGCTTGGAAGTTAACTGCCCGCTTGCGAGTTGGGGGGACAAGCAGTGCAAATCGATGGTAGCGCTTACGCGTTAAAGGATTGTGGGTGGACGTTTATCGCTGCTATTCGTTATCCATGGTCAGACGTGACATTACAGTGTTTGCTTAGGTTTGCTTCTACAGTCAGTAAGGTACATTTTGACTGTATAATGCAGCACCAGGAGGGTGATTCTGGAAGCGAGTGATGCCACTGAATGTAAGGTCCCTGTAGGCCAGATCAGAAGAAATGAGAGCATGGCGAAAGCATTAGGGGCAGTTCTCTGGGTGGTGATGGGGGGTGACGAAAGAAAGATGAAGCAGATGGGGATTATGAGGATGAGGATAAAATCAATGGCCCGTTGTTTATGGTGACGTCCCTGGCCTTGATGTAGGTCCAACCTCAACGCCTGATTTTATTCGGTGATTTTCTTTTCCTAAAAAAAAATCGATCTATCTTTTCTAAACCCCAGTTAATGCTGGACATTGTGCCTCCCCTGACACCTCTTTAAACTGTCTCTCCCACCATAAATACCTTGACCCTGGAATTTCTTCCCAGCGATCTCTCCCAGGCCGTCTGGGCCAGGGGGACCGTATTCAGCAGAGGGTTTCTGAATGCTTAGCCTCACGCTGGCACAGGGCCAGGGTTTGCCACAAAGTGTCCCAGGCAAAGTGGCCTTCACGTGCACACACACACACACACACACACACACACACACACACACACACACACACACACACACACACACGCACGCGTGTGCGCTAGCTCTGATAGCGAAGGCACTCAGATGTTATCTCGGTATCGCTGACGCGGACTGCAGTGGCGTGTGTGCAGGGGACAGAGGAACGGGCTGTTCATCTGAGCTGAAATTATGAGAGGAAAGATTGCAGGCGAGATAGACGTTCAGACAGCAGAGACATTCAAGAGGCAGAGAAGGATGAGCTCACACACTGAGTGGCTTATGTCTTGTGATAATTGCCACAACACTTATTTTGTGACATTTGACCTCTTCTGTTCCATGATAATGTGGAACATTAAAATACCACAATGCTGGTACTTAAGTTTGGCACACTCTTTTTGTGTTCATGTCACAGCAGGTGAGAGGGTTTACTTTTTCATTTCTGTTTGAAAAAAATAGTGAATGGAGATGTTGATTGCGATTATATTCCATTCTGCTTATTTATCATTAAGTTTGCTGAGGACATTTCACAGCTGATATCACGTTATGCCTCGTCAACCTAATATGATTAAGAATCTGTTTAGCAGTACGCCAGGTCAGGACTCACAGTGGACTCAGCCATGTTAGGGGAGATTAAAGACTGATTGTGAGGGTGTGCTTCTAAAGTACTGCGTCATGTTTCAGAAACATCCCCGGCGCAGAGTGTGACGCGTTGATAACGTGGCCAAGCTACAGGGGTCTTCTGGCAGGCAGTCAGCGAGACACCGCCGCAGCTCGCTCAAACGAAGCAGAGCGTGAGGGTGTTCCTGAGTCAGGCATGGCCTTGATTGGAGGCCTGCAGGCCTGGAACAGATGTTGAGTTAGGGGGTGGGGTGGGGGGGTGAGATCTGCGCCCGGCAGCGCAGGGAGGTAAACACACGGCCCGCTCGGCTTCCTGAGGGCCCGGCGCGTCTGGGGCTCCGATTCACGCAGATGTGCGGGGCGAGGCGAGAACAGGAAGGAGAAAACTGCGACCGGGCAGACACAGGAAGGGAGTGGGCCAGAGGTCATAAACACGCTCATCAAGCCGTCGAAAACGGGCCCGGATTGAACCCCACCCCATCCCCCCACCAAAGAGGAGTGCTCGTTGTATGCGTATACTGTTAGACTCTGCTGGGGTATGTATCCAGGCCGCTCCCGTACTGTATTAAAGGGCCACATTGATTCCTGGGTAATTATTGCCCAGGGAGGGGCGGGGCAGTCAGGAGCAGCAGTTCTTTTAATATAAAAATGATGACAGAAAATGAGTGGTGGAGAGCACACAAAAGGGTGACTGTGTCTTTAAATCAGCTGCTTCTCATCAGGGGTCAACAGGGGAGGAGAGGATGGAGGAGGGCGTGACCGAGCCCCTGTGTGTGTGTGTGTGTGTGTGTGTGCGCGCGTGCATGTGTGTGCATGTGTGCATGTGCTTAAGTGTTTATGTGAAATTTGTGCATTTGAACTAAAGAAGATTATGCTGCTAATCATGATTATGGCACGATCAAAGTTCATCAACTCGACGTGTGCTTCATACATGAGCATTTAGAGGAGAGGCTGAAAAACGCTTTTTGTTTATATTTTGCTTGTTCATCTGGCTACACTCTCCAGCATATCTTATACCATTTGGTGTAGTTTTATAGGTTCTCCTCTGTTACAAATCTATTTTTTACAATGCCACACCTTATAATGTTATTACACAAAGACTATTACAGCGCAAGTACCCGTTTACTTAACTGCCTGGCCTGGTAAAAACACTGGAGCTTTCTATATGTGAGTGTATTTGTCATTTTTACCAAAGGAGGACAAAGATCTCATCTGATCCTGTCTTCAAATGCATTGCTGTCTGCCAGCTATTGCTGTGTCTACGTTCTTGTATTTATCGAGCCCAGGACACCACTACCGCCTACGTCCGCAGGTCTAAGGTTAAGCGAAGACGGCCTCACCACACGGTATAGACTCTGAAAAGCACAAAGCCAATTGGCTCAGACGGTTCTGATGTGGAGCGATGCAGCGGGACAGTCTTAAAAGCACAATACGGTCATACACAGCCGAGCACCTCTAAGGGGAGTTCAGTAGCCAGTCACTCTGGTATCTCCATTACTCTGCAATAGTCATTTAGAGTGGAGCGCGCATTGAAATGTGGCCCTAGTAAGGGAGCGGAGATGTCTGCTCGCCGCCTTTCCTCCTTCAGCGCTATCTCATCTGCCGGTCGCGCAGTTCACCCCCTCGGTCCCCAGTGCGTTTCCGCCTCTGTCACAGCACATTCCTCCCCACTTCTATTTATTTGCGTCGGCGCTAGCTCTGCAGCGAGTCGCGGGCTTTAACATAAATAAATAGCGCCATTCCTCTCCTTGGGAGGCCAGAGGTCCGTGCCTGGAAAGCTTTTGGGAGCGATTTCGGTTGAGGCTCACTTGAACTTGCTGGCATGCTGGCGCGCACACACACACAAACACACACACACGCAAACACACACACTTATTCTCAGCTGCTCTGTGCTGCCCCCAGCAGATCCCCATCTCTAGAGGCTGCCCCCATATTACTGAGGGCTGGTGTCACATGAGCATTGGCGAGGTTAAGAGTTTCTTTCTTAAATATGCGTTGGATATCTCCTGTTGTGCCTGATGCAGCCTGGCATACTTTCAGAGAACCTTCTCCATTCCTGCCTTCTTACAGTACATCTGAATAAAACGTTTTTGTTTTTTTTTTCCTTGCTCTCAGAAACTCTCTTTCAGAGTGAGGTGCCTTCTGAAACTTGCTTAAACACTGCCCACTTACATTCATATGCTGCCATTTCCTGATGCATGTGGGACTCTCTGTGCTAACTGCATTGCCATCCTGCGGAGGTAGGACTTGAGTTCTAAGGACTTTGATTTCTAATGTGTTCAGGAGTGGCTGCTTGGAAACTATGATGGAAAGAAAGAGAGAAATGGCTCAGAAGAGCAACAGAGAGAAAGAGCTTCAGGAAAGAAACCTGGCACAAAAAAAGGCACATTTATAAGCTGAGCAATGAATTCTGGGCACGGACAGAGGGTTTGAGTTGTTGAGCTTCTTCCTCGCGTGTGCCATACAGAAATGCTCTCCCTCATTTTCGTCTTTGTGGAAACACATTGAAGATGAAGGGGGGGGAGAAGTGTCAGTATTCCCCAGCCTGACCCGCGGTGAAAGAGCGTGACGCACAAATCCTCCGTGGCAAACGTTTTGAGAACACAGGTCACCCGTAGCTGGCTCACGTGCCTAGAAACGCTGAGCTCTCTTACCGTTCTGCAGCCGGAAAGGCAGAGAGAGGAACTCTGCAGCGCACAGAACTGGAGCTTTATTTTAAGGCCTTGGCTGAGGCCTGCTCTGCACTGCCGCCCTTCACTTTTAAGCCGGGCCTTCATGCTCTGACAGTGAGCGCAGGAGGTTCATGATCACTGCTCGCTGCAGAGTCTACAGTCTGTGGACAAGAGCTGCAGGACCACATTAGGGTAGGAGCTGATTTGCCAGCGCAGTGTCTGTAAGGCCTAGTACATGCTTCTGGGTGGAATGCCATTCTAGCTGACCACATTTGCCACAACGCTGCATTGATGCTTGTGTCAGCAGTGCCACATATACTGCCTGCCACAAGACTGTGTTTGTCCCAGCTTTTAAGAGTTGTATCATTGCGAGGCTCTCACATTCTCATTGTGACCAAAGAAATGACTCTGTTTTGTTGATTCCCGGCATCCCTCCAGTGGATACTATCTTCAGTCTGCCTGAAGACTCATCAGACTCACGTTGATGGTCCAACTGCGATTGGATGCCTTTGCTAACAATAACCTGCAGAATAACAGCACACTGTAGACTTCTGTGACTTCTGTGAGGTCTCAAAACATGACTTGTTTTGCTCACATCACATTCCTCTGTCAGCAGTGCCACATACTACTCTCACAGTTCCAGAGTTATAATACTAAGCAGTAGTGTAATACTAAGTGGCAATGTAGCTTATTGTTAAGGAGCAGAACTTATAACTGTAAGGTTGCCGGTTAAATTTCCCCCTGGGACACTGCTGTTGTATCCTTGGGCAAGGTATTTAAGACAGAATTCCCTCAGTTAATACCCAGCCGTTATAAATGGGCAACTTTGTAAAAAATGTAACCAATGTAAGTTGCTCTGGATAAGAGCTAAATGCAAATACTAAATGCAAATAATTTAATGTGATGTAATATTCACAAGGGAGTTTGATACATGCTCTGAGCAGGAATAATTCTACCTGGTCTGACGAGGTGGACAGAGCCACATTCACAAATGAAGTAGTGTGCAAAGGTGAATCTGACTTTTAAAAGAAAGCCCGTATGGAGGATCAGAGGTGGGGTATGTGCGGGGGATCTTTACAGCTGCTGTCATAATTCAGCCCGGGATTTGTCTATGCGATTATGTGATCTTTCCACAAAAGGCGACACAAATCTTTCACAAGTATTAAACATGAACTCTGTCCAGATTTTGCAGCTGTATGTTAGGGTGTGTGTCCATTTTTTTCGTGACACTTGGAGCAGACACAGCACTTTGTTCCATCAGTAGTCTCCTGGCCGGGTCCTCAGCTGTGAGAGTGTCCAGCAAACATCTGTGGGAGGGTGTTGCTGGAGCAGGCCGGCCATGAGGGGACAATATGCGAATAGCCTATGACTCAATGTTCCTGCGTCCATTTCAATTCATTCATCATTCCTGACAGACAGTGATACAGACTCAGGTGGCTCTTACTGCTGAATAAGCAACATCATCTCATTCATTTTTTTTTTTCTACACTCCAGACAGTCCTGCACAGACCATCGTGCTCTGACCTCCCCATCAGACGCTCTGTCCTGCATGACAATCACTGTATCATCCTGCACGCCCGAGGCACAGAAACTTACGACTCCCAGGGTGGTCAATTTAAAACTCTGATTTGTCCCAAAGAGGGCTTGGCTCCAGTGCTGAGGAGCCCGTCTGTGCTGCAGCCACGCCTCTTCACTGTGTCGATGTACAGTCGCCTTGGCATGTACTGTAAGCATCTCAGCTCCCATTCCATGAGACCATTATGGTGGGTGTTGCAGCACTGGGCGATTCACCGCAAAATAGAAAAACCACTGAGGGAGAAATCATTACCAAAAGCAATAAATAATCCAACTGAAAATTTCAACAAACCAAGAGTCAGCACATTTCCAGAGCCAGAAACAAAACCAACGGCTCAACTAACAGCCACACACCTGTATTCAATGACAGGCTAATTACATAGTCATTGGCTAGCCTCACTGATGCATGCACATTCTTTACACAGTCAAACAATGAAGCAGTTTTTTTTAAGCTGATAGAATTGCATCAGTCCTTGATAATATGTCAAATGGAAGTTAACAGTATACTAATAAATACACAACACATGTACGTACATAGTTTAACAATACACAAATTAAACATGAATGAAAAGCAGTCAGCCTCAGGGGCTAGCTACATGGCTTCATAAAGGTGAGGGGTCCTCCTCCTGGGAATTGTCTTGCAAGTGTTGTGTCTGTCAGGCTTGCATCAAGCATGTATCATTTACATCTGTTGTGTTGAATGGTTCACCTTCAACTTTGCAGTCACCGTGTCACGTCTTGACTGCTGATGCATAGCTTGTGGGGTGTGTAATGCAACAAAACTGACAGTGTGAAAACAGCAAAGAGGAGGAATCGCGACACTGTCTCAATCTGGTCAAACTGTGACTCATTGTCTCCGAGTTTGTGGCCTCAGTTAAGGACTGTGTTTGGCTGGAACATCTTGCCTGGTTAGAAATTCCTGGTTGTGAAAACCCCAGATGGCAAGTAACAAACAGTGTGCCTCCAACATACCCATGGCACGGAAGCGTTGTTCTGTTGATACAAATGGTGTTTTGGTTACGTTCTGTGTTTCACTGTGTGTTGACGAGGTCCAAAGATATTCCATGGATTTCTAAAACTCGTAAAGTTTGTTCATTGAAAGCATACACGCCAAATGGTAAAAAGGTTCTTTGGACTTTTTTCCAATCTGTGTGATTACTCAAATTGGTGCAATTTCTCTCACTTGTTCAATTCTACCCGAGGGCTGGAATTAACTCAGCAACCTGCAGACCTGCAATCTGCACAGTTCTGTGGCAATCATTCATGATTAATTACATAAATGAAATCATTGACTGTCTGTGCATAACATTTGACAATTGTAATGCTGATTCCCCTCTACGACTAAAGGGAGAACAGTTGCATGATCCCTAAAGACCTGCCTGAATATGATCTATGCCTGTGCACTGGTGGTCCTGCACACATATGCGGAGGTAATTTAAATACATGTACAATGAAACAGAAGACTCGGCAGAAGGAGGAACAGATGAAAACTCATACAGAGCGGCCATCTTTGTGTCAGACAGATGATGTCAGCGGGGCCTGATGTTGGAATGTTCTGACTCATCTCCCTGTGCCACTTAGAACATGTTCTGCAAAGCCTGTTGTGTCTTGAGCCGGAATCATTCCCTTGGGTAATGTTCCCCTAATGGGTTCATCATTTGGAAATGGGCCTGGTTGCACCAGAGAGACCGAGGCTTTTGTTTAGGAAGAACAATGCAGCATGCAAACTCAGTCAGGGGTATGTGGTCAGGGTCTTGCTGCATGCAAGCTCAAAGTGTTTCTCAAGAAATACTGTGCGCTCGTAGCACGCAACCGGACATCTGATGGGATGGTCGGAGCTTTGAAACCCAAATGGGAGTGGCCACGCCCAAATGGCCATACACTGAATGGGAAGGATCCAAAACAGAATGGCCATTTAAAAAGTCGGTTTTGTAAGGAGAAAGCTGTATAAAAATGTGAAACAAATTAGGAAAATCCAAAACGTGTAGTGACACTGCTGAGACATACAGTGAAGTGAACCTCCAAATTTTCCACTTAAAATAAGTTTTATTTGTGAATCTTGCCAGTATAATTAAACAAAACTGGTGTGGAATACGAGACTGTTCAGTGGCTGTGCAGAAATCTACAGTCCTGCCCGTCTTTCAGAGGGGAATACCATCAAGCCTATCATGTATGACTTGCACAGAGTCTTCAGATAGCATCAGGAAGCCAGTGAGTGGAAGACCAACATGGGGAAGTTTGAAATGTATTTGCTCAGGTCTGCAGGGGACTAAAGCAGCACACTGAGGCATAGGAAAAATAAATATCACCAAACTGTATATAGTCTTACTGAGGTGTGTATCCGCTAAATTGCTTCAGCAGTAGGCCAGCTCTGCCTTAGGCAAAGTGGAGGTTTTTCCACAACAAACCATGTTGGACAACCCCATATATGATAGCAGGTTGGCCCAGAGTCCACTGGGAGTAAAGTGGGAGTCCTGTACAGTTAATTGCTCATTTTGCCTACCCACCCTCATAATGCAGCATATTTTATGTTTATGTAAGTGTATACAAGCGCTATTATACATTTATTTAATTAGCTACTCGCAGAAATATGGTAAACATGGAAATAGGTTTTGGCAGACTTTTGGCAGAGAAAGCTCAGTGCTCATGATATTCTGGGGTGTGGCAGTACTTGAACAATAGGTGAGATCAGGTAGGTTTAAATGTGAAGCATCACACTGGATCGCATCACAACAGCACACACAGGGCTACGGCAGGTCAGTGGAAACCTGGCTTTTGAGGCTGGCGCCCAAGATGAGATTCTGGACACTTCCTTCAGGCCCTCTACCAAATGGTCACATTTTCCCAGCTGAACTCTATGAACTGGTGCTTCTCCCTCTCTAATTCAGCGAAAGGTATTTCAGCAAATGAAATGTGATGTGATGGTTCCATTTCATGGACGAGTCTCGCATGTTCCATCCAGGAAAGGTTTGCTGTGTAATGGCAGTCCACCCTGTATCTCTTACATTAAAGCATAACACCTGAGTCAGTGAAGAAGACTTGCAGAGGTTGTTGGTAATGACAGTGTAAATCTTTTTCATGCTGAGCCAAAACTAGAGCCTGTAATTTACAATGTGAATATTGCATTATGATGGCTGATCCCTGTATCCCTGTCTCTCTCTTCTCTTACTGATGCGTCTGGTGTGTTTGTGTTTGTACTCGCATGTGCATACCTCTGTGCACACCTGTGTGTGTGTGTGTGTGTGTGTGTGTGTGAGAGAGATTTATCGGATGTTATTTGGATTTTTGTTGATGCATACATTGAATGATAATGCAGGTTTTGCTAACTCTCCTGTCTCTCTCTCTCTCTCTCTCTCTCTCTCTCTCTCTCTCTCTCTCTCTCTCTCTCTCTCTCTCTCTCTCTGTCTCTCTCTCTCTCTCTCTCTCTCTCTCTCTCTCTCCAGAAACTGGTGTGCGTACGTTGTGACTCGGACGGTGAGCTGTGTGGTGGAGGATGGGGTGGAGACCTACGTCAAACCGGACTACCAGCCCTGCACATGGGGGCAGGTGCAGTGCACTCGTGTGGTCTCGTGAGTACCGGCTCTCTCCTTACCTCGCCTTCAAGTAGCAATGTGATTATGCACTTCCACGTGTAAAAACGTCTCTTTGACAGTATACATACATTCCAGTCCATTCCATTTTAGCTCCTTCCAGCTCTTTAATTTGAAAGGAACTGCGTTTGTAAAGCATGCACTTTCAAATCATACGATACTGAACTCCTGGACAGAGCATTCATTCTCATTGGTTTCTGTTATATGGAGCTTACTGTAGGAGAAATGTAAGTTCAGTGGATCCACCCTGGTGTCTTCTGTGCCTTTGAAAAAAAAATTCCAGTGGAAGTTATTGAAATGCCAGTGGTTTACCATCCTGTTACTGTCAGTTCACATGAGGAAGCTTGTCGTGGCTGCATGTTAGAGGATGGGCAGCATCCTTCTATTGAAAATAAGAAAAAATGCATAATTCAATGACAATGGGGCAAAAATGGAAAACTATTTATAGCATTGACAGAAGTCATTTGCAGCTGGATGGATGGCAGCAATTTTACAAAACAAAAATCTGCAATTGTATCGTGAATTACATTGACAAAACTTTCAAAAACAAACTTATATGTATGCATTATCAAAATAAATGATAAATGATAAAGCATTAAAATGTATTTGGAAAGTATACTGTTTATTACCTCTAAATTTTAATGAAAATGTGAAACAAGTAACAGACCTTGAAAGAAACCAGCTATGTATTTTGATAAGATACTGTATCAGTATTGGTACACAGAGGATGGAGGAGGCTGGGAAGCTGGGACCTTGCAAGGATACAGGGCCTGTGTGTTAGCAGCTCACATGGATAGAAAAGCTTTGTTTTAATGGCCGTTGGCTCCGGGTCCCTGGTGGCTGCCGGCACGCACCAGTCCAGCTGGAAACGCTTAATCCTGCTTCCCCAGATTGGACACGCTGCCAGGGCTATGCTAAGAATGAACCGACCCGGACCCTGTAGCGCTGCAGCCTGGCCACCGCAGGAATGAGCCGGAGACCGGGTGCCACCCCAGCTTTTTCCACTCTCGGTCGCGGAGTTTGATCCTCTTGCCCTTTTTCTCACGCTGCTTGTGAACTCAGAATACACAGAAAGCCTGTAACGTTTAATGGAAGTAGATTAGCGGTCTGTTTCGGTTTGTAGCACACTAAAACCAACCAATAACTGCGATCAGAAATATAAGGCTCGGGTGTGAGAAGCTTACGACATTTTGACAGGCTTTACTTGTAGCTTGTCAGGGTGCCATTGATATTCCATTAGACTAACTTTGTGATTTGAGATTCGGTAGACCTGATCATCCAGACTGCCTTACAGCATATGAGTTTGCAATATACAATATCAAACAGATACAATATCAAACAAATTTTCAATTGAGGAATTAGATTTAAATAAAAATTCAAAACAACTTTACTTCAAACTTTGATTTACCTGCTGAAAATTACAGCAAAAATAGTGAAATAACATTTGGATTGAAAAAATATCCTATTTGGCATTCATCGCTGAACTCTGAGGTCCCTCCAAATGTAAGGGTTATTACTAGTAATGGAAGAGTAAGGCCTCATGACCCCTCTAATGGGTAGTGCTACCATGTGCTGGCAATGGCTGCCAATTTGCTCTCCGCAGAAAAACACTGTGATTGGTCTAACTCAGTGAGTCACTGGCAGCACATGGTAGCCCCACCCCTTTTGGGATTCATGAAGTCTAGTTCTCCCCTCATTTGTTTTTACAGCACATCCTGTAGGCCAAGCTCATTGAGCTCACAGTTCTATTAATAAATACATTGGATCCATTCATGAGGTGCCCAGAGCCTCATATTAAATACGATGCCTCATGAGCACTCTGGATCGGAGCAGTGTCCTGATGTTTTTCAGAAGAGCCACAGTGACACAGATGGGGGGCAGATGGCTGTGAGTTTCCAAATTTGCATCCTACATAAGCAAATTGGGAAATTCACAGCTTTTCCATGTGTAATACATTTATTGAGTAACATTTACTGTATTTCCCCTGTAGTAAAAATAAATAAATAAATAAATAAATAAATAAATAAATAAATGTAGGCTATATGCCGTCTGGAACTCTGTACACACTGAGTCAGTTGATATCTAAGGGATACTTATGGGAGACAGTTGGTTACAGTGAATTCATTACACATCTCAGGCTTTTAGGGGTCAATAAGGGAGATATTGCTCCAGATGTGGGATTTAGAGGGCCCAAAGGTTCCTGCAAGGGACTGTTTGGAATATTGAAACCTAGCCACCACCATTTTTTTCACAACCATTTTAGCTTAAAAACTGCAGCTGGAACCCCAACAATTGTTATGTACATCCTGTTTTCACACAGTTTAGCCCACATCAGTTTTGTGCTTTCGTAAATAAGAAGTTGGGTCAAATGGCAGTATATCCTGTTCAATGTGTTCTTTCATTTAACAGAAATAGTGAGTTAATGACAAACATCTTGGGCTTTCACAGCTTGCCTTTAATTGTAGTAATCATCAGGTTGTCTTGCCAGGGGCGTAGTTCTCATCATCTTAAACTGCCCATGGAAATAGAAATGAGGCAGTTCACATTATTATTTATTTGCATGGCTTTGCACCCAAACAACAATCCGAAAACATCAAAAGAAACGTGAACCTAACGAGGCAGAAACTTCCTACTATGTGGTTCATTTTGGTCAATTACATCTTTGTATAATTCAGACACGTTAAATGTTCCTTGTGAAGTGTGAAGTGGAGATAGGAATATTTAGAAATAAGTATAAAGCAGTCACAGAAGTTGACCACCCTGTGCTGTATAGAGAATTAGGTGCAGTTAGAGGTATGGTCAGTTGCAGAAATGCAAACTCACATTGCATCCTGCCTTGGCTCTACTGACATGTGTGTGTCACTTCAAGAACTGAAAAAAAAGCTATTTTGACACTATCTGTGTAAGAACACAGAAGCCGTGTACTAATAGCGTATAATAGCATGAGTGTAACATGTACAGTACTGCTTCTGTACTGATGTTTGTTCTCATGTGCATCTGCTTCAGGTATCGAACCTACATGAGGCCTCGGTACAAGGTGGCTTATAAGATGGTGACGGAGATGGAGTGGAGGTGCTGTCACGGGTACTCCGGTGATGACTGCAGCGAGGGGCCAAGTGGGGGGTCTGTCACAGTCAGGCCCCGGCCCAAACCTTCCCGCCCAGGGCAGACTGGCTCCGGCTCAGGGACCGGGCAGAGCGGAGGGGACGGTACGTCCACCCCTTCACATCCTCAGCTGCACTCGGCTGCAAACCCACTGGCACTTGCTGCTTGAAATTTGCATGACTAATGATTATTTTAAAAAATGTCAGAAAGTTGTAATTCATAACTGTTACTAAAGTCATAATAATACTAATTTGTCATAATAATCCTTTGTCATAATAATCCATAATAATACTAATGATTGTGTTCATGGCTGTAATATCATAACTGAGTGCTGAAAAATGCTCAATAGCTATGTAAGATAATAAGATATGATCAGATATGTTAAGGTATAATTGATAAGGTATAATCCCCTTAATGTTCTCAAAAGACAAATCAATTGCAGACCTCAATTTACATGACTGGATGCTGTACTTTTATGACTCTAGGGAGAGGCGACAGTGACAAGATCAAGCAGCTAGAGGACAAGATCCAGAGCTTGACCAAAGACCTCCATGACCTGCAGTCCACACTGCGGGGCATGAACGAGAAGATCCAGGAGGAGATGAGCAAACCGGGCTTTGGTGGCAAGACGCCTGCCGACGCCGCACAGCCGGAGATGAAGGAGACCATCCACAGCATCCAGACCAAGCTGGACCAGCTGGACAACAGGACCCGTGCGCATGACCAGACCCTCGACAGCATCAACAACCACTTGGTCAATGGCAAGGGCAGCGGCAACGAGCTGGACGGTGCAGGTGGAGCCCGGTTCAACTCCCTGAAGGAGGAGATCCTGCAGGAGCTGGAGCGAAGGGTGGCCTTGTCCTGCTCCTCCTGCCAGGCCGGCGTGGAGGACCTGAGGCGGCAGCAGCAGGAGGACCGCGAGAGGATCCGCGCCCTGGAGAAGCACATGAACTCAATGGACCAGCAGCACCGGCAGATGTTGGATAGCCTGCGCAAGGAGGTGACGCGCTCGCAAGGCTGCTGCGATCACGTGACCGACCTGCGGGGGAGGCTCAGCAACATGGAGAGGAAGCTGAGCTCAGCTTCTGAGGCCTACGATGTCCTTAGCGACCGTCTGGATAAGGAGCTGGCAGGTGCTGGGGGCAGCACGAGGCTGACTGAGGAAAAGTTCAACAGCCACCTGCAGGACCTGGAGAGACGGCTGAACAACACGGTGCAGAGGGCGGAGGAGAACTGCGGCTATGTGGAGAATGACGTGAAGGACTACTTCCAGAGGGAACTCGGGGATGTGCAAAAAGAGTTCCTCGATCGCTCTGAGGAGCAAGACTACAGGATTTCAAATCTTGAAGAGGACGTTAGGCACTTGAGAGACACAACTTTTGACCACAACAAACGCTTAAATCACCTAGAGAACCTGACATCCTTCATGGACAGCAAGATGACATCCCTTGTCAGCCTCTGTACGGAGTCCTGTGACCCGAAGAAAGCAAGGGGAGATGATGTTGATGATACTGTGAAGACCCTACAATGGAAAGTCATTGCCAATGAGGAAGAGATCCAGAGATTTGACACAAGGCTAAAAGACCTCTCTGTTTCAGGTGACTCTCTGATGGACAGGGTGGTGGACCTCAGCCACGACGTCCGCAAGATTAAGGCCCTCACAGGAGAGAACGGCGAACACTTCAACAGGATCGTCACAGAGATAGAAAACTTGGGCAGGAATGTAGATGACTGTGATATCTGCAGCTCCTTGGAGGATGAGGTGATATCTCTGAGGAACCGCACCAACAAAGCCTTTGAAAGGTGGCAGACAGACATCAACAACATGCGCAACAGAATAGACAACGATGAGTCCACCTGCTCGCAGGTGTGCTCGAACCTACAGGAGGAAGTCGGCAAACTGAAGGAAGAGGTGGAGAAGTGCAGCGGGCAGTGCAAGATTACCTTGGAAAGGCCTGGTGGACCAGATGACCTTGACCCACAGAAACCCCTGGATGGCCACAGTGTCATCGGTGGCTCGTCCAATAGTAACCTGAAGTCCATCCAGGGAGAGCTCTCTGAGGTCATCCTGACGTTCAGCTCCATCAATGACACCCTGAAGGGGCTGGAGCACACGGTGCAGAAGCACGACAGCACCATCACCGACCTGAGCAACACCAAGGACAAGATCATCTCCGAGATCGACAAAATCCAGCAGGAGGTGACCGAGCACATCGAGGACAGCAAGGGCCGTTTCGACCACGTAGACCGGGAGATCATCCGCTTTGGCAACAACTTCATGGTGGAGATGGGTGACTGCAAGCGATCAGGGGATGGCCTGGAGAAGAGGATATCTAAGATGGAGGCGGTCTGCGGACGGCTGGACTCTTTATCTGAAGGCCTGCAGAAGATCAAAGACGGCTTGAACAAGCACGTCTCTGGGCTGTGGGAATGCGTCAATGGGTTAAATGCAACTGTCACTTCCCACAGCGGACTAATTGACAGCATCCAGAACACACAGTTAGAAGTCATTCATGGGAAGATCAAGAACCTGAACTCATCCGTACTGTATATCCTTGATGAGTTCCAGGACTTCTCCAAAAAAGACTTTGTTGGTGAGTATATTCATATATCTATATGTGTATGTGGGTAAGAAGAACTATTTGTGATCACAAACTAATGAAAGGTTACATTGAAAACATGTAAAGGTTAAATGCATGACCTCTCATATGTTTATCTCAGGTTATAACTTGCTGTTTTCAGTGTCTATTTTACCTAATTTAAACCTTTTTCCCTGCCAGGCCCCCCTGGCCCACCAGGACCTCAAGGAGAAAGAGGGGATCAGGGTCCTCCAGGACCAATTGGGCCACCTGGCAAAGAGGGTCCACCAGGCAAACCAGGTGTGGAGGGGCCAAGGGGACCCCCAGGTAAATGAACTGGAGCAAATTCCTGCAGTTAACCCTGAGGTAGCCTTGCTGTGAACATTTGAGACACCATAACCCACCAACACTACACAGAGAATGACTAAGTATCACTGGGTAGTAGGAACTATAGATGCTCATATGGTAGTAAGGTAAACAAAGCTAAGATCTCATTGAAAGTAATGTGGGTTTGTAGTTCATAGTTTTTCATTAATTTTTCATAGCATAAAAATAATCTCAGAAGAGGAGTTTGCATTTCTTTTAACAATGTTTTTGGTGGTTTATGAAGAGAACACTGAAGAAAATGGTCACAAACACAAAGTTTGTCAGACACAGTGTATGATGACTTGGATATAAAAAGTATGATCCAACCACTAAACATTTTTTCCTTTTTTTCAGGCCTCAGAGGCGAACAAGGTATGATTTTATTTTTGGTATAATTTTTGACTAATGAGTGTAATGCATTGAGTTTATGAAATTCCCCAGCTAATATAATTTAGACATCTGTGCTTGTTGATCTGAAGTTGCTGTGTAAAGTTGGAATGAATGACTGAGATATAGCTAAATTGATTTACAAAATATTCACGAAAGGTCATTGAGGGCTTGGCTGAATGTGAGTTGATGCATATTGACTGTGATGTCACTGTGTGGGTTTGCTGTGAATGTAAAGGAGCAAACTGGGATTCTATGTGATTCCATGATCCATCATTCCCTCAGGTCTTGATGGATCTGACGCCAATGTACCTCGCCTAGCCTTCTCGGCAGCTCTCACATACCCCCAGGTCAATGCAGGCACCATCATCTTCAACAAGGTCTTTGTTAACGAGGGCGAGTTCTACAACCCGAGCACAGGTAACCAGGGCTGTATATTGAAGGGTTTATATAGTTGTAAACATATGACAATGAAGGTATGACTGAAGGCTTTTTTATCTGGTGGCTCTAACAGTAAACATCTTTAGATTTCATTGTACAATATTCAACAATCAAGAACAATCGTTTTTGACGGTTGACAGGACCTGCCACTGAAGTCGTACATGCAAATATTTTACTAATATGTTTGCATACTGTTGTGTGTATTAAATATCTTTATTTATGTGAGAGTTTGTACTGTTGTATCTCACACAAAATTCAGCTTGTTATCCTCCCGGATTGTAATCTCTGTGTTACTGTGCATGGCAGGAATCTTCACTGCACCGTTGGAGGGACACTACTTTTTCAGCGCCATCCTAACAGGGTCACAAGAACGAGAAGATCGAGGCGGTGCTCTCCAAGTCCAACTATGGCATGGCGCGTGTGGACTCAGCCGGCTACCAACCGGAGGGCCTGGAGAACAAGCCTATGGCAGAGACCAAGCCAACACCAGGATCCCTGGCCGTCTTCAACATCATACTCCCCCTGCAGGTGGGAGACACTGTCTGCATTGACCTGGTCATGGGCAAGCTGGCTCACTCCGTCGAACCTCTAACCATATTCAGTGGGATGTTGCTGTATGAGGATAAATAACAGCCGAGTCCTGAGGTGTGACCGACGGAGGCTGAAAGATAAAGTGTCGACGTGAAGGAAGACGGCAAAGAAATCCAAAATTATGGGGTTGGGACAGTAAAATACAATGTTTATCCTCACAACAAAAAAGGTAAAGGTGACAACACTGAAGCAATGTTTCTGATCCGTTTCCGCCTTGGATCGCGTTGTTTAAAGACTCTCACAGCTTAAAGATAGAATATAATTTTTCACTGAACGCAAACCATGGCTGCGACTCCCTAACCTACCCATCATATGGATAAATATTATAACAGATGCTACTGGATCTATAGACAGAAGTGTTATGAATATTCTGCCCAAGCTGAACTTAAGGTCTCGCCAATGTCTCATGTACCTCCCTACAAAGTGCCTTCCAGTCAAAAAAGAAGACTTAAACCAGGGTTCTGAGGTAACCCAGAGTTGTTTTTTTTTTTTTTTTTTTGGGGGTGAAGTATTTTTCTCTTTTATTTGTTTATTTGTTTCTTGAGATGACATTAAGAGGAATTCACAAAATGTTATTGCAGAAGAATGTTTTTTTTTCTGTGCACATCTTGGTCTCTGTGTGTATCTTTCTTTTACCCTGAGGTAAGCGCTGTGTGACTGTCTAGAATGAATGCGAAAAGCCATGCAGGGGATGCTTAGGGCTGCACAATGTAATCAGTGTAACTTCCTCCCTGCCTCCCAATCACTGGCCAGACCTGCTACCTCTTAGAGGTGGATTATAACTCTGATTCAGTGATGTAACTCAAAACAACATCTTAACCTAACTGTAACACGAGTCCTTTAAATAGCATGTTAATTTAGAAAAAATAAACAGAGTTTACTGATGTACAGATATGGCTATGTTATGAAAGCAGACCACTTTCACTCGTTGAGCTCTTGAACAAATGCCAAAGGGTCTGAGAATGGACCTTATTATAAACAAAGGCTATGACTTGCTTAAATGCTGAATTGGACCTAGCATTTTAAGTACTTCACACTAAAACAATGACAGCAGTCTCGCACAGAGAGCAGTTAAATTGCATTTTGTAGACCTTCATTTGACTGAATAGAAAAGCAAAGTGTAACTAGTTGAAAAGCATCTTACTTGTGTGCCCGAACATTCTTCTTTACAATGGAATGACCCATGGCGAGGCTATTGAGCCAACCCAAAATTGTTCTCATCATGGGAATATTTACGTAATAAACTGGTGAAAGGCTATCAAGTCAAGCAATAAGTGAGTCAGTTATGGTTATGTGAATTAAAACACCAAGGAAATATCACCTACTTAAATATATACCAACTGGATACATGTCTTCCACAAAGCATATTGCTTTCATATTGATATTGTGCACAAGTAAAAGGACTAGGAACATTTTTGCATCTGAATGTGTTATGGGGTGTTGAAGTCCCAAAGTTTGGAGCCTCAAGCACCTATCGACATCTTATCAGCAATGTTTGCTGTTTTCGTGTTGTTAGTCTTTTTATACCATTATGTTTCAGTGATACAGCACACTCTGCTTGTAAGAATCATATTTGTCCAAAATGTTATGAAAGGTAATATATGTTAAAATATAAAATCCTGAATTTAAGTAATATATGTTTTGATATTGTCAAAATATAATGTGTATATCAGTAAGTATAGCAATGATGGCTGCTTTCTACAAAGTGTCTTTATACACATATTTAACAATGTCTCTTTAAATTTCACATACTGAAAAATGTTTTTATGCTCACCAGGATTTGTTTTATATTGGTATTTTATTATTAATATTGTTTATCTATTGACATGATTCATCGGAAAAAAAACACTCTACAAGACCAAAAAATCCCTTAGATTAACTATACAAGTACACTGACTACTGTGAAAAATGTTTATTGCCTAAAACTGTATATGTTCCACTGGTGGCTGTTTTTTGAAACTGCAATGATGGTGCATACTGATAAAGCTACATTTATTTATACCACAAGCAAGCTTCAGTGGCAACTGCATAGCAAAACAGGGGGTCAAAAAGTTTACCCTGGCCTTGGAGTTTGTGATGGTTGTAAGTAGAAGCTTATATGTTTTACATGGTAACCTTTAATATGGCTGCATATTCATTGGAGAAATACAGGTTAAGTTCCTGGCCAAAGGGTTACTACGGCAATGTAAAATCGAGGATTTTAGTTCTAGAGTTTCTTTTTGCACCAAGTGGACTTAGACAATTCATTTCAGTTTTTCAGTAAAACTGCTCAAGTTTGGCACAAGGTTGTCGGCCATTTTCATGATTCTTTGTCAGGACCTGGTTGTGTGATGTCATTCTTAAAATAAAATATAATAAATGGACAATGTATGTTGAAATCAAACACAGATTTTGTAATTTTGGAAAAAAGAGTCCTGTCAACCTTACATTCAATCAAGCAGACATATACTATATAAAACTGATTATATGATTATATAAAACTGATTATATTAAAGCAGAAATCATATATATGAAGGGGAGTAATGTCATTGTTTGTGGCACAACATTTAAAATAGATTTGTGCAGGTTTGCAAGCTGATCTCTATAAAGGATTCTTATGAGCAGAGTGCACTGTAGTAATGTTTTGACAAGGTTATGTCTTGATGGCTTGATTAAACTTAAATGTGTTCATTTTGAAGGCGCCATTATCCATTGTCAGATTTTTTTTTTTTTTGATTTACCAATTTAAACTCATTTTAAAACAAAACAAAGGCACATTATGTAAGTGTCCCCATGCATGATGCAATGCAAAATGACAGCTAATGTTTTTTGTATGGGTATTTTTTAATGACTCCTCACAGATTAACCTGATGTCTGGAATGTGTAGGTTGGCTACACATGTGTTTCTATTAAAGATATTTAATTTTACACAGCTGTTTTTGCCAAGTGTGGGCTTTGTTTGGATGCTCTGCAAAGTACATTTGAATGCAAGGCCAGACTTGATCCTGGTATTTCTACCATGATCTTGGCAAACGTGTGGGTATTCTCTCCAAGCTTGTCTCTGGTCCAGAAATGGAGCAGATTTCCATCAGGGAGAATGGTCTGTCCATGATTCTCACACAAATGGTGACATCGTCATAGCAGATCTGTGCATAAGCTCTGGTTATGTTGGCTTCTTGCATTGCTATAGATAATGTATGATGTAGATCCATACTGCATTTAACTGCTTATATTTGAATTCTAAATGAATACTGTGCATTCACTGGATGGCCTGCTACATTCATGGTAAGTATGAATGTCATCCAAAGAGGAGGCATACAATGCAACTGAGGGTGTGTGCATGTGTGTATATGTGCACACTTGCATTTGTAACATGAATGGACTGAATGAACTGCGAATGACACTACTGGTTAAAAACCTAGAATCATTCCATTTTCCAAGTTGCCAGCCAGGAATTCCATTTGAATATCAGCCCAAGAGTTCACAGAAAACCAAAACGTTTTTGGATCCGTGTCAATAGAAACACATAACTTCATTTACAAGGTACAGCACTCCTCATTCACATCACTGTGATCTGACTTTTAGAGTCTCCAGTGTCTAGACAAGGCGTCAGTAGGTGAACTTAAGACCCCAACTCATGTAACTCCATAAATTTCAGTCCCATAATGTTCATCGCGATACAGTAGTTCATGGGTGGTGTGTGCAGGATTATTATTTTTTTCTGTCAAATGAGAGAACTTGTATAATTACAGTTGCTGGCCTGGAAAGGGTGAATATTTGAAAAGTGAGATTGGAGTATCAAGAGTGGACTTCTTTGAAGCTACAGCTGTTATGTTATTATGATGAATATGGTTTATGTGCACCCTGCAGTCTTTCCTCAGTGGAGTACGGAGTAATGGAATACAGGGGGTAAAACTGACAGCACAAGAATTCTGTGTTCAGTACATGGTTAATCATGTATAACTGGTTACACATGTTAAAAGCCACAGAGCAAGGCTTACATCTGCATTCATACAAAAGCAAGTTCCTAGCATGCAAATAAAGTATGACATTAAACATGTATTCTCTTTTTAATGTACTGTACAGCATTAGATTCTGCAATATATGACTACTAAAGTCACCTACATGTTCAATATTTATTTCAGGAATGTTGCATTTTATGAGTAACAATGGAGCTAATAGATGCATGATATTGTAAGGAGTACTAATGGAATATCTGTTTAGAAAAAATGGTTTAATAAAGGAGTTAGTGGCACATAATTGATGTCAATGTATTTGAAGGATAAATTACAAATCATACATCTTATTCAGTGAAGATCTGGATTTAATTTTATGTTGAGCATTACAAATAGGAACGGGTTGCATCAGCAACAATGTTGTGAAATCATATTTTAAATGCCATTTGTACTCTGTCATAAATCTGCTGTTTCAGATTGGTGCAGATCTGTGACTCGATTTGGGCATGGGCACAATAGCAGCCAGCCTGGGCTGGAAAGGGTGGGATTCTGTCAAATATCCTGTTTATCCTTTATCGTTATGCACATATTTGATATAAAAACAGATCAGCTGGTGTACCTTCAGATGTCTGTGTGGGCTGTGGCCCAAACAGAGGCAGTAAGGGTGGACGCGCAGAACACCGGGCAGCTGTGTGTATCCAGATCCGGGATGGGACATTGCTGCACCCTTACTGGAGCAGTGCATCAGGCAATCAGCTGCTTCAGTTTCATATGTTGGTAGGGAGCACAAGAAACAATCATGGATCATTTTTACTGGTGATCCACAAGGATAAATAAATAACCTGTACCTATGTAACTTTTCTTTTTTAGTATGCGGGTTTTACTTTTCAATGCATTAAGAACTTTCTGCAAAGCACTTAATAAAGATGTAGTTAACACACATGCAGCTACTGAGGATCTTTATCGGTTATCTGCAGTGTGCACGGCAGTGGTTGCTTTTACTGCCCCCGTACAGTCAGCATAAGAAAAGAACCTGAATTTTACCTCAGCAAAGATTATACCCATATAGTTTAAATAGCTGCAACAGTATGAGGGGAATTCACTAATTGGCCCCATCGCAATACACTGGTACAGGTGGTATCAGGGTCATCAGAGGTCTTAGTTTGTGCTACTGTGACACAGAGTGGGTCACACCCTCTCTCCTTGGCTTTTGGCACAGGGCATCACATGACTGTGTGGTGGCAGAATCTTCTTTGGTTGACTTTGTTAGACTTAAACTTCTAGGAATGCTGTAGTGAGGTGGGCTTTTTTTAGATTTATCAAACTAAATGCATTCGGGTGTCTGAGGAAGTAAATGATCAAAAGGAAATGTGTTTATGCACTTTATTGGTTCTACAAACACATTTCTGTCGTGTCCATGGATATCACACTGCATACCATCCATTAAGCATTCTATTAATAGCTCTTCCTGCAAGCTCATTCAGTGTAGGACAGGACAGCTCATTTCTTTATACATAAAAGAGAAAATGAATGAGCTAAAATCCAATGTGCAGGTATACACACAGCATCCACAAGTGAACACAACATTCACAGCATTCACAAGTGATAGTAACAGTTAATTTGATGTCCTTCCTCTAGAGTGAGGTATCTTACTCATTAATTATTATTTTAAATAATAAAACAAAAAGCTTGGTTTTAGAGGTATGCACAAGCTCTGTAATCAGATACACAAAGCAAGTGAAATCAGCACCAGGCCCTTTTTCAACATTTTCAAGCATGGTAACAACACCAGCTCAAGTGTACTGGTGTGCTGCAATGAAAATAGCTCGCTCTCAATATTAGTGTTGCCCTAGTGACATCTGGTGGCCATCTGCATGCTAAAATCTTTTTAGTATCACAGTATCTTCATTGCCACCAGACATGAAAAGCACTCCACACTAATATCAGATATATACATTTGACAGTAGATTAGCTTTCCTTTCTTGTCCATTTTCAAATTATTCTTGGCTGGGTAGATGAAAATAAGTGACAAGAAAGTCAATATATGCTGAACAATATTTTTCTTCTTTTCATCTTTTGAAACAGACAAAAAATGTGAGTCCTGTTTAGCTTAAATAAAGTCTAGTGCATTCTACATTCACTCTGTTTTTTTTAATATGTTTCATAAGTGACTGACTGTCACAGTGTTACAGTTGTTGCCATCCTTACATCCTGATACATCAGGAACTTCCTCTTTAGGCTCCTCAGGCCCCTTCCTGTATACCCTGCAACATTCTGCAACATACATTGTAAACATACAGAATAATTACATACCGAAAATATGTTTATGGTTATCATTTGCTGTAAAGCTGTTCAATGCTGATAATCAACAACCATAACAACAGGAGAAGCTACTCTAGGGAAGCTGCTGGAGTAGCTCCCTGGTCTTTTCCATCTCCCCCAATACACCAACTGGATCATTCTCCATCATATGCAAACCCATTAACCCATTGTTATACTAACATCTATTTTTCAGCTCTGCCTTTGTGAATTGCTTTGCTGCACATCAGTCATGAATTTTATTGCACTGTGAGGGATAGAATACAAGCAGGATTCAAATGCAGATATGTTAAAAATAATCACTGAGGAGAAAATACTGTTCACTATCAAATGTTTCTAGCCCTCATGCTGAAGATATTCTTACATAACTCACTCAAGCATGGATTATGACCCTAAAATGATTGGACTGGACATTGGATGTGGATTGGACATGTGGTAATACAAGAATGAGCCACCAGATGGTGAAAATTCACTGAACACTTCAGCACCATTGCCATCAATTGACTTTTTGTCTTCCAGCTCCGACTTTGGCAAATATTAAACTTAATTACATTTCAAATAATATTAACCTTAACCTTTGTAAATATCAGTCCATCAAAATGATAGGTGTTAATTTGTTTATAAGTGCTACAGATACCATTAGATGTAGTGACTGAGTTTTAACCAGTTCTTTCTTTGCCATTTTTTTCCGTCGGTGCCTATCGAGCTGTCTTCTGTTTTAAACGAGTATTATGCGCTGCAAACATATGTGCGTGCAATACTGCTATTTGCAATTTGCGCCTCCCACATTCAGTCCTAGCCTGGCTTCATGGAGAATACTTGCGACTCATCAATGGTTAAGTGATACGACAGGGGTAATTCTAGCTGTATGGAGCAATTAAATAAGAACAAGCGCACGTACGAGCCAGAGAACCCGTTCCTGCGAGCTCCTCCCGATTGCCTCGGGACGTCCTGTTGCTACGGAGACGAAGCCTCGCACTTCTAACAAAGTGAGAGACAGTCAGCTGCTCTGCTTTGAGACACTGTTTCAGAAGTCAAACTCGACGCTAATGTAATGCTTTCTTCCACGGTGTTAACCCTATGGTTAACAACCGAGTATGGTTAGATTTCTAACAATGTTTTGAGAGCGAACAAGTTTTGACCCCCTGCTGTCATCATCGCAGATCTCCGCAAGCGTAAGTACATAGTGTTTTCCGGCTAAAGTTACCTGGGTCGATTCCAACTCAACATTTGCTTAACGAAGTTAGTTATAGAAACCGTTCCGCAAACGGATTTCCTTAGCTTTTTGAATGGACGTGTGTTAATCTTCACGAGTAACAAGTTCATTTGTGAAGGTGATTATACTGGAACTAGCCAGATATGTTGCCAGTTGCTAAACGAGGACACCAAGATATCGTTGCCAAGCTATTACAGCTTTAACTAACTTTTAGTAGCCTAAGTTCGCTGGGTAGGTAGCTAACTACCACAAATAATATGGGCAGTGAGTAGCCTAGATAGCTAAACATACTGTTTCTCGCATACTAGTATTAAAACTCTTGAATCAGGTTCATGACTTAATAATAATTTGTATTTTACAATAAGAAGAATATTTTGATTCAGGTTTAGGGTAGGCTATTTTGTGGTCCTTGGTATAAGACAAGAAATCTCATAATTCTTCTACATTACCATTGCTTCAGTATTAACCACGATTGCAATACACAACATAGAAGACTGACAAGACCTTTCTAATCCCTTATTGCCTTTCCTATACTTTGATTAGTGTGGTCAGCTTTTCTGTAGAATTACAAGCAAGATTGATGCATTGTGTTATGGCAATGGCATGAACACAGAATCAGTAAATCTGCTTCACACTGTATGCATAACATACATTGGTCCTATCCATGTAATGTGATTTTTTAACAGGTTATTATACACAATGCATTGCATTGCATATGCTTATGTAAACATACAATTACAGCACTGCAGCCAATTGCATAATAAAATTGCATTATTGCTTTTTGCACTCATGTTGAGAGAAACAACACAAAAGTGACACATCCCTACTGATCACCTTTGCAGTTGGGGGTGCGGTCACGGCTGGCCCGGGATGAGGAGCCCGGTGGCCGAGGGGCGCCTGGAGGTGCTGCAGGTGTGCAAGCTGCTGCAGTGCGTCCACGAGGGCGACAAAGCCCAGATCGAGAAGCTGATCGGCATGGGCATCCCGGGCCTCATCAACCTCACCGAGCCCGAGGAGGGCACCGGCGCCCTGCACCTGGCCTCCGCCGCCAACGACGCCGACATGGCCGGCTTCCTGCTGTCCCGGGGGGCTGCGCCCGACGTGCAGGACAAGCTGGGCCGCACCCCGCTGATGAAGGCCGCCGCGCTGGGCCACGACGGGATGGTGGCGCTGCTGGCCCGGAGCCACGCCGACATGGGCCTGGTGGACAGCGAGGGGAGAGGTAACCAGCGGTCGAATCCCAGAAATCCCGGTTCTCTTTCTCTTTTATTGATCGGCTCCACCCTGTTGACCTGCCCTATTTTTGGTGACCTATGAGCGGTGCCGCTGAGTGCCCCGACAGCCTGACTCATCAAGATGCGTGCTGTCTCGCTTTAATATTTGATGAGGTCAGGGTGTGGGGAAACTGAGCCGGAGCCAGTGCAGTCTCCAACAAAACACTCCTTAATGCGACCGCTGGCTGTACAAAAGCCAATCACGGCAGATCGCTGACGCTGCACCACTGTGTGTGTCGCATTCCTACATCGAATCACGCGGGTGTAATCACATATCAGGGCGGGCTCCTCCAAACCCGCCCGCGTCCTCACCTCCACGGCTCCCCCTACAGGTGTCCTGTTCTACTGCATCTCTCCCACCAAGCGGCACATGCGCTGCCTGCAGACGGCTCTGGACAGCAAGGCGGATGTGAACAACGTGTCCAACGCGGGGAAGCCCGTGTTCCTGCTGGCCTGTGAGCACGCCCAGGACTGCGAGAACATGTGCATCAGCATTCTGGAGAGAGGGGCCGACCCCAACGCCACCAATCAGGTAATTACCCCACCTTCAAATGCTACGTTTTTAGGGCAGGCCTGATGAATGGGTTAGGTGCAAGCATACATAAAACAATCTAAAATTGCAATGTGAATTTTACTGACTGTGGTCTTTTAAAGGATAAAAAAGACTTACAGAGGTTCATCTCAGGTCACATGACACACAATACGTTTCACAGAGAATGAAATGTTTTACAAATAGCAAAAAATCACATGATTTATGATCAGATGTATGAAGTTCAACAGCAATTAGCAGGTAGCTCACCTAGTACTGTTGTGGGGCTTGCAAAATTATCATTCCTGTGCTACTGCAGGAGAGTTCAAAAGCTGGAGTGAGCATGCAAATCACTGCTACATCACCCATCCTCTGCAATTGGTGTGATTAATTCCCCTGTTGGCGGACTTGGTCTAACTATAGCTCTTGCTGTGATGTGCGGATGGCGGTCCAAAACCTACAGCAGGCCTATCCCATTACACTACCATGACAAGGAATCTTTCTCATATTCTTCCCCTATGGCTTCTGGTCCTTATTGTTATATGTTTACTTTTTATGAGTCATGAGCCATATATCAAAAAGGCAACGATTCATGATAGAATTTAGAACTAACTAAAGTGCAGCAGGTATATCAGTGATTTCTGATGCATTCTGTGTTGTTGGGCTGCTGACCCTCTGTTCTCCTCCCAGGTTACGGGCCGGACGGCTCTGATGGAGGCAGCAAGGGTCGGGGCCCTGGATCTGGTGCGGGCCATCCTGAAGAAGGGGGGCAACGTTAACGCCCTGGACAGGAAGAGGACACACACTGCTCATTTCGCAGCCAAGGGGGGCTTCTTCGAGGTGAGGTGGCCATACGCGTTTGAAGTAATTTCTGCCTTGTTGAGCAAAAGTACATTTTTTTAACTGTCTCTGATAGCGGAGGAAGATCACGATCGTGTTCTGACTCCATTATTTTCAAACTGGACCATGCTGTGCAGAATATTACAGTGGCATGATGACATAGTAATAAGCTGCTTGTTCATGGATTTTATGCTAATCATAGGAATTTGAAGAGAGGTCATATAAAAAGTCACTTACATTTTCACTACCATATCATTATGTTAAAATGAATTGCAATCTGAGGGGATTTCAGTTTATTTCAGCCCTGCTGCTCCTTTGAGTCCTTACAGGTTTGTGCCAAACGATCGTGAAAATATAATCCGATTTAATATAAATTAGTTTGAGAAGGGGATATACATATGTATAGCTTGTTACTTTGTCAGTGAATAAGTGAATATGGACTGTTCTTCTCAGGTGATTCGGGTTCTGGCTGCATATTCGGCAGACCTGGGTGTGATCACAACGGAGGGGAACACGCCGCTGCATTTTGCTGCTCGGGGCGGTTTTACAGACTGCTGCCGGTTTCTCGCACAGAGAGGTAGGCCGGCACTATGAGGACTGTAGGTGTACTCTTCCTGGAAGTCACTGTCCACTTTATGACAACATATCAAGGCAGTGCCTTTGTTGACTGTATATACTGTACAGGTTTTGCCATGGAAGCAAAATCATAAAGCTGATGGTTGCTCAAGTGTCTGCATTTATGATTGTCATGGGGGAGACCAAAACAGTCTGACCCCCTCTCGTGAATTGTGTATGTGTGATCAATGAGATAAAGAGATGGTATCAGTAATTATCTGTGCACATTATCAGTACTGTTGAGAGGCAAAACAGTGTTACTTTATGTGAGCAAATATTTTCCTCTTTCATAAATGACAGGTATGGCTCTCTTAGTCCATCCACTCATGCACATGCATGCACCAATGTCCCTCTAATGTTTGCTACCCCAGGCTGCAACCCCAAACTGAAAAACCAGGAAGGCTTGATCCCCCGTCAGATTGCTAAAGACAACGGGCACAGGACGGCGGTGAAGGAGCTGAAGAAGGCAGAGAGGCTGCAGGGGAAGTACTCCAAGCAGGGAGCCATCAACCCCAACCAGCCGTGGGCCCTGGCGCTCCACGACTGGTCCAACGAGCACGAGGCGGATCTGCGGAGCACGTTCGAGACGGCGGAGGACGGGGCACCCGGCGCGGACACGGTCTCCCGGGAGACCTTCGCGTCCGTGCTGCGGAGCCAGGGCGCGCCCGTGAGCCCCGAGGACCTCCAGGCGCTCGTCCTCGCCCACGACAAGAAGCGGGAGGGCTGGATCAGCCTGGACGAGTTCTTCAAGGGCGTCAGGTTCCTGCAGAAGGCCTTCGTCATCGCGTCCTACGGGCCGAAGAGGAAGAAGGCCGGCAAGGCGGGCAAGGGGAAGAAGAGCAAGTACGTCCTGCCCCTGCCCATCTGCACCATGCCCCCCGAGCTCGTCCACCGCCGGTCCAACGGGGGGCCGCCCCGCTTCATGATCGAGAGTTACCAGCACTGCACCGACGCCTCCCGCTGGGACCGGGACCGCCCGCCCAGCCACCCCGTCGAGGACGACTCGGCCTGGTACATCGACGAGCCCGACCGGATCTACGTCAACATCAATCACTGCGTCAAGACGGGCGACCTGGAGTCCCTGCACCTGGCCTTCAGCCAGCAGGTGCCCGTGGACGTGAGGGACCGCTTCTACAAAACGCCCCTCATGACCGCCTGCGCCACTGCCAACTATGAGGTGGCCAAGTACCTGATTGGCCTGGGGTGAGTACACGCCTTTACAGGAAGCACCACTCGTTTAGCCGTTGACGTCATCGTGTCCTAGCAGTGCTGTGTTAAGGATAACAAGTTAGTAATTCATACTACAAGTGGTGTTCAGAACTGTTTTAGACACAAATTTATCCATTATCCTATGGAAGTTAATTGTTGAGAGAGATAAGTTTTAGTTGAATAGTCATATTCAGTGCAATATACTGATTGAGATAATTATGATAAACTTAACTTGAAACAAAACCTGAAATTAAAAGGTATATTCTATTGTATATTATAAAACAAATCATATATATGTATATTCTATTAAAGATTAAAGTTAATACAGAAATTTAAATGTGTACTGTTGCTGCATCCAGCAAGTCTAGAAAATAATTCGGAAAACCAATTATTGTTACATTATGACATTACGTCATTGGCATTTAGCAGACCCTCTTATCCAGAGTGACTTACAGGTTACAATTTTGTACATTACCCATTTCTACAGCGGGAATTTTACTAATGTAATTTTGGGTTAAGTACCTTGCCCAAGGGTACAAAAGAGAATTGAACCAGCGACCTTTTTGTTACGAGCCCTGCTCCTTACCATGATGCTACGCCGCCGCCCTGACCGTCTTCTCCTTCGGGTCACTGCAGGGCCGACGTGAACGCGCGTGACCAGTTCAACTGGACGCCGCTGCACCACGCCTGCCACGCGGGGCAGGAGGACATCGTCGACCTGCTGGTGCGGGCGGGGGCGGCGGTGGACCCCACGGCCATGAGCGGAGGCACACCGCTCATGAGGGCCATCGAGAGCGGCCGCCCCGGCTGCGTGGACTACCTCATCAAGGCCGGAGCCAGGGTGCAGGCGGAGAACAAGAGCGGTACCTCACAGCGGCTGCCTCCACTCTCCATTAGCTTACTGTGCATTCCCATCAGATTTTTGACTAATTCCAATCACACAATTCTCCTTTCCAATGTATGGTATATGAAGCAACGCAGGTAAATGAAGTCAGGAGTCAAGAGTCAAGTCAAGAGAAATTTTATTGTCAGCCCATCCTTATACAAGTTTACAGTAGGGTTGAAATAATGTTTCCCTGGGACCCATGGTGCTACATTCTACATTCAAAATGTACACCTACCCAGTCAACGCTATTATTTTAAGTCCTTGTAGAGATTTTCAAGGATAAAAATGCAAAAACAAAAGCGCTATATGTAGAGTGTCTGTATATCAGAGTGAGCATTATCCAGTATCCAGCCCTCCAGCTCTACACAGATTTGAATGCTTGTCCAAGGCAATGCCAAATCCAGAGTTTATTCCAGCAATTTAAGTTCCAAGTCATTTCCACTGTTGACCTAGAATAAGACTTTTTTTCTTGAGTTTCACAACTGTTCCACACCTTAGCTTAATTAAAATGCACACTGTGTCCGTGTTATTGGACCAAGCTGTTTCTAAGATGTATTATTCATTAATTTGTTGGCACCTTCATCCAAGGACAGTTCTACAGGAGTTTCCCATGCATTCAAATTTCTAAATTTACATATGCAACAGATCATGACTTATATAGTGCCAGTCCAAAATAATTTTTCACTTATACTGAACAATGTTTTAAAAGTGACCTGAGATTAGTGTAGGCAGTATATTTTGGAGGCAGAGGGTGACGGGGTAACACCACTTGCCGCTGTTATGAACAGTGAACTGACCACATTCGCCACATCCCATTGTGAACCTTACTGTAAAAAGCATAGCACCAATGCAATAGTGGACTACAGAAGCAGTGTGTTGCAGTGTGGCATTGTGGTAAGGAGCAGGGCTAGTAACCCAGGGTTACTGGTTCAGTCCACAGGTGGGAGGTGGGCTACTGCTGTTGTACACTTGAACAAGGTTCTTAACCCAAGTTCAGTAAAATGTAATGTAAAATCAATAAAATCAAGTAAATTTTCCAGCTGTATAAAGGGGTAACATTTAAAACTATGTAAGTTGCTCTGGATAAGAGCATCTAAGCAAACATAATGTAATAGTTACAGCAGTCTATTAACCTCCCACAAAGCCTTACCTCCACATTGCTACTCTTCCAGTGGATCCCAATGCAGCCTCAATCATCACAGCCCTAATCTGTTCTTTGCCACTGGTGCTTGTGCTTCCATTCATATGAAAGGGTTCCACCATCACTTCTACTAGCCAAGAAGCTAGTTCACTTAAAGATACAAAACTAATGACAATACATATAAAATGATTATTGATTTTATTTTTATATTACAATGAAATGTAGTGATCATTTTAAAGTTTTAGAAATATGGTAGTGAAAAGGCTTTGTTTGACAACGGTGGAAATAAAAGGCTAGTGTTATCTAGCAGGCTGGCTTCCAGGCTACACAGATGCCATTCAGGTAAATACAGACACGGTCGTTGTAATCATAACATTTTATTGCTCATTTGATATTTGAGTGATATATTTTGTTCTAGAGAAAAACTGTATGGATATTGCCCGGATCTATGCTGACCAGAGGATAGTGGACTTAGTAAAGGCCAAATTCGACACTCTTCCTAAACCCAAGGAGAACAAGAAAGGAAAGACTGCCAAACCCCCACCAAAACCAAGACTAGTCACCTCTGCTAAAGACAAGGTAATAGGCCAGTTCATAACACCATTATATGTATATAGCTAATTGTTACATATACTGTAAACTTTTGGGACAAATTGTGAACTTTCTATCCACAAGGTTAGAATGGGTTTTATTTATAATAATACAAAATGATATGACAAGTCTGGGATTCATTACCTTGTGAGGCAGCCAGCTCCCTACTAGCTGGTTTATTTTACTTAATTGAGGAAACAGTTTCTCCTGTTACCATGTGATAGGATCCTGTCTCTATGAGGTATATTAATAGTTTCAGGATGCGTTTTGTCTGTGTAGCAATGTTGTTACTGTGCTTTCCTTACATAATTGTCCTCTGTCTTATCTATGTATAATTTCCTCTTACATGATAAACATACTGAAACAAGAGAGGGGGAAACAGATAGCTGTATTACTCTAGACCAGCAAATTGTAACCAAATTAGTCCAGACGTGTAGGATTACTCTCGACAAGGCTAGCAGGGGGATCTCAATTCCAGAGGCATTGTCCTAGAAGGAGACGTTTGGATCCTGTTTCCGACTCAAGCTACAGCCCTGTCTGCGTTGACATGTTTATCGTCACCTTGATTATTCCAGTGTAAATATGTCTTGCAGGGTCCCCTTGTGTTGTCCCCTAACCCTTCGAACACAGCGTCAAAGAAGGAATTGCTGAAGGAGAGCATCCTGTTCCAGAACACTCAGATTACCAGTGGAGCCATGAACAAGATTGACATCAGTTTCAAGCCAAGAACAGTATGTCTCCGAGAACAAATGATAGGCCTAGATTGACTCTAATCGTGGTTCAGTTGTCTAAACTTTAAATACCAAAATAACATAGGTGTTGTCTTTTTTGTTGTCTGTACAGATTTGTGAAGGCCACAAAATAGGCTACCTCTTGTTTGCAAATTTAAGGATGACACGTCTTATGCTTTAACAGAATCTAGCCCGTAGTCTGTCTCTAAGGAGCTTAACCTGCTGGGTTTAGCTGTCGGGTGTTAACTTCCTGTGCCCCATTTCTTCCTGTTGTTTCTTAGGTGTGGGGTAGGCAACTGACTACCAGTCAGCTCATTCAGAGGAAGGAGGCAAGGAGGGAACGCCTGTCCAGTGAAGTCGACTTCGAGGATTTCCTGATGCCTTTCATTAAGAACATCAGGCAGAAGGCCCAGCAGCTGGAGGGAGGCGAAGATTAATGAAAAAAAAAACAGCATGTAACTGTTACAACACTAACAACACGGTCAGACAGGGTAGCTGCGTTTTTGTATTGCCTTTGTAAAAATGTCCAACAGTCTGATCAGATGTAAAAATTTAAGCTGTGAGACGCTTTCATTATGGGCATCTGCTGGGCAAATAATCTTTCAGCCACATTAATAATTGCTACAGCAATTTTCTTCTGAGACAGAGGGTAGGAAACTGCATAGTGCTGGCAGCTGGTTTGGGGACATTTTCGAGGAGGAATGACTGCAAATGCTTAATATCCTTAAAATGCTCTTAGTCTTCTGTTCCCCTTCTGATCTCAGGCAGTTATGTTATGTGAGCTTCATTGATAAAATGTTTATTTGAAATGATGTTTGAATACACGGGTAAACACAAGGGTAAATGGTAACATATTTCAATTATTTAAAACAGTGATTGTTTATTTTTAGTGGCATCCTGAATGATAAATGTACATCTAAATATGAGTTAAAAAGTAAGTTACACAATAATCATGTATTATTGCATTCTGGGTAAATGTAATGCATTTGGATTTCAGACATAGAACGGTCACTTCCAGAATCAGTGTTCAGAACCTTCATTTCTAAATGTTTAACATTGACTCTGACGCAACATTCCAAAGTAACACTTTTTACTTTTAAACTTCACTAAATTTTCATTCTGGAGTTGTTTTTCTATTATACTGTAATTGCCTAATGTATTGTAAGTTAGCCTGGAAAATGCAGCTATTAAATAACTAATGTCATGTAATGTAAATAATAAAAACATGTAAAAATCTCAGAACTTATTGGTTGCGGTAGCATGAGTGGCAGTTTCCAGGATTTGAAGATGGATATTATGCTCTACAATGGAGGTGACCTTGGCAGTTACCGTAAATGGCCGCTGAAAAACTAGTGTAGATTGATGTAGAACCTTCCCACCTACCACTGGGTTGTCTCAGTGATGCTGGAAAGAAAGGAGGCACCTTTCTGTGAAACACAGTAAGGTTTTCTGTCCACTACAAAGGTGTGAATGTAAAAGACACCTTCAATGCATGTCCTATTTCATTTACCCCATAAGAACCTCAGGAGAATCTTTAACTCAGACTTGTTCTGAAAATTAGCTATTGACATTTCACAGTGAATGAGGCCAGCCTTGAGCAGGCTGAGTTGTCCCTCCTGATGGTTTGAACCAATTCCAAGTAAGCACAAGTAAGTAACTCCAAGTAAGTAAGCCATTTGATCTGAACAATGCAGCCATTACATTCATTACTTACAGATATAGTCTAAGCAGAGGTAAAAGGCAAGGTATCTTTTGAGTACATTGATGATTTATTCATCCACTGAGTGAGCACAGAAGGCAGGTTTGACTCTTAACCCCAGTATCATCTTCTACAACACCACATCACATCTCTTTTCTATGTCATCTGAGATATGGGTGCATAAACATGAGGTGGTTAGTGGAGTGGTACTACCAGTTTACAGACTGATTGTCACTGTGAAATAATCTCAAAAAGAAGGTGATGAGCAGGGAGAAGTCGACTGATTGTAAAGCTGTTTTCAAAAGGCATTTTTTTCATCTTGCCTTTCCATCATCCTTCTTAGCAGATGTCAGAAACGTCCTTGCCCTTGGAGCGGTCCTGACTCAGATCTCTAACAGCTCCTCTTGTTTCCTCTTGTCTTGCAAAGGCTTACATATTTTTGGGTCAGAACAGGATCGTCTGGCTCTGATCTGGGCAGTTTAAAAATGGCATATTTACCTTGAAGGCAAGCAATTTCACATCATCACTAACTTTTCTGCTCTGTCATGGCTGCTCCGCAACACAAAGCCAACCGCCTGAATCATCGGATGGACCATGCAATCACAGGACTTTCATGTCAAAGTGAATTACCATACGGGTAAATGTCACATTGTACCTGAATTCCAAGTACTCCTCTGTGCCTAGAGGTCATATTAGCAGCTTACACAACACAGGAAACACAGGAGATGGCTACTGCTGACAGCTGCAAACAAGATTGGACAGACAAGTGGAAACATTCACTTTTGGAGAAAATGATTTTGGTGACATTTACTTTAATATATTTCATTTATGAGACATTTTTTGTTCGGAGTCATTCTGAAGCAACATTAGTACTTTTGAAACAAATTTTTTTATATGAAAAAGTGTTTATATACAGTACAGTACCGGACAAAAGTGTGGACACAACTTTTATTCTTTTTTTTTTTTTACTATTTTCCACATTTCAGAATAATAGTAAAGACATCAACACTCTGAAATAACACAAATGGAATTATGCAGTGACCAAACAAGTGTTAAACAAGTCAAAACCTATATATCTTATATTTTAGATTCTTCAAAGTAACCAAAAATATTTTTTAAAAATACAGTTTGACTGGCACTGTGTGTATTTCCATAACTGAGGAAACCTTTATGAAATGCAGGCTGTACTTCACAGCCATCGCAGGAGGGGTTGTAAACCCTGCTACTTTACAGTTGTCAGTCTGCAGGAAAATGTGGTCTTCAGTGTGTGTTTTCTCCACTGAGCTCTGCTGCTGACATGCCATTCCTCATACTACTTGTGGCTGCCTTAATGAGTGATTAACTTAATCTCTGAAAGCTCTTGAAGAGTGAGTGATTCATGACAGTGATGGCTTTCCTTTGGAAGGGCAGGGAGAGGCTCCGGGCATGATCCTGGCAGTTGCTCAATGCCTGCAGTAAAGAAATGACTATTTGCTTTAATCCTTTAGGTTTTTTTTCTCCCTTTAAGTAGTTATTAATACAAGTCACAGTTCAACTTGACTATAATAGGGGTTCTGGCTTTGAAACTGTGCATGGACCACATGCTGTGATCTGAATGTTTAAAGCTAAATATTGCAACATTTGAGATGGCTAAATGTATTCCATGTACATGATAGAGGAGTATATATTGATTAACTATGCAGATTGTTTACAATGTTGGTGTTTTGTTTAAGCCTGTAGAGTTTTGATGTAGCTTTTTGAATATGCATGATACATCAAATACTGTACACATCACAGAAGCAGCAAGTACAATAATAACATATAGGCACAGAATAATTAGGTTTACAATAGAGAGAAATCTGAAAAAGCTGAAAAACAGTTCAGACACGAGCAGATATCAGTAATATTTAAAAGCAACATACCTACATTATGCTAAAGTGAACAAATGGTCAAGCAAAGATCTTTTTTAGGTGCACTTAAAAATAGAGAAGGGTTCATTTCATGGGAACACCTGGATTAAAATCGATACTGTAGTTCATTTCTAACAATATTCAAAACATCAGAAGACATCACTGCTGTGAGAAAGTGACTGATGAGAAAGAATTAATTATCACCATTTCTTTATAAGCATTGCAACCTATCTACAGGGGTAGTGGAACTGAATTGAAATAACTGGAAATTGAATCAGAATTAGGGAAGCATCACATTATAGTGTATTTGGCACTGACTGAATCAAGCTGGTCAATGTTTTGTTCAGGCTATGATTAAGCTAAGAACAATAGAATGAGGTTATCAGTTATGTTTTTTTTTCTCATAACTGGATATGACAGCTAAATAGAATGTATTAGAAAGGTAATATGAACCCAAACAAACACATGGAAAGCTGTCATAATCCATTTTGAATAGTACTTTTTTACTTACCATACACACTAGGAAAGAGGCAGAGTAAAATAATGAATTGCATCTTCTGTACAATAAATGCAAAGTATACTGAACAGCTCTTAACTTCTAAACAAAAGCTACTTTTATACTGAATGTTCTGGTCTGTCATGAACACTTGGGACACATCTCTCTCTCTCTCTCTCTCTCTCTCTCTCTCTCTCTCTCTCACAGACAGCCCAATCACCATCTGCTCCAAGTGACGAGGGACAAAAAAAGAAAACTCGGAAAAAAGGTCAGTTCGGTTTAGGCCTGATTGAGGATCTCCACAGTGAAGTATCACCCTCACGAAAGAACCAGGGAAGATAAAACAACAAACAAGCCGAAGACGAAACAGACACATCCTCTGTCTGCGGGTAGCTGGCAGGCGCCCCGCCTCCCCCTCCACTCACCTTCTGTCGAAAGCGCTCCGGCCGCCAGCCTCTTCGCCGCGGGGACGGCTACCTGCGAGCCGCGCCGCGTTCTCTCCGCTCTCCACCAAATGTCACCTCTGCGGCCCGCCACCCCTCCTGCGTGTCAACAAGCTAAAATAAGGAACAATTAATGAGGGACAGTAACGACCGACAATGGAGCGTTATTCGGAGCGAGAGGAGAGAACCCCTTTAATGGGATTTGGGTGTTAAGGCCGTGGGGGCACACACATGCATTAGCTGCTCAGAGCAGCTCATTCATCAGCATTGTAAACTGCTTGAAATGAGGCTGTTGAATAAGCGGCGGAAGCCGTGGCCGCGCCTGGTACTGGCACAGAAAACACCATTTTCACTCTGAATGCCTTGCTCTCCTCCCGCACTCTGTTTTCCTCTAGCTGGCTGCTATTGTGCATTCTTCTCTGGCTGCATAATGGCAGCTTTAAATTCAGGTCGTGTTGCTGGAGCTCTCCCAGCAGGGGGCAGTCAGGGGCTTAAAGTATGGAGGATACCTGCAATGAGGGTTTGTTTACAAAGAAAACAACAACCAAAAAAAGAACATGAATACATTTTTGTAACATAAACAAAAACTTTTGTGGATTGAATAACATATGCCAGCTATATGGAATTACATATGCCAGCCAGTGATATCTTTGTAATATTAACTGTGCTGTAGTCACATACTCCTTTGTTTTTGATTGGATTTGAGGAAAGAATCTCTAGAAACAGTAGTGTCCAACTCCAGCAGCTCTCACGTTAATGCAATTTTACCACTAGATGTCACAACCACTGAACCATCCCCATTCCATTCTTATTGTAGCAAATGTTAATACTACTGTTTTAATTGCAAACATCATACTGACAGCTACTCTCTTAAACACACAAACAATGTGTTGCAGTCTGTGATGTCTGTTAAATATGTCTGTGTCTTTATACAGGAATAATAACCTCATGTATTATGTATGGTGTCTATTTTTCTGTCCCTTGCAATATATACAATACATGTATATTGTATAGGATTTATATAGCAATGTATACAGGTCTTGTTTTTTTGGTAAGTTAGCAAACACAGTTACTTGCATGGAAGGAGCTCTGGGTGCAAAATGGAGGACCAGTTTCACAATGAAATAAATCCAGAAGTGATAAGGGTCCTCTGATACTATACTTTAAACAAACAAACACATATACACACACAGTGTGTGTGTGTGTGTCCGTGTGTGTCTGTGTGTGTGTGTGTGTTTGCGCACGCATACGTGGATGCAGGTAAAATGAGAGCGGGTTATGTTCCTGCAGTGCTGAACTGCTCCCAGCTGTCCTGCCTCAGATGAATGCTTCAGCTTCCCAGCCTAATTGCCGAGGTCTCCCAGCACTGCAGTGCCTCTGGCCTCTCTGCGCTTACTCAGCGGTTTCGGCCTCTCCATAACTCTGAGAGATCGGAGCCGGGCAGGGTACTCGCTGTTTTACTGCCTAAAGCGGCTCGGCTCTGCTGCCTGGAACAGCCCAGAATGTTCGGGAGAACCAGGGGGACAAAAAGCCCCCGGGCTGCAACCCAGGGGTGCTCACCGGAGCTTGACAATGGGAGCATTGACAGCATACCATCAGCCCCAGCTGCAGTCACTGCGCAGGCAGCATGTGTGTGGAACATCGGGGCAGTGTCTGCTCGACATTCTAATCAGCTTCCCATGTTCCCTTGCACAGCAGCTTGAGTTAAACACTTATGTAAGCTCAGCTGTCATAAGCACAGCAAATGTGAAAATTTGAGGGAAGGGTGTTGAGATGTGTTGAGAAGCATGGCATTAGTAAGGTTAAGGAGCTGGATGTTTAAGGCAACAGATTTGCTGTTATATGCTAGAGTATAATGTCTTCGCTAAATATCTATCCTTATAAGTGTAAATATTGTAATTTACACTGGTCTGCATCTGAGAAGAAAATGATAAATCACAGAGCACATGGAAAGCATATAGAAAGCGTGTCTTGGAAACAGCCAGCTCCTTAAACTGAACTAAACGTCAGGCATTGACTTTTGTGCACCTTTCATGGCTATGTATGTCATCTTTGTTTGGCACAGTGATTCTCTAGAATATGCCATAATAATTTCTATGAAGCGCATGCTGACAGCAGTAGGCATTTCTTTTTTACAAGCATTCATATCAATAATACAGTTTGTGCACATGACAGAATTTAATTGTTGCTTGCATTTGGAGGAAAATCTCACAGCAAAGAGCATAGACTGTTGGGATTCTGTTTATGGTGATTTTTTATTTTGACATCTTGTTTTTTTTCTGCTGATGTTGCAAAGAACAGAACTAAAACTACTACTTTCCCTAGGTTTTCCTCTTCCTCCTCCTTCTATTATGAATTTTAATAGTGTTTATGATGATAATGATAATTATAATGATGATGAAAACAATGATATTATTATTGTTGCTGTAGTTGTTGTTGTAGTTATTATTATTAACATTTTTTATTATAGTCCTTTCCAGTGTTGTAAAATTTGTATATGCCCCCTTCCCCCACAAACCGTAGGAATATGAATAATACATACTGTATAAATGCACATGTAAAAGTGAAAATGAAAAAAATTCATAATCCCAGCTTAATTTTTAGCTTCTTATTCCTTTCTGTCCTCTTTCTTCCACGCACAACAGTTGATACTGTCTTTCAAATGAAACATAAAACAGAGATCCTGACTGTCTGTGGTCATCAAAGATCCAATGGCACTTCATTGGAAGACTAGGGGGGGTCACTGATGTCCTGGCTAAATTCCCAACCAGGCTCCTTCAATCTGGCCACTGATTAATCCCCCAGTTTGACTGGCCAGATAACTCCCTCCCTCTCTGCCTCAGATGATGAGTGGTGAACATTCTGGTGCAAAATGGCTGCCGTGTATCACCCAGGTGGGTGCTACATTTTAGTGGTGACTGAAGTGAGCCCCCGTCACTGTAAAGCACTTTGAGAACCTTGAAAGGCTGACAGGTGCGATATAAATTTAACCCATTATTGTCATTCATTATTAAACTATTTGTTATAATTCTGGCTCCAAGGACTGACCCAGAAATGTCCAATATCAACGCAAAATATAATTTTTGTGAAATTTCTCCCGGCATCGCCTGCCTTGCCTTGCATCGTGCATTTCAATGTCTAAGATCCATGGCCACACGCAATATGACTCCTGAACAGATTTTTGACACAAATCAATAACTTTTCCCATACACTCGTTTATCATTCATGGACTCCTGAAGCATGCAAACTGCTCGCCATTGCTCTGAATCCCCGGCTACACTCAGTAACTTTACATAGCTGCCAAGTGCAATTTTTGCATAAAGATTCAACTAAATGTCAAATAAATTAAAGGAATGAAATGACACACAGGTGGTGGAGAGGGAGTATGGAGTATGGGGAAAAGGAAAAGTGTTAGTCAGTCTTTAGGAGACAGCAGGCAGTAATGAGAAACTGCAGCCACCCTCCAGCAAATAGGAGCAGGAGCAGGAAAGTAATGAGGTATGCTGAGCAATGGCAGGGCATGAAAAACAGCTCCACACACCACCTCAGGCAATCAATGAATCAATAACAGAAGTCAATACGGGTGGTGCCAGTGTCCTGTTTGTTTATTTTACCATTGGCTGCAATTACCCAGGGTCACCAGATGCTGAATCACGGTTAGCATCTTTTCATTATTATGAATATTATCTCAGCCACACACCTGACTCTCCAAATTAAACAGAATGAATATCCAATGTGCTGATATCCGGTATGCCCGCTCTGGCTATGCCAATGCAGCCAAATACAGCGGATTAATGTGCCTGCATCCTGCTCAGGGTGTGAGGGAGTATCTGAAGCAGATAAGGAGACAGCTTGTGCCTGACCTGAAGGGACTGAAGGTCAAGTTACCTTGCCTGTGCATAGACACACACACACACACACACAAACATCAAAGACAAACATACACACACATTTGTTTGTAAAGTGCATTGACACACACACACACACACATACACACACATCATCACAGACAGACACGCACACACCTGTTCATAAGCACACACACACACACGCACACACACAAACACATACACACACACACACATCACAAACACAGTCAGAGACACCCAAAGTCCAATCCATCCCCAAGCTCATTTTCTCTTCCTTTCACATCGTTACCTATCAATCAGATCATCAAAGTGATTACGTCTAATCTTTTTCACCCTCTGGTAAGTGACAAAAACGGCGCCGCGGATCTGAACCGCGAACGCTGCGGGTGACAGCTCTCCCGACGAGAGCAGGAAATGTGCGATGTGATTCCGCCTGCGTCATGGCGTCGCTCTGTTGAGTCATCAGCGGGGCCCGAATTAAACGTCTCCACCTTATCAACGTGTAGATTTGAAATTGGAGCCTTGGGACCGCTCGGAGGCAGGGATGAGCTCTTAGCGGTCTCAATCTATTTTTATGGCGCAGGCCTGTCAGGACAGTCAGGTGATGGGAGTTGTAGTTATTTATGACTCACTGGGAGGGGCTGGGGGGGTTATGTTGAATGTAGATGAAGGCTTCTCTGCATTTCATTTACGAAAGTGAGATCTAAAATGCATGTGGCATATAGTTAGACCCTGGACAAAAAGAGGAAACACTCACAGAATCCTAACCATAACATACTTAACTGCACCTAAGATTTCCAATGAGAATATATATTTCCTGAGGGTGCACAATATGGCATTTTTGAGTCATTATGATGCATGTGAGTATTAGATTCTGTCATTGACAGAATCATATCCCTCTATTCAAAATGCATGATGTGGAGATATGTTCAGGGACAGCTGCATATGGTTATGCATGAACAAAGTGGAGTCTTTCAATGAGACATTCTCACGGTGAGTGTACATGAGAACAGTGTTGATCACAACTAGGTTTCAGTTATTCTTTTGCATGATCATTTTTATCAGTCAGTTCAAGTCCACACATACAGCATTATCCATCACTTAAGTACACTAAGAGAGACATGGCCTACAATTATAACGCAGGTAAATGGTCAAAGACATGTAATTGCCTCAGGGAATGCAAATTTAGGATGGGATGGGTACTGGCTCAAAATATGCTGTAGTATCCCTGTTCCTTTATGAAGAAAAGGGAAGATAACAGAATATGTGTCTCATCCCCAGCTTCATTGCTTGATTCCAGAGTGGCTGAGTCAGTCATTAGGAGAAACTTTGGCAAAAGCAACCAGTTAGAGGTGGCTGCCAGTTTGGTTGCATCTTTTATTCATCATACTTCACTCTGCCCCGGACTGGCCCTGAATTCAAGCTGCAAGCAAAAATGGAACACACCAGCACAAAGGTAATGAATTCAACCCCTAGCAACAAACTAAACAGGATATTGTTCAAACATGTCTTCCTGCTCAAACAGTTGCTGTGTATTAGAACAACAGGGCATACAATGAAATGATATCCAGATAATGGCATATTAATGCATAACTTTGATAGCAGATTACTTTAAAGCACAAAGCCACCTTGAGTGGGTCACACATGGTCTGCAGTCACTACCGCTAATGTAAGCTTTTTCTCTTTCACATCTGAGTAATCAGAACATTGCAGAACAGCCCTGAACAAAAAGCAATAGCCACACAGCTTGGAAGAATTACTGTCTGACCTCTGGGGTGAGGTTTGAGTGAAGGGGCCCTTGTTAGAGCGTAAGCTCTGTTCCACAGGCGGGGTATAGCCCCCAGGAAAATGCAAAGCTTCGAGTTGGACATCATCAGTTACTCTGCCAGGAATTCAGCTTTGGGTTGTTGCGCATCCATCTGTGTGACACAGAGATTGTCTGCAATGCCACACAGGGAACAGCATACCTCAGACTCAATCTGTAGAAAGAATCCAACAACACACAACAAGGACAAGATTAGATACAGAGCCACAGCACATCTCTGGTCGTTCTAGTAGGGTAGACCTCTATTGTTAACAACATAACTCACTGAGAAGCATTCATCAGAGCTAGCGGAAGGTGATCAGATGTAGAGTTGGAGTCTGTTTTTCATTTGTGAGATGTATCCAGTTGCTTTCTTCACAATCCTTCTGATCCATCTTTCTTCTCCCTTTCCTATGTAATGTAAATTTCATTACTCTGAAGCAGCTCTCATGTGTTCAACAAAGCACACCTGTCTCTTCCTCCTGTCCTTAGGTAAAGACGTGTTGCACAGGAGAGTGATATTGAGATGAGCCCGCTTATGAGTGATCACCAGCAACCTCCTTCAGCTCAGAGTCCCAGGTGTCTAAGACATTATAATCAGAGGAGGAACACTGGAAATGTCCCAGACTGTAGTGTCATTGTTGTGTCCAAGGCTGGCGGTGGGTGCAAGAGGATTAAACCAATGGGAATGGAGCCTGTCTGCTCAAGAGGGGGACCCTTGTTCAAAATCTCACTTTGGGTTCACAATAAGCTGGAGACAGACCAGGCCAGGTCTGCAAAAAGTGAGCTTTAATTTGAACTTTCTGCCCATGGGTAGATTGCAGTGTTTGGTCTATAGGGAAGAACACAATGGATGTCAACGTGGTTATCTAGTGTACAACACTAGGGTGACACATTGGCCATTGCAGTATCTGTCCGGCAGTACATCAGACAGCCAAGCTTCACTCATTCAGCAGGTAGCAAGACAGCCTTGTTAAGTTAAACTGCATGAACACACATATCCATTGAGTAGATAATCATTCCCATAAAGTGATATTATAGCCAGTGTAACGACAGAGAAATTTCCCATCATACCTTTTCCCTGGATTACATAAAAAACAACAATGAGGAACTGCACACAATCTGTGCCCTCACACACCTGACCGAGAGGGAGCTTCCTTTCATATACAAGACCCAAAATTACAGCAGGGGGAACATCCAGTAGTAATGACTGAGCAATTTTTCGAGGAAATCAAAGCAGACGTGCTGCTGTACAGCGTGGCATTTTCCGCACAACCTTGAAGGGCGGGCTACCACCTCCCTCGCAGGAGCTACCGAGCGTGTGAACCCCCCTGCGAAACAGAGCCATCTCCCGCGTCTGCAGACCGCTGCGTCAGGAGCACGCTCGCTCCTGCATTCGTGTGGCGTTCTGTGGTGGCACCCGCGTGAGTCAGAGGCAGAGGCAGAGGCAGAGGCGGGGGCGGTGGGGGGGAACCCCCTCCAGACGAATGCTGCAGAGGCGAGTGTGCCAGCGCCGATTGCTGCAATGAATCGATGGAGACCGAGCGGGAGCGGGGCGAAGATCCGGCGTCCGCTCATACTGCAGCAGATTCCTCTGCTGCAGCGCCGGGCCGTGCCGCGCCGAGCCGAACCCCCCGCCACGACGGCAACGGGGTCCTTCTGTCCCACGCCAAACAGCAAGCACTGAGACCACCGATCAAAAGTGTGCCCACAAACACCACCACATCACTGTGTAAATGAAGCCGTTGAGCTCAAAGATGGAGCCTCTGCATTTAGACACTTGTGATATACCGACTCTGTGTTGTGGGCAGGAATATTTGAATGACTCCTACTTTAATATTAGACTTTTTTCCAGTGTTTTTTTTATATTTCTGCCAGCAGGTGTTCAGATGATGGACCCCGCCCCCTCCCTTGACCCCATGCCGCACATCGAAGGGTGTAAATGCAGACCACTACGCAGTAGCTCTTGATGTTTTACACCAAGCATTGCACCTCGACTGCTTTCTCTTAATTTAGATTCTCAGAAATGAAAATATGATAAAAACAAGGTCGCTGGCAACGCAGCTAGGATGCCCTGTTTCCATGGCAACATGAAGGTGAAGGCGCCAAAAGAGCTAATCTAATGTTTCATCTGTGAGGATTAAACACTGTCATACTCCACACAGACGCACACACACACACACGCAGACACAAACACACTTTTTCACACATTTATATTGTGCACACACACATCTACACACATTCATGTACTTACACAAGCACACACAAATACAAATTCATGCATACACACACACTATTTTTCTCTTTCTTATACACAGTCACACACAAACGCTTTCACACAGTCATACACTACATTCACATACAAACTTTTTGTCACTGACACATTCTTCTTGCGCGCACACACACACACACACACATGTAAACACATTTTCTCTCTCTCTCTCTCTCTCTCTCACACACACACAAACACACAACACACATACACCCACACACACACACACACACACACACACTTTCGTTACTCACACTCTTATCTCGCGCACATACACACATACAGAATTGATTCTGGGGTGATACATCTTCTGGCTCCTTCCTTGCTTCTTCATACAGAACAGCAGAGGCCTGCAGAAATGACACAGCCTTCTGGTCTCTATTGGGGCACATCTTGATTCACAGACGCACTTTGATATGTGGATAGATAGCCCAGGATTGCAAATGGATCCCAGCAGGATTTATGCAATTTAAATTTTAGTCCTCAAGCCTTTGATTATATAAATGCTAAAATGAGCACATTCTGTGGGTGTTTGTTGACATTATACAGACCGGACTCCTCACATTCATTTGTGTGTTAATCAGGAAAAGGCTTCAAGCTGATCATTAGTGTAGGTAAGTACTTATTGGAATTTTTACCCGTGAGGTGCATCACTGATCTCATCACATCCATAAGATCACATGCAGGAACTCCCAGGAACTCCCAGTGCGGTGGAATTAGTAACCAACACACATCGTGTCTATTGAAGGGTTGATCCCCAAACCTCCACGGAGCACAGCGCTGCCGCATTTGAGCGAGGAACTGACCTTATAGTACGTCTGTCTGCGGAAAGGACAGCGGATCTGGCAACCTTACGCCCCGAGGGTCAAAGGCATGGTTAAACACCAACCCATTCAACATGTCCAAATCCATCCTGAGCTAGCTGCGACTCTATTGCTGCAGATGGTTCCAGCCACGGAAATGAATACAGCAATAAGGAGATTTGTAATGCCATGAATTATTGTCATTCTGGGAAGGGTGCCCTCATTGCAAATTGCTGAATGCAGCGTTACAGTTAATCTTGTCCTCTTGATGGTATCAAATCACTGAGACACGCATTTCACGCGGCTGAAGGACAAGCCAGAACAAGCAAAAATGGATTGGGGGCACAACGGAACAGCAGGGGGGTAGTTCCAGTCAAACTGTGATTGTCCTTTTGTTTGGTTTGTTCTTAGCTCTTTTGAATAAATAGCATTATTTCCCTATGGGGTATTATGTAGCATTGGCTATCTAGTATTACTTCACCACTCAAAAGCTATAGTTGCACAATTGATTTTTTTCATTCATAAATTTGGAAGCAAGTTTGGGGCGCCATGATTAATAAAGCTGTGATTAGCATGATCGATGTATATGTGACGCAAATGGATGAGTATGGTAATAATATAAGCTCCTGGTGTTTGTGCTAGTCTTCTCCCTGATTGTTGGCACGTTGCTGTGCTCCAAAGTGCTGTGCTGTGAGATGAGAGCTTGTGTGAATGGCAGGTGGGAGAGCATCGGCTGTGCTGCACTCAGCATCAGAGCCAAGCTTATCGACCCAGGAGAGACGCAGTGATGATACTGACCAGGCCGGTCCCACGGGCACTGTGAATACCTCGCTCTGTGTGCGTGTGTGTGTGTGTGTGAGTGTGTGTGTCTGTCTGTCTGTGTGTGTGTGTGTGTGTGTGTGCGCGCGTGTGTTTAATGAGCACATGAGTCCATGTTTTTGAGTCAGTGGGTGTGTCAGTCTGCATGTATGTGCATTTTTGTTGTTAGATATGTGAATTTGTGGGTGGATGTGTCAGTGTTTGTGGGTGAATGTGTGAGTGTGGGTGGATGTGTGAGTGTTTGTGGGTGAATGTGTGAGTGTGGGTGGATGTGTGGGTGTCTGTGGGTGGATGTGTGAGTGTTTGTGGGTGAATGTGTGTGTGTGTGGGTGGATGTGTGGGTGTCTGTGGGTGGATGTGTGGTGTTTGTGGGTGAATGTTTGTGGGTGGATGTGTGAGCGTTTGTGGGTGAATGTGTGAGTGTGGGTGGATGTATGGGTGTCTGTGGGGGGATGTGTGTGTTTTTGTGTTGGATATGTGTGTTTGTGGATGGATGTGTGAGAGTTTGTGGGTGGATGTGTGTGTATGTTTGTGGGTGGATGTGTGAGTGTTTGTGGGCAGATATCTGTTTGTGTTTGTGGGTGTGTGTTTTTTCAGTTGGATGTGTGAGTGTGGGTGGATGTGTCAGTGTGGGTCGATATGTGTGTGTGTTTGTGAATGGATGTGTGAGCGTTTGTGGGCGGGTATGTGTTTGTGTTTGTGGGTGGATGCGTGAGTGTGGGCAGATGTGCGAGTGTTTTTTCGGTTGGATGTGTGAGTGTTTGCAGGCAGATACGTGCCCCGCTGTGGGCGGGCGGGTCGTCCTCCCCCGGTCAGCGGAGGCTTATGACTCATAATTCCCTGAGAGGAACAAAGACACGGCCGCAGCAGTGCGGCTGTAATGACTGAGACTCTCCAGCTGTGGGATGCGCGGCGAGGATCAATACGAATCCGGGGCTCTGCGGCGCAAAGCTTCCTGCTCCCTGCTGGAGTCTTACTGCCTGTGTTTGCCTCAGGAGCGAGGTGACAGGAGTCCCCCACTGCGCCATGTCTCCCTTGCAAAAGGCCTCAGCTTATCAGGGAAGTGCTTAGGGAGTGTTCTGTGAGGCAGGATCTTTTAGTTTTACATTAATGGGAGAGCAAACATCCCCTTTTTTAAGAAGAAAAAAGGCACGCTACTATGGCTTGAGCAAGAAAGGAAGAAGGTTGAGGAAGAAACAACCTGACTAAACAACCTGACTAAATCATTTATATTGCTCATGCGTTGGTAGATGGTGGATGGTATTGGTATTGGTAGATGTAGTAGGAGTGACATGCAATGCCTTAAGCTCATACAGAATATCAGTTATGTCTGGTGCCACTTTTTTACATTTCTGAGCTGCAGAACAGGCTTTGTGTCAGCTGTCCCTCAGATTTTGTAATCACAAAGAATGCAGGGAGAGCCAAGGCTGCCTGAAACTAGAAAGTGATCCCACACAACCGGAATTCTGAGTGAGAGAAACGAATTTTAAAATAAACTGGTGCAAAAACAGATGGTGAAGAGGAAGCCCGTGGTTCTGCAGATACTCCTGGGTGATGGTCAGCCTCGTCCCCTCCCCTTCATTCCCCTTGATTCCTGGGGACACATGTCACAGCTCAGTTGTTTAATGATGTCAATTCTGAGTGTATAGTGGAAAGGTCCAAGTGCTTCTGTGGATGGATGCTTCAAAGTGGTGGAGAACCCATCTCAGTGATGTCTGCCATTAGTCTTACTGTAGGTGGGATATCACCTACAGTATCCCACACTCCCTGCTCCTTTCATTCACACCCTAGCACTGAGTTGACACTTGGTAGAGATGCCAGTTTTGATGGGGACCAAGGGCAGTGGGGTTGACGTTGTGCCCAGACAGTGACACCATTCGTTTAAAATGGACTGAAAAGCAGAAGGCACCATGAGTACACAGGGTTCCCATCACTGCTCTGGAGGATTAGTTAGCTGTTAATGGCCACAATGTGTGCTGTAATTCCCCTCTGCTCCCCAGAGTACTGCAATTGTGGTAAAGTGCAATTACCACTGCTCCCAGTGCAGTTTGTTAGTGGAATTTCTGCTTGGGCCAAGATTGTAAAAGGTAAAATCAAAGCATCTGTTCTATCCCCTGTGGTACAGAAAGCATGAATAGGCTGTCAAAAGGGCAGCCATTAAATGAAGAGGTGGATGGTTCTGCCAGTGGGTGATTGGTTATGACTGGTTCCTTAGTTTGCATTGGGTAGCAGTGTGGCATACAGCCCTTCCTGCATCCTTGATAGCCTAGCCTCAATGCTATCCTTAACGATAACAGTGACAAGAGTGAGTCAGTCAGTCAGGGTATAATGCCAATGGCTGGTCCAACATAGCATTTGGACGATCTTGTTTTTTCCTTTAATGGGTACCTTGTCTCAATCCATCACAACTGATTCAAATCAATTGACATTTCATTGCCACATCCACCGTTACCACAAATTTCTGCCAGGATAGTCATTCATTGTCACAGTAATTCATTAAAATTCTTTTATCTAATCAGTATTTTTTGAATGGCTACATTTGCCATTGCTACTCCACAACATTGCCATCTACTCCAGAGACTTAATTAGATGTCTTCATTGAGCAGACCAAAACTACTCATGCAGTAAGACTAACTCAGCTGCTCAGCCTTTTTGTCCCTCGGCGCAAACACGAACACACTCAGAGAGACACATATGGAGGCTAAGAATACACACGCATTTGTTCACTTGGTAATAATATGCCAGTTTCTGCGGGTTAGCCCGCAGGGATGACATATTTCAATCCAACGGATCCAGGCAGTTGTACTACACTGCACTCTCCCATCTATGCTGAGAGTCTGCATCATTTCAGGAGTATCCAGACTGTTATTCCAATCTAGCGTCTGCTCGCTAGGCTCATACATGCGTGTGCCCTATATAAATCGCACATGTGCGGTCAAATATTTGCGTGATAGCTCATTCAGACACATCCCATTAAATAACCCTGCCCCCTTTCCACCCTGCCATTTGCGCAGGCAAACACACACACACACACACACACACACACACACACACCACACACACACACAAACCCTCTCTTCTGCCTGCATGAAGGCCCTCAGGGTTAAATAATTCTCATACAGGCTGAGTAACAGCATCCATCAGGCCCTGTCCTCCCAGAACCCCTAACGTCACACATGGTGGATGTTGCCCACTTCCACTCTGTGCCCACAACAGCAATGACAGTAAATGGCCACTGACACTAAGGGCGCCCTCCGTGATGCAATCACGTGACCGTGAGTGACAGAGCTCATGTTACAGACATAAAAAAAAGCCCCAAAGAGACAGAAGTGCCTTTGAGCAAAGGTGCAATCGGCCTGGTCAGGAGTCAATGCGGGTCAATACCTCTGCTGAGCTGCGCCTGTGGCGTTTCCTCCATCCTCGTCGTCGTCAATGGATACAGGACATTAGACCCGCTGTCATGTGTCAGCGCCCCTGTCAGATCCACGGATTGACAAATTATCTGGGTGAACTGGGCTCTTTACTATCATTGCCATCCACAAGTCAATCTCCCTTTGCGGCTCGAAAATAACGTCTTGAATGAAGGCTTCCAGAAGCACTAATGTGTGACTTACTAGAGTGACAGCGATTGTAAAACTAATTCTTGATGTTGAAATGGCTCATGATAAAGATGGGTAGCTGGACATGTCGCTGTAGGGTTGGATTTGTTGCTGGGGGGTTGGTAATGTGGCTTGGGGTTTGGATACGTAGTTGGGAGCCTGGATATCCAGCTGTAGCTGGTGGATTTGCAGCTGGGAAGTTGGATATGTAGCTCTGCGGTTGGACCTTGATGAAGACGAATAAACATTGTAGACAAATAACAGGCTGTGGTTTATTCCCTGAGAGAAGGAAACGTGAGAGCCGTAGCAAACAAATCGCATAATGAAATGATAACGGGATGATAACCTCTGAGAAATCGTTACGACGTCTCCGCGTGAGCAACATCACGGCTGCACCTGTTCTGTGTGCCACGCTCGCGTAGACTCGTCCTCCCGCTTCCCTTCACCAGAGCAGCGGCTTGTTTTTGTTTTTGAGGAGACTGCTGAGTCACAGCCGCTGTAAGTATCTATCACCGCATTATTCTCCCTCCCCCCTTTCCAGCTTTCACTCGCTCTCTCTCCCTCTCCCTCTCTCTCTCCCTCTCCCTCTGCCCCCCCTTCTCTCTCCCTCCCCCTCTCTCTAGCTCTAGCTCGCTTTCACACACAAAACAGGAAGGGAAAGTGAGGACAACCCTTTTGCCCTTATTTTTAAAACCCTAACACATCTATCTTTTATTGGTAAAAATGGGAACAACCTAAGATTCTAAAATTTTCAGTCTCTTTGCCTCGCTCTTACATGCACACACACAAATGCCTACATCAGTATGCCTGTCTCGCTCGCTGCCCTCCGGCCCCTGTAATATCTGCTTGAAACATTAATTACTCTGCAGGACCTCTGGTTTTGGCAGCCATTCTTAATGCTCTGACTCCCTTCCTGATAGCGAGCTCTGGATTTTTCAGCATGGCTACATATCCATGTGGCGCTTCTGACAGCAAATTATTTTTGACAAAGTAATTGCTTCAGCCTATTACAATTCTTCTGGAACAACTGCTGAAATGTAATTACAACATACAAGTAAGGTTTCTTGCTTTTACATCATTTCTGTTGAGAGAGATAGGAAAGCTTTTCTGGGTAATGTTTTCATAATACTAAATCATATCTTATAGGGGACAGGCCATACTTAAACAAGTCTTCATTGATGATGTATCTTTTATTTATCAGAGCCCCCTCCCACAATAGCATACTCCACCTACAAAGAAAGGATTAACTGAGAATATGCCAAGGACCATGTTTCTGAACAACCACTATACAATGCCCACACTCTTGGTCAGAACATGCACTATAACAAGGTCTCCCTTCTTTCAAATACTACAAATGTAAAAACTTACACAAACTTATAGCGTTTTGCCATCACTCTGCAAAAGGAATTGACTTGTGACTTTGGGCACTTGACTTGAGGCATTTTAATATTTAGAATATGCAAGGCACACAAGCATTTACCAGTGAACTTGCCAGCCTGTGTCTTTCTCAGTAGACCTCCTGTCAATCAAGCCAGTTGATGGCAAATGGAAATCAGCCTAATGAAGTTGCCCATGTCATGTCCACTGCATTAAATACCAGTGTACCAGTTACAGAGACTTTAGCAGTTATTAAAAATGTGGATAGATAGCAAGTATTTTTTATAATGTCTTCTGATTCTGCAATCTTAGTTCATAATTTCACCCATTCAAAAATGCATGGCTGCACAGGCAGGCATTAATTATATCTGTTTTGTAAATAAAATACTTCAATGGATTTGAACATAAAACACAATTTTTTTACATGATATCTTATTGATGCTTTTATTTGTATATATTCCTTTTAGCCCACCTCCAAAGCAGCTTACAGAGCACCATGCAATACAAGTTTAGTACAAATTAACAAACATGATTAAAAAAAATTCGTCCAGTAAACATAGTTCAAAATTACACATCTCACATGTCCTATACCAATACAACTGGCCATGCAATTCAACAATTCTAGTACAAGTCAAAAAGTCACTTCACACTGAACTAATTAAGCACTACAGTCCAAGCCTCACCTTGATTTGAAACCAAAGTTCTCTACTTACTTTGAAGGGTCACATTCCATACCAAATTACCATTAGCTGGTCAGAAGGGAGGTAATTATCCATTAATACCATCTTCATCTGATGTCAGTATAGGTGTACATATTTCCATGCAATTTGCAAAGAAATCCCCCCACCAATGAAAAGCATTGCCCTCATTTTACATCAAGAGCCTGTTCAGTTGTATCTTTCCTGAAGCCACCTCCATGTTCCTTTGGGTGACATCAGCAATCTCCCACCCCCAGGATATGACCTTGTGACCCTTTGACCCTTTGACCCTGTGTTTCCCCTGCCCCATTTCCCACACGTCCACAGCCCTACACTACCCTTTGCAACGCTATTATCATGGACCCAGCAAGGTAGGGGAGGAAACCGAGAGCTAACCATGCTTCCTTTTTTTCCATCTGAATTACTAGCGCCGCCGCAATTGTTTTTTACTTTCAAGAAGATAAATTGCACGTGGACGGAAAATATGACAGCAAGAATGCTGTAGCCTCCTGGTGCAGCAAAGGCCGCTGCTCTGTGGGGAAGAGAAGCCATTTGAACGTGTTTAAATTGGCCCATGTTTACATTTAAATTGGGACCCCATGGGCTGATGGTAATATACTTCCCAAAGGGACAGGACTATGACTGCATCACCACATTTAGACCAACAAAATGAACAGCAATAATTTTGGCTTAATGCTCATCCAGTATTTCATATACACAAACATTTGTGTTTTAGCTTAGATCAGTTATTTTAAAAAAGTTTTCTGCATAACATTCTAGTTTACTTTGTAATTGCATCAGCTGAAAACTTTTCATGGCATCTGCATGCAATTATTGACATGAAAGAGTTTTTGTGTGGATAGCATAAATGTAACACCACTTAAAGTGGCTAATGGGAAAGGTCACTTCATGTCATATTGAATGAAAAAGCACAGTAATGTCATATATAAGACAAGTATTCCTGACACCATGATAATCAAAATCAAATTACGGTGGAATATCAACAGCATGGAACTTTTGTTTTTGCAATCTATCAAACTGTCTGAATGAATTAACTAATGACATAAATGTATCGTGTAAACCTTGATGTACTCTGTTGTTGACAGGCATGTGAAAGGTATGACTTACTTTCTCTTGCCTTTTACTATCAAGTTTTCACTGTGGAAAACACAAAGTCATGTAAAAATGAAAGAGATTGTAATGTACTGAGAAATATGTTGTCCAGCCCGAGAATGTATTAGAAATACATTTAAAATATATTAATATGATGCAGAAATATATTGCAATATTCCAAAGTAATATGATATAATTGGCAATAATTTACATATTTTTGATATATATTAATATATTAAGCTTTAATATATAACATATATTCTCAAAAATATATTCTCAATATGTTATATTTTTATAAGGGAAAGATAGCAGTATCAGAATATTAACGTGCTGGGGCAGGAAATAATGGCTGTTCATCAAAGCCAAAGGAAAAATAGTGGAATAGAATCTGGGTCAGCATGTGGTGTGGATTTTCAGAAATTTTATGAAAAAAAAACATAAGAGAGAAGATTGATTACAGCTCCTACAACCTGATGCAGGACTTGATTAGCTTCACTGGGACCTGGTGCATTAATGATGTTATTGGGCGAGTAGGAGGAGGAGGAAGGGGTTCATCTTTAATGCATGAAAATATGCAGGAGAGGCGGGCTTATTTAATTCAATCATTATGAGGATTATTTAGACAGTGTTATTTCACACTGGTGGCAAAGCAAAGCCTTGATAAAGAATAAAAAAAAACCTTCTCTCTCTTTCTCAATCTCTCCCTCATTCTGTCTCGCTCACCCTCTTTCTCACCCTGCCTCTAATTCTCTCTCTCCCTGATTTAAGAGAGAAATCAGCCATAGAGAGGAGGTCAGAGTGTGAAGGCCAGTCTCATGAAAGAATGCTTAAAGCAGCTACTAATCTTTCATTGGATTCGACGCCTTTGCTCTTAAACCACAGAAAATACACCACTAAATCAAGAGCTGTGTCTAAAAAAATCACTTGGCTTCAACTTCAAAAGCATCCCTTTCTTCAGAATGGAAGAAATGTATTCACTTTAATCTCCCCTCTGAAAATAAGAAAGGCAGAGGGGAGGGAAAAGAGACATCAGGAGTAATAGTTATGAGAGATGTTTAGCATGGAGAGAGTATCAGTACACAAGATGTATACAACTGGAATGACTCAGAGATAGTCTTACAAAACTGATCTTTCAGACCAGATCAGATCAGATTATATTGTTTTCTATCATTTATAATAATAATCATTATATACTTTTGGCAGTGTGTATTATTAAGGAAGACTCTGATCCTGAATACATATATATATATATATATATATATATATATATATATATATATATATATACAAAAATAAGCAATAAAATATAGTATATCTAACATTATGTATCACTGTTTGTAAAGAAAGTTACTTTCCTTTCCAGTTTACTTTGAGGCTGCAGGGTGGCAGTGGGGAGAGGTGAGTGGAGCCCAAGATCAAAGTAATCACTGGGTCAGGAGTCTGAATTCTGGGTGGGGAATAGCTGCTAACCTCCCAAAAAAGGAACTGCTGCTCAATTACTGCAGTGAGAAAAAATGCATAGACACCAGACTTTTGAAGGTTTGATTAGTTATTCAGCTAATTCTAAGATGGCTATGAACAAAAAACACTTTCTATTAAACAAATGTAAATGGTTAAGTTAAATTTAACCACAATACATATTTCCCTTATTTTGACTATCAAATATAGTGAGGCATTTGTTTCATTTCAGAGAACACCAAATTAAGAATGTGTTATGAGAAAAAAAAAAAAAAAAGATTTGCTGATAACTGTGACTCAAGAAGGACAAACTGCATTGCACTTACATGAGACAGTCTACAGTTAGAGGTCACAGTTTCAGCCTGTCAGTAATTAACATGGCCTTTATGAACTCTCCTGTCTGCATTCTGAAATCTACAGCCCTGACCTGTTACTTCACCAGTCTGGGTTTCTGCTTTCATAATAAGACAGAATGAAAAAAATGGGTATATTATTTTAGCTTAACACATTCAAAGTACTGAATATCTCAGCTTTGAATGAGGTCATTTGTTTCTGAGAAAGGGGTCAAGGAGGTGGATGAGGTTCAGACTAAACTTGGACGTGAGATAATACCTTTCACAATAAAAAGTGTTTGGCAAACCATACTTAACAACCTTGGGCCCAGTGAAGTACTGACCACCAATTGGGTTACAGAGATGAAAGCGCATCACAGAAGAATCATGTCAGCCAATGGCACCTACCCTAGTCAATAGACAACATAATGCAAAGATGCAATCCAGCGCTAGATATTCTGTTATAAGAGTTCTACATGGGTATTGGTCTAGAATACCCTTGAAACTAGGCAGACCTGCAGCTCTGACATGCCATGTAAACCGCATCAGAAGTTCAAACCGTCTCTTAAGCTGTTCATGACATTGTGACATCAGTACTCAAAGATATCCTGGTGTAACTTCTTCAGCTGATTGGTTGGATGTTATAAACTCATCCATCACTGTTACTGGGTCATTATGTACAAAGGGAGGGCTGTGGAGCACATAAGTGAGCATGCATGGTGGAGGGAGCTGGATTAAAAGGCCTGGCTAAAAATGGCAAGCTTGGTGCTTCATTGGTCCTGCTGGGCAGACAAATGTGCACCCCTGGTGAATGTGAGCTGAGGCCTTGATGTATGTATGACTAGTAAGGAGTGAGAGTGTGTCACGTTCCCCATGGGAACCCTCCTTCTCTGTGTGAGCTTATGGCTGCCTGCCAAATTACTTTTTCAGTGAACCATTCATATCACCATTCATTTTAGTGTGGTGAGAGAGCAATGTTGCAGTCTTTTACCACACCTTACACAACCATGGGAGGGGATTATTAGTGCATTACATTCAAACTACTTTGATTAAAAAAAACAAGCAGTTTCATCACCTGTATTACTTCTGTCACTTTGATCCTTATTTACACAATTAAGAAATGATCCCTGATTTTATGACAGATACCTCAGGTTGGGGAGTAAGAACTCTGGATCTGTGGTTGGATGCTGATTGGATGCTCATACCCATGGCCCAGCAGTGAGGTGAATGAAGGTGGATGACAGGTGGAGAATGTGGAAGAGTGGGGTAAAATGATGGTGAGAAGGCCCAAGATGGGTGGAACTTACCTTATATGCTGGGAATAAGGCTAGTCAGACAGCTGGACACCAGGCTGGGGAGATGAAGCTTCTATAAATGTGAAGAGAGCTTCACTTTTATTAATTTGATTCTGTTGTTAATATTGCTACAATAATGTTTATAATAATAATAATAATAATAATAATAATAATAATAATAATAATAATGTGGATTTTTATGTAAGACACTGGATATCAAATATTCACGTGCCATCTAGCTACTTTTTAAAATGGATAACTACATAAATATGTGCAACTAGTTTCTTAACTTTTTTAAATTAATAAGATAATTGCACATATTAATTTCCTACTTCTATGTATCACGGACTCGTCTATATCCAGTTCACTGGGCAGCAGCCACAGGCCAGTTGACTCATCCGTAGTACTGCAGCAGAACAAAATGGCAACTCGCTTAACGGCGATACATCCAAATCTTCCCGTCTGTTGTCGGTTGATACAGCGGAATTGTGCCCACTGAACCATATGAACTAGTATATCTGTGGCTTTTCTTTATGGTTCTCTGCAGCCCGTTTCTAAAAGCGGAAAGGCTAATTAGCTATGTAAACAAACCTCCAGTGTCTGCGCCACGGACCCATTTTCGTGTTACGGAACTTGGTTTTATTTGTTTATTTCGCTAATTGAAGGTTGATTACTCTGATTCGTAATACACAAGCACGTTTTATCGGCTTTGGATAATTCCCAATAAGAACAGAAACATTCCACAGAAATGTAGTAAAAGTCAGCCCTTAGTACTACCTATCGGCCTGCAGGGATACCCCGACAGACCACTCCTCCAGTGTGGACAAACTGTTTTCAGTGAAAATCCTGCATAATGTTTACATCGTGCTGCAACATATATAACCAACAGCGAAACTATATGCATGCCTTGCTGCAGGTCTCTGAACACATTGCTTTCCGTAGGGTTTTCCTATAGCGAATTAACATGGATGTGCAGGCTTCCAGCCTTCACACGAGCAGCTGCCGATGATGATTCAAGCGCATTGCTGCTCCCCCCTTGACAGATTTCTATTATAAGGCGCTGACGTCAAAAACGGCAGCCATCTTTGATGTGGGCAGAGCTGTTTTCTATTGAAGAAGAATTGAGGAGGTATCAGCCACGCGCAGTTCCTTTGCAGCAAGCCAGTCTTGACAGAAGGGGGGTGATATCGGTTCGTTATTTAAATACGCAGACACTTCATCTCCAGAATTGACTGCGAACCACCGAACACAAGCACAGGTAGGAGAACGGACCTTTTTACTGGAGACAAAATTGTGGGGAAAGTACAATAACAGATTTACGTGCTATTTGGTAGCTTTTGCACAAAAAGCACAAATGTGAGAACGCTCGGGGTTTTGATACGACCAGCCATGGCATGCGAAAAACTATTGCCGAATGCATTTTTATAGTTTAGGTTATCTGGATTTGTAGGAATCATTGTTTTATAGTACAATTTTCTTTGCTTTGTTGTCCTGTTTGATCGTTTTAGGTTGGATTATTTGAGCTGGCTTTATACTCTGGGTGAAAACAACCGACACGCCTTTTTGAAGGCATGACGTTTGTTTAATCGCTACAAGCAGTCGATGTAGCATGCAGTGCGCTAATGCGACCGGTGTGGGCGGTTTCTGCGTTTCAGGACCTTGGACAACGTGCGACTTTATTCCGATTGGAATAGACTAGAGCGCGCGTAAAGACAATGGTAAAACGCAGAAGCAACTGACGGCCCCGCATTTATTGCTGTACATTAGACAGAGTCGTGAGTTCTTGTGGTTGCTATCTGGTTATTACCGCCGTCTCTGAAGGCATGGATCTGCTAAAAGGCTTTTTAGATTTTGCGCAGGGCAACTCGACTCCCCAGGGACTGATGCATTTGCTGACAGAAGGATATTAATCCTTTCGTCCGCCACCCCCACGTCTGTTGTCGGGTTAAAATGTTTAATATGGTACCCAAATGGTTTCCCAAGCACAACTGCTCATCAACGACTCTGTCCTTGCCGTAAAACATGCGAGGTATTGAACAGTAGGATGAAGGCTGTTTTGCTGACATGTGGTTAAAGGTAAAGAGATTAAATGCCAATGAGAAAACAGAAATTGGAAATAATGACAGATTAGGTGTGGAATAATCGATTTCACGAACGTCTGGGTTGTGAACTGCGACACAGAACGCATTCCTAATAAGGAAGGGGAGGGAGTGATGGGAGAAGACGTTGCTATCAAACTTCATAAATGTGACATTATTTTGCACGTCCGTTCTCTCTGCGCTCACTTGTAGTTGCGTCAAAATGGCCACAACCTGGTCATATTTACGTGCAGAGGCATTGGTAATTACTGTTTGTGTCTTCCCGGCAGTAGACGATGGGCGGGGGCCGGGGGACAGTGAAGCGGGGGTTGTGATACCTGCAGAGCAACTGATAGTTAATGTCCACCATTTATACGTGCGTTATGAATGAATTGTCCCGTTAATCGACTAAATAAGGCACAACAAGCTTCTTCACGCTGGTAACTCGAAGAATATAATGGATAAAGCCTACCTAAAACAGTAATCTTTATGATACATGCAACATAAAAATCCTATCAAACGAACCACTATCTAATAATGCGCATCTTTTGAGTTCGACTCACGTTTCTGTTGATACCTACAGTTATCTCCTGTAATTCAAAGACAGTAAAATCAACCAGACCAATCGAACATCTGAATTAAATCATGTCTGTTAATGTGCTCTAAAAGTAAATAGCATATTGCTATACTCAGTTGTTTTCGTGACGTTTGTTTTAATGATCGGGCATTTTGGTTGCAGCAGATGCCTCTCGTTTGGATCACGTGTCCATCTCCATTGCACCTGAAACAGTTTGTTGTTTTGAATGAACGTGTGGTGACTGAAGGTATCTAAGACGGACCATTTGATGTAAAACATCACAAAAATCTCGAACGTCAAGCGGTTCGTCCGCTGAATCAGCTTTTAGATGCACATATTTTAGATGCAGTTAATTTGACCTGTTATTCCAAATAATAATAATAAAAACACGACATGGCCAATATATATTTGGCAGTTGATAAACAAATGCCGGGGTGAGAATACCAATTAAAATACAAAAAAAAACGAACAACAGATGTACACATAGCAACGGGGTCTTGTTGATGCGTTTTAACTGCGGGTATATTCTGTCACGACTTTTTTATGGTGTCGGTGGGAATCCCTCACTGCGTACTGGCATTGTGTAGGATGCAGGCGTATGTTGGCACGACCGTTACTTTCCCTCGCCTAATGCGGCTTATACTGGTTTGACTGGGGTGAATAGTATTATGGTTTTCCCCGAATTGTGACTCATAGTGTTATCGCCTGCGTTTGATTGCTAGTTGCCCTTAGCAATATAATGCGAAAATACGAAATACCTGCACGTTCTTCATTTTTATAATACATCACTTGTTAAAGGACCCTTATTGAGACAAACCTTTGAGGAAATCAAGTGATAAACAATCGACTGCAATTCGTACAGACAAAATCTTGACCATAGATGTCAATGTTTTGAATCTGGGGTTGTGTGTCTTTCAAATCAGGTGCTTAGCGATTGTTTGATTGATTGTCATTAATTTGTTGTTGTTTGGAAGTTTGATGTTGATGTCGGGGCTTGACAGCATCACCGTGGAACAGCTAATCACCTTTACACTGATATGTACATGGAATTAAATGTCTGAAGTATGTCATTATCATCAAGTCTTATGTTAATTTCTTTGTTCAACTTTGTTCATTTACTGCTCTGTGGTAAAATTTCCAGGTTTTGCAGCTTGGAAACAAGCCATTTTTGGTTGCTTGTTTGCATTTGGAGCTGGTACTTTCTTACTGAAATATTTCACAGTTGACTAATTCTGACTGAAATGTAATGTGAAACATGTTAGTCTGATGTTAAAATAGTAGCAGTGTAAGCAGACAATATGAGAATTTTACAAATTTTGTAACACTGAGCAACAAAGTCCCAAGGTACAGCCATCCTCTTTGATTTTTGTAGAACTGCCCCATTGCGACATCTCAGATTGCACAAACTGGTATCTCAATATAAATGTTCCTCTATGTACCTGAATCCAATTCACAGAGACCCAGTGCTAATGTAGTGTAGTTACTATATTGGTCCTGAAGCCAGTACGTCCATAAAAGACTTTCCAACTGCAGACCATAAACGTACCACCAGTGAACATTGGTCATACAGGTTACGCTTTTAAAGTAACAGCCTCGGAAGACGATGCCCCCAATTACCACAGAAGAAAAGGCAAGGTTTGCTCTCAACCAGCCCAGTGGGTTGGGAATAATTATCATTTAAGTAAGACTGGAGGGGGCGACCAGCGGAAGCAATCCTAGAAAGTGTCTCTCAATCACTGAGCAGCCTCTGCAGTACCAGAACTCTCCATCACTAGAGGGCGATAGAGAGTGAGAAGGTCAGAAGATAATTGCAGCTGTTAAACACTGCCTTCCCTGATACTAGCAAATGTAATGTACCTATAAGCATTATTATCTGTACATGGTAATGTAAAGAAATAAAGCTGCTAAATAAATAAATCTTAAATGACACGTATGTGGAATGGCCTGAGAGAACTATGACACCATGGATGAGCATTTAATCCACAGCAATGTTGCTACATTTATATCAGTCCAACAATGTGTTTTCAAAATCCAAGATGTATCTCCTAAGATGTGAAAGAAAGTTTTCCACATTAAAAAAAAAAATCAAAACAATGGCACAACAATCTCTGAGGTAATTAATGTGGTGTTTTACAGACTATTTATGAGATCAGAGGAATGAACAGTCACCCACAGAGGGTCCAAGAGGGAACGAACGAATCCCTGAAGGTCAGGGTTTCAGTTTGGCTAAAAGACAGTGGAGATGGTGTTGAAGTCTGCAGAATTATTCAAAAATGGAATATTAACTATATAACTCAATGAAAATCACTGAAATAGAACATAAATTGATTTTATGCTTGAGGCTGCCACAGTGAACAAACCTGACATTTTGTGATTTATCATGAGATTTTTTTTTTTTTTTAATGAAAGGCTCTCTTTCTGTTTTAATAGATTTGCATAACATCAGTGAAGCACGAAACTGCAAAATCCAAAATCAAGCTTCATTGCAGTACCAATGGAAATAATAAATTCTTTTATGGTGAAGAGCATTATTATTCACACGTGTATAACCAATCACCTGCAAATATAACTGATTACCTTCAAAATCCTAAAGATATATAATGTGGCACAAGCCAACATAGTTTTGAAATAAAATTAGCTGCAGAGTTCAGAACAAAACAAAAATGCTGTAATTACCACTATTGTAGAGAATGAATTCAAATGCAAAGGCTGTAAGATCAATGTGAACAGCATAAAAAGGGGGCCATTATACAGGTAGCAGCAAAGTACAATGAGAGGTCTTCTAACTGAGGGCATGTATGATGAGGGCATTACAGGGCAGGACAGAACCAGGATGATGTCAACACTACCCATTCACACAGACTGGAATACCAGTCTAATTGATGTGTCAAACCTGCATATGGTTGAGACCTCTTATTTCTCATAGTATTAACAAGTGACAGTGACACTGGCAGCCATTTTATATTTTGTGAAAAATGACCAAATATCACTGTGTAGTGAATCGTTATGGCCATTGTTGTGCTATTTGCATACATTTGATCTTTGTAATGTCCTGGGTGTAAGATGTGAAGGCAAAGAAAGACTTGGCTGTGTATGACACATCCATATTGGTCTATGGTTCATGTGACAACATTGTGCAGAGTTTACCAGGGAGTATCACGACTTTACGAGTTCTTGATGAGGCTTTCTGATAAGGCAGGTAAAAAGTCTTTTTTGCATGGTGTTGATGTTACACAAACATTAATATACAGTATATAAAAAACACTTTAGTTGTTCACTTCAGATAGATACTTCATTCAGATGTCAATAAAATGCTGCTGTCTTGGAAGATGTCTTTCGATACCTTTGACACAACAATTATTGCAAATGTGCACTAAGCAATTGAGTGCACCGAAGAGCACAGTAATGAGACACTTTGATAGAATAATGTAGCGGTATATGGCAAGGAGTCTGAGAAATTTTGGAAGGGACCATACAGTACCAATATTCACACTGTAAATTAAGCATCGTATATAATAAATAGGTATTAATCATGGATTAGGTCCATTAAACCAAACCCAGGGCCTCCCAGATAAATCATTTCTCTGAAACAATCAATCTAACACATTTTGATTTGCCAATCCTAACAGAAAAGGATATTAATTAAAACATAAATGGATAGCTAACTGTCTGTACCCCTCGGAGCCCCTCAAACCTTTTAGGGTCTGTACTCTCCCTTTCATATTTCTCATGGAAGTAACAGTGTTTACTTAGCACCACCTTCATCCAGGGTGATTTACATAGTTTTGAGGTATTTTACAGATTGTCCATTTATACTGATGGATATTTACTGAAACAATTCTGGCTAAGCACCTTTGCCCAAGGGTACAACAGTAGTGTCTTACTTAGGATGTACACCAGCAACAGCCTTGTTACACAGCCAGCCACTGTGCCAGAATACCATTCAGATAGCATCGTACAGGTGTTGGAGGGACTGTCCCCTTAATAGAGTTGAACTGGAGAGATTATGTCATGCTTGTGTGCTTCGATGTGATTGGTTGTTTACTCCCTGGTCTACGAGGTCCTCACTCTGCTAGATTAACACAGTGGGCTCTAATCCTCTCTTGATGGGACGATCTGACTTTAAATGAGTAATCCGTTGTGGTGAAGATGATTGCTTTCTATCTTCTCACATGGTATTGAGTTGGTGTCCATAGACCCCTGTGAGGATGATCCTCATTATCTCTGTTAGTAAAGAGAAAACCTATATCAGCACTTCTCACAGACAGTTGGTGTTAAGGAGCTGCCTCAACTGCTGCCTGTGATTTTTGTAAAATTTGCTGTGTATGGTTAAACAGTGATGCATGTGCAAGCTTCTATTCAGAGAGTAAAGTAAATTCAAAAATATAATAATGCAGACCTGTGACTCCTGGACATCCAAGTGTGGCCAGTACCTACTCTAATTTTGTGCAGTATGTTTTGAAATTCGGAAGGATTCGTAACTGAAGCGGTGCGGGCAGTTACACACCCATACATTTTTGGCCAGTGTGGCTCTGTGGTATTGGCAGGATATGGCAGGTTTCTGGGATTTTAAGACTTAAAGGCATGCATGTAAGGTGTAGTAGCATTTCATCTCCAATGCAGTTGTGTACATGTAGTTCAACCAGTGTGTGTGTGTGTGTGTGTGTGTGTGTGTGTGTATGTGTTTGAGCACATCCTCCCCATTTACCCAGAGAAACCACAGAGTCAGTAACATGATAATGATATAGACACTGGTTCCCAGAGCCCAGTCCTCATCTTCTGATTGGCGCAGAGGATCAATTAGAGGCAATTGCACAAAACAGGCTTCAATTTTCTCACCCGCAAATCATTCCCGCAGCCAGTGCTCGGTCTCTCTTTCTTTCCTGATTTCTCTTCTGAAATGGTAATTATAAACCATTACTTCATTTTCCCAGGCCAAACACACATCAGTTCATTATTCAAAGTGAATCGTCACCTCTGTTCTTTCTCCTTGCACATTCCCACACTGGAGCCTCCAGGAAGCGCTGAAATGATGCCATGTTTGGTATCAGCTTTTCAAAGCAGGGCAAAATTGAGAAGAGGAGCCTCGCTTTGTGACACTGTGCGAAACTGGGAAGCAGCCATTTCAAGCACTTTATTGCCCCTGTGAAACTCCTGACGGCATGTAGACATGCAACCCATGAAAATACATCATATGTGATCACATTTCATGGACTCTCTGCATGTATTCCCTATACTATATGTGCATCCCTGCGGAACTGTGGATTTGTTCACTGTGCCAGTGTGACAGACTTACTTATACGGCTGTGACATAAACAAAGTGACCTTTGGGCAGAGCTTTGTTTGGCTTCAGGTCTGTCTCAAACCCATTATATTCTGTATTAACCAACTGTGCTGTCCAACTTGCAAGGGCTGTCAGAATACCTTACTTGTCTCTTGAGATGTAATAGCTTTTTTCCTGCCCTCGCTTTCATGACTCTTCGAATAAGAAGTATCCTTTAATGTCTTCACTAAGTGGGCTTGAGCATTGCATTTGTGTTTCTCCACATTGCATGCTGAGTCACAAATGAGTGGCACAGCTGTAAGTGAATGGGTCTTGTCATGGCTATATGTTCAATTCCCAATCTACCAAATCTCTTTAGCAAATATCCTGCTGAATAAAATGGATATTATGTAGGATGTAGACTTCTTAAATTACTCTGCATTAGGGGGCCCTCCATTGAAATAAATAAAGTGCGTAATTATTTATTTAGTTTGTTAGTTAGTTACTGTGTGCAATGGACAGCTGGATCAAATAGTTGCAAATGACATAGACATAGTACCCTGTAAACAAATGATGCAGAATAACAGGTTGGAAAAAAGGACCAATTTTCTCATAATAAGATTTATTGATAGTTATTTTCTGTATTAACAGCTCTTTCTTCCCTGCAACAAGAAGGCCTTGTGTTTTTAGACAGCTGCTACGGTATGTCTTACAGCACCCTCTGTTCTTGGCAGATATACTGTCTTGCTCTTGTGGAAAAACAAAGATATATTTTAATTTGAAACGGGCCGCTGCCACACAACAGGTGATCCCGCGTTCCCCGCCCCCAGCTCCCGCAGACCTCCTTGTCACATCGGTTGCCACTTGTCTGTTATTCAAGGCCCTGTAGGAGGGGGCTGCTTGAATGGCCTGATTGCTCATAAATCTGTCCTGGGGCTTGTTCCAGTAGCTGAGGAATAAGTCATCGCTGTGCAAGGAGACAGCTGAGGTTATTGTCTGTAGGAAGCTCTCTCCACGGCGTTCCTCCGCCGTTGCACGTCCCGGCTGTCTCCCGCCACGGAGCAAGCGGTCAGCGGCAGGGCCTGCATCAAATTAAAACCCCACCGCTCTGTAACAGCAGCAGCAACAATCCCAGGACAAGGACAAATATTCTCCAGACCCCGGTGGCTAATCCCGTGTGAAGCCTGACAAATGTTGCTTTTTGCGGTCACCGAAATGAAAAACGCTCCACGTAAAGGAAGGGCAATTACTTTTAATTAACCTGTTTCTGCCTCGACAGAATCATTACTATGAATGGATGCATTTGAAGCGCCTTGATGAGCATTGAATGTATTACCATCCACAGAGTGGGTCTGCCATTTGTAAAAGCAAGGCGCAACCCTATTCTCTTGAATTTGCTTTGTTTCAATGTATGACTATCATGTACTGTTTTCATCTTAAATGGAGTTATTCCTTGTTCATAGTTCTACTTAGATGATGGCAGAGTGCCAAAATTGGACTTTAAGTTTTGGTCTCATCTTCATAAAAAACAAAAATGTTTCAGTAATTAAGTTATCGACATGCTTTCAGTATATGCACCTGTAATCTTACACACACACACACACACACACACACACACACACACAGACGTGCGTACTGGACATGTAATGAAATTGAAGGGATGAGAAAGTGGGCCGTGGTGTGGAGCAGAAGTTCACACAGGTCACTGTAAATCCTGATGCCCTGGAATCCCGTGAGTGTTTCGTGACGACGTACCGCATGTGACAGCGTGTGAGGCTGAAGCACATGCAGGTCACATGACTCTCAGCACGCATAGGGGAAGTGAACTCCAGGTGGGGCCCTACCTGTGTGGACGACAGTAGCGTGACCCATAGAATTCCCTAATCCTGGGATTACGGCTTTGCAGGAGATAAGCGTGAGGAGGTGTTGAAAGGGAAATCCCGGAGGTTTACTACAGTGTGGCCTTCTGAGACCCCACACACAGACACACAAACACACACATGCACAAATGCGAACACATGCAAGCACGTACATTCAGGTAGGCACGCACACATACACACACACACACACACATACACATGTGCACATGCATATGTGTGCACACACACCCACACAAACATACACACACACACACACACACACATGCATACACACACATGCCTGCATGCTCAAACACACACCTGTGTAATAAAATATTACATAATGTATCATTCACTTATTATATCATGATAGAATTACAATGCAATGTGAATGTGCTTTCAACAAAGCTCTGAAAATCATCTAAAAATGTCTTTTTTACATTGGCAGCAACCTGAGCCCACACATTGTAGCCCGTATGACGCATGGTAAACACAAGCAACTACACATGACTCTTAAGACATATAAACAGCAGAGGCATGTTAAGGCATATATAATGCAGGTTTCAGACTCCGCTATCAATAATGCATGACACTGTCCGTGTGAAGTGAAGGGGCGGATGTGGTCTCACCATGGCACACATCGTCCGTGTGGTCTCACCATTTCTCTCGGCCTTTGATTCCTCCGTGTTGTCACCCTGTCCCGGTGGCACTGTAGCCAGCACCTGCTTACGTTTATGAAAGGATGCACTACGTCCTTTTTGCACTGCTCAGAATAGAACAGATTGCCGTTACAAAAAAGAGAGATTTGTCCACTTTTCATTATTATTGTTGTTTTTTGTTTTTTTGTTTTTTTTTGAATGGCTTTGCTGGGTCAAAAGTTGTACTTTGGGAAATTATTTTTCATTGCAGCCCTAGTCTGCCCTAGTGCCCAGTGTGTTTTGACTACAATGTGATGGAAGATGACACAGATTGGCGGTTTTATTGTGGAGCGAATAAAAATGGGTTTAAGTGCCATCTCTGTGCATGCAGCAGTGAAGAGCAAACATTGTGACCCCATTTTTAGATAATCTGATAAAAAAAATAGTTTTCGCCCTAATTTGAGATTGAGATCACATAATATTTTGTTACGTTTTTGGGGATGATGTAAACTGACGGTTGTGAAAGCAAGGGAAAAAAATCTGGTGTGATTCAAAAATTAGAATCAAAATTTGTCGTGCTTTAATCATTTAAAGAACTTAAAAATAGTCACTATTTTTATGCAGTACTGAAGGCAGAAGCTCAGAAAATTTAAATATCTGGACAACAAAAAAATAGCACATCATACCCAGAATGCCCTGTGGATATGGGAAGGGATACACTGAGGCATTCTGGGAATGAGACATGGACAATGATATAGCAGGTTTCTTGTGTTTGTGCAGGCACACTGATACACCACTCAATTAATGCAGACAGGCTGTCTGCCTACAATACAAAAGCATGCCTTTGAAAGTGCTTCTGTCATTGTTGCTCTAGTGTCCACTCCAGAGGGTTTCTAAAGGTACCTGGTCTCTACTGACATTCATTGTTCACCTAATTTTATGAATGTCAGTGGTATTTATCCACAGTGCCAGCCACTCTAATGAAAGCAAACGTGCCCTCAGCAGAGTGTCCAGTCTAAAAGACTGCTGAATCTGCAGCAAAGCCACACTTGATCAAGCATTTCTGTTTCTTTCAGGTTAACAGGAATGGTACAGATAGTTCAGGGTTGAAGTCCTTCGATTTGATCCAGTCAGTGGGATTTATTTACTGTCTCGATGCTGAGGGATAGAGAGCAATGATTTCCCACATATCTTTCACATACATTGAATCGGACAGCTAGCTTACAAGTGATAGTCTGTGTTGTTCACTCTCCCATGCCATAGGAAACAAGCTTCAAGAAAGCACATCAACACTTACGGGTCTGTGATACAGCATCATCTGATCCACAGAAGGAGAGTAGCATGGTGGTGGGGAGGAGGGGGGTGTTGTCCTTCAGTAAATGTGTACAAATCAAAACAAAGCTGCCCGTACTGTTTGTGTGTTTACACCATGGGTGATAAAATGGTGGGATGTGTATGTATGAATATGAGTATGCTAAGAATAAACAATTCAGCATTTATGAAAAAGGGATGAAGATTAGTGTTGTTTCCCTTTGCTGATCCTGATGGGTGCCGGATGCAGAGGAAGCCACTGCTGGTGCTGCTAAGGCGAGAACTATGCGTGGGCACGCAGCACAAACCTCTCTTATGCACGGACTCCTCTGGGAAGCCCCTGACTGCGGTGTCGTGTGGAGAACTCTTACAGGGATCCCAATGAAACGAGGTCAATGAGTCAGAGCCGCTCATTTGTAAACGTGTTTACTCAGCAGTGTGTCTTCATTCCCGGCCTACAGACAACATACAGAAATATGCTCACGTGGAAGAGTGTCTCTTTTTCCTCACATAATTAAACTGGAGTATTTTGCTATCAAAAAATTCACCATTAATTAAATTTATGATCTAATACTTCGACCGTTAAAGTATTATAACCACAGCTTGCTTGGCTGGTGCTTTGCAGTGCCAGGGAATTTGAAGGGAGCTTTCAGATAAGGGATGTTTCCTTAAATAATATAAGGAAAGATAATACTTTGGCATTACATGGAACAGGAATTATTTCCACAATAACATTTAAAGGTTGGAACAGGTGTCCTGGAAGCTGGTATGCATTATTTTGCAGCCCACTAAAAACTGAATTTTCGCAGGGAGAATCACGTTTTCCCGAATGGCGGTGTGAGTGAATGGGAGAACATTAAAGCAGGTTCCCCCATTTCAAAAGCCTTTCTGAGTTGTCTTGAACGTACAGTGAAAGGGAGAGGCCAGTCGCTAAAATAGACTGTCGTAAATCCTCTTTCAGCCGCAGGTTTAATCTCTTGCTACCAGGCCCCGCGTGCTCAAATCAAATCGCATGACAGTGTAATGCACACAGAGGGCGGGAGAAAGGCGATGAAAGGGCGCGTTTCCAGGCACATGTGTGCAAGCAAAGCAGACGCGAATTTCAGCCGCGAGAGGCGGGGTTTCTTTAACCCCTGCGGAAGACATGGATTTATGTGTTAGACGGCTGTTGTTCTCCTCCGTGACATAATTGGGTAATGAGATCCGACTGTTAGCAAATGGAGGAACAGTGAGGATGGCTCCACAAGGAGTAATAACTGCTTGGTGGAAATTGTACAAATAATTTGAAATATTCAAGAGTCACATAAATTTCATGCATCAAAAAAAAATGATGAATAAAGTAACCACAGAGAGATGTTCTTTGTGTAAAGAGGCATGTGTTTTTGGAGATAATACAAGGTAGTGAGAGACTTCTACTGTTTATGGGCAATTTAATCCACTATTCCGGGGCTATAAAGAGAGAGGAAGATTTTGAAGGTGAAGAGGAGTAACAAATATTTACGAGGGGGTCTGCCAAGAAATGTCTATCTCAGCGTGAATGCAAGAAGGAATGACTGACTGAAGATAAATAGGACCAGAACAGTCAACACAGCAATAAGTGAGAAGATGGACCAATGCAGGGAGCAGAATGGGCAGCAATGGACCAATGCAGGGAGCCGAATAACAGAAAAGAGTCACAGAACAGAAGACAAGCAAAGGGCAACTTTGGGTTAGTCTTCACTCATTATGTGAGAGACTGACAGCATCAGTCAAAGCAAGGACCCAGCAAAGACTGATCAACTCGGTCAAGTGAAGGACAAAATGGCATGAAGGCTTATCAGCTTGGTAACATTGGACCACAGCCTGCCACAAATCAGTTAAATTACAATTAATGTCAAGAACTGGACTTCACATTGAAAATAATTGGACCTAATTTATTCATTTAATTTGATTAATTCAGTATGAGCTAATTTGTTTTTCTTTTTTATCGCAACTGAAGGAAAATTGAACTCCTTCAACCCCCAACACTGCTCAATAATTCAAAAATTAGCATGTATAATTGTACACAGTGTATATTACACAGTAGGAACATTCCTTGGACAGATTCCCACAGACAGGTGAAAGCCTGAACCCTAACAACTGGCCTGTTGTGCCAGACAAAGTCAGCATTTGTTGGGTGCTTGCCATGTAGTCTATAAAAATGTCACAACATTATTATGATATGATATATATATTATGTTATGATACACTCATGTCCATGGGTGTCATAAAACCATGTCCATTATAGGATTTCTGCTGGAGTTTGTCATACTGGTACTGTACCAACACATCATCCTCTCCTCCTAATAATTTGCTGGAACATCCATGATTTTCAGACTGGAGCAGAATTATGACAAACGTGACATTTTTTCCCCCTCCGGGGTCATGTCCTATCTTTTGATTCAGGCATCGACAGATCACAGGGCAGCACTGAAGATATGTTTCTTTGTTTTTTGGAAAATGTGAATTGCCAGCTGTGAATTAGAATGTAATGTTATGCAAGCCGGTGGAAATATACAAATTCATTGTGATGCTGGTGGAGCTCAAGTGCCAAATACAATTTTTTAGTACCAAGTCATATAGCTACTACCTGTGTCTGCCAATGAGGCAGCCAGTGTTCTGTATATACCATCCTTGCCCTAAGGATTACTCTGGGGACTCCCATGGACTGTCATGGTCAATTGTTTTTCATGTGTTATTTTCCAGCATAGTTATTACTTGGTATTTGCTAGATATACTGGCATTTAAACTTATCTTTCCAAAGATGAAAAATCAAGGCTTATTAATACTGACAATATGTCTGTGTATATTTCTGTGGAACAGTCTGCAAAATTAAAGTGTAGAGGTATATAATATACAGATTAGTTATGTAATTAGAAGCAAAATATTCATACTCAGATACACATTGATAAAATCTCAAGGGAGGCATACTGTAGTTGTTAAGTATATGGACTTTGAAACCAATGGAGGGCCAGACTGAAGACTGACAGAAGGATTGTGTGTGGATTTTCCAATTAAAAGAGCAGAAAGGGTTAGCAACCTATACAAGATTTACTAGTCAGTAGTATCACCTAGAGGTCACAACCATGTCAACTGAATTCACAAAGATGTTCATTTGTTTGGTCCTACTGAAAATCATGCCATGTTTTCTTCCTTTGTTTAAACCTAGAGTATTGACTTTAAACCTGACTGCATTCCACATTGTACACTCATGTTATGTCTAGAGTTACGTCTACATGCATTTTTCTCCTCACCATCTGAAATCTTTCGGTTTTCTGTAGCAGCCACATGACTGAACAAGACGACATGCTGTTGATTGTGTTATGAAATACGTGCTGCTTGCTGCCACAAGAAGGTGTTTCTTTAGATTAATCTGCTGTAGAGAACTGGTCTAAGTCAGTTGGTCATTAAAAAAATGAGTGTTTTTCCTTATCCTTTAGTCAGTTTGGCCATACGTTTGTTAATGGCTGGAGTGTACTCACTCAAGAAAGACATTTATGAACGTATTCATTTTTATGAACTCCCAGGGTGTTTTTTTGGGAGTGGGGGGAGTAGAGGAGATGTTTGCTGTTGCTTTTGGCTGTGGCATGGCGGTTGGATTGCGGGATCTGAGCATACTGTCCCACAGAGTCACAGGTCCTGAAGTTTGGGAGATGTCCCAGAACATGGAGTTTTCAGTGTGTGGCAAGCAGGCCAGTATGGTGCATTGGGTGTTAAGTGTGAAGTGAAGCCTTCATTAGGCTTCAATCAGTCAACCTGCTCCAGAGTCATTAAATGAACTGGCCACATTGCCGTAAATCAAGAGACTAAAGTCACGGGGTCACACCAGCCATAGCTCTGCATAGCTAACTGAACTGCACATTTTCCAATGTCACTGTACCCTAGATACCTCCACACCTGGCCTTTGATAATTTATATCCAGCAGACTGTGTAGATCACCTTCAAATAACCCAGAAAAATTTGAGCTATTCTGGTATGATAGATTAAGCACATGTTCAAATTGTTATACTGCATCATTTATGAAGGAAATGCAACACACAAAGGCCCAGTGCCTTCTCCACCACTAAGGCCAGCATTTGGCATTGCTGGGTTTAAGCTACTGTGGCCCAGTCAGCAACCAGAGCCTTTTAGGCTGTTTTTTTTTTTTGCTGTCATGCTGTATTTCCTTGGCTGTGAGTCGACCCCAGCAGTCATGTAAGGGGAAGTGATACACATGCATGCTTGTGTCATCATGCTTTGTTAAGCCATCACCACGCTTGCCTGGGAATGCATTTTTCTATAGCTCTTTTAGGTCTCTTGTTGTTGTTACTTAGCTACATCTGGCTGCATTGCTGAGATTTCAAAAACTGTATAATGTATATGTCTTTTGCATTGTTACCATAGTTTACAAAGCATCACTGAGGATGTGGTCAAGCAGAAAACAATTTAGCTAAAGGGCTGGCCTTAGATGTTGCTGGCTTACTCATGTTAAGGTTCCTTGATATGGCCATAGTTAGCTATGTTTGGTGTTTTTGACTGTGCAGTTCGTGCAATTCATTCTACTTAGTGTTTAAGCAATGTCTGCTTTTTCAGTTAGACTGGGATGGTGAACTGGAGCAGGGTGGGTGGATCAGTTGCATCAATCTCAGTTTGCTGTAATCTAACCAAAACTACTTCTTCTTTCTGCATTTAGAGGGATTGATAGGCTTTGCTGCTGACAATGAGAGATTTAATTAACTCTGTAAGTGACTCCATACTTTCATCACAGGTACAGTGTGTCTATGGAAATCAGTGTTTGTGTTGAGCACACTTGTTTTAGAATAGAGACTGAACATTTAGCAGCAAGAAAAAAAATCACTTTGCAATTATGTGCACTTGGTTCAGGCTAGTGGAGTTCCCACATTGACCTGCAAGGATAAAGATTATGAAACAATGTGACAATGTCTTCTAACCTTTCAGCACTGGGAAGAGAGGAGAGATCAAGGCGATCTTCGCTAATTCTAGTTACATGCTACTTTTGTCAGCATACTCAGACAGCTAAGCCTAAACTCATAACGTGGCAGAAAGAAAGTGAAGGGAAAGCTTTGTTTAAAATTACGGTGAGTTGTACAGGTATTAAGCCAGCTTCTCCCCACTGAACAATGTTGTCTACTGGAAAGTCACAGTGGGGGAAAAAAACAGACACTTTAATTAGCCTGTCGCTCTGTGAATATGATAGCGTCATTTCATTTCAAGTGACATTTCACTGAAATTAATTGGAACTAAAGCACTGAGCCATGAGGGTACTGGAAGCTGGGTTCAGTGGAAATTGAATGTGATGGGACTGAATGGAGTCTGAGGGATCCTGTCTCAGTGTCTCTTTCTGTCTCTGCAGCTCTCTTTGATATATGGCTTCTTCATACACCTCAAAATGGGTTCCTAACAACCTCAAGTGTAAAATTGGTGATGCAAATGTTAAGCATACATAGTTTCTTCCTCATTTTTGGCATTGACACTGATTAGATACCAAGCGCCCCTTGGTAATACCTCTAAAAAATCTTTTTTTTTTCATGTTATGACTCAGTCCCTAATCCCTGAACCCTGAAGCAAACAGGCAAACAGAATGCCCTTGTTGTGCTGAGGTTTACCCCCAATAGACCTGTGTGTTGTAAAAACTGTAGCTCTATCTTTTGTTTTTCATGAGATTGAGAATACCTTGTTTGGGCTCAGATTCCCACCTGGCTCTCCAGAGCTATCAATTCTGAATCTGTGGATGTGTGCAGTTTTTCCCCATGCATATTTTTATGTAAGCATTTTTAAACATAGACTCTTGGTGTCCTAGAAGGAGAGGGGATTCACTAAAGCTTGAGAGAAAACTGTATTTAGAGTGTGGACACTGATGGTGTTTGGGTTTTGGGTGGAATTTGAAATAGGAAATATTGTTGTAAGCGACAAGAACTAGACAGGGAGTAATAGAAAGGTGCAGCTTGAAAGGCATCTAATATAGAGCTGTATTAAAGACTCTTAAATATAGATAACAAAGACCATGATTTTATAATGTGATCTTAAAATATACATTATGTTTTTATGGAAAAGACAGCAAGCATGGTTCAGTTAACCCTGAGGAGCGGTGTTTGGCTGATCAGTGTGACACACCAAACGCATAAGCTCAACAATTACATTTTTGATTTATGAAGGATTATTGCATCCAACCAAATGCATTCCCTGGGTTTTACTTTCTGACTATATATGAAATTGAAATAAAAGGTGTCCCTGAATGTGCCAGTTTAAACTCCAGTTCCATAAATCCAGGCAAAGAGAGACACAACAGGGAGATTCATTATATAACTGGAAGACAGTGCACCTGATCATCAAAGCCATGAGATCAGGTACTGATATTTTACCACAAGATAAAGGAGTATCTCTTCAGAGATGTGTTTTTCTGAAAATTGTTTGCATCAGCACAATGTTATCTGTAACAATGTTGTCTATATTGTAACGGCCATGCAGGAGTTAGGAGGTGTTCTAGAAATGTGTGGGCTAGAATGACTGGAAGTTGGGGGTGAGGGGGGCACCATAATACAGGACTCCGTGCTGTCTACCCTCCGCTCTGTGCAAGGGTCTCAGCTGGCCAAGGGACAGTGGGAGCTCAGTTGTGCAATGCGCGTTGGGCAGGTGCAGCTCTGTCAAACACACCTGAGTCCAGGCAGACCTGCGAGAGGGGAGCTCCAGTGGTACAGGCGAAGCCTGAGGCTTGGCAACCCATTCTATCTCTCCAGCACCGCCCTCCGCCCCCCTCCACCCACTCTGAATACCAGGGTGCCCGTTCTCCATCCAGACTACGTTTGGCATCACTCAGTTTGGACAGTTTCATGGAAAGGCCCACACTATATTGGACAAAGACAGCAGTCTTTGGATTTGAATGGTCTGAGTTTATAACAACTTTCTCTGGTGGCTGCGTACCTCAACACAGAATAACTTTGTTTTACCAGAGGGTAGAGAGCTAAATAAGAATATGTGGGAAAGCTAACAAATCATGGAGGGACATTTTGCCACATCATATATTTGTATATCACCTTGTTACCATAATCACATGTGTTGCAAGCAAGAGAAATATAAATTTTCTATCAAGATTATCATACATATAAAGATTTTCCTGAATGGAAGAGTTCTGCAGTAAAGTGTGAAGAATGTGAGAACTAGTGGCCAATGGAGTATTTTAAATCAGACACAAATAAGCAGTTACTCCATCCTGTTCTGCAGGAGCAAGGATTACAGAGTGGTCGGTCTTGGGCTGTTTTTTTTAACCTGGTTGTGTATGAGTGCATCCTTTCAAACGATAAGCTCCATCCTCAGAGAGCAGTGATTTACAGTTTAAGTAGGAAAGGAAAGACACTTTTAAAAGCCCAGGAGTAGTCAGGAGTATGTATTGCTGACCAAGGAAAGAGGTTTGGATTAGAAAGGCATTAAAAGCCAAGGATTCTGGTAGTGATGATCAGTGAAGAGAGAGTGGCCAGCTGTATATCACAGCATATCCACTGGACTGTGGAGTACGGCTACATTTGTTCATCTGTATTTCTGTAAGGAACAGTGTCTTTCTTATCTATATGATATCGAAAACATTTGAATTAATTGATCTGATATGCCTCTTACATCCTGGGAAATTTCTGCAGGGTTTGAGTAAACACAGTTCCATTACATCGAAGTTAGTTGCGTCTTATACACTACCCTTGCTGTTGTCATTTGGAATTTTCCCCTCTGTGATTGCCAGGTTTGCTGCAATGTCTGTATTGCCTCTTGGCAATGTCTACCCTACCCGGGTAGGATTCCACTCAGTAGCCACATAGACCAGCCCAGGGGCCTCCACCAAAATCATGTGACCTGGGCGATTCTGTTGTGGAAGCGAATTGCAGCTATCATAAATTAATTTTCACAGGCAAACTGTGGTTTGGGGGATGTGTTAAGCATTTTCCTCAAGGATGCAGCATTATTCTCCCTCCATACTTTTGTCCTGTCACGTTCTAAGGTCTTTATACCTTAATCTCCTCGAGGCATGTCCAGTGGGGTTTTCATTTATATCTTGCATGGGGTAGCCCTGTTCTTGAGACTTGCAACTTCATTCATGTCTTTTGCTATCACAGTGTTGCAGTTAGTGTGTTGTCCATCACATGGCAAACTCTTGACCGGTTGATTCTATGGCAAAATAAAACCAAGGCAAAGTGTTTCATTGGACCTTTATGAATGTTTGGTGCAATTTTTTGGTGTGTGGTTAGTACATGCAACTAAAAACTTTCCATGGGCATAGTTTTCAAATGCTTGTTGACTTCTTCCAGAAATTTCCAGGTGGATTTCAAGCTCCAATTGGATATACATGTCACATATTAAATGAAATATAAACTGATAATTTTTCAGCTTACAGAATCAGCCAGTGATCCCTTTTAAGTCTGCACAGCCCTGTATCCCAGCTTGCGACTGGAGATTTGAAAATACAGTATTTTATTATATTGTGGATATAGCTGAGGTTGTGTCAGAGGCCTTTTGTTTTTTATGCCACTGAGGTCAGCTGTGTGTCAAAGAACAGGCACTCCTGCCCTGTTTCTCTCCTGCCACTGTGTATTTCAAATCAGTGTGCATTGTTGCTTTCAGAAACTTACATAACCGCCATCTCTCTGAAACCATGATCGCAGCTGCATCTCCAGTGGAGTCCTGTCAGCTCACAGAGACCAGAGCAGACCTGGCAGTTTGTGCACAGCTGAGTTGCTGAACCCTGTCAAAGCAGCAGTGCTTATTGCCGAGTCGAAAACAGATTTACCTTCAGTCGAAATTCCGCCTGCACATTATCGTTCTCTCTTCACTGGCCCGCTGTGTAGGAAGGTCTCAGTTCTCCCTTTCATGTTACCATTCAAAGTCTTTAACTCTTCTTTCTTGCACATTTTTCTGCCTTGCATTAGGGGAGACTGTGAAAGGGACAGGAGAACTAGGAGAACTGAAAGAGACAGATAAGGAAAACTAGGACATCTGCTTTTCCAAGCAGTATGCCAGAGAGGAACACCATTTCAGGTACCTCTGAGCAGCACAGAGGTAAAGCATTGGATAGGGCTGCACAAAAGTCAGCTTGATGTTAGCTGAAATCATCTTCCTTCTTTTGTCTTCTTGCTGTTCGGAGACAAGGCTTGCTAATGCCTGTATTATGCATTCATACCTGGAGTACACCATTTTGCCCCTTTACTCATCTGTATTGTAACAAAAGAAGAAGAAATGAGGGGAAAAACAGCTGAATGCATTATACATGAGAAATACTTTTAAGCTGCACTCTTGTCCATGAAATTAAATCTCTGGTGACTTAGTAGGGTATAAATAGACTCTTTATCTGTGACCCCGCTGTGCTTACTTAACAGTATTTTGTAGCAGGCGGCAGTCAAACACCACAAAGCAAAGGCATTCATCACAGCAGTGAGTCTCTGATCACTGCTTACTGTCTACAGACAAAATGCACTCATAGATGCTCCTCATTTCAGTGACTTAGAATATATACGCACACACACATCGGTGTGTTTGAAACTAGGCAGCTTGTAACTGCTCCTGTTTCTTCTGACTGGGTGAAATTTTTATTCATGTATTATTCATTTTTTAAGCACCTCGGTGGTCTTGCTTCTGGGGCAACATCAATTTTAACTTGCCACTGTAGACAGATGGTCGGGTGGACCCATGTGCAGGAATTAAGAGGGGGGAAATATTCATTATATCTAGCCATACATATTGAAGCTGTGTTTTATTAGCGGTCACGTATTGTGTGATACTGCAGTGACGTTGTGATCTCTTTACAGCATAAACATTATGACCTGTTGGAATCTGTCAATCTATTCACTACGTAATCACACAATTACTAGTGATCTTTCAGGTTTAGATTGAACGGGGAATTCTTTTCATCAGAACCCAGAAAGCAATAAAACGGTCCTGTGCTCTTTACGTCTCTCTGTCAGAACAGATGTTTCTACCTCATAACTTGTGGTACACATGGGGAGTCTTTGCAATTACCTCAGTTCTTAAAGGCCACACTCCATCTGGAGTGCATAGATTTCCAATGCGGAGCCGAACCGCCGGGGCTGAGGCCGTTTGTCTGCGAGGCGGAGAGGTGACCTTCAGCTGGGCTAATTAATGGTGTTGTTATCCCGTCGCCGCAGACTGGCCTTTGTGTGGGAGGCTGGCTCTGATCAAAACCGATCCAGGCGATCGATGGGCGCGTGGGCCTCCAAGCGAAAGACAATCCCGGTCCGGGGCCTGTTTGTGTGTCACTGCGGTTAATCCTAAAATCCCGGCGATTTTCTCCCGGTTCCCGGCCTCGCTTGTTTGTCAATGGCTTCCCTCCATTCAGCAGGCTGAGGTTGCTGTTCCCTAATCTTCTCTCGTCTTGGCCTCCTGCTCGTGCTATGGGGTCTGACAGTGGCTTTTGACTGTGCCAGGATACTGGGATCTAGCAAAATCAGTACAGGGAAAATGTCAATGATTCTACTGCATGTGGGGACCTTGTGCCGTCCTAACAGCTGCACCCCACTGTTTCCGTTCTCCCCAGTACTGCCGGTAGGACTGACACATCGCCGTTGGAGACCAGCTCCCGCCAACACACCCAGCAGCCATGGCCGATGACGCAGACATGCGCAATGAGCTGTCGGACATGCAGCAGCGCGCCGACCAGCTAGCCGACGAGGTAAGCGTGCTCTGGCTAGGACCAGAGAGGGAGGGGAGGGACACGAGAAGAACAGGAAACATGTTATCTTCACAGCAGTTATTAACAGCCACAGTCACATGCTCACAACATGAACCCAAACACATTGCATGACGGTGGGAAGCCTTCTGGGAACAAAGAGAATCACTCCCTGTCTCACAAATAGCCTTTCAAATAGCATTGTGGGTAATGGCTTTATTTTTTGTCAACATTCAGTGATGGAACACTGCTTTTTTTCCTGGAAATGAAACAGCAAATTAGGAACTACAGTATCCCTCTGTATGTTCACCCAAAATGGCTGATTACACAAGTAACATTTGTAGTTGTGCGCCACTGCTCAGAATTACCCAGACTGCTTTGGCACATCAGAGGAGGCCCCTGTGGGCGTTTGCTGCGGCCGTGGCCACCGGCGCCAGGCTCTGCGGCTCGCAGCAGCCAAACCTGCGCCCATACGCCCTGACTGGAGATTTAGGCGGGGGCACAGGGGCCAACGGGGCGACGTGCGTATTCGCAAGACTCCGCCGGCCGGGCAGCGCCTCACAGGATGGCTCATGCCCGGCGGGGGGGTGGGCAGTCTCCACTGACGGCCAGGGTTACGTAACGCTGCAGCATTTATTCCATAAGCAGAGCACAGAGCAAACAGAGCGCCACTCCACGCCGTGCCGAGCTGCCTGCAGTGCTGCACGCATTTACCCTCAGAGAAGAGACGAACACACATTTCCTTCAACAATTACATTTCAGCATATTCAATCATTTCTAGAGCTGAGTTTTAAATTCAAATTCATAGATCGGTCTATTATTTACATATATTTATACATCAGAATTAGATATTTAGAAATAAATATTTACATATAAATATTTAGAATATTTAGACCTCAGATTAGGGATGTTCAATATTTACATCATAAAATATTTACATAATTGTTAACTATTTAAATAGCATTGCTCTCAAACTAATGCAGACTATCCTGTGGTATTATTTACCCACAATAAGGAGCTGTAAGAGAAGATCAATTGATTTCATCAAAATAAGAAGCTTAGCATTTATGAAAACACAAACTCTGCAAAAATTCACAATGTTGCTTTTGAATAAAAGCCAGTTATGTTTTGGTGTCGTATTGCATCGGCCTGCTGTTTGTAAAACGCGCATCACAGAGCAAAAATAATAAAGACAATAAGCTGATGCAAAATTTTTTTAAACATTTACCCATGAATATTTCTTCAGAGTATGCTTTGGAGAGTTGTCATTGTTTCTGGGCCTCTAGTGGGAGAGGACTGGGCATGCTCAGGAACTCCGAGGCTGCCCTCAATGGCTGCTCAGACTGCGCGTCTCTGCCTCATTCTTTCAGCAGGGCCCTCCAGGGGTAGAGCAGAGCAGTCAGCCACTGAGCTGTGTCCTCGACACCAGGGAGTGAGAAATGAGCTCCCCGTTACAGTCGCCAGCTCTCTGCCGCTGTTCATTCAACACATTCCGAGTACAATAATGAAACATGCAGGACACGTAGACAAAAAGGCGCATTAAATTGGGCATTCAGATGTCGTGCGGCGATCTGAATTTCAAGTGATGCTTGTTTCCGTGGAGTCAAATGATACTTCAGGACTTGTGCCTATTAATTATGAACTTAGGCCTCAGTTTTATCACTGCTTTCCATTAAATCTATCCATAAAAATCTACAATTTTTTTGTTGGGAAATTGTTGAAGTTGGAACACACAGATGCATGTGTCTACACACATACAGGCAAGCACAGTTACACACAACCAATCAACAGCGTCCATGCTGTTAGACTCTTCTCCATTCTGTGATGAAACGGCAGCTCCATGTCTCCTGCAATGCTGTCTCCTCGCCCCTGTTGAGCTCCTTGATGCCAGTCCATCAGAGCAGGTTCTACCCAACACCTTGTGCAAGTGTCAGGAAATGAATCTTCTTGCAATCCAGAACAACCAGAGACAGTGCCTGACTGCAGACATGGGAGGTGACAAGCACTGCTACAAAATTAAGCTGGTCTCATTTGTGATAATATTTGCTCTCTCTTGCTTAGTTTTGTGATAGTAAAAAAGCAAACAGCAGCAGTAATTGGAACTGTAAAGAAACTGCCAGGTCCTATCAAGGAATGATTAGTACTTCACTCTTTAGCATCTTTAGGTGATCAAGCAGTACAAGCAGGGTCACAGACTGAAGCTGTCCACCCCCTGCAAATTACATGCCTCATTAATAGCTAATTTAAAGTTTCAAAGTCTTTAATGTGGGACTAACAATAACAATGCTGATTCTGTCAAATATGGGAGTAATGACACTCACGTCCTCTGTCACACTCGAACAAACTTTGAGCTCTTTAAAATGAATAGATGTGAAATTAGGATTGTACAAACAAATACCAGTACCCAATGGAGCATCCTGCTCAATGCAATGACTGTACCATAATTCATAAGTATATTTTTTGTCTGTCATCCCTTCTCTCCTATCTTAGCAATCAGACTTGTTTTGTGGTCCTGCATGTACCGCCACGGCATCGTATTTTTAGCAACCAAGCTACTGCTGCAGCTGTCCTAGCACGTCCGCACTTCCGCCCGCCCGCACGTCCACACCTCAGAGATTTTCGAAAACGCTCCTGTCTGAAATAAGCGTTTCGATAATGGCGTCTTTTCTTTCCGGGGGTAGGGGAAGAGCGAGGATTGCGAAGCCCAGAATAATACACTCAGGCTGGAATGGATTTATTAAAGATTCATGATGCAGGGTGATGCGATCCAGTGGTGCTCCCTGCGCCGAGAGGCAGAGAGGCAGGGGAGAGAGGGAGAGGGGGAGCGGGGGGCAGTAAATCTGCCGGAGCGTGGCCCCGCGGCGGCTGGCAGGGAAACCCGAGTCACGGGGCTGCAGAGCGCACCGCAGTCCCCCACCCACTGCAGCGGCCCGGGCTCGCGGCGCACGCGCACACCAACGGAACAACAACACGCCGGGCGGCGGCGCGAGTGCGACGGAGTGACCTTCGCCCCCGTCAAAACACACAAACACACCAACATTTTACACCGGCTTAAACTTAATACGGATCTCCAACATGACAACAAACGTACTGATACGTACTGATAACTGTTATCCTTAATGCCAAGGCATCCTTAATGCCTTAATGTCCAAGGAGGAACTGCATATTTACTGAATAAAATCATGTAAGCTATGTAATTTGGTGTTTTATTGTTGTTGTAGAGGCATACTGTATTAATGAGTTTCAGTGGGTAGAAAGTGGGTATTCAGACTTATTCAAAGGCAAGACCAGTGCACATTCAGTGCTGGGAATTTGTTTTCAACATGATGGGTACTGAACATGGGCTGCACAAAACACACTCATCTGGATAAAGCAAATATAAGAAAATGTTTTATTATGAAGTTATTATGAAATATTACATTTTAAAATAATCAGTAATTCAATGATATACATGAGACAAACAAACACACACATACATATTTCTCATACATATAAATATATGATCAGTAAAATAAAGTGCTTGTGCAATTGTGCAATTGCTTGTGCTTGCACAATTTCAGAAATATATTTTGAAAAATTGGTGAGGTTTTCATTTTTAAAAAGGACCAGCGGTTTGGCTCAGATGGTATAGAAGTTTACAATAATTAGTGTTTTAAGTGAATGTAAAGTTCTGCTCTCAAATGATCTGTTATTTAGTGTTTATTAAAAATTAATGCATACCATTTCTTTCTCTTTACAGTCACTGGAAAGCACCCGTCGTATGCTGCAGTTGGTAGAAGAGGTAAGAAAAAGACATACTGATGTTCACCATACACCAAGAAAGTACAGTTTAACAACGTCTTGTAGTTTATATGGTACAGCTATCACCACGTGGCATTTGTTTAGAGTATTATTTTCTAAAATGTGTCATTTCATGCATTTCCTACTCCAAGTTTAGCCCAGTCTCTGTGTGTGGAAAGTAAAGACGTGGTATTAAGTATATATGGAAACCATGAAAATTCATATCATTTCTGTCCTTTCAAACTTACAGTTACTTGAGAAACATTGTCATACATCATCACTGCTCTGGCTGAAAAGTGGGACAAGGATATTCATGCATTTTTTTAATAAGTTATGCAGTGAAGGTAATTAAAATGTTCCCCAGTCAAGTTGTCTGGTTACATGAATAAAACACACGCCTCTTTTAATCTAGTGTATGTGAGCATTGCCAGCTAAATTAGAGCCTCATGGTTTTACATTTTGCACCAACTGCAACTGTAGTGTAAATCTTATGTTCTCATTTTGTAGTCATCATAAAGCAAAGAGATAGGGTGGTAGGTGATACAGTTAGGTCCAGTCCCTTCCAGTGACCCCTCTGGACCATTGTATCAGCATTCAAGTCTCAGATAAATCCAGATTTACTTCCCCTCTGTGTTCATTTGCCCTCATGAATCAAAGATGACACTGTCCATTTTGTAGCCATAAAACCATGGGTCACTTGACTTGATATGTCCCAATAAATTCCAAGCTGGTAACTGATTTGTTAGTTCCTCTAGTGCCCTGCCAGCAAAGTGGGACAGCAGTTTTGAAAGCTGTCAGCTGTCAAGTTAAAAACTGCAAAGCCTCTGCAACCATATGCTTTTGAATTTGTCTACAAATACTACAGTTACTGCTCATTATCTTAGGGGAGCCCATTAGTTTAAATATTCAATTTCAAACAATTAGCTTTTTCATGGAATAAAATAAGAGCTGTTGTGTTTGAATGGTTGAAATGTCTATAAACCTGTGGGTCCTCCCTTTTAATTCACCACCTATGTGTGAATTCTGAACTTGAGAAAATAGGCCTAGTTCAGTGTCTTTGCACTTCTGTTTTTATGCAATCTCTCTGGGCATGTGGATCACAGGGACTTCAAAGTCTGCCATCCTCCAACCTACTGGGTGGATCTGGCTTCTCTGTGGCATTTCCTCAAAAGGGCAAGGAGCTGAGCTTCCTCTGTGGAGCCCAGTAGTGCGCTGTCACCAGGGGCTTGAGCTTGCATTGCTCCCATCAGTGGATATTTTGGCCCAAACACATCCAGCTCATGTTTTAGAGGTGACCTGCCCATTTCTGTTTTTGCATGTTGGCCGTGAACGTAATAGGCAGGAGAGGTGAGGTTAATGAGTCAATGTAATGTAAAGCTAGAAATCTTGAAGCTCTGATGCTGTAATTTTGTTATTGTCACATTTCCACACCCATAATTCTCAATGCTGTTATTATGAAACTGCTGCTGTTCTTACCAGTCTGACCCTCTGAGGAACTTATACCTGTTAAATTGGTTTAATGATATAAATCACTCGGTCCAGGAATCTCAGGGTGATCACCGCATAAAAACATGTATTTATCAGCGGCCTGTGTCGAAAAGGTGCCACCACCACGCGGTCTGGTTTACTGGTGAATTGGATACGGTCTCAGAAGCAGGAAACAGGAGGAACAGGTGTGGGGGAGGGGCGGGCTGTGGCTGCGAGGCTCTGCAGCATATCTCAAGGTCATATTGATCATCAGTCAACACGCGCATAATTTATATCACGGGGGAGAGCACCTCCTTGTGTCTATTAGAGAGAGATATGGAGCTGGCCACACAGGATACATCAACGGAGGGAAGGTGGCAAAATTCACTAACTAAAAGGAACACGCTAAGGGCAGAATTGAGGGAAAAGATAAAACTGAGACATCAGACTGATTAACTTAGGTCACACTGAACAAGACCTTGGCTCAAATGTGACCATAACAGTGACAACAAAATCAGTATTTATAGTTGAAACCACTATACACATCAATAGCCTTACTTATCATGGTTTCAGTTAGATGTAACAATCCTTTTCATTTCTACATTAACTTCTATAATAATTGGCAAAAGCATAAATTTACATCACTAGCCTTAGCTGTGCTCTATTGGAGGCAGTGCTGTGAATGATCGAGCACTTTAGGTTAACATTGAGGAATAAGCAACAAGTGCCAGTTCACAGGTCAGAATCTCAAAATGATAAACAAACCATAAGACTTATCTAATGTCTGGAGCTAGGCTGGCATCACATTAATTTTCTGCATAAACAACATGTCTTGTCCTGCCACCCACTTTGCTGGAACACTTTCATGCTGCAGCATTCTAAGTAGACTGAGTCGAGGACCTGTATAATGGTGTGGATGGATGTACAAATGAAAACAAAATTCATTTAATTGAGTCAAGATTAATTTATACTGTAATATTTATGCAGCCATGCAACCACCTCCCACCTCAGTTAATTAACCAGGGCTAGGCCACACATTTTTTACAGAATTTTGACAATAGTCATAGGTATTTTGCTGCATATTCTGCAGAATTCTTTTATTTATCTATTTCATTTAAACACTTCTTGCTTGTTCAATCATGTTGTTTCTTCATACTATTATGGGATGACTGAAACTCTCAGTCAACTATCTTTTTTTATAATTGAGATCCTGAACCCTAGAGAACAGCCCTAGCAATTACAAATCACTCAGTACGATTCCAAACTTTGCAGTGCTGTTGTTGCATTTCAGACTGGGAAATTGAATAATAGCCTTGTAATCAGAATGCAATCTTGTGTTAATGACATCTCTGTGCAATTCAAAGGTAAGTGGTGCTGAGAATGCAAAGCCCAGAAAAGCACAATTGCTAATTGTGTGCAATTACAGCATAATACTAATCCGTTATTACAATAAGCCTACCTAATACCTATAATTAACTTTTGATTACACCTCTCTCTTTGATGATAGACTCATATATCACTGATAAGGGAATGCCAGCCATGCGGGTCGCTTCTAGTCCCCTGAGAATATGCTGTATAATGGGAGCTATTCATTGAAAATATGCTGTGAATGTACTGTAATTCATAGGAACATATAATTCATGGGTAAAGGGTACTTCAAAGCATGGCTTAATACAGGCAAGAATTAATTTTGAAAATAGCAATGTATGACCACTTATGTACTTTCAGGTCATGTGCAGTCAACAAAAAAAGTAAATGGAGCACCAAAAGTGTTTTCAAGTGTTTACCTGGAACCAAATTACACTGAGGTAGCTGCACTGAGGAGGAAAGTCGATGTAGCTTCCATTAGCAAGCCTCTGGTGACATGATTCATGCCCAGTGCTTACAGAGCCTTGCAGATTCTCTGAAGGGCAAAAAAATGAATTTAATCTGAAGTGGCTGGTCTACTTAAAGTGAAGAAGTGTATGGATATGAAATAAGTGACATGTACTGTGTTAAATGAAAACACAGTAAATAAATGGTGAAATAAGGGGGGGGGGGGTCTGTTAAAACGTCTGCTGCTGTCATAGAGGTAGCCAAAGCAAAGGGGTACATTCTAGTTTTACAAATGGTAATTCCAGTGCCGTTCTCAACAGCTGATTGGCCGGAGGAATGTTGCCAAATTTATATCAGAGATTGAAGGTCAGGACAGATGGGAGGTCAGCACCTCTTGAATTTTTCCATCTGCGGCTTTGGGCCTGTGCAGACACTGTCACTGTGGCCCTCACCCTCCTTATCTTCACCCTTCTGTACATCATGTGGCCCTGTATACCCAGGGGGAGAGGGGCAGACACTACCCCAAAAGTATTTCCTATAGCATCATATGGATATATTAAATATTTTATTTTCTTAACCCTATTTTGAGAATCCTCTGATGAAGGTTTGAATTAATCAACAACAGATCAGTTAATGAGTAATATATTTCAATGTGTGTATAGGCATGCACTGAACTCATGGACGAAAGCTGCTACTCCTCCCTGTAATGTAATGTAAACTGCACGAACAAAGAAAGGCCGTGTGGACAGCAATCTAATTAGATTCTCATTTACATGGCATGTGCCTGTTTTCTCGAATGACAGCTCGCTGAAGGGCCAAGCATGAAACATTACCATGCCATTTAAGGTAAAAATTAAAGGCATTTAATTAAGTTCAACCCTTTAAAAATATGCTCTTTGGGTTTCCTGTCAAGCTCTTAGACTAAAAACACAGGCTATGCACTATCGTCTAAGACCTCTGTGTGTAAGAGCTGCAGCCATTTTGTAGCTTTGTGGAATCCAGCTGGTCTCCCTCATCAGTAAATTCTAACTCTGGTTTTATTGCTTTGGAAAATAGGGCTTTAACCACCTGAGTGATGTTAGCCATATGCTTCAATGACTTGTATGGCAAATATGTACAATGATCAATTGTCCAATAAGATGGACAGGAGGTAGAATACAGGCAATCCCCATTTAATGATGATGCTGTTTATGGTGATCCTCATTTACAGAGTTTATAAATATGCCATCGTTAATATGATGGTGACAAACTAGGAAGCGATAAATGATAAGTGATGTGATGAAGTTAAAAAAAAATAGTCACAAAAGTCTTTTTTTACAATCAGGCATTGTTTTAGTTGTCTTTGTATTATTGATTTCATTAAGTGAGGTCCCCTTTATTTCATACTTAAAGCATGTGCTCTTTCTCGCTCACCCTGTGGCTAAGCGTAAGCCTGAAGATGATGCTTTGTGTCCTGTCGTTCTCCATGTCTCACCATTCCTGCAGTGTATGTCAGGGCACTGAATATTTCTGAAGTGCCCATCTGAGTACATTTAGTGTGTACAAATATTTATACCAAATTCATATCTCCTGAAAATTTGATTTAATTCTATATTTATCCTGCTTATTACTTTAAAAAGAGATATAGTCCTTTTTCAGCAATGTAATCCTGTTTATGACACAGTGTCTACAGGAAAATAAGATTGGGTTTCCAACAATTCAGTTTACAGTGGGTTTTCTGGGAATGCATTACGTCATGAAAGTGGGGACCGTCTGAGGACTACTAGCAGCATCTCAGGCAGACGTCTCTACTTACACATGATCTCTGTGTTTTCTGGGGTGGTCCCTGGTTTCTTACATTAAAACAAGGCAAAGAAGGCTATTTCCTTGCCTCACATTGACACAGTGCCTGTTGAAGCTGATAAAAAAAAATCCATTGATGAGGGTAATTAGATTGAGCGTCCTACAGCAGCTAACCAATTACATTCTTGTGGTCAGTCATCAACAGGAACATGTCACCTCGATGTTAACACATTTTTAGTGAGTCATTGATACAGTAACAGGAGGCCACTGCTCATATACGAAGACATGAAGCAGCCCCCCCCCCACCACCACTTATGTCTTACAGAGCAGTGGAGAATCACACATTATACTGGAGTCAATAATAATGGGTTATATTGGATTTTCAAACATGACAAAGGAGCAATGACTGACTCATCTGAACTGAAAAAGTGTTTTGAACATACAGTGTTGTATATGTGGTGTATTCTGATTGACTATATATTAATAAGCTATGCAGTAATGTTATGGTAAAAGGCTGTTATACTCAATAGCAGCGATGAAGAAGGGAAGCGAGGATTCACAAACTCCAGTTTGGGGAGAGTTGTCTTCTAATTCACTGACTGGAAGTCAATTGTTTCTCCTATGGAGAGCCAATTGTTTTGATTGATTTGTATAAGTTATTGATTGCCAAAATATCATTGCTCCATTCATTGTGGGGTTCATGAAGCCTGACCCTCCCATCACGAGTAATCAGTGAGCTAAAAAAAAGGAAGGAAGATGGCTCATATTGAAATTAATAATAATACTGAGTTTTCTTTTATTATTGGGAAACTTGCCAGTTTTGATTTTGTGTTATTATTATTATAACAGATCTTTAAAAATAGAATCCATTTTTAAATGTTCTCCTTTTTTAAAAAATCTGCAACTCTCCAGCCACCATTGGATTGTCTCTTTTCCAAACAGCAGTCATTTACCATCATTTAATATTCATCTCAGTAGAACATAGATTCACTCAGCTTGGATTGGTTCAGTTTTTTTCCTGTTAAAAAATGGATCTGCCCTGAATTTTTGCAGGTGGACTAACAGTGAATGTCTGAGTCAGCACTTTTCTGTAAGCAGAGGAGTTTGATTGTGTTTGTGTTAGTTGTGCAGCTTTAGAGTGTTTCCAGTAGTAGTGACCTTATTTGTAATGGTAAATTATTGTCTGGATAAGTTTTTAGAAACTTCTGAAAAACAGTACATTTTTTTATATTTCTACTGCTGTCACAAGCTCATCATTTACAGTCTTTTTGGTGACCCAAATGTAGTGCATAACATATCACAGACTGAATAAAAGGTCATTTGCAGTGAATTGCTCTGTGTAATCATACAATAGTGCTACAGGCTTCATATTTTGTTTAGATCTTTTGGCAAGATCATGATCAATTTATTCATTCAGTTATGATATGCTATTCAAACTTTGTGGCAAGGACTTCGTATTCATTCTTTCCAGTTGGCATATGTGTATTTTTGTAATATCAAATGGCACGATCCTGCTTTTTTCGGTTTAGCCTTTAAATGCTGGGCAATAAAACCCTTTTAATTTTGTAAAGATCAATTTAGTTTTACCCTAAAGGTTTATGTGTACAGAGTAAACCTTCATTTCATCTCACCCTCTCGCTCAATAAGTGTCCCGCTCCTCTCAAAATAATGATCCAATAATGAATTTATTCCTGCACAACAGGATGTTGGCTTACCAGATAATAGCACCTCATAATTAGTCCTTTGTCACTATCTCATTAATGACTCTGCTTCTCCCCCCAAGAATAGCACATCTCCTGGTCATAAAAAATACAGCTTTCCTGGCAATTGGCTTTTTTTTTTCCCTTAATCCTTTCTTAACTTTGGTATGCTTCCTTATTGATCTTGCTTCTTTCTTTTTCTCTTTCCCGTTTTTCTCTCCCTCCTGTCCCCTCCATTCTTCCTTGCTCCTGTTCTCATGGGTAGAGTAAAGATGCTGGTATCAGGACTCTGGTCATGTTGGATGAACAGGGAGGTAAGTCTGGATTTGTCAGAGAGGGGACAATCTTTTCTTTTGCTATTTTCCAGTTCTCTCTTTTACCTTTTGCAATCTTTGCTTTCAGTACTGCTGTTAAAAATCTCTGTCCTTTTAATATTCAAATGAATAACACATGTATTGAGCACTGTTAATTCCAGTTTTTTCTAAATAACAGTCATATTTCTGTAGAGCAACAGTTGCATGAGCATATTTTTCTTTAAGGAAGTATGCACAATACAAGCTGAATGGACTCATAATGATAATTTCTTTTTCTTTTTTGTGTTTTTGACATAATGTGTCTTCATAACACAGAATCCCAAAAAGTATGGCCAAATGATTTTGAATGAGATTTATTTTTTTGAACATAAACTTTATGCAGTGCATGCTCTGCCAATAATCAGATATTTTTACTGAAACAAATATTATAGTGTTTAAAAAGTACATTCCCAACATCTGCTCTATTGTCTGATTCCTTTTACAAAACTGTAATTCTTCATAAATTAAAGGCCCATCAGTATCTTTGTATGGTTCCCTGAAATGCAGAAATCAGGTGCCTTGATCTGTATTAGACCCGTTTTACTGCTGTAATATATGTCTCTGTTCAAACCAGTAATATAGTTATGCAAGTGTGGTCACTGGAGCTCCAGCCATAGCATCTCCAGCCAAAGAAACCATCCAGTGTTATATCACCATGTTGCATCATCAGCATTGTAATGCAACTCCAACTTGGCCTCGCTACCTACCAAAAGTGATATACATAGCAATGTTAGTTAATGAGGCAAGTGTAAACTCTTTAATGTATGCAGATTGGCTACCTTTGTAATGTTACCTGTCTCAACATGGCAAAGCTCAACATAAAATGCCTTCATGATCAAATCAAAATAGCTACAATGCTAAGCTAATGGTGCTGTTCAAACAAAATGTAATCTCATAGATACACAACTGATGCCCTCTGCATAAAGGACGTGATGGATTCTAAATTCAGATTCTAAATTCAGTAGCTAGCAGTCTTCAGAATGCCACAATGAAAAAAAAAAATACATACATATATATATACATACAATTGGAGGTTCTGTGGCTGGAGCCCCAGTTAGCTCATAGCCTTGCTCTTCTCGTTCAGACATATTTTGTTAAGAGTGAATTCTGCCATAGAGCTGTTCCTGCTTATTTGCTCCTGTAAGTAATTGACTGAAAAGAGACTTGTCAACCAGACACTTCAGGCCCCAGATATCAATGGTGCAACATTGAAAATGGTTCTTTCAATGGCGGGGACAGTAAACGATCGGTTTTGCTGGTAATGACAAAACTCACTTGCTCTCCCATAAACTAACTAATTTTTCTTTGTATAATCCCTGGCTAAATATTTTTTTAAACATTATACACCATTAGCAACTCTTAAACATTTTTTCCAAAAGGCAGCAACTATGATTTTGGCTAAGTCCTTTTATTTATCTGCTGTTATATAATGGGTGGATTTTTTACTTTTTATGGAAGATGAACCATAATTGGTCCATCAGTGCTATGTTTTACATCCCATCCTAAGTTTTCCGAATCAAGCCAGAAGGAGGTCACCTTCCCAATTCAATTTTAACAGCAAATTATCCAGCACAGTGTTGCCTCTGAGTCCCACAGCTAAATAATCAAAACATCTGTCATTCAAATGGGGTCACTGAAATTACAGCAGAGCTCACTGCTATCAGTAACACAATAGCTCAGAAATCAGAAGATCTGGTGCCGCCATCTTAAGACACCTTTCAAAAATGTCTGGATCTGGATGGACTTGTCCTCCAGCTAAAAAAGTAGGCCTAACATAACATGTTCTTGATCCGTTTTGACAAAGGTTGTTAATGTGCCTGCACTACTCAGCATTCCATTTCTGTACCCCTGTTGATTTGCATTAAATGTGAATCAACTTCAATACCTGCATCTATCTGATGTCTCCCAATTTTTCTAGACACATACAAGCTATCAGCTGTTTGTTCAGAACATGTTCTCCCCTTGAAAATGGAGCTCCCATCAGGGCTATTTGCATACGGTATACTGCCTGAATTATGCAGGTCATGTCCTTCCAACAGTTCATGCAGAATCAATTTTAAGGGCCCTCACCCCCTCGGTTGCAGATGCAGATCTGAATTACACCCTCCCCTTAATGGATTGCCATTCAGTTTCTGTGGAGGTGCTTCAGCCACAAGCCAAAGAGCCCTTCCCCTCTTGCTACGTGCGGCTTGCCGTTTCAGTTAATTCATCTGCGTGCAGTTCTCAGATCCTGGCTGATTTAACAGCCTTGACCGGGGATAATGAGTTTTAGGAGGAACCCTGCACTTCAGCTGCCTCTCTGTTTTATGTTACCTCATGTGGATGGTATTATACTGTCGGGAAGGAAAACAGTAAGGACCTTGTTAAATTAAGTACTCAGAATGCAAAGCCATTTAAACGTTTTGTTACGGAAAATGAACGTGTTTATTGCAGTTCTTCAGTTCTTTTCAGGGAATAATGAGCTTGTTTCTGGAAGCAGCCGAGGCCGCTGTAGTTGCAGAACAGCAAGGCCCAGCTGTGTGGAGCAGCAGCCAGGCTCAAAACCACTGACTGGAAGGCTGAGCTATTTAATCTCATGTACTGCCATAGCTTGGAGCAAAGTAATTTAGCTGGACTGCTGCAGTAAAAACCTCAAAAAATCAACTTGTTTAATGCAGTGCTCTGAATAACTGGTACAGACCACTTCACAGATACCATTGCATACTGAGGAAACAATTCAAGTTATAGCAGACGTAATAAGCAGTGAGTAGAAAAGGAAGAGCCATGACAGAGATCACCAGGATTAACAGTGTTTGAGACAATGTGCTTGTTTGTGGACATAAATGTCCTAATGGAGTATCTTACAGCTACATAAGTTTTTCCTATTGACAGGATTAAAAAAACACGGCTCCCCAATGGCTCAGTGGACAAAGTGATCTCCTTGAGTGCAGGTGAGCCCCACAGCCATGGCATCAGCTAACAATAACCATGAGCCCATGGTGGTGGGGTAACCTGGCTTGGCTGAAATATAAAGCCCTGTAAACGGGCCTCTGTTCTGATCAGAGGGTGACTTACCTTGCACAGGTCCACAGTGAAGTTGGTATGTGCCGAAGTGGATCGAGGATCCATTGGTTTGTAAGCCATAAAAAGTCTAGCATTAAAATGTGCTAAAATATGTGAACTGCCCATGTAAATAAACATCACAACTGAGAAGTGTTGCCTTTTGAGGATATGTAGGTATTCCAAAAAGGAAACATATCTCTAAATGCTGCTTTTTTTTACAAGGTTTCTTACACAACAGTCAGAAGTGGGAAGGTCTGTTTTGTTCAGATGTCTAAAGCTACAAGCTCAATTTTCCCAATATAGCTTTTGAACAAAAAATGTTTTATTCAGCTACCCTGAACCAGCCAGGGTGTTTTGGGAAGCAGAAACTCAGATTTATTTTGAAGAACAATCATTAAGCCCATGTCAGTTACATTTGCAGTAAGCAATAGAAAAAGGATGTAGCTGGTCCTGACGGAGGCGTTAGCTGTAGAGCAGCACTCTGTGTGATCTGTTTGTCCAAGGCTGAAGTGCAGGGCTCCTCCCTGGGACCCCACCTGGGACTGCAGAATGGCAAGCCACGGAGGCGCTGAGGAGATAAGATCTCACCATAACCACCGCGTTCCCTCCACTCTCCAGTCGCCCCGTCCTCTAGGATTACTGCCCGAAGGCCAATTGGCTGTGTCTCATGGTGACCCCGACTGGTACTGTCTGTACTGGGCCAAAGACGAGAACAGAACCTCTCAGAACCACGAGAGTGGGAGTGTGGAATGTCAAAATGAAATCAGAGGTCATAGAAAACGGATTGATCCAGAGGCTGAACAGATCCATCCTTTTTCTCGCCCATCTTCTCACTGCTGCTGCCTTATTTTTTATTCACTGCTCTGCGTTACTGCGCTGTACATAGGCAAGCCACATGTTGCTACACCCCAGGGATTTTACAAATTCTTTCAAAAGTAACAAGCTTTTGCCCCCCTCCTTCCCACACCCTCTCTCCTGCCCCCCTTTCTTACCCCCTCACTCCCAACACAGCTCCCCCAGCGTCCCTTAGCGAAAAAACAAAGGTCATTTCCCTCCCAAAAGCAGATCCAGTTACTCCACTCAGAGTCACTCTGCCTCCTTCACCCCATGAGCTGTCATCCATCTCTTGCACACACACACACACACACACACACACACACACACACACACACACACACACACACACACAAATACACACAGACATGCGTATTTACACATATATGCACACATGCGCACATTCACACACACAAACATAAACACCATGACCTTTAGTTTGTAGGACAAAGAAAGGAGCTTAATTTAGGGTCTCCCGGGTTTGCGCAGGGTGGTACCCTACCACGCAGCGACCCGGCGCTCCGGTCACTGCTCACTTTCATTCCTCTCGGCATGTAATTAAAGTCTGACTATCGAGCCACCCACCTGCTGTGACCTTCACAGCACACACAGCCAGCAAACTCTCACTGCCAGGGGAGTGCCAGAACAACCGCACTTCTGCCTCACCTCTCCCACTTTCTTTTTGCTCTAGTTTTACTTTTTTTAAACAAGCCGACAATTCCATGATGTCATAAGGCTTGAATGTATTACGGCAAGCAGTCTTATGATGAACAGTCAAGAAAGGTTCAATACGTGTGGCTGTTTTTCCCTTTTTTTAAAAAAGGCAGGGCCCTACATTACGTCATACCACACTAATGCATCCACCCTCTTTATATGCATCCGTAGTTTGTCTTATGTAGTACAGTGCTCTCATTGCTCACACCTCTGTCCTAAGAGCCGACAAAAATTCATTCCACTGCTGTCATCCCTTTGTCCTGACCAGAACAACTCGATCGTGTTGAAGATGGCATGAACCATATCAACCAAGACATGAAGGAGGCCGAGAAAAATTTAAAAGATTTAGGGAAATGCTGTGGCCTTTTCATATGTCCTTGTAACAAGTAGGTACTGGGATCGAGCCCCAGGCTCTTGCGTATGTGGTGGCGTCCAAGTTTCTTTTGTTCCTTTTTTCCTTTTGTCACAGTGAATGTCTGAAGTTTTTTTGTCTTCTCTTCTTTGTCTCTTCTTTCTTTCCTTCTTTCTTTCTTTCTTTCCTTCTCACGTGCTTCATTCTGTGGGGGATAAAATGCTTGTGTTTAATCAGAGCAACTGGAGCGCATCGAGGAAGGAATGGACCAAATCAATAAGGACATGAAGGAAGCAGAAAAGAATTTGACCGATCTAGGAAAATTCTGTGGTCTTTGTTCCTGTCCATGTAACAAGTAGGTGCTGCTTGCCTGCCTGCCTGCCTGCCAAAAAAACAAAAAAAAAAAAAAAACAATAGCAAATGAGTAACAGTCACAGTGCCCAGGCCGCCCCAGCGGTAGCCGAGCCCCCATCCCCCCTCTGCCCCCGCCCCCCTCCCCACCTCGATCCTCGGCCTGCCAGGGGCGAGACAGGATGAGCATGAGGCATGCGGAACACATGCTCACGCGCGCAGACGCACCCATCCCATAGCCTCAGCTGCAGGTCTAGCGCGGCCCGCGGGCGACGCGATTCTACATCTGGCATGCTGCAGTGATCCACAGGTCGGGCCCAGCAGTGTTTCCACATCCACACCTGATCCGCACGTTCAGGGGGGTTGGGTGGGTGGTCCATGGAACGTTCCACGGTAGTCCACATTCATTTCCAATCGGGAGTCTTAAAGTAGGCCATTGGCCAACGTGCAGGGGTGTCCAAAACTGATGTGCAAGGTGCACGTAACTCAAAACGTGTATATCTGTAAGCGATGTCGTTCATTAAGGCACGGTGTTGAAGACTCTGCCTGTGGACTGCCTTTGAGCATTTGTCTGTGGGGCGACCTGATTTGGTCGCAGATGGCCTGTCCCATTACCTGTGTGGGCGGGGCATCCAGTGTCGTGCGGATCGTGGCTCCCCCCGTGGGGAATGTGTAGAAACACGGGGCTCTGGGCGCGCATGAACCTCCTGGCGAGCAGGGTGCGGGACAGCATGGCGCCCGACCGCACACCGAGCGCTCGGTTCACTCCGCCCGCCTCACCGCCCGCGTCACCAGCACAGCCTCCGCCAGCGGTGCAAACACACAGCCTCCTCTTAGAGGAGCTGGCCAGCTGAAAAAAACAAAACACTACATGCACACAAACACAGAGCTTTATACACGGGTGCTCTCATTTCATTGGGGGTTCACACGGGGCAGTCAGGCCTGTGTTATTAGGGTTAATGTTAAGGATAAGTGTATTTTCCTTTGCTCTGAGCTGTTTGCATTTCTGGGTTCCAGTGCAGGGGAAGTATTCCTTTGCATGGACTACAGTGTCAGGCTTTCATTAGAGCCATTATTATTTTACTAGCTCAACAGATCTCATCTTCTAACATATGAGAGCCCACATATTATCCCCCGACAAAGACCACTACTCCACCTAAGAGCTTTGACATGAGTTTTGCCTTTCAATGTTATCATTTTCATTTAGCCTAAGTTGTATTCAGTGTTGCCGTATCGCAGCATCTGAGTGACATTAAATGATCTTGTTACCAGAGCGTATTTGACCTTGCCTCTGTGACCATAATGTTGTTATCAACTCTACAGCATGAAAGTACCACTTATATTTGACACCAGCACAGTGCATATGTGCTCGTATACATAACAAGCTAAATCTGGAACACTTTGAGATGAGTGACCATGCGTGCTTACATACTGTAGGATATACTTAGGATATAGTGATTATATAAATACTTTTTTCACAAATTAACACCATTTTGTTGTTGACACAGTTACTATAAAAAAAGCATTCAATCGGTAACTACAACTAAATAGTTCATAATGTCAAATACACTTATTTTTTGCACTGATCCTCCACTCACATTAATATAAAACAGGAAACATATCAGGTATGTTTAGAACCAAACACAGCCAATGTGTGTTTTCCTCTGATTGCACATCCATCGCTGTCATTGACATGAACGACTGGATAGCACAGCCCTTGAATGTTATGCATGCTGATGCTGATGATGATGATGATGATGATGATGATGATGATTATGATGGCTGAAATGATTATGATTATGAAAATGATCTGAATGTAAAATAATGATGTCAATGATTAACCTTTGGTAATTTTTTTTATTTCATGAAACACATATCCTCGCGGTACAGAATTGCGCAATTCAAATGACTCTCTGGAAGAACACCCAAGATGAAGTCTGCCCGTGCAGTCCTGTGGCTATTGTGTGTTGTTCCACGAGATTTATATTCATGGAGTGCGCTGTAGGTTAGGCAGATCAGATACAGCGGGGTGTTCCTCCATGCAGTGGTGCGTGTGCTAACATAATTGTTCCTCGTGTGGATCGTTCCACATTCAAACCTCACCTGGTACCCACAGCTCTCGTGTACTCACCCTCCACCAATTACACTGCCGTCAAGGGGAAATGGTGAAAAACTGAATCGAATTTATCAGTCAGAAGACGACCGGTATCGAAACAGCACTGACTCTAAATTTAAACCAAATCATTCCCATAAGAAATGTTACAAGATATAAAACCAGAATAAGTAAATAAGACATAAATAAATGCATGCAGTGAATGTGTGCATAGGTTTGCTGGCTTTGTAAATGCCAGAGGTAGGTAATGAGGGCTGTGTGGTATCTCTCTTGCAGTCTCAGTGTCCAACAGCGAGGTGAATCTTGTTGGTGTTGCAGTGAGCTGACAGGCATAAATAAGGCTTATTATTCCAGTGTAAATAGTTACCAAAAGCCAGCTGTTGCTGTTTGAAGGATTTAGGCCTTTCTGGCCATCATTACTAATTCCTCCATGTCACCGTCTTAGTGGGGCAATATCCCATAGTCACAACCAAAGGGCAGTTTTGGCGACATCCACACACACTCTTATCCACTGTCTCATCTTGTCACTGAAAGAAAACAGAAATCACCTTTCAGAAACTAGTACACAGAGAAAAGCAAGACTGAGGGAATATTCACATCTAAAACTACTGTGCAATATTCTCTAATGGGACTATAGTGTTTTGGTTGTTCTATAATTGCTTATAAACACATAGACTGTTTTTGCCAAAGTACGGTTTAGACAATATTTACATTGCTAAAAAATAGACAAGATAAAAAGGAATAATTCCACAGAAAACATGCATGCATGTATGCAGAGTGCCAGCTAGTTTCTGTTACTGGAGAAAGCATGCCCCGCTGTTCAGAGTTAGAAAATAAATGCCCATGACTTTGTGCTGAAAGAGAAGCTGAGCGAATCTTAGCCTCAGTCTATTTCTATAAATAAATCTACAGCGGGAGATTTCACCATTTTTAGACATTCCCAGACTCCAAGGTTAGCACGCCGCATTTGGAAACGGATGGAAGGAGCGAAACAATAGAGATGAAATGGCTCCGTGCAAAGCTGCACTGAAATGGTCCACTGGAAGCATGCCTCAGTCTCTCCGTTTTGAAGGGTTTGGCTTTTATAAGAGCGAAGTACTTCATTTTGAAAGCTGCGCAGGCTAAGTCTGTACCATAGGCATTATTTCCTGTGTCAGAGAATGCAGGAGAGAATAGCTCAAAACTCTTTGATTTTTGTCTGCCATTTACGCTTTTAAACATATTTTGAAACCGTATTGTTCAGAGAAGGAACTTTTCCTGTGAGACAGGAATGTCATGTAGAGTTTCACTCTCTCCTTCAGTCACATCTCATTTAATTCTGCATTCTTCATGTTACTTAAAATACTGTAACCAAGTTCTTATACAACACTATATAAAAATGTATCATGGTTGTGCATTTGAACAAAAGGGAGAGAAAGTATCTCTAATGGCAATAAGCATTTTGGCAACAACTTGAAGAGAATACCACAAATTGAATATTGATCCTCAGCATCCCCTTGGTCCTCAGTGTCTCTTAGGTAATAATGGAAGATGAATGGTTTTTAAGCAGAAGTAATCACATAATCAGTCTGCTTTTTCAGTTTCATGCAAACACCTCAATCAGCATTTGTCCCTAACTTTGATTCACAGTTAAACACGTGTTACTTTTTGACAAACTCAGTTTGTCAAACAATGTGCAGACCAGAATCAAATGGTTCAAGAACTTTTTGGTAGAATGTTTTTCCCCAATGTTGTGCCAAAAACAAACAAAGGCTATGGGAAATGAACAGCAGTAGTGAGTGAATAGCTCCTAGCAAAGCTGCTTGTAGCTCTCACACTCTGGTTAAAGAACTTGAGTGCCCTACCTGCCTCCTTATTCTGAATATGCAATCCTTGAGTTCTCTCTGCCCCTCGACCCCAATACGCAGGCAACTCTCCTTGTGGTTTATTCAAGGATACATTTTTTCTAATCAATGCACATATATTACCGAGAGAGACAAGTGATAGTCCTTGAGAAAGAAAATTAATTCCGTTTTCAAAAGCGCTATTGAAAAGTGACAGAACTTGATCTGTGACTCAGTTGGATTCCATCCCGTTCATTTTCTTTCCAGTTATTTGCGAACGTCCCCGATGACGTGGCGTGAACACTACGTGTGGCAGTCCTGTCACTCTGTGTTGTCTGTCCGCCACAACCTGTCCTTTGTGTTTTTTGTCACAGTCCAATTGGAAAGAATTATAGCAGGGGAGGAAAATGTCCTTGAATTCGTCTCTCTGTCTGTGTTGAAAACTTTTTGTGTGTCTAAGAAGGACATTTTACATTTAGCGCTTTTTTATCTAAGCCTGTAGGCCTTGCTTTAGTATCGAATATGGTATGATATATAATGTAATGATCATCATGCAAAAATAAATCAGTGAATGAAGTGATAAATCTCATCTGCCTAATAATGCAGTCCCTTGGTTTGCTGGCCCAGTAGCCTATAGGCTAGCTAGCTGTGGGTGCAGGGGCGTGGCTGGGGGGGGCCGGCTCTCACTCTCCTCCCTCTGTGCAGACTCAAGGGCAGTGATGCCTACAAGAAGGCCTGGGGAAACAACCAGGATGGAGTGGTGGCCAGCCAGCCCGCCCGCGTCGTGGACGAACGCGAACAGATGGCCATCAGCGGAGGTTTCATCCGCAGGTGAGGTGGGGGGGGTCTGTGTGTGCAGGTGTATATGTGTGTGTAAGCACGTGTGTGCGTGGGGGGGTCTTTATATGTAGATGTGTGGGTCTGTAGATGTGGGTAAGGGAGGTCTCTGTATGCAGATGAGCGGCAGTCTCTACTATACAGTATATGCAGGTATATAAGGGGATCTATATATTCAGATAAGGGGCAGTCTGCCATATATGCAGGTGTGTAGGGGGTTCTCTACATAATGATGAGAGGCAGTCTATATTGTATACACAGGTGAATATGTGGGTCTCTATATGAAGATGAGGGGTAATATGAGATAAGAGCAATCTGTATACAAAGTTGAGGTGCAGGTTGGTGTTAGTGTGTGATGCATATCAACATGCAGACTAGGGACTAGTGTACACAAGTTGAGGAGCTATATACACAGGTACACAGGTGTGGTGGCTGCTCAGTCAGATTAGGGCGAGGCACAACAGGCTTGTTTGGACCATGGAGTATCGGTCCCACTGCTGGGTTTTTAAGAGCTGCTGAGGTACATGTAACGAAAAAAGGTCTTGGTGGCAGAGTGGAGAAATAAATCGCATTTCTATCCATTGCAAAAACATGGACTCAGTGGAAGTAATCACAGAATGAGTCACTGAATGGCTTACGTTTGCATAAGAAATGGCTTCCAAGGCTGAAACAACTGTCCTAATGGCTGAACCTTGAGGCTGAACAAAACAGGGAAGTTCCATTGCCTGAATTAACCTGCTCAGTCATATTTACTGCTGGCAAAGATGTGCCTTTTTGTACTCCGGGATATTAAAATGGCGTGTTCCAGTTTTATCTCTTGTTGTTTCGGGCATTGACATGTGTACCCCAGGCAAATGACAATCTGACATTGTGGCAGGGCGACCATAATGACAACAGAAATGCCCCTCAGTGTGGGGTGCTGAGGTCACGGGTTGCCACACGCAGACGTCATACCTCAACCTCAGAGGCAGATCAGGACAGCTGGCGTCACTATCCGATACATTTCAAACAGCAGACAAACACGCTGCACAGAAATGCTAGGACGAATCCAGCCTTGCCTCTGTGCATTACACTCTTTAAACCAGTGCACACTGAACCACCAAGGGCAGGATTACTGTTTATTATTAGCGTCAGGGTTGGTTTAGGTAGATTACAGCCGAGGGATTGTTCATTTCGAGCAGCTAATATGTTAACAATGGGGAGGGAAAAAAAACATATTTGTGGCTGGATTCTCGGCCCGTGAGAGATGTGTGAGGGATCGGGGCACAGAAACGCAAGGCGTAGCTTCAGGGGCCTGCAGTGTACCTTACCTAATCTCCTGAGCTTCAGTCCCAGCACGGCCCCCTGCCGGGTTGTGACAGGGAGGATTAACTCACTCTCCTCCACGCTCTCTCTCTCTCTCTCTCTCTCTCTCTCTCTCTCTCTCTCTCTCTCTCTCTCTCTCTCTCCCTCCCTCCCTCCCTCCACTGGCACGGCGCCCACGGTCTGCCTGCTCTCTGTGTCTCCGCAGGGTAACGGATGACGCTCGGGAAAACGAGATGGACGAGAACCTGGAGCAGGTGGGCGGGATCATCGGCAACCTGCGCCACATGGCCCTGGACATGGGCAACGAGATCGACACCCAGAATCGCCAGATCGACAGGATCATGGAGAAGGTAAAAGGGGGGGGGCGGGGGCAGGAGGGGGTGGGGGTTCAGAGGGCCCATTTGGTCAGGACCTGGCAGCCTGCCGGTGATGTGGTCACCATGACAGCTGAACCGTTCTCTTATTTTGCAGCGTCAGGCATTGCTGGCTTTTTCTGCCAGCTAGGTTCTGTTTGGTAAAGGCCTCATTTTCAGAACAAATGGCTTTTCAGACAAGGCAGTTAATGAGTTGGGCTTGTAAGCCAAAGGTTGCAGGTTCAATTTGCGGATGGGGCATTGCTGTTGTACCCTTGATCAAGGTTCTTATTTTGCTTCAGCCGTATACATTAATGAAATGTAAAATGGTGCCAAGAAAACAATGCTTCTGTATTATTGTACCTAATTTTGTATTCTACTCTTCCTCCTTCTACAGGCCGATTCCAACAAAACCAGGATTGATGAAGCTAACCAGCGGGCCACGAAGATGCTGGGAAGTGGCTAAGCTCCAGAAAGGCATCCTTTTATTCTCCGCACTGTTCCTGGGATGGTGTGAACATGCTTTTATCATGGTATTTACCTACTCGGTTTGCACACATGCACATATCAAACCCTCCCCCATTGTAAATGTTGTTATGTGTTGTCTGTCGGCTTTTTAATGATAGTCCTTGTACAACGGTTTTATTTGACTCCGTATCTTCCTTTCCAAAGGTTGTATATAGTGCTGACTCAATGGCTCTAGCTCACTTGTGAAGTTTTCGTTCTCTTTTTTTATATATATATTATATATATATTATATATATACAGTATATCTTTGCTGGATGACATCTATTGTAGGAATGCTATACAAACTTGTTTTTCCTTTCCAGTATTTCAGTATCGTCTTAGTAAAACTGTGTCATTCCTTTAGGCTACTGCCGTGCTCCTTATTTTTTGATGTTGTAATGACAAATGCAGAAGAGGAAGAAAAAAAAGATACTAAACTGAAAAGCACTTACAATCGCTGTCCTCGACTTCTTTTTCCTCATCAAGCCATTTCTGAGTTCATGTTTAGACAACGTGCAACTAGACTGCAACTGTAATAGACATTGCAATTCAAGTGATGTGATTTGTGTATTATGCATGACTAAAAATAGAGTTTAGAATCATACATAAAATTCATTTACAAAAAAAGAAGATCTGACATGGCAGTAGCAAGTTGACAAACGCATGCTCAGTGTTAGGACACAGTTGAGAGTCTCATACTCCTGGTATTTCTGTCAATATACATTTACAGACTGTGACCATCCTTGTACATTAATACCGAAATGTTCTAAGGAGAACAAGTGATCATGGATAAAACAATGTGGCTGTAGCACAAAAAATGATCTGTTTTCTAAACGAATATGCAGCTCAATGAAGATATTGAATAAATGTTGAAAGGTGGGGACTGGTTGTGTACTGTATTATAGGGTCTGGATGCTCTTAATGATGAAAAATGACTGCAATATAAAACAATGGCGCATATTTCTGAAAGACGTTACTTTTTTAAGAAGACTGTATCTTGTTAGTTTACTCTCCCCGTGTGGTTTGTTACCGGTGAAAAATATTCCTGAACGAAAAAAATACAAACTGATTTTTTTCTTTTTTGTTGCTTCTGTACTTAGAGCTATGCACACCAAATTGCTGAGTAGTTAGAACAAGACGATGAAATAAACACCTGAACTGAATGATACATAGGTTAAACTGTGAGATCAATGTCCTCAACGCATGTAATATTAAAATCTCCTTCTGTTTCCTGTCAAGTTTGTGAAGTGGTTGACATTTTGTAGCTAGTTGAAATGATTAAAAATAATAAACCTTACTTTGCTTGGTGTATCTTTTTTTTCTTGGTGCCACCAAAACCATATTATCCATCCATACTCTTTGGACCAACTTCCCTTTTTACCTGTGAGGAAATGGGAACCACCCATGGACACACCTCCAGTTATTCCTTATTTTCCACAAAGACACACTTATCCTGACTTACATACCCTAATTACTGCACATATGAAAAGGAGCTTGGTTTGGGTAGTGGGGGCTTCTGGTGAACCAATATGAAAGTACATTTTAAAAGTACCTTTTAAAAGATGTTTTATGGATACAGGTATATTATTGAATATATTATACAAGGACATATATTTTAACTATTTATTACACATGCAGAATTAACTAAAGACAAAGACAAATTAAAGACAAAGAGAGGTAAAGACATCAGAGAGCACAGTGATTTAAAACAGCTGATATCTGCTTATAATGTTTTGCAATTTGTCCCTCCACAATATACAAGTAGAGTGACTTGTGATTCAGTCCTTCAGTAATTCATTTAGTCACTTCTGCTGTGGTATTTAGTCACTTGGTTAGTCTGTAGGTGTGGTCGATATAACAGCTTAATTCTGTGCAAGCTTGCTTAAAAAGCATTTGCGCATCAAGACACCAGTTTATATGCACGGACAGGATATGTAGGACATCGGATTCAGGGCCAGAAATATAATTGAGTGGGAGCACTTTCAAATGTGGGCTGGAAAAAAACAAACAGGCTCGCGATCACAGTGCGGGAGCACGTCAGGGCCAGTGGAATGAGATGGCGGAGTCGATAGACTACGCCGTGGCTTAATCCGCACACAGGCCTGCCTCACACTGAATTGCTCTTCACAGCCACAGGATTTGGAGGCCAACTCAACCATGAGATTTGCTACACATAGTCCGTTTGTGTGTGTGTGTGTGTGTGTGTGTGTGTCTGCGCATGTTTATGTAAGATTGTGCCGGGCTCTGTTGTGTGGGTGTCTGTTAGTGTTTGTCAAATAAATAGCACCCCTGGCATATCTGTGCTAATGTTGCATTCTAAGTTCTGGCAGTAAAGGATGACTTGCATAATGGACATAGATCTGAAAAGATTCCAGTCTGTTCATCATTGCTACCATTTTACTGAGGTGTCTGGTTGTAGTCTCCTAGTGCCATGGAGTTGAGGGGACTTCTTAACCCATCACACTTTCAGCAAAGTTGAATCACCAGATGTGCCAGTTAAAGCTGCAAATGTGGGACGTTAACAGCAACACAAAGGTCTCGGCGTTGTGTTGTCTGTCTCCAGATGACACCGAATGTGATGCCCATTGTCCTCATCTGTGAGGTGAGGCGTGAAAACCAGCCATCAGCTCCACCAATCCCCAGTGACCTCGCGGCGAGGTTTTTGCAACCCTTCGAGCTGAATGAGAGCAGGCTCATCATCACAAATGTCACCAATTAATTAGCGCGACACACCCTGCGCCCTTGGAGTGGTGCACTTCTCACAGGAAACACTGAATCAGAGGTGGGGCCCTTACAAAACAGCAAGTTACTCAGATTCAAAGATGTGTAAAGGCAAAAGGTGACATCGCACAACCCGAAATTGTGAAATCAATCTGAAAGCACAGCAGGGGAAAGAGAAAACCACATCTAAGCTGTCTCTTTGTAAATACGAAAACATGGTCCGCAGCAATGAGAGTCTAAATATTAATATGTATTTGCCAAATACCTTCTTATTGCTGAAGCTGGTGTTGTATGACCTACAAAATCATCAAATGCAATTGAGAGATGTAGCATCAAAGACTGAAGTAGGTGATTAAGGTTTTCCCTTGCAGCTGACTTCAGATGATTGCATCATGTGTTTCAGCCTTATTTTTTGATCTGCTCCCGAGCCAGAGCCTGAAAGATTCACAGCAGCTCCAGGGCCGCATTATGTGACGTGGATGTAGCCACAGCACGAACGCCAATGAAAAATGGCCATTACAAAGCAGCTGTACCAGGGTGTCTAATTAACTCATTAAGCAGCGTATAACTACATCGTCCTGACTGGCAGGCGATTCCATCAATTTGCAAGCTGCAGCAGCCCACCCTGTTTATGAGGGCCTCCTCCTCCAGTTGTGTTGTGGGGAAAGAGACTTTGCAGGTTAGTAGCTTGTGCAACCCTCTGTTTTGGGAAGGGGTCACTGACATCCTGCGTTATGCTCAAAGAGCTTCCCTCTCCTTCCCCTCCTGCAGGGCCCAGCCGCTGTGGGGGCGGTCAGGCAGGGAAGGCCCTCGACGAAAGCTTTCCCACGATTATTGTGGGTGACAGTAAATGTCACATGGGCGGCAGGCAATAAATGCCAGTACATGCCAGTCACGCCCACCTCCCCACTGCCTTCCCCTACCTCACGACTCTCTCCCTCGACTTCGCTCCCTGTCTCTTTCTCCCTCCTACCGGTGCCTTTTTTTGGTTCAGCGCAGAGCCCCAGAGAAAGTCTATCTGAAAGTCAGCGGGAGGACTCTGTGTTTGCCGAAGCCCTGTGAGACTTTGAAAGAGCAAAATAATTTGGGGTGATGTAAGTGAGTTTATGACCACCGTAAGACTGTGGCGTGGAGGCATGAATGGCTGGTGTGAGGCTGGTGGGAGGTGCTAAGTGCATGGAGGAGTTTGTGTGTGTCTGTAATGGGTGGACATTTCTGTGTATGTGTTATGGGTGAGTGTGGGTAAGCGTGTGTTGGATCAACAAAGCATAGTGGGTGTGCTTTAATGTGTGCGTGCATGTGTGTGTGTGTGTGTGTGTGTGTCTGTGTGTGTCTGTGCGTGTGTTTGAGTGTTGAGTCGTGCACAGGCTGAGTGATGCACAGGGAAGGCTGTGGAGGATTGATTCTGTTTCTTTCGATCATAATGATGTGAAGAGTAATTAAAAATGCCTGGCATTTTGGAGTGCCTCTGTTACGTTATTGCAGCTCTCTCCCAAGCACTGTTTCCGATAGTGTGACCTCCACCTCTATCACAGTGCATTTCTCTGGCGCAGCCTCCTTCTGCCTCCACACTGTAGCTCCCTCCACTCGCCTGCACTTCTCTTCATCTCCCTTCTCTTTCATTCTCCCTCACCCCCCTTATTTCTGTGGACCTCGCTCTCCCTCCCTCTCTCTTCCGCCGACCTCTCTTTCCCTCTCTTCGCCAATCCCTTCCTCGCTCTCTTTCATCCGCTGTGACGGATGCTGCTGCCCCCTCTCTCGCTGAAAGGAGGCCGGGCCCAGTTTGGTGAAGTCAGCAGAGGCAGGCCTGGAAAAAGAAAAAAAAAACAGGGGATAGGAGCCAGGCCTTCTCGCTGCTCTTTTCAGCACTCCGCCTATGCGCGGCTTTGCCTCCTCGATGTATTCATGCTGTACGTAACAAGCGGGCCGCGGCCAACTGAGCCTATGAGACGAGCCCCCCGGGGGATTACATTAGTCTGTGTTTAATGCAATCCGACAGGCCGGCGTTTGCGGTCGGGAGGGGAGGAGGGGAAAGGTTGCGTAAGGCTTGGAGTGGCGTCGGAGCCTGGGGCGGGCTCGCTCGCTCCTCGAGCGTCGGAGGGAGGCAGCGGGTTAACTCCGCGGTACAGATCCCACCCCCGGCCGAGGGGTGGGGAGACAGCGTGGGGGTGCTGCGCTCTGAGGCTGGTCTTTGGGGGACCCGTGGCGGACGTGGGTGTTGTGATCTGGGGCTTGGAGTGAAGGTCAGCCCTGCTGTGGCGGTGGGCGGACTGGGTGGGCGGCAGTCGGGGGGATTGGAGGGCAGGCGGGTTCTGGGCCTTCACGGCACTCATAAACACTGTCTTCCACCTCACAGCGAAGCAGGCATGTACATATTCCAGAGCCCCATTCTCTCTAAATACCACGCTGTCCTTTATGACAAAGACCCAGTCTCCACGCACACTTCATAACATTCAATACCATCATCAGCCTTAACATGAGCGTTTTATCTTCACAGTGAACTGAGCCCCTGGGCCTTAGTTAGCAGCTACCCTTCAACACGTGTGTGCGTTGTGACATCTGAAGTCTCAGCGAAGTCCTCATGGTTGAGGGTGCTGGGAGGAAATGAGGGATTTATGATTTGGGAGTGCTGGCGGCAGAGGGAGACTGTCAAAGAGACTCTATCTCCCTTCAGTCAGTCACTGAGCACCATGGCAGCGCAGTCTCTGCTGTAAACACAGGACAAAGCGCTGGGGGAGGTTTCACTGAGTCACCGCTGCGCTGAGGAGCGATGTGTCGTCTGTGGCCTAAATCTCATCCCTCTGAACAAGTCATGCTTTCATAAGCCTTCCTACTGCTGCATTATTTCTAAGCATGTATGCTCACAGGAAGTGATAGTTCACAAAACTGGAATTTATTAAATACTTTATTACTTTAATTTTGCAATTCCATTTTAACATATCATTAACATGTGAGTGTGTATTTTACAATACACATACATACATGTTGTTTACATGATGATTCGTGGTGTGACTTTTACTCTGTAATTTTTTTGCTGATGTATTTAGCCATTGTTTATTCATTCAACCAATAAACAGAGCAAAAGTTCCGTTTCAATAGTGACATCATTTGGTGGTACTGAAGAAATGCTGTGTCTAACAACTGTTTCATTGCACCATCATGCCGCATATTTAGTGCAGTACATCTACAGCATACATAGAGGGCACTGTTTTACATTTGAAATGAATATTGGAACAATAAACAATCAAGTCGAATTTAATTTTATATACAGTACCAGTCAAAGGTTTGGACACACCTAGTTAAGATAATGGGGAACATGCATTCAAAGACATTTTGACCTAAATACTTATACTTAAATAGTTGAAATTCGTTTAAAGAATTTCTGTACATCAAGCCATGATTATGGGACTTGAATAGTTTACCATATTATGTAAAGGTTCAAAAATGTCCAAATGACTGAAAATTTTCAGAAGATATTGTGAAAAAACGTATTGATGCTAGACAGTGTATTGCAGTGAATTGACAGGCGATGTGTCAAATGGTTTTCATAAAGTTTCCAAAAAGGTAATTCTGGTGATCTGAATGCATTTGGGACTCCATTGTCCCTTAAAGTTCTTACATACTTATGAATTTAATTCATGTATATAAGTGTTAGAAAGGTAGTAGGTGGCATTGATTCTTCTGTATTTTAAAGAAAGGTAAATTGTAGATGTTTGAGTAGATATTTATAATTAGTTTTCACAAACACCAGTAGTCTTGAAAAAGTATGGGTGTCAATCTTAGGCATCCAGCTCATTACAGGAATAGAGTTCATATTATAAGGCCTTTGTATATACATGGCAATTCACAGTTAATTCCCAAGGAAAACACATGGAAATGGAAATAAAACCATATTTGTCATGTTCAGTGCAACCTGTTTCTTGGCATTTGTATGATCTTTAACATAAATCAGTTTGACATTATGTTTAATGCAAACCACTGGCTTGTGCAAGTTAAAATCTACAGTACATGTTACGCTGTCCTGCAGTAGAAAGATAGCTAACCAGTGACATCTACAGGCAGTCATCAGGGCAGCATTTAGGACATCCAAACATGGGTGTTTCCTAGTTTTCCCAGTTAGGTCTGGATATCCTGAATGAGAAAGCAACCAAGTGCAGTCCTCTCCTGACACACATCATATTTACTGGTCAGGTAAATGGCAGATGAATTCCAAAACACAAATTTTGGATTGCACTATTTGTTGACCTGTGGCATCTAGGATATGAATGGAATTGGATAAACAAGCATAAAATATTGCCACACGAGCCGCAGTGATTGTGGGATGCTTAATTGGCAAACTGTGCAGATAAAAGTACACTCTGAAGTTAAAAGTAAATTTTAAAACTTCCTCTTTTATCACACCTCCCATACTTCTGATGAGTTGACCTTACTCATTTAATTTAAATCTGATGATGTTACCCAACATATACACATACAAACAAAACCACCAATCACTCTTTTAGGCCAAGAATATGTTTGGAATGCTTTGCTTTCACAGATCTGTCTGAACTAACCATAATAGACTTCATACATGTGTAAACATGTATATTCTACATGTTTATTAAATACTATCTCCACAAAGAAATGTTGTTTGTTCTAAACCATCCACATTTACAGGGAAGAATACAACTTTATATGTCTTGTACAACCTTATCTTGTACCGGTCAAACCCCCCTCCACACATTCATTTTCTCATATTCTTCACCTCAGGTGAGTAGAGGGTACAGGAGGTCATCTGTACCCTGAGGGAGGTACCCAGGCTTTTTGTTACAGATAAAATACAGACACAAGATTAATGCAAGAAAATAGAGCCACCTTTTTCCACAAGTCTTGGAGAGTACAAAAACTTTTGAACTGTAGAAATTACTCGAGGACTTCAATCTTCAATACCTGAGGATCTTAAATAATCTTAAATACAATGACTTATTTTAGCATTGGTGGTTACCTTTGCTCATACTATAATAACTTCAAATTTTTCAGTTGTCATGGCCATTGTTAGCCACTCAGTTCTTGAAGTTGCCTTCTGGCCACGTATTGTTTCTGTTATGCTTACAAATTTAAATAAATAATTTTTTTACAACAATTCTTTACAACAATATTCATCCTTCAACACCCATTTGAGCATCTAGTTAAAATGCTCAGCCAAGCTGTTGGTCTGGGGCTTTTGGCACGGGTGTGCGCAGATGATTGATGCGCAATAACTTTAATGGGCCAAGCATCACCTGTGACATAAATGTGGTCAACCCATCAGCGGCTAAGGCCACACCTGCTATTAACACCTGCCCCTTTAAATACAGCTGCTGCTATTAGAGAGCAAGAGACACATTTTGAGCTGCTTTTGCTGTGGTTGTGTGTTCAGGCTAGCTTCTGGTTTGTGACTTTTTTAAATAAAGTATTAGTATTGTTTTTTTCTTTTTTTTTGTGAGTAGCGTCGGCCAGCTTTTCCACCTCACGCTAATGCTAAAAAAGAGCTCCCAGGTGATGTCCTTGCTGGCGGTACAGTAGAAGGGTCCTGCCTAGGGGTGCTAAGTAAAATAATTCATCACCATTAAGATATATGGCTGGCCTCATGCCGACTTGGCAAGAGCCAAACCAGGACCATTCCAGTCCTCTCAAAGGGGGTTTCAATGATCGGGAGGAGGGTGAGAAGGGGCCAGGGAGACTCACTGGTAATGCCTGCTGATCCCTGCAGAAGGCCTGCAGAAATGCAGCATATTCCGTGACCTGGTCTGATGGAAGCTGCAGAGCTGATACTCATGGAACTGATCCAGCATGAGGGCGTCCCTTACATGGAGTCAGGACAATTTCAGTACAGCTGGGGTGTAGGGTTTTGGAGCGAGCACCTGTTCCAGCTGCCCCGCCCTCCTCAAAACCCTGTGGATCAATCCTCAGTGAAGCAATAAAAATCTACAATGCCGCAATCACAGGATGCAGCCTAGCTGTTTAGTCCATGCAGAGAGCAGGGCCTTTCTCTTTTCATGATAGCTGTTTGCTGTGCTACATTCTGCATTGATCTAATCATCCCAGTCAGAGTTCTCAATAGGATAGTGTACACATTGGTTGTTTTTTCCTCAGTCATTTTGTGGCCAAATCTGAAGATCATGTGGATGTGTGAAACAAATAAGATTGTCTAGTTAAGGAGGTTGTGTTATATGGGAGAACATTAAATGAGCCATGCTACCATTGCTTCAGCTCATATTTAATTTATGGAAGGAAATTCTTAGCTGTTCTGAACCCCAAAAATAGTTGAAAATGGTTTTCTCATGTGTTTTAACACATCCCTTTCAGTGTACAAACATGCTGTTATTCATAGAAACAAATCAAATATTGAGAACATATACATTAGCAAAACTTGCTCTGCCACTCAAAGTACTGATGTCAATATCATGAGATCATCTCGCAGCTAACACATCTGCCCATGCTACCTCACTTACTCTTAATAAATATTTCTTCTGTTCTTTCAAGAGGTGTCATTTTACATTGCTATGCAGATGATATGCAACTTTATTCCTGTTTGAAACCAGGACATGCTGTACCAGTACAGACATGAAAAGACTAGCTTGGTGATATAAAAACCGGATAATTTATATTCGTTTGTGTTTTAATTCTCGAAGAACAGAACCCGTGCTTTAGTCCCAGATGAACAAGTAATGTGATGGCATGGTTTGTCCTAACATGAACAGCATTTCTTTAACCATGAAAAGTTGTGTGGTCTCAGTGTAATATATAACATCTTTCTCCTTTTCCTCCTCCTAGAGTTTAGCTTTCCTCCTGTCTACTGATTATGGTTTGTATGCCTGTTATATTCTGCTATATCCACTCATGTCTGCACTGTTCACCGCCACCCTCTATCCTCTTCTACATGTCAGCAAGAACATCCTCCTCTGACTTTTGCCTGCCTACCTCACTGTGTGCAACCAGCAGTGAGGAAGAGGAGTAGGAAATCCAATAATGCCACTGACCTTGCAGTGAACAGACCCATCCACCTTTAGCTTTCAAAAACTTCTACCACAAAGCTCACCAAGCAACAACACATACAGTAGTACTCTTGCATTATTTAAAAACATACATTAGCAATCCCTTCTTTCAAATTTCTTATCCCTCCTCAGCTGTACTAAAATGGTAAATATCCAATCTGGGGCCACAGACCCATGTCAGATTTCCTCTCTGTTCTCTTGCCATCTCAGCATTCCTCTCACCCTTTGCTCCTTTCTCACAGCAGATAACTTTACAGTGTTCTTTGGTGTGAGGTTTCTGGTGTCTATAGACTCTTTTATGTTCCTGTCTCAGCAGTTTACCAGCCTCCACACACCACTGGTCTATTTATTCCCCCAGTCTTCCTTCCCTATTCAACCTCTCTCCACTGACAGGATCTGCTGTCACCTGGTTTCTGCTCTCACACATTGGCCTCCTGCTCTCTAAATGTGGCATGGCCCCAGCAAGAGACGTAGTGAGAGCCAGGTGAGAAAATGGGGGGGGGGCAGAATTAATGACCATGTCCATGTATGTGCTTTAACTGGTGTAGTAAGGTGTGTATTAAATGGAGTGGCACAAAAAGAAGGAAACCGAGAGGTTAGAGACCATGGCTGTGTATCGCCATTTTGAAAAGCCCCAAATTTCAAAAGAACAGAAGTCAGCACGTTATAATGTGCTGTCTGTTGTAGTAACAAGAGTACTGATGGAAATTAGCTCACTGACACAAAGACACAAACTTCCAGGTCAATCTCAGAGACAGCTAATCAAATTCTTTTCCTGTCTCCAAGGGTGATGTCATCTTGTATAACAGACACATGCACACACTGAGCTCCATGATGCTGGCAGGCTTTTTCTCCTTTAGCAGAGCCCGTTATAGGTAGTACTTCTATGGTAGGTGGGCTGTCATGCAGCAAAAACACGGTGCCTGGAGTCAGTGCTAAAAACCTGGCCCAAAAACATGTTATATAGGTATAGGTATGTTATATTCGTTACGACATGTGGCCAGCAGTGTGGTTCAGTGGTAAGTACTAGGGCTTCCAAACCCAAAGGTTGCCAGGTCAACTCGCAGCTGCTGCTGCACTTGGCTTTAATAAATATACAACTGTATGAATGGGTATCATGGAAAAACTGTAAACAATGTAAGTTGCCCTGGCTAAGAACATATGCTAAGCTAATGTAATGTAATTGTGACTGGCCAGAGACTGATGCTGTGCAATGCCTTAGAGCCAAAAGCTTTAAATTCATCTTACAAAGAAGACTTTTATATCAGCTCCCAAAAGTGGATGCCTTAAATGAGTGGCCAGAAATCTGTTTCTGAAGAGGTTAGAGTATACATTTTACATACATTTTACACTTTGTGTTCACAAAAGGACAAAAGTTGTGAGAATCTAACCTTTTTTGAGTGAGGAAACAATGAAGTCCTCTTCATCATTGACTAAGAAGGGTAGTTTTGAGGAAATGAATGGGGCATTCAGAGCAACTTAGTGTATGCTTATTTCACAGACCCTTAGCAGCAATTATCATGTAATGAATAAAACCTTGATAATCAGTCACTGTATTCAGGATCTGTGAGATGCCATCTTTGTAAAATGAAAGACTATAAAATGAATTTATTTCTAATATTAAACTGGATGATTGTCTCTTAGTTGGTTTTGACTTTTTATGTTGAGTCCTTGCACAATAGACAAAAAATTAATTTGATGCAGTGTGGCAGATGAGCTCTAAAAGGACCAATTATCCAGCTAAATACAGCTGATATGGATGTTTAGATAAGCATAATGACGACTGTCAAACTCTTCTTTCTTCCTCATTCAGATCAGTGCACCACACCTGTGTAGTCACTGCTGGGAAATTACACCATAACAGAATTATGCTGAGACTCAGTTTTTAACTTTCAAACGTATGCCAGACAAGAACCATTCACTGCAAGGTTTAAAAAACATACACTACGCATAAGGACTACTTTTAACCATTTCCACTCAATATCTTACAGAAAACACACTTACTTAAAGAGCTGTGCAGATGCAAAGAATGATGGTGAAATTTCTCAGTTTTTCATACAACCACATTTTCCAAGGACTCTAATGAATATCTACTCTGAATTAAGATGTCTGCTGAAAGAGTGGTGTATCAGTTATGATATACCTTCTGTTTGAACTACAGTATGATTAACATCTGGTAATGGAATGATGGTACAGAATGGGTCTCTGATCTATAGTATTCATAACTGCATAATTAAACACTTGGATGTCATTCTGCCAATGATGATTTAGCCTGAATAACTACACAAAGGTAGAAATATGTAATATACATGCTCATCAAGGCCATAATGTATATTTTTTGCAAAATACAGAGATGAACATTGAAAGGGTCATTTTTAAAACATATGAAACACATGAAACATGAATTAAGCTTGGAAACTCATTGTTTAGCTTTCATTGGACACCCAATTTGATATGCTCCTATGACCATTTTGGTTCTCTTGGGTTATTTTATGTGGAATTACCCTGCTGTAAATGCAAAACAAAACATTATGCATTTTTAGTAGTAGACATTCAGAATTTGTCTCCCTTTTAGTTAGGAACAGGTTGTGATGCAGTCTATGTTCATATGCTATGACACCACCCATGAATGTTAAAAACAAGTAAGCAAAGCCAGGACACTTGTAGCCTCAACGATGGCAGAGACAGAATTTTGAAAGTGGAAATCACCAAGATGGCTATCTTGCCCATATATTATGAATTTGTGGTATGACCTAAACAACCGTGACTAGGATTTTTGAAATTCCCACTTGGCCCCGCTCCTCCCAGAAGGAAAGAGTGGATTTGTCCTGTTCAGTTACCTGTTCTCGCGTTACTTTATTCGGGCGCTTGGAAGTCTGCGAGATTTCGTGAAGCAAATTGGTGCGCAGTAGCTCTGAGGGACATAGAAATGGCGCTTGCGTTGAACTCGCCGTTGTTGAGACCGTAAACAGTGGAGCTAGCTAACCGGCGGGTATCGCGCGCTGTCACCTTAGAGATTACAGTTATTCCAGAAATCAAGAGGGACAGCCGGAGAAGCATACACGAGAAGAGCGGATTATGATCGAAGAGAAGTCGCTACGGGAGACAAGTTAGATTTTACCATAGCCAGCCAGCTAGCGAGCGAGCTAGCTCATAATTTGATACAGCCTGAAACGCAGGTAAGGCGCAGTCAGCTGAGTCAGTGCAACAGAACTTGGGTTTTGAAAGCAGAACTTGTTGGGTAGCCAGTTGGCTGCTAATAACGGACTAACATATCACTTCGTTAGTAGTCCAAGTGGATTACTTAGTGTAGCTAACTAGCTAACATTTCGTTAGCCTGTTATGCTAACTGGCTAGCTAAGCCGCGAGTTCAAACCTTAAAACGTGCGGATGCCGGAACCACTTGGAGGGAGCGCTATTTGAAAGCGTATTAGCTAACATAGCTGGCTAACGTTAGATTACATGCCAGGTTCAGTTTTATGTGAACTATATTAGCTGGCTAACTATCTCGTTTGGTACCATGTGCTTGTATTGCTGGTGAAGAGTCCTTTGAAGGTGTCAGTATCTGTCGTCGGCTAAATTATGGTAGCGCATTTCTCTGTAAAGTTCCTGAATCTATTTTAACGTTAACTGAAAGCCGCCCCTCACTGCTGCTAACGTGTTCAGCAGTAGAAGTCTAAGATAACTCACCTTAGCAACTAAGGTGAACATATTGCTAGGAACATACCGCAGTACCAGTTATTGCAATGGCATCAAACGTTCAGCTAGCTAGCTCGGCTACTTTGTACTCCTTAGTATAAACTACCATTAGCTAGCTAGCTAATGTTAGCTAGGCCCAGCGTGGAAGAACAGCGCGTCAAACGGAACTTCAGATAAACCAACGCTAGCTACCTGGTTAAGAAGCTATCATTAACTAGGTAACGTTATGTAGTTACCCCTATCCGTTATAAGTTGAGAGAGTACTTGGGCAGTTTCGTCAACGCATTCGCCGGGTTGCTAGCAACAGTTGAAGCCTAACTAGCCTCCTAGTTGCTAACTACCTCACTCTACTGCTAGCAAAAAGCTAGCAACGTTAGTTAGCGCCTACAGATAGCAGCACTAGGTAGCTGATGTTAAGATAACTGTCGCTGATGTACAAGTACACCAGTCCATGACATACTTTTTAAAACGCAAAGAAAGACATTGTTTCTGGCTATGTAGCCAAATAGGATTGTGTAAACGTCAATGTCAGCCCTTTTCTAAAACGTTTAATGCAAGCCAGCAGGCTGGCTATCGTGATTGCTAGCTAGTGTTGAAATTTGTCAAGGCTCGTCTGCTCTGGAGCCAAAATCCTTCTCCTTTAACCAGCGAAATACATTTCCAATTGATAATACATTTTCCATGATAATACATGTTTTTAATAAACAGTTGAACTGTCCGTTTCCTGGAATCAAGTCGGATAACTAGGAGGTTTCTTGCCCTCTGCACTTGCGCTGACACACCGTGGCTTGTATAGTGAGCTAGCAGGCTAGCGCTATTCACGTGTGGCTTGCTGCTGCAGTATGCGATGGTGTCGGAAAGTAGCCGAGAATAGGCCGTGGCGCTGCTTTTTGAATTGTCCGTCTTATCGGACGACTGCAAAGTTATTTTCATTTAAAACATTATTGATTTGATTCATTCAGAATCTTTACTCGCGTTAAGGATGAAACTGAGAGCATTTAAGCCGGCACGTTGCGGCGCATAAACTGCCCGGGCCAAAGCAGGTCACAGCTAGCTGGCTAACAGAAATCGCATACACAGGTCTGCAAGAATGTGTGTCTCAGCTATACTCGTTTGCTCATACGGATTCATTGTCTAGACATTATAATATATATGAAATAAGACCCGCAGACAGGATGAAGTAATTCCTGCATTGTGCATTACACATGCAAGAATACTTTAAATGTGAATGCATAGTGTTGTAGCTAGGGTCCTGGAATTTCTGAGGCATGCTGATAACTGCTGGTTTTCAGAATGGGTCATTTAGGTCATTCTTGTTCATGGGTAATGCATCGGCTGCTCGGTTATGACAATTAGGATCTAAGGTTTGGAAGTATTTAATTTCATATCGTGGCGAAATCAGTTTCCACAGCTTGACTCAGACCGATTCTTTAATAAGAGTCATGCATTTTCAGTGTTTTGACCGGCGTTCCTACAGAAATAATGTTAAATTGGCAATGTAGACATTAGTAGATGATTAGAAAATTCCTTTTGTTGTGTTTTTTAGTTGTGATTGCGTACAGATTTGCTTGTTTTTGTGAACATGTGCTTTCATTTGCTTACTGAGTGAACAGGTGAATGTTGAAGTTCCAGCCATCAGAACAGTGTAATGGCAATAATTAGCCCTCCTCTTCATCCTGTGATAGTGCACTTCAGATGTCTGCGCTTTGATCAGTTCTGGTTGTTCAGCATTTGAAAGAATGCCGTCTAATGAGGCCTCTTCTGTTTTGTAGCTGACACTTGACAGATCGAGACCAAAACGCACCGTGTTTGCTGAGCAGCTGTCTCGTTCAGCTTCCGATGCGTTAATACTTTTACTGCATTCGCATGCTGTCTTTCACATACAGCATGGTGAAAGGCCTGTGTTCTTTAACACACATGTTCTGTGGCTAGCATCACTAGGGCGAGAAAACAAAAGGACACGCGGCTGAAGCGCGGTGGTTAGGTATCTCCCCAGAAGCAGAGTAGGAGGTGTTGCAGGGCTCCTCCGTGGCTCTGGCTTGTAGGCCGCCGGGCTGATCTGAGCTTGTCTTCTCTCCAGCAACCATGAGCGAACTGGCTGCCCAGGTCACCAGCAGCCTGCTGCGCTTCCCAGATGTGACGGTGGATGCCCTGGGGGAGGATGAGATCACACTCGACTCTGTGTTACACGGCAAATTCACCATCGGTAAGCCTGGCCTTATGTGTCTCTTTCACCTCCTACTGCTCAGTGCAAGCTCAGAGCAAGTTCCCACTGTGCTAGTGGTTAGAGCGCTATGCCATTTAAGTTGTCTTTGCTGCCATTTACTTGCTTACAGCAAACACTGTGACAGTGTAGTAGCACATTGAACCACTCTGGGATTTACTAGCTGTTGCCCACCAGTCTTCACTAATCAAAACCACAACTGCTTGTTTTTGTTTTGTTTTTTTGGCATAAGTAATCATTTTCACATTCAGCTGAAACTCAACCCCCGAAATGTGGAAATCAGATCAAGGGTTCTTGGCCAGCCTTAATTCCACACTGTTTTCCTGGGGCCTATTTCATGAAGAGTGCTTAATGTATTAGTTAGTTAGCTTCTGTACGTATTACAGGTATTTTCATGGGGAAAAAAGTCTTTCCAGGTTCCACGAAGCGAGCAAAAATTTAACTAGGCTTATTGTCATGGCAACACACCCAGGATCAGTAAATGTACTTTAGAAGACGCTAAGTCAAAGCATGCCTGCTTGTATAAATTTGTCTTTTCCCAACCAATCAGACTGTATATTCTGTGAAGAAAATGGCATCATTGTTTGCAAGACATTCCATAGACCTTGGGGCTGGACTAGATAGAAGAGCTCTGTGTTTTGGTTGTGAAAACGAGTAATGTTAAAAAAAATGGAAGGGTGAAATGTACAAAGAGGAGACAAATGTATACAAAAAAGTATTTATAGGTTGCTGGTGGACATTTTGGTGAATTTTGAATAGTTTATTTATATTGACTTTTCTTAAGGGAAAATACAGGAACAGTGTGTTGCTATAACCTGTTCAGGGCATTTGCCAATAAATCAATATACTCAAGTGGGTGAAGAATTGTCTTAAAAAAAAAAAAGCACAAACTGTCTTCGACAGAAGCAACACTTTTAATTATGTTAGCATTCCAGCACAGACAGGTTGAACTCATTTGTGGGTGGTTTATTTTAAAAAGGGAATTTGGATGAGCAAAATGTGATTAACTTCCTAAGAATAGAGCAATGCTTATTTGCACAGTTATTGTTGGTTCTCCAGGGGTGGAGGTGTCTTTTTGCTCAAACAGCCCTCACAGGGTCGGTGATGGAACTGCTTTACCTGCAGTCAGGTGTTCAGTCATTAGCACTGCGCTGTCATCGGTCATATGAGCTTTGTTTTAGTTTTGATTTGGTTGAGTTTGTTAGAGTAGGACTTTGTATTAGTCAGACTGATTCAGCTAATTAATGTCAATGCTTAAGGCAAAAATACCAGAAAATACCACTGGCTTATATAGGAGAACAGAAATGTAAACAGTGAGACATGTCAAGATAATGAAAGCAGTGCAGATGCGGTGAACAACAGTAACCATCGTTTACATGTATTTGCATGTTACCTGCCTAGCAGACAAAAACAATCCTATTTCCACATCCTGTAAGTTGCGTGACCGGGAATCCTCCATCTATGCTATGAGAAAGATGCATTTGGAAAGCATGTGCACGTGTTCAGGAATAATTCAGCCATTAATTCCCTTACAGTTTTTCTTGATGCAAAAATGCCATTTACTGCTTTACAGGGTCATATGGGGATGAGGTCAGGTGGAACTGCTTGGCTTTCTTTAATGGAAGGGAGTATATTGACAGTTTATTTCCAGTGCGTGAAGGGTATTATTATGATTAAAAGGAGGTCTTGAACCAGAACACACAGTTGTTCACCAGGATGAGGGTTATTCTGCCCTTGTGTAATTGAATTGTGTGGAGCGGTGGATTTGCTGTTACGTACCGCGCCGCCCCACTGACCCGTCCGTGCCCGGTTCAGGGAGGAGCGGGCTGGCGTGGCTGGCCTGTGGCCCTCACCTGGAGGTGGTCCACGCCGCCACGGGGCAGCGGTTCTCGGCCTACCGCTTCAGCGGCGTCAGCGAGCACGCGCCCAACGTGCTGGCGGTGCGCGACTTCTGCTGGCTGAAGAGGACGGGCCTGCTGGTGGGGCTGGAGGAGTCGGAGGGCAGCCTGCTCTGCCTGTATGACCTGGGCATCTCCCGCGTGGTCAAGGCCGTGGTCATCCCGGGACGGGTGAGTCGCGCTCCGTCAGATCCATTACACCGTGACTGACGCGGTTTCATGTTGGTTCCTGGGTTGAGTTTGACCTTAAACTCACAAATAAGCTTGACAGTTTTTTTTTTTTTTTCCCAGCCTCTGAGGAGGTGTATTTTTGTGAATATATTTTCATCACTTTTGACCTTTATGTTTGCAGTGTTGTCACACAACCTGTCATTATGCTGGTGTAAGCCGGATCTCACTAGCTGTGCTAGTCTAGGTTTTTTTCTTCATTTTGGATTTCAGCGCATTTCAGCGTTAAAATATAATGAGCAACAGTAAGGCGGATTAACCCCTTTCTTCACTTTGCAGATCACTGCTATTGAGCCTCTGGTGAGCTATGGGGGAGCCAGCACCAGCACCCAGCACCTGCACCAGAGCCTGCGTTGGTTCTTCGGGGTGGCCGCTGTGGTCACCGACATCGGCCACGTCCTGCTGGTGGACCTGTGCCTGGATGACCCGTCCTGCAGCCAGAGCGAGCTGGAGGCCTCAGGTTAGCATCTGCTTGTGCGCAGCTTTCATTTACCTTAATGCTGTTGCCAGACCACGTGCACTCCATTATCACCATATAAATGCCAGTCGCTGTCATATTGTATTTTTTTGCCAAGGGATAAGGTCATGGATCTGCTCAGAGCTTGGAAGGCTGATCTGTAATTTTAGCTACTTTAATCCAGAGTGGCCATCAATACCATCAGCATTTAAAGTGAATTAAGAATTAAATAAAGGAGGGACTTGATTTTAAGAAGTTTAGCCAAGAATTTATTTGCTTGTTTTAAGACTACCACCTGCTGCCAAGGTCCAGTAATATGTTCTGTACTAACAACTCAAATCACTTGCGTGCATAATGCGTTTTTGTTTGCACTCATTTTATTGTGTAATGTAGAACCTTGTTCTGGGTAGTAAAGACCAAGGCCCTCAGGCCTTTCAATAAATACACTGGATGAAATGAAGCATGAAGAAATGTGAGTTCCTGCACAGTTTTTTTTTAAGTATCCTGTTCCGTCTCCACTGTTTAGACCTGGAGGTGGTGAACAAGTCCCCCGCGGAGATCCCTCACATCCGGGAGAGGGTGACGCAGCAGGGCCGGCACCTGTGCCTGCAGCTGAGCAGCCCCACGGGCACCGGCGCCACGGCGCTGCAGTACGTCACCCGCACCAACCAGCTGGCCGTGGGCTTCTCCGATGGCTACCTGCAGCTGTGGAACATGAAGACGCTGAAAAAAGAGTACGTTTGTCCAGCGCCCCGGTCACCGCCGCTTTATCTCGCTGGGCCTCATTGCTTTGCTGGAGCGCAACCTGGAATAGTTACAGACTTAAAAGGATCTACGCTACTTTTACAAGACAACAGGGAACATGTTTTGTTGGATTGTAAATCAGTCTTCTAAGGGCCATGGTTTGGGTGTGCTCAGTATGTTGAACTGAACACGGATAAACCTGCTGAATTCAAAACACTGTTCAGTTTCCAGAGAAAAACCCTATGTGCCCTTGAACAGAGACACAAAGTTGTTCCACGCTTACAGTGTATAGCAATTTAAGAGCATTAAGAAATCAAATGAATAATACTTTATGCTCTACAACAATACAAAAGCTTTAATCTGTGTAATGCTTGGACATTTGAGTTTATACAGAGTGAACTGTCATCTCTGAATGAATTCATACGTTTATCCAGCTCATAGCGTTTCTTGACCGTAACCACATTCAGCCAGTAAGTAGAAGTGAGCCCATGCTGGTGTCCCCTTTACCAGCCCTTCTTTACCGCCTCTCGCTCAGGTACCATTCCCAGCTGGAGGGCGGCCGGGTGCCCGTGTACGCCTTCACCTTCCAGGAGCCGGAGAACGACCCTCGCAACTGCTGCTACCTGTGGGCTGTGCAGTCCACTCAGGACAAGTGAGCCCCCCCTCCCCCCCGTTTCACACCACAGCTGCTCACGGCTCGGCTCCCTCTGTGACACTGCTGTTACACCACAGCAGTCTAATGGCTCTTTGTTTCACAGTTGGAGCTCAGCCTAGCATGTATTTTAATGAAGCTGTGTACTAGTAATGCTTGCCAATAGCTGTAACATATTTCTAGGTGCGGTGTATGTTTTATTTTTCTGTTAAATGATAGTCTTGCATTATTATTTGCAAGCGATGCAGGATTGTTCAGCCCCATTGCTGAACAGATGGTCAGTAATTATGACACAGTAATTGGGGAGAAGATGCATAATATCCACATTTGTAACTGCAAATGTTGCCTTGTAGTTTCCTTGAAAATAGCACTTGATCGTAGTACACTGTTCACCTTATTTGGGAAATGCATGCAGTCTAATGGAAATATCAGGATTGTGGATTGTGCTCCCGAGAGTGTCTTTTTTTTTCCCCTCAGCAGTAAACTGAAACCTGACCCAGTGCCCTGATTCTTTGCCCATGAGAGGAGCTCAGTGTTCTCTGATGTGAATGTAATGGTTTGCCCTTTGGTTCTGTGCCCAGTGAGGGGGATGTGGTGAGCCTCCACCTGTTGCAGTTAGCTTTCGGGGAGAGGAAGTGCCTGGCCTCTGGGAAGATACTTTACGAGGTAAGCGTGTGCTGCCAACTGTGCCGGCTGTGCCAGTCCCCTGGCACTGAGCTTGCAGTGCTTTTGTTTGTTAAAGTCTGTGTTGACATTCGATTACTGCAGCGTTTGACTCAGTTGCTGTGTTATACCAGTGCATTTCTTTACGGCTACAGTGTTGGGGGGAAAAATGACTTCATCATGTCTGGTCGCTTGAACCCTTCTTGTACAGTATTGAACTATGCCCCTCAATTCTAGAGTGATACCTTTGGGAGCCTCTGCCTGTGTGCTTGAAGGGGGGGTTTAAGCAGTGGTTGAGTAAAGGTTAAATAGGGCCTCCTTTAACCGTGTGTGCCCCTCAGGGCCTGGAGTACTGCGAGGAGCGCTACAGCCAGGACCTGAACGGGGCTGCCTTCCCCCTGAGGGCTCAGGCCACTAACACGCGCCTGCTGGGCTGCCAGACCATCGAGAAGTTCCGGCACCACCCAGACCGTGACGACAGCATGAACGAAGGTGCGTCCTTCACACCGGCAGTCTGTCCGCACGAGCGTGGATGTTGTTCATCCCCTGCAGAGTCTGTCCAAACGCTTTCTTGTTGAAGCTGTGCTTTAATTCTTTGCATATTAATTGCAGAAGTGTTTTCAAGGCACTGATTTTGTATCATCTTAAGTGGTTTACTGTATGATTTATGTATAATTTTATTGTACTGACTTTGCTCTCTCACCCTTTCTCCCCTATGCAGGTGCATCCCCTGACACCAGTGTGTCGATATTCAGTTGGCAAGTCAAGTCCTATGGACAGGGCAAGCCCTCCACGTATGTGGGTGTGTTCGACATCAACCGATGGTACCACGCACAGATGCCCGACTCTCTAAGGTTGGAAATTCCTGCTTGCCCACACCATCCCTGTAGGCTCTTTCCTCCTCTGCTGGTCTGATTAGAAAAAAAGCCGTACATTTTTCTTTCTTATGCTTTTGTGAAGTATCTGTGATGCGGCACAGTGGCTGATGAGTTTTGATTTGCCATATTCTGAAGAATTAGCTGATGTCCACTTACAACTGGCGGTGTGTGGCTGGTCATTCATGTCATCATTCCTGTTGGTGCTGCATTTATATATAGTGTATGTATTTCTTATCAGTAGCTGTTAGTTTAGATAAGCCTCAGCACTCTGTGTGTCTGTGTGATCTGTTGATCAGGACTGGGGAGTCCCTGCACAACTGCCCGTACCTGGCCGTCTGGTCGCTGGACGCGGTGGTGGAGATGACGTCGCCCTGCACCCTGCTGGACGTGCTGGTGCACGAGCGCAGCCTGAGCCGGGGCCTGCCGTACACCTGCCCCCCACCCGAGCAGTTCTTCAACCCCACCACCTACAACTTCGGCAAGTTCCCCTACCTCAGCCAGCTTTCCGGAATGGAAACAGCCCGTATTTAACATCGCCACAAGAGCAGAAAGTATGTGAATTGTGTGGATTTATTGTAAACACCCTTGTTTTTCATGTCTCCCCTCATACAGATGCAACTGGCTTGCTTAACTCCGGAGTCGTGCACTTAACATGTTCTGGCTATCAGAAAGAGGTTGGTCTTCTCTTGATGTCAAATACATTTTTTACAGAGCTCTAAAGGTGTTCGCTCACTGATGATGTCCGTGTTTCAGACTCTGAGCTTCTTAAAGAGGTCTGCCCCCTACCTGAGCGAGGCCATCCCTGACAACTACTCTCGCTGCCTGATGTCAGGCCTCCTGTCCCCACGGCTGGCCGATGTGCAGCCGTCCAACCTCTCTCAGGTACGTGCCTGCGAATTCACTATAAAGCGGCACGCAACTAGACGTGGCACTCAGCTACAAAGCCATCTTTTGAGCGATGTAATGGTCTGCTGCCCTTAAGACACCTGCTGAAATTTTCCTGTGAAGTCCAGCCATACAAATGTTCAGAGATGTTTGTAAAGCAAACTAGCTGGGTCACAGTTAACGTTCTACTCTGTCCTCCAACGCGCGCAGGAGGAGCAGCTGGATGCCATTCTCTCCGCCGCGGTGGAGACCAGCTCTCTGGGGCTCATCACAGGGTGCATCAAACGGTGGACAGCCGAGGGTGAGTGAGAGGGACGGCGTGTGACGAGCGGCCGGACAGAGTGGTGGTTGGCGCATGTGGTTTCCCTTTGCCGTCGTAATCAGAGGCCTCCTGTGTTTTGCAGAGCAACCAGGATCTGCTGTGAACCTGCGCTACATCCTGGAGTGGGCTTGGAACAAGGTGGTCCTCACCAAGGAGGAGCTGGACGGCATCTGTGAGGATCTCGCATGCATATTTGCACGCCATTAACAGGAGCAGTGCATAGCCAGAGGCACACACTGTACTCTCTCCTGCTGTTTCTGTCCACCAGACGCCCCCCCCCGGCAGCTGCTCAGACTTCACAAAGTCTTCATACACCCTGCCCCTGCATGCACCGTGTGACATACGCTGTATATACAGATATACACTGCACTCAGTCCTCACTGGTTTTTTCCCCATCAGACACCTCCCGTTCGACAGCTCCTTTACTGTCTGCTTTTCACTGTTCCCCAAGTGCCCCCCTCTTCAACAGCTCCTGTACTCTCTCCCTCTGTGTCCCCCAGGTGCCCCCCTATTTGACAGCTCCACGAACTTCACAGACCCACAGACCCTCCAGCTGCTGCAGCACAGCCAGCGGCTCCTGGGGAATCTCAGCACCATCTTCCACTGCCTGCTCAGCGAGGCTCAGGAGCTCACACAGAAAGGTGTCAGAACCCAAATACTAACCTTGCCTGCAAAGTCAAATTGAGAGAATTTCTTGTAGTGCTAATGCTGTATATTACTGTACTGAAACAAGTTGGAATTGCAGCACACATTGAGAGTCAAGCTCCAATTCCAATAGTAAATTCTTCAAATAAAGTAAAATTAACAGGAAGAATGGACGCAGTTTGGATGGTCATCTTAGAGTTTGACAAATGAGTTTTTACAGTGTGATGGAGAGTTAACTGGTTGTACCCCTGCACACAGGATTGGTGGGTCTGGTCAACAAGAACGTGGTGTCCAGCCTGATCTCTCAGTACGCCCAGGTTGTGCTGTGGTTCTGTCGGACCGGCCTTCTGCCTGAAGGCTCTGGTGAGCACTCTTCATTTATTGTAGTCATATTTACAGTCTTGCTTGGTGTTTGAATTTGGAGGAGTTTGTGGTAATGTTTTTTGAACACCTAGTGGAATGCTACCGCTCCTCTCTTTCCTCCCTTTCTCCCCTGCCTCTCTTGTCTCTCACTTGCTTCTAACCTGTCTCATCTAATTCTCATCCCTCCCTCACTGGTCTCTCACCTGCACCTCATCACTCTCTGCTGCCCGACACACGTCCCTCATCTACCTTTCACTTCTCTGACAGATGATGACGTGCTTCAGATTTCAAGGCCCTTTTACAATTACCCAGTGATTAAAAACTACTACACTGGTCGACGTGAAGAACTGCAACGCCTCTCTAGGTAGGAGACTCAGACTGCTCAACTTCGCTGCAGCAAACAGTGGTCACCGTTTAGCCACCAGTTTCCCTCAGTTATCTTCACAAGACTAAAACAAATAGTAATAGCCTTCATTGAAAGCCAGTGTAAATCCAGTGAATCCACTCTCCCTTCACTGCATGCTGATTGGCATAATTCTGAAGAGGTGCTAAATGACAAAAGAACTGACCTTGCTCTGTGCTCTGCAGGGGGAAATGGTGTGCAGACTGCCTCATGATTGATGGCCTGGTGGCCCAGTTTGCGGACCGCATTGAGGACCTGTGGAAGCGGGACGAGGGAGGAATGGGGATATACCCGCCTCCAACGCTACATGTACGCCCAACAGTTCTCTGTGCCTCTCCCAATATAAAATATCCTGGAGAAGTTTGTTTGGCAGCTTTCCTAACCTTTATTTTATTTGCAGGCTTTGCTGGATATCTACCTCCTGGAAAACATGGAGGAGTCTGCCAAGCACGCCATTGTATCCTTGTGTTGACTTGCACTGACACGCACTGTTGGATTTATACAGACAGTTCTTTCATCTCAACTTTCAAAGCAAATTCGTACCTGTGATTGCGCATACGCGCTCGCATTCTGAGAGAGCAACCTCAGACATTAATAGGATTAATCATTACTCTATTAACCCCTTTGTAGGTTTTCTATCATGTTTATTGCCTTAACAGCATTCCTCACCCAGGTAATCTATTTGCTGCTGGACGTCATGTACTCTTTACCCAATAAGAGTGGCACGTCGGTGGAGTCTTTCCCCACGGCGTTCGCCATCCCCATCGGCCTGGTGAAGCTGGTGCAGGGCTTGTGGCTCCTGGATCATCATGACCACGAGGTAACTAGAAAGATCTATCATGATTTGATGTTCAAAGCATGGCTCGTAAATGCAGTGCCAGGCAGCTTTAAGGTTTGCATATTTATAAATGGATACAGAGTCCAAGTCCACCAGTGAGACTCAGCTCCTACCTTGTTGTACGCGTGTGTCTTGCGTGACCTCTGACCTCCGGGCTCCTCCCACAGAACTCCCTGGAGCTGCTCCTGCACCCGGCCACCAGCCGCTCCCTGTGGGGCTGGCAGCACGAGCGCGTCCTGCAGGCGCTGATGTGCCAGGGCCAGCACGCCATCGCCCTGCGCTACCTGCACACCATGAAGCCGGCCATGTCCACCACCAGCCAGCTCAAACTCTGCCTTTCTGTCTTGCTCCACAACAGGTACCGGCCGGCCGACCATGCTGTGAGAGTCCATAGTGGTGTGTGCGTGTGCGCCCGCGTGTGTGTTCTTGCTTGTCTGTGCGTGACTATCTGGGTTCCATATTTGTTCCTCTTGGCGGCTGTGTGCGAGTCTCATTTTGGTGTTCCCCTGTGTGTGTGTGTGTGAGTTCCTGCTGCTTGCATTTGCTCCATCTTTGCCTGTGGGTCGATCCCGCTGCCCACACTCCTCCCTGTCCGCGCCGGTGCGTTTCTGTTTGCCTCTGCGCACGTGCGTGTGTGGGCATGTGTGAGGTCTCACTGGCACGCTCCTCACGTGTGTACAGGTGCATGGTGGAGGCCTGGGCTCTCCTGAGGCAGCACTCTAACAAGCTGAACATGGAGGAGCTGCTCCGGTTCCTGTACGAGAGCTGCCAGGATCTGGGCCTCATGAAGGAGCTGCTCAAACTGCCCCTGGGCCTGGCTGAACAGGTACGCGTGCATGTGCGTGAGTGTGTATGTGAGTGTTCGAGTGGGCTTCATGGACGGGGTGTCAGTTTGGGCAATATGAGTGCGCCTGCCCATTTGGCTACATGTGCATAGTTTCAAACATTCAGAGTGTTTTTAGATGTGTGTGTGTGTGTGTGTGTGTGTGTGTGTGTGTGTGTGTGTGTGTGTGTGTGTGTGTGTGTGTGTGTGTGTGCGTGTCTGCCATTTAGCCCCAGTATCTCTGACCCCGTTTCTCTCCATACAGGAGTGCCTGGAGAAGTTCCTGCAAAACAGCGGAGGCCTCCAGAACAGAGAGCTGCTCATGGTCCACTACCTCCAGCAGGCCAACTATGTCCCTGCACTGCAGCTCAACCAGACCATGAAGATGAACCTGGTATGTCCTGCTCCCACCGTATCTCTTAGCCAGTACAGCATCGCACAGGCACTAGGTTTAGTGATGGAGGCTCCATTAAAAGCTGTTTGTATCTAATCTGTATGGCATATTTATAAGAATGACTTGCATTATTACAGGAATAATCCCTATTAAATCTTGTAAATGTCTTGGTATTGTTATAATTGAAGATTTCAGTAACAGTAACAGCATATTCGTGTTGCTTGTTTCATAGATGTTCCTCATATTTGTTTTTGTTGTCTGCCGTTACAAATTTCTAAACATGATTTCCATCCAAGAATGACAGAGATCCGAAGCTTAAGGAGAAGTCGAATACCAGGAACTCCATTTTGGACCAGTATGGCAAGGTTCTCCCAAGGGTGCAGCGAAAACTAGCTACAGAGCGAGCAAAACCATACCGACACCCCTCTACTGTCTTCAGAGAAGGTGTGTGCATCTTCTGCAGTGCTCTTTGCTCTCTGTTTCCATTTTATGAAATTGTCAAATCCCAAACATTGCGCATAACATGTATGAATCCAGTTTGCCCAGGGATCAGACAGAGGAATGGCATGGCGTTAAACTGGTCCCTAAACACTGATGAAACGCTGGCCATCTCTTGTTGCAGCTCATTTTCTGTGGTCTTCAGGCCATATCTAGTCAGTGCTTATAATGCTGAAGCAGATGGCTATCTGCTCATCAATACTGTTATCAACTACATGGAAAATGTTAGACTAATTGGTAGAACCCTATAATTAACCATTTTTGTTTCCAAAACATTTTTATCAGAATGACTTTGGGTCAGAATGACTACATTGTTTGAGGTAAGGTCAGAGTCCCTGACTTCTGACCACTTCTCAGTAGGACCTGTGATGTGACTACAGTGGTCCCCCCTTATCCGCGGTTTCGCTTTCCGCGGTTTCAGTTACCCGCGGTCCGAAAATATTAAATGGAAAATTCCAGAAATAAACAATTCATAAGTTTTAAATTGCGCGCCGTTCTGAGTAGCATGATGAAATCTCGCGCCATCCCGCCCGGGACATGAATCATCCCTTTGTCCAGCGTATCCACGCTGTATACACCACCCGCTACCCGTATGTATGTATAGGAAAAAACGTAGTATATATAGTGTCCAGTACTATCCGCGGTTTCAGGTATCCGCTGGGGGTATTGGAACATAGCCCATGCGGATAAGGGGGGACTGCTGTACTACAGTTGGTCATTGGGCTAGGTCTTTGATTGTCAAAGAGACTATTTTATTTAATTTTCTCTGATGGATTTTGAGCTTAACAGCTGTTTCATCTGTACCTGCAGTTTCCAGACCGCAGCCCTTGTCGACCGTGGCCAAACGGTCAGCGACGGAGAATGTGCTGACAAGAGCCGCCTTCATCAGCAACGTCCTCAGCAAGATTGGGGAGGTGTGGGAGGGCAAGAACAGCAGGCCCGACAACTCACCAGTGAAAAGGTACACAGCGCATCAGTGGGAGGGAGATTACTGTATGAGACGGTGTAGAACTGACACTTTGTCTGTCCTGGGTTATTTTAACATTCTTATCACAGGTTACCTTATATTTTTAAGCCATTTTAAGACAATCTTGCATAAAATATACATCACTGAGCAGATAGATCATCAAATTGAAAGAGAACTAAAATGGACAAAGGTGATTTCACCTCATTGTGTGTCCGTTGTTTTTCCAAGTCCGCGTTGCAGGGCAGAAGGTAAGGAGGCCTTTCTGGTCTGTCATCTCGCTCAGCGTTTGTCCCTCTCGTCCCGTTTCAGCCCCAAGGTATCAGGGGCGCCCTCGACCAGTCCGAGCCGGCGCTCGGTGGACCTGCCTGAGGCCTTTGTGGGCACGCCCATCACCATGAGCTCCAAGAGGATGACCAGGTCAGGCTCATAAAGACGTTGGGGAAGAGAGTTCTTTTGAATGGATTTAAAAGCAGTTCTCTTTGAAAAGTGCCTTTATTTTAAGGTTGACTAAGCTTGTGTCTTGTGCACAACTCAAACCAGATCTCTTTAATTTTCTCTATTTTCACACATGCATCTGCAGGTGTTGTTTGGGGCACGCAGGGCTGGACCTGCTAATCTTTACTTGCTTCCTTTAACAGGGTTCTCAATCTGATTGTACGCCCGTCATCCCAGCTGAGTCCCGAGAGCCCAGACCTGCAGCAGACCCCTCCGAGGCGGGTGAGCGCATTGGCCACGCCTGGCCACGCCCCAGCTTCCTCCCTGAAGTCCGCCCCCTCAAGGGCATCGCCAAGGCCCCCGAGCTCAGCCTGCTGCAGACGCCGCAGGTGGTGAAGGTAAGAGCAGGACATGGGTCTGAATGCCTTGCCTTTCATCATCCATTTCTCCTTCAGATTGCATCAGCCATCCACTTTTTAGAATTGGGAGCTGACTGCATGCTCTGAGACACTTCATTTTTCCAACAGCTCTGGCTCATACTGTTCTGAGTGTAATTACATCCATGTCTCTGAAAAGCGTCTGAGTCAGTATAAGACGTGCATTCAGACAAGTGAAAATCCTTTTAAATCAGTCTCAGGGGGATTTTTCTTATTAATTCCAGTTCCATTGCTCTTGAATTTAAATGCAATATCATTCATTCAGTCTGTGTTCCAGGCTGTAAAATTATTCCCAAGGGTCCCAGCCCAACAAAGGTACACGGTGACACTATTATTCAGTTTCTCTCCTTGGAGGAGCCTAAAATTGCAGTTTTCAAGTACAGTATTACATTTCTGTAGTCTCCTCTCTTGCTCTACTTTGTGGGATGTGCATTTATAGTGTGCAGTTGTGTATTATGGTTATCTTTACCAGGTCATTCAGTTAATTCAAGTTCTAAGCTGACTACAGTTTTAGGCACTTTCTGGTTGTGCAGACAAAAATGCTTGGAAAGATGTTGCCCAAAGCGCACATCTTCTGAAGTGAAGCTAGATCATGTCTTAAAATCTCAAGTCATGATCTGACAGCAATTATGCCTCTTCATAGGCTTGGCTGATTTTCTGCTCTCTCTGAGCTTGCTCTGAGCAGCTTGTGTTTTCCTGAGTACGGTTGGTTTCCTGCTGTCTCTGAACTGAGTGCTGAATGCCTATGGTCTCTCCCTCTGCAGAGAGCTCGGGCGCTAACGGCCACAGGCCCCGTGTTCCCTGGCTTCACCCCTCAGTCCATCCTGAGGAGCAGCCTACGCCCCACCCCTGTTGGCTCACCCTCTGCCTCGCCGGGCCGCTCCGTAACCCCGCCCCCCCGCCCCAAGGAGAGCCGCATCACCTTCATTGAAGATGAGCCCTCTGCCAACGTCACCAAGGGCCCTGTCCACTGGAGCAATGGGGTAGGCATGAAAACAGGGTTTCTCCTTTTCTCTGCAAAATGCAGGTGGTAATACTGAGTTGTAGAGAAATGTTTTAGCAATTTGCAGTTTTACAGTGAAATGAAATTGGTGGTGTATAGTGTAGCTATAGTAAATAACTCCCCAAATAATTCCTTTCTCCAGGTTGTCATTATAAAGCAGAATTGGTCATCAGTTGACCCATCTAGGCAACATAAAGGTTAAATAAAAATAAATGATAAATTTGTATTCTGTCTGCTGTGCAAACTCTTACTGGCGATTGCTCATTCTACAGGAAATGAAATTGTATGTCTGCATGATTTTTGCTTGTGATCAGATCTGACAGTCTTTGTTTAACTGCAGTTCAATATGGGGATCGCTCACAGATTTCATTGTAAATGTTATTGTAAATTCTAGCTTCCACTCTATTGATTTAAAATCCATAATACTAAGTTGTGATTTTGAAATGTTTGCCATTGGTTTGGCTGGGAAAAGAATAATTTGAAGGTGTCATTTCAAGCAAATTTTGAAATTGTACAAAATATTTTTGGTATACTAGACACACAAGCAAGCATGTTTGAATAAATTGATTTTTGATATCTTACGTAATTTTATGATTGTATATAAATTCCAATAAGTTTGCAGAGAAGACTTGTGTAGGCTTTTGAAACGGACGTGGCTTTCATTTTAAAATGGGTTGTATGATGAGGCAATTACAGAATGTGACCTTTAATTTCATATCTTTGACCATAATGTGACATTGTATGTTATGAACAATGACCTGAAAAAATGACGTACGTGCCAAACCATAAACTTCTTGGACTCATTATGATCCTTGTCATGTATGTTTTCTTAAACAGATTGCAGCAGAGACTGAAATCACCCTGCTGTCTCGCGCCTCATCTCTGCCGAAGCCCGAAAAGGAGGGCTGGTGCACCGAGCCGGATGAGGAAGAGGAAGAGGAGGGAGAGCAGCAGCCTGCGACGTTAGCGCCATCAGCAGCGGAGCCCCAGCTCAGAGAGCCTGAGGACAGCGAGAGAGAGGAGGAGATGGGGGAGTCTGAGAGCTGCTCCTCCACACGAGAGACCGTAGAACACAAAGACGAAGAGGTGGTGGTCGGGAGACCCAGTATAGGGCTTGAAGTAAGCTACGCCTCTGTCCAGTCTGTGGATACTACTTTGGAATACCACGATGCGCCCGCACCTGAAGACCTGGAGGAGGAGCTGCGGCAGCAGCAGCCAGTGGAGGAGGATGCAGGGGAAGTGGTAGAAGTGGACCTGAAGCCTGCAGCTCCGGACGTCTCCCCCCTACCGCCCACCGGCACAGGAGAAGAGGAGCAGCCCGAAGCACCTATCGAGCTGCAACTCGAGCAGGAAGAGGCGGAGCAACACCCAGAGCAGGAAGAGGCGGAGCAACACCCAGAGCAGGAAGAGGCGGAGCAACACCCAGAGCAGGAAGAGGCGGAGCCAGAGCAGGAAGAAGTGGAGCAGAGAATTGAACAGAGGGAGGCAGTGCAAAACGCAGAGGAGGAAGAGGCGGAGCAGAGCCACAAACAGGAAGAGGCGGAGCAGATCCTGGAGCAGGAAGAGGTGGAGAAAAGCCTTGAGCATGAAGAGGCAGAGCAGAGCTCCAAGCAGGAAGAGGTGGCACGTATACCAGAGCATGAAGAGGCAGAGTGTATTCCTGAGCAAGAAGAAACCCAGCAGCAGCAGAGCGTGGAGCCAGAAGAGGCGGAACCCAGCCCCACACATGAAGAGGCGGAGGAACAGAGTCCTGAGCTGGAGGTGCTGGAGCCTAGTCCCGAGAGGGAAGAAGCAAAGCCATGCACAGAGCACATAGGTGAGCACTTCACACCTTTAAACAACCAGCTACTGTGACTGACAGAATATTGGTGAATTGGAATTTAAGTCATAACACGTTGGATATTTGTCGAGAGATAGTTTGTAGGGAAATGGCTATAGGACAGTTTGGTTGTACAGCATTGATGTCATCACATCTACATGTGCCCAAGCTCACTGCAGAATAGCTCTGCAAAATGGCCAAAGCCATGACAATGATGCAGTAGTCTGAGTGATCTGATGTGATGCCTTGTCTCTTAAACAAATTATTTTGATTATCTGGTCAGAGATATAAATAGAGGGAACTTCTGTTAATGGTGGTTATGGTTAACAGATGTTTAGTGTTGATGCATCGTAAAAATTATAAACTTTATATAGAATATAGGCCTATTTTTATATCTTGAATTTTGAATCTTTTCACTTAAATTTCTGAAAATCTTGTCTGCAGCATTTGGTCATGATAAAATGTTGGTTTGGATGACTAAAACAAAAGTCGGATCAGAATAGCCTTGGTTGTACCTGTTTTCAATTTTTGAAAAAATGCCCATTGTGTAAATTGTCTTTGAACTCCCCATTTCATGTAATCTCAGGTTGATAACTGTCCAGATGTCTGAAACCATTGCTATCTTTTCCCTCAGATTTGGATGAGTTCGTGGAGCGGCATTTATTTGGTGACGATCTCTCCCCACCACTGACGCGGTCCAGTATACGGCAAGCATCACAGAGCTGGACCAACTCCTCAAACAGGTATGGAAATAGGTTTTAAAATGACATAGTTTGCTACTCTGAAACACAGTTACATTCTCATTTCTAAATACAGACAGTACTTCTGTCTTTCTTGTGATAATGGTGCCCTTAAAATGACTTCATATGTTCTTCACTTAATTAAAGGAGAAATATCAACTGTATTAAAGTGAATGTAGTGAATATTAACTATTCTGAAATATTCAACGTGTGTGAAAAATTGTATTATACCCAGTTGATGTCCAGGGTTGATAGTGATGGAAGAGTTTATCAATACAAAGTGATGCATGTTATGTGTCAATATAGTAGGAAAATGAAAATAACAGATTTTTCCTCAATTTAGGCTGAAAGTTACCCATATAGGCTTCAGCAATTCATGCTTTGTGGATCATTTGTGACAACATTTGTGCACAGCATCTGTCTGACACAAAATGATATCTGCCAGTAGGTGATTGCGGAAATGTGCACTTATCAGAACTAAACTGATGCTGGATGGATGTGTTGGTGTAGCCTTATCATTGAAAGCAGTTGAACAGATCATGTTTTGTTTGTACAACTTTTGGAAGTAGGACTGCAGGGTGCAGGCTAAATAATGAGCTTTTAAAGCACTGGAGACCAGTTACTTGCGTTTCTCGTTATCAGTGTTCCTGTCAAGTGCCTGCTTATGAATCCTATAGTGCAAGATACAAAACAGTTGAAGTCAGTTTGGGGCTTCAGAGAAGTGTTTGAAGTGCTCCCCTGCCCTGACTCTGGTGTTTCCTCTCCCCTCTTCAGCGAGTCTTCCTTTGACGGGAGAGAGGAGGAGCCTGCGACTGCTGGCGCCAGCCCTCCAGCACTGACCACACAGAAGTCTGTGACCTCCGTGTCCTCTGCTCCCACCACCACCACCGACTCTCACTGTGAGTGTCCTTTTAGAGCATCACAGCCAAGAGGGTTGCCAAGCATGCAGTCAGAAGGGGGATAATTCATCCTTATGGCCTGGGGTGGTTTTCCCCACACATTTATCTGACAGCTGATTTCTGTGCTGAAGGCTGGCATAGCCAGCAGCTGCCAGTTGTAGTTTTATAGTGTTTATTGTAAGTGGCATTTTGTTTTATGACAGCGTCCAGCAACTAAGAAATGCTGTTAAGTTTAGTTGACTCAACCATTCAAAGCACTTCCCTTAAAGTGCAGTGTGTGTTTGTTACAGCACCAAAGCATTGTGTCAGAGTATGATATACTGCAGTACATTTATGAATATGGAGTGAAAGACAAAAATCTGACTGAAGTCTCCGCTCTGTGGTGCACAGCTGTAGTGAGCCTGAATGACAGTGAGGAGCTGTCAAGAGCCTCAGAGTCAGAGGAAGAGGAGTCGGACACTGGGGAGGAGGATGAGGATGAGGAAGAGGAGGACTCAGGAAGCGAGGTGGAGATCGTAGAAGAGGTGGAGGGTAACGGCGGCCAGAGGCACCTGCCCAACGCCAGCATCTTCCTTCAGGAGCCCCCTCACGAGTACCTCGATGAGCAAGCCACTGCTGTCCTGTCACTGGTGGCACCTGAGATGGAAGTGAAGGTGACCGCATAATTGTGAACTTACTCTTTTTTTGCAGCGTAATACACGCTGCCCAGTTTTTGTAATTAAACATTGATTTTGCAATGCATGATTAAAAAAAAAACCAGCTAGAGTGGGCATCATGAAATTTTTCTTAAGTCATCAATGTTTGTTTTAGGTGGGGAACAGGTTGAAAATTCTACACAGGTGCATATAGAGCACTTCTGGGATGTATAGACTATGCATACTCATCAAATTGCATGCAACAGTCAGTGCACTGTGCTTTCCCACGCAGAAATAAACTATGCAGCTGGTTAATTTTTAGGGGTTAATGAAGGAACACACAAGATACTAAACTCCTGCCTATGCATATGTATAACATGATTTTTATTGTATTTGTATTGTATTGGTCTTAATCCATTGTGTGTCCTCTGCCCCCAGGCTGTGGAAGCGGTTGAGGAAGAGGAGGTGGTGATGGTGGATCTAGAGGCAGAGGAGCCAGAGGACGGAAACGAGGTGGTGTGTTACACCGAGCTTAAGCCCTCCGACACGCTGCTCGTCCCCCTGGATCTGGATGAGGAGCAGCAGCTAGTCGATGGGGCAGGCCTCGCCCTGCATGAGCTGGAGCCAGAGCCCCACATCGAAGCCCCCACAAACTTCACTCTCATGCTGGAGGCTGAGGAACTGGAGAACGGGTTAGCCAGGCCGCTGGTGGACTCCGACAATCAGCTGCTGATTGTGCAGCTTTCACAGGGTTTGGGTGGGAAGGAGCAGCCGGGAGAAGAAGCTCTTGAGCAGGAGCAGGCTGACAGTCAGGAAGTCTTCCCCTTGGACAGTGTAAACGCAGATGCTTGTGAGGGTGTGCCGTCCCTCTCCACTCAACCACAAGGTCTTGTTAGCAACATGGCTGTCATTGAAGAGGATGTCATGGGAAGAGACAGCAGAGAAACAGAAGATTTGCCAGTCAGAGAACTGGAGGGTGGGGAGTTGCCGGAAAGTATAGACTCAGCCACTTGGAAGGCACCTAATTGTGATGCTCAAACTGCAGAGGAGGACTTCACTGAGAGTGAACTTGCTTCAACAACCAAAGAACTGAAACCAGTCAGTACAGAGGAGGAGCCTGCTCCAGAACTTAAGAGTGAGGAGCAGCCAGCTGGCTCAACTAAAGCAGAGGTGGAATTCCTAGCTGAGGCAGTGCCAGGCCCCTCTGTGGAGACTTCCCCTGTTGTGGAGCCTCCCCCCCAGGTTGAAGAGGTGGAGCCTATCCCTGTGCTTGTAGAGGCAGAGCCTGTCACTGTGGTAGAACCTTCCCCTGTTCCCGAAGAGGTGGAGCCTATCCCTGTGGTAGAGCCTGTCCCTGTGGAGTCTGTACCTCTGAATAAGGAGATGGAGTCTGTTCCTGCAGAGGAGTCTGCCCCAGTTCTTGAAGAGGCGGAGCCTGTGCCCGTGGTTGAAGAGGCGGAGCCTATTGCTGTGGTAGAGCCTATCCCTGTGGATGAAGAGGCCGAACCTGTACCTGAGGTTGAAGAGGTAGAGCCTGCACCCGTGGTTGTACAGGCAGAATCCTTACCTGTGGTAGAGCCTCTTCCTGTGGTTGAAGAGGCGGAGCCTACCCCTGTAGTTGGTGGGACGGAGCCTGCACCTCTGGCTGAAAATGCAGAGCCCGTCCCAGTATTTGAAGAGGTGGAGCCTGAGCCCATTGCTGGAGAGGCAGAGGCTCTGGTTGAAGAGACGGAGCTTATCCCTGTGGTTGCAGACGCAGGACCTGATCCTGTGGTTGAAGTGGATGATGCAGCCCAGGCACCGACAGCCAAGCCTATAGACAAGGCAGCATCTGCTAACAGGTCAGTGGTGGTGACTAATAATACAGAGTCAAAAAGCAGTCACACAGTGGACAGGAAAGCTGTTCCTACTCCTGAAACGAGGAGGAGGACCAGACAGAGGAAAACTGTCGTCTTCTCTTCACCCATTGAAGAAACTGAAAAGGACACACAATCAGAAGAGGAGAAGCTCCCGCACCGGACAGATTCCCAGGTGCCCTCAACACCTGGAAGGATCACCAGGAGTGCAAAGCATGAGCAAGATTCCCAACTCCCACTCACACCCAGGAGGACCACAAGGAGAGCCGCGGAGGCTAAGCCACAGAAGGAAGAGGAAATTAATACTAGTAGCACCACCGTCAGTGCTAAACCCGAAGCCACCAAGCAGCAGACCCCACAAAAGACCCCTCCGAGAAAGGGAACCCGCAGAACCAGAAACTCCCTTCTAAGTATCGATGAAGACATCAACGTCACGGAGGACGAACTGCACGAGAACGAGCTCCCAGTCGTACCTGTAGTTCGCACAAGGAGCGCAAGGAAAACGAGAACGGCCATCATGGAAGTTCCTGAAAGTGACACAGTGGTTCCAGAGGAGCAACCAGACGATCGGCCAGCCAAGGTACCCAGCAGTCCAGGCAGGGTGACAAGAAAGTCCACCCGAGGAATCTCTCTGGCCCTGGACGTACCGCAGCTGGTCACACAGGAGCAGGCAGCGGTTGTTGAACAAGAGGCCGTAACCCCAAAGAGGAGCAGAAGGACGAGAAAAGACAGCACAGCAGAAGAGGCTAAGACCACTGAAGCTGTAACTAAGGAGCTGCCGGTATTGGATACCTCTCGACGGTCGACAAGAAGCCGTCTGTGGAATCACTTGGAGCGCACGAGGAAGGGGGAGGAGAAGGAAGAACGCCTCATCCTAGACACGTCCCTAGAGGTGGAGCCGGGAACCGAAGTGGCTGACGCCTTGATGGAGAGACTCAAGGATGAAGAAGCCAAAGAGTCAAATGGTATGAGAAGCGAAGAAGGGCTCGGAACGAGTACTGCAGGTACAACGTCTACCCGTGCTAAGCGGAGGGGTACAAAAGCTGCCCTGGAGCAGGCACCCTCTGTCCCCCCACCAGTGACAGAAGCGCTGGATGGGAACGAGGAGGAGTCAACGGACAAAAGGGGCACCAAATTGGAGGTGGCGGAAGCACAGGACCAGATGCAGTCTAAAGCACTGAGAAAAGGCAGACGGACACGCGCAAGCAGGGCCTCCGAGACGGACTCCTCTCCGCAAAGGGACCCTGTTCTCTTATCACCACCTCAGACTCGGAGGAAATCGAAAGGTAAACCAGGCCTCCTTACATTATCATTCAGCCATGTTCTGATACGCATATGCTAGATCAGTGACGAGATTAAAGTGCTTGAATAAGGGTTGCACCTGTACAGTCTTCCATGTAAGAAGTTCTCTTCACATACATATTCAGGTTAATTCAGAAAATATTGTAGCATTACGAGTTATGATTGTTTTGTGTCCCCCCCCCCAAAGCCTTAGTGTATGTACTGTATTTTGTTTTTGTCATGTGCAGCAAGGAAAATGGACTCTTCTGTACTGAACGACTCAGTGATTTCAGAGCCACAGATTGAATCCTACGCTCCTGTTACTCGTGCACGACGGCCAGCTGCTGCCAGCATACCTGAAACCTCTAACGATGAGGTAAGTGACCCTTTAGTCCCTATGCAGGACAATGTGGGCTACGAAGTGGGAGCTACTCGTGGTTATTTAAGGACATTAAGTGCTGTTGGTAATGGCACAAAAGAATGCTGGAAGACATTTAAAAATCCAAAGTATTTCATCAGAGACCTCTGTGGTTTTTTGTATGTATTTTGAATGCAGGAAAATGATGTGGGGGCTCAGGCTGGGAAACATGAGACTGAAGCTGCCAAATCCAGAAAGAAGCGAGCCACCAGGTAAGAGGTGTAGCTGGTCTCACTGGTAGTTTTTCCGTCATCCCATACTGATTAGCATTGCTGAGGTTAACATTTTACAATGGTACTCTTTAAGAAAAGAAAAAAAAAATTAGTCACTTCATCAAATTTATGAAAGTAATGGGCACCCACTCAGATGAACTCAGTAAACAGGGCATGGATACTCATTTCTTTCCTTCATTGCATCCTCATACCCACTACCTGTGAAGTTCCACTAGATGCGCTTGGTAAGATTTTACACTCCAGTCCTGATTGTGGGCACAACCAATGGCTGTTACTATGAGTTGGTCAGCCTACCTTAACCCTAGGACATACTCAGCTGAACTTCCTGCGGCGATTCCCCTTTTCTTAGCTGTGCGTGTCTCTCATTGGTTCAAGGACAAAGGTGACAGCTGGAAGCCCCCCGCCCGTGAAGATCAACCTGATCTCCCCCATGGCCAGCCCGGCCGAGCTCGCCCCAGGGGTGGACAAGAAAGAGAAGGCGGAGGCTCCCCTGCAGAGGATGAACCTGCGCAGGAAGCGCCTGCTGGACACCATCTTCCCCAAGCCGGTCACGCGCAGGAAGATGCTGTAACCGCCCCTGTACCCCGCAAACGCCACTTGCTTATGGGAATGGCACTTGAACGAACTCTACACTCCCAAAACCCCGTCGCTCAGCAGAGGCCATTATCTGTTCATCTTTTTTTATCAAGTTTGCTGCCTGCTGTTTTCTATTTAGGTAACAACCAATGGAAAAGTTTTTGAAATTAATGAACAAATCTAATTTGGGAGAAATTATTTTATATAAATTATTGTAATGTTTACAGAAAACCGATTTGGATTATGGGAAGGGGGAAGAAGGGACTTGAGCTCCGAGGAGGAGTAGGGGATTGTTTTTATTTTCTGAGACTTAATACATTTATATAAAATGTACATAGTCTTTTAGGAATGGTATGAATAAAACTGTACACTTGTGAATGAGTTTGCTATTTTTAACATTTCATTGGTATTGTTTTTCTTGCATTCAATAGTTTAGTGCCCATATTGTACTTGGTTTTGGTTATTTCTGATTTTGAGTTAGCTGTCAATTAGTTCTGTAAAACACTTTTTAATGCCTGCACAATTTAATGCACTAGCAAAATTCTTGCCCTAAAGCGTGAGTTTTGGTCTGCAGCACGACTGAATCAGTGTCCTAGAGTTTGATATTTTATGAATGCATATATTTTTGCAATGACCGTGTTTGGATGATGTGGTAATAATTGATTATTCCATTAAGACTGTGTGAAATCATTTTGTGTTATTTTTGCTGTTTGCTTCAAGGGCTCAGCCTGCTTCTGAGGCTTGTTGGATATTCAGTCCTGCTTGCACACGTCCTTCAGATGTGTGCTCATTACCTCCGTTCTTGCGCATGCCTTTAGCTTTAGCTAGGGGGCTGCCAAACGAACAACCAATGCTAATATGCATCCTCACTTCAAGCTGCACTCATCTTCAGAAACCTCTCCTCTTTCATAGCTGACATTGGTCTGTACACAGAATATGCATGAATGCTTTACACCTGTCCCAAGAGAACCAACCAATGAAGAAACTACTGTTGCCAGACCCTAAAAGGTTGATGTTGTGATGTGTTATCTAGATTTTCGGATGACATACTGGACTGTGCGACAATGGTTGTTCACCCAAGGTTATCATTATGGCCTGCATACCAAAAGACACTTAGTCACACAGGCTGCCATACAAGGTCGCTGAGGTGGGTACCTAAACACAAAAAACGGTGTAAACGGCAGGAAACAATGTAGAGAACTAAAAACAGGCTGGTTGCCATGTGTAAAGCAAAATGGAGGAATCGGGCTGGGTCTGCTGATCAAGGGGCCAATCCCTTGCTGCAGTGTTTAAAGTGGAAGAAATGCCAGAGTGCTTATGAGTGCAAGCCCCACGGAGCGTTCTCCGTTGACATCCCTATATTAATTGCTAGCTAGGCTTGAAATGGTATTTTAGACAGATGTCACATAAATTTTAAAAAGTTGTAATCTTCTGTGTAGTAAATAGTGTCCAGGTGTCAATGAAAAAGCCCCTTTTAAGACTAACATTAAGGTGTTTGTGAGGAAAGCGCACTTATTTAAAATTGGAGTTAAGTTTCATTACCTTACTATCCTACATTTTTGATATATTATTTATAATGTGGAAGGTCCTCTTTATTTAGACCCCTATAGGTATTTTGTAAATCCTCTGGTATGGTTTACACCAGCTATCAAACCTCTCCTGGAGTACCTCTTGTCCTGCATATTTTAGATCTCTCCCTGCTCAAACACAGCTGATTTAAATGATCAGTTTGTTAAGCTGCTTCAGGAGTTCATATCATTTAAATCCTCTCTAAAATATGCAGGACAAGTGGTCCTCCAGGAGAGGTTTGGGAAATGCTGGTTTACACGGCACAGATGAAAAGCTTCCTAGTTTTATGAGGTATGGGAATGATTTGACCAGTATAGCAAGAATTGTTGCAGGCCCATCAGATCCTTTGAATTTTGTCTGGGAACTGCTTTTGAGTATTATGGTCAAAAGGATGAGTTGACAATTTAAGAATGATTATTTTGTGCCCAGCTGACTATTGCTTTGTAGATTTGGAAGAGTGGTTTTGATTATTTCCCATCCTGGAATGTCCACTTTTGGTCAATCTTGACATTCTTGGTTGGAAGACCCAGATTTTCAGCCCAAATGTCCTGGTGTGTTTTTCAGTTTAGGAATCTGTTTTAACAAAGGCCCAAGCAGCTGTTGAAATATAAAGCAACCCCCCAAAACTGACCACCACATTTCTCAGTGGGCATTTTTTCAGCAAAATTTCCACAACATTTTTTAAGGCTAAACATGGCACTGATGACTGTGTCTAAAAAGCTAAATTTTTAGACATGGTTAGACTGTTCCCAGTCATTCTGTGTTGGCAAATTTAAATACTTAAGAAGAGGTTTCATCTTCTTGAAGGCAACTTTGAATGGTGTGTGTGTGTCTATACACACATATATAGGACACTGTAAGTGGATGTTTCCAACTGTCACCTTTGGTTTTACTGTTACCTCCCAAACCAGTGCACTGAGTTATTAAATCCACATCCCAATGCCAATAAGTCATAACTGATGTATGAAGACTTAAAACATGACATTTGAATTATATCAAGGCATCCAACTTATTTTGCCTCTTTTACCATTTAACACTTGTTCAGCTGAGTGATAAGACACAAGTGAAGGTACAAGTGATTTAGAACTTGTGTGTAAAGCTGTGGTCTTGGAGCTCCAGTTACAGCAATGAGGATGCCCTCTGGTGGGTAAGATGAGCTGTTGCCTTCTATTTTGTTCTCCATTCTGCTGGAAAAATCAGATTAGTTGCTCTTCACATGTTTCAGTAAGATACTTATATTTTTATATATACACATGTTCTTCCTACATTTGTTAAGAGGCACCTGCCAATATCCCTTGAGATTAAACTTAAAAAGCAGCATTTCCTCTACTGCTCACATTGTCTTTGATTCTTGGAATGAAATAAGCATCAGATTTGGTGAGAGCGTGTATGATGATCTGAGCAAAAGCAGAAAGAGCTGGGGAATGAGTATTGCTGTTGTTTCTCTTACACACTTAAGGAGTTAACATCATGCTTTTAATTTCCACATGCTCAAGAGTTCTGTTCCCTGGCATGTTTAGACACTGGGACTTTTTATATAGCATAGTATTCCATCAGTTAGATGATGCCTATATTTTGTTGCATGAAATTTTCTTTTTTTTCTTTTCAGGAATGTCACATACATCTGTGATTTTATCACACTGACAGGCAGATTTCACAGGGGCAGCCTTGCCAAATACAAAAAAAATCACCCACATTGATAAACACTGACTTCATGAAACTCATGCAAGAATGGTATGGATTTATCAATATATGCACACAAGAAGTACTATCAGATCTGAACACAACTTAACGTGATAAACAAAGCCCATACTCGAGGAGCATGCAGAGGCATTCTGAAGTTTTAGAGATTCTTCTGAGTCAAATCGCTGGTTCTGACCAGTCAGAGGAGACCTCTGCTTACAGGCATCACCATGCATCCTCTCAGTCTCCATATGCAATATGTATGAAAATTCTGAGTGCTAGCATCCTTGATGCCATGGGAAAAAACAACTATTCACTGTCTTCGACTCAGCTAATAAGTCTACATTTGGAATCTGTATTTATCAAAAGTGATCAAGGATTTCAAAAGAATGGTAACATTAATTGCAAATGTAATATACAGGTCAGATGGCATGAACTATGTTATAAAATTGCTTAAGGATTGCATATTTGAGCCCTTTGTCCTACTATTGTAAAGGTGAAGAATGACATATAATTGATGGTCAGGTTACATTTTAATTCAAGGGCTTGTTGGACAGTGGTTATAGTCTCCACACAATTAACCCCAGTGTTGCAATACCTCTAATTAATTCCCAAATTTTAATTTGAAATAAGATCCAGAAGGGAAAAGGATCACAACCAGAGTTTTCCATGGCAACCATCCCATTTATAGTCCCTTGCAGATTTTACAATACAACTTAAGAAAACATAACACATTAAAATGAGGTGACATAACATTTGTCAGTAAATGAGATACACAGTACAGCTACGAAGAATGAAAACCATAAGGTTGACGGCACCTGCAAATGGTGCACATAAAACCATAAGACTGACAGTACCTTTAAGTGGTACACATTTTAGACAACACGATTTGTCTTTAAAAGGAAAATGCATATGATATCCAGGGCTCCTATAGACATAGTTTTCACATCAAAAACAATTACTGGGTTCATTAAAGTGTTTTATCAGATAGCTTTCCATTTCTTTCTTTGCTGAAGGCAAACTTCAATAATATAAATTAAAATTCTGCAAAGTAGATTTCACAGGTGAGCATGTTCTAACAGAACACATCATCAGGTATGAACTCATTTTAAGCAAGTTAAAAAAAAAATCTTATGCAGATGTGTTTGAAGATATGCTAACAGGCTGGTCATACTCCTGTAGTTCTATTTTTTTATATAAGTCGTATTATGAAAAATGATAGTAAAAAATGAGTCGTTTACATGTTTTGAAGTTAATGCATTGGTGAATGTTCATCATTTACCATTTTTATTTCTGTTTACTCAATATCGGCATTGTAACTGGTGCATTTTTACTTTAATCATCTTTTAGAGTAATGAGAATAACCTAGCCTAACCTAGCCTAAGCAAGCAAAATGGAAAGTAACCTGAGAAAAATTGCACATGTATGATGAAATAAAATCCTAGAATACAGTAACGACATCAAGTTCAAACAGTACAAGAGAAAAAAAAAACATGCACATAATTTTCAATTTAATAAAAATGTCCTGCTTGCATTTTGGTCTTCTTCCACCACAATACACAAAATAAATACTGCCAACATAATGAGCAAGTGTGTCACCTGAGCCAGCCAGAGGACACAGGAAAATAAAAATGAGAAACACAGCTATAAATCTCCCTCTAGCTTGTTCGCCGTCTACATGAGCTCCAGCAATACTACATAATTGTTCCTCTCCTGAAAAGAGGTTATACCTATAGAATTCTGCTGCCCCAATAACACTAACCATAACAATAAAGGTCTTGTAATTTATGGATAATCAAGTGGAGCTTAGAGTACCCTGAATTAAAAAAAGTAAAAAAAAATTGACATCAGTGCATTTTCTATAGAGCAAGTCACCACTGGTAAGAGATTAAACCAAAATAAAATACAAAAACAGCGACAATAAAAATTGAGCATGTTCACCAATCAGGGGAGAATTTGACAACAATAATTGTAACAACATTAAAGCTAAAAGTAATTGGTTTGTAAATCTGACAAGCATGCTTGTGCATTTAGTATCCTCTGACAAATACGCGTTCGGCATCGCCCACCAGAATCAATATTTTGAGCTTTTTCCCGAAGAGTTCCGGAAACAATCAAACATATTGCTTTCCTGTCCCTGTGGTACAAAGCGATGCTACGTTTAGGTTAGCCTACATTTAACTTCCCCAATCAATAATGCCTTTTCTTTGCAATGATTACCCTCCTCAAAAAAGGAAAGCAAAAGTAAAAGACATCTCATTCCATACAAATTCATTATTAAAAAGTTAAGACTTCTTTCCAAAACTGCAGCATTTGGAATTATGTATTTTTGCCATTTTGTCTTTTGTTTTTTTTTTGGTGTTTGCCTTCAGCACTAATGGCAGTAATCACAGGGGAATTTAAAATGGCGGCACCGGTGTTCCTGCCTGATCCAGTGATCGTCATCAGCAGCTGTCTGCAGAACCTGGCAGCTCCGCAGCCTCATGGACCGCTGGTCTCTGTCAGCCATCCAGAGAGAGAGAGAGAGACACGGCCTCCCGGCGTGATCAAACCCATTTTTTTTCCCAGAGGCACCCTCTGAGGCGACTCCCTGCGTTACATCCTGTCTGGCACTTGTCGAGCAGCTTGAAGGTAGGAGATTTAAGACAGACCTTGGCCCAGTGGCTCCATGTGTTGGTGGGTGGATATTACAGCCAGGGTTGAGTTACGCAGTGCTTGGGCGCAGTGTTTCTGCCAAACTGGCATGCGCACACAGTGCATCTGTCATCCCAGGGCAGAACAGGAGGGTGACAAGGGGAACTGATCGAAGCGAGGACCCCCCCTCAAGTCGGTCTTCTCCACCCTCCCGCGGACCCCCGCCGCGAGCCGCTACGAGCCAGGGGAGAACCAGTGTCTGAGCTCCTCCACCCCGCGCCGCACGTGGCCCAGGTAGAACTCCACGTTCTGGGAGAATTCGGTGCACACGCTGGACTGGGCATCCACCAGGCCGCAGTAGAGCGCGGTCCCGCCCACGCTGATCACCACGGTTACCAGGCACAGCAGCAGGAGGATGAGGCAGGAGTCTCCGCTCACCTCATCTGCACACGGAGACAGACACACACTCAACATCTCTCGTTCACTGAGCTCTTTGATATCAATGACACGATAGCAATGATTAACTGACAAAGGCAAATACCAATGCTACCACTGATAGCAGAATAACTACGATCGTAGCTTAGTAAGGCGGGGGTCTTACCTTGGTCCAGGTCATCATCCGGCTCCTTGAAGCGGACTTTGCGTTTGGAAACTCGTTTAGGGGGATCAGGTTGAGGGGAGGTGTCCCCCTCCAGAGATGTCTTCCTCTTTAGGATGGAGACCAGGCCCTCAGCTGGAGTGATCTGCACACAGGTAAACACAGGTGAGAGGTAGAAGACAGAGGTATAGGCTGTGCATGGGAAACAGGATTGGTGCCTACACTATAGACACTTCAAGAACTACTGTGATAACTTCTTATAACCCAGGAAAAAACTGAAGAATGAAGAATGAACTGTTAGGCACTCACTGTGGGTTTGCTTACAGCACAGGTGTTTCTGTCATGTCCCTTTAAGAGCTTCCGTGTACATGTATGTAATGCATGTATGTAGTGCAACAAATTAAAAACTGAACTGCAATCACATCTTTTCACCTCATGGTGTCAGTGTATGAAGGCTTTGGTGCAGCACTGTGTTGCTATTAACTCACTGCCTGTTCACTCACTGTAAACAATTACCTACGCAAACACAGAAAGTGAAAATGTCCCTGTAGCAGTCAATACTAATAGTTTTTGGGTTTTCCCATTGCTGTACTCCATTCAAAGTTAACATGCCAAATGAATGCATGAAAATACTCAGCTGAGTCATGAGCTCTCCATGAAAATGAGACCAATGTCACTGTAATGTAAAATGTAAATAACAAATCACCCTCTTGTTCCGTACCTGCAGATAAGCTGCACATTTATCACCAGTTTTTTTTTGGTAAACAAGAAAGAAATGAGTCTTTGAGAGAGGTGGCCTCCCATAATCCATTGGGGCTGGATGGAAGAAAAAAACAACGGGGGAGCCACTGAGTTGCTGACCTCACAATGCATTTGACAAGGTGACATCACCTAAACACGAATTGGGTGACTACAGGCCAGGTCACAGAAAGCTCACACTCCCCAGAAAGCCTGCCTGATCCACATATCCGTAAGGCTTAGATCAATCGATCAGTGTAAGACCCTAAACTGACTGGCGCAGCGCCGAGTTCAGTGCAGACAGCAATGCAGGTTTTACACTGCTCAAAGAGGGTAGTGCGAACACCCTCTCTCGCCAGGAGCAGCGGAGATGCACGTAAAAGCCGCAGTGATTATTTTAAACATGACACACACAGTGAGGGCCACACAAAGCACTGCAAACATATCTACAGCTTTAACTTCACAGGCATTCTGTCTGTATGGGAACTGCACAATAGAGGGCACAGAGCCAGGCATCTGGCTGAGTGACAAGTGCCCTTTGAACAGTGATGAACCAGCTATTGTGCACAAAGTCCAGACTCTGTGGAGTGGGCTCCTTGGGATCCCTCTGCATGCACATCTCACACTAATTTGATCGAACTGGCAGAGAAGCCAAGGCATGAGACTGCACCTACAACCAATGAATTACTAACATCACAAACTAGGCATTACAAACTAACATGATAACACGTCGTTGGAACGTCTCACAAGTGCCTCATGCTCTTCCTCCCAGTCCTGAAGTTAACCACATACACAGAAAATAAACAGGCACAAGTGAAAACATAACATGAACCTTTTCACCCTCTAGAGGTACAATGTTGTCACTGCCATTACTTGGGGGGGGAAGCTGGGTGGATCCAGTGAGTGATAAAGGGACGCAAGCCTTCCTATTGTTGCTTTCGCCAGTCGCAGCCTCTGACCCAAACAGGGCCTTACATCCCATCTACAGTCATTTGAAAGGGTTACTGTTTGACTGTTACTCTCTGTGTGTTCATTGGCTCTTTAGTTGCACATCAGCATTCCTGTTACATTCTGGTATGAACTCCACAGGGGCAATGAAGAGAGTGTGTATTTGTATTTATCCATGATTAGAAAGAGTGAGTCCAAATGCCGTCACTCTAAATGAGTCATTGCACAGACTGCATTACGTCAACTACAGTCCCCTCAAACCAAAACAACAACCAGGTGTCTTCAGACTGCATTCCAAAAGTAAATGCTTTTATTTGAGCCTAATCGTTTAGGATGTCAACAAGAAAATCTAAGGGCTTTTCCGTCAAGTATAAAAATATGCCCCAATGGCTTTTTTTTCCAGAGAAGGGGAAATACCAAACCAACTGGCTTTAAGTTCTTGACGTTGGGCCGCTAGGCGGGGGCCTCCTTTTGTCCCCAAGGGTTTTGGGAGGGACTTTTCGATGTATTTTTCATCGACACCATGCAGCTGGGATATAGCAAGTCCTCACTGACACCCCTGGCCACCTTCCACAAACATTGCTGAAATTACCCCATATTTGGAGCCTCCCTAATTGGAAACAAATGTGGACGGCTCACCAATTACCAAATTATTTCATCCGAAACGGCATCACTTCAATTTGGCCGGGACATCTCCCTTGGATCCAACGAAGGGACATTGATACAATCTACTGTGAAATCAATTAAAACGTTTCATCCATGCATGGAGCCACAGTCAGCCGAGATATGGATTTTACTCACATTATTTATGGGCAGAAAAGCATTTCACAAAGAATGCAGAAAACCAACAAATATTAGGTTTGGTTTATTCTTGGAATCTTGAGACCCAAAACACTGGAGACAAGACAAAAACTAAAATGTAGGCATAGCCAATGAGGTAGATCAAGAGCTTGCACAATATGTGGTTTGCTATTATATACTATATATTATGTTTAAATACATATCCATAACATCTATTATTCTATAACATAATTTAAACTCTGGTATAATTTAAACTCTGGCAGCCACGGATTGGCCACCTATAGCTGTGTGACCAGTCATTTTTACCGGAAATGAGATTCACTAATAAAATTCTGTGAAATGCTTGCCAATTTTTCAGTGCAGAATCACTCAGGTCTTGCCAATGAAAGATCTACAAAATGACAAGAACATCTCTGGAAGTGAGAAAATACATAAATGTGTGGTTTCCACTGTGCCGACCTCAAATGAATCTCTCAAACTGCAGCACTCCGGTAACATTCCCCTCTGGGACCAAATCCTACAACCCTCCAATCCCCAGAGGTATTGCTGTGTCATGTCTGCTTTCTTAGCTCTCATTGGTTCCTTGGCAAACCTGACTACACTCAGGTGAAATTAATTTTTCAATAATCCTCGTGACTCACGCCCACTCTCTGTGTGGACTCATCATCGTACGTGACATTCGCAGGCAGTCTAAAGAAGTCATGAGTGGACCCTTGCTTTGATACTGTGAACAGACAGCACAACCACACAGGCAGCACAAACACACACGCACTCTCTGACGCAATCAAACAGCAAACACGCAGAATAAAAAAAGCCTTACACCCGAGGGGCAGCCCACGGGAGTGTTTTCTCTCTGCGGCGTGTGTCTGTTATTCAGCCCCAGATCTGGCTTCCTTTGCAGAGAAGCCGTAATCACTGCATTTACACAGGAGGTTTGGATCTCACAGCCTCCATCACCACAAACATCCTAACATCCTATTAAGTCAACAGAATTCGATCAGGCAAGGAGCGAGCTGCTGATAAGATAGCGTTTAGCAGGCCCGTGCCTCTGACCTGACTATAACCACTGAACCTGCGGCTCCCATCATGCACCTGGTTTGTGCGAGATCTGTACTGAAGTATCTGTAGTACAGTATCTGGCTGAACGAACGCCTCCATCCAGCCTCCATTACTGCTCTTCAGCTGAAGACAAACAGGCCCTGTGTGCTGCATTAAAAAGGTTCACAACTGGAGCCGCAGAAAGCAACAGGCTTTGCAAAGAAGTTCCTGGAGTACTGATCAGCTGTGTTTGTGTGTGCTGTCGAACCCTGTCTCACGCGTGTGCACACGCAAAGAAACACATACAGCGGCTCCTCGCGCACATTCCCAGTTTTTAAGTCATGGTGTAGCAAAGGGCGAGAGCAGTCACCCCACCCGGCCTTGAACCCGGGTCTACGGGGTACCAAGCATGCGACTTTGACCGCGACGCCAAAGAGCCAGGCTCGTTGGTATGGCAGTCAAAGCACATACTCAACCGTAGTGACGGCACTCCGTCACACTGCCCTCCCCTTCGGGAAGCGCGCCCGTGCGCTTCACGCACCAAGGCGTCCCTCACGCATTCCCCTGCCGTACTTCTCCCATCCCAGGGTGCCCCACCCACTCGTACTTCACCCATCTCTGGGGTCCCTCACACCGTGCTTCACCCATCTCTGGGGTCCCTCACACCAGGGTCAACCTAACCTGGGGGTCCCCTCATACAGCTCACACACCGGGCACGCCTCCGATGGCCTTGCAGCCAGCCATCCCACTTCTGACACCATTTGTAGCAAAGGGCGAGAGCAGTCACCCCATCCGGCCTTGAACCCGGGTCTACGGGGTACCGTACATGCGACTTTGACCGCGACGCCAAAGAGCCAGGCTCGTTGGTATGGCAGCCAGAGCACATACTCAACCGTAGTGACGGCACTCCGTCACACATGGGATAGTTGCAACCTTACTCTCATCTGCCCTCCGAAGCTGATGTAATTTCACTGCATTTCTTTTTGGCTGGGGGTAAATAACTCCTCTCGCCTTTGCACACTCTGTTTACGCATCCCCCAAGGGAGTGTGTAGTGTGAGTTAATAAATCAGCTCTGTGTCTGCTTTACTGGGTAAATGTGATAGGCGCCTGGACTTTTGTTTGCTTGTTTTTTCACTCCTATTATCACACAGGTCACCATTAAGGAACCATATACCTACTGTATATTAGCAAGATGTACGTAGCATAGTATCCATGTTTAATGGAAAAGCCTTTAATGCATAATGCCTTCAGTGTCTTTTTTGAGTTCCACATATTCCAAATGTTACAAAATGGGTTCAGCAAGTTTATTTTGTCTAAAGCTTCTGAAACATTTAGAGTATGGTCATCTTATATCAAGCAGTAATGTGGCCCTTCAAACTCAAAATAAAGTTTATAAGAAATGCTTTTTAGCTGAAAAGAAAATGTAGAAGTCCTGTAGACTGACAGTGCTAGGAGGCTAGGGAAGACATGTCTGAAGTACTCCTTTAGACTGGTGCAGTACAAGGGTTAACCAGTCAGCAAAGCCAGACAAATCACATAATTACAACATGTGACAGTTCCCCTCCTTCCTGGGAACATGAACAGACAGACATGCCAGGGCTGAAGTTGCTGGTATCTCTCTCTGTCTCTGCAAGAGGCTTCTGTTGACTTGTTGTGTGAGGGGTCCAGAAACCAATCCATAAATGCGGCACACCACCAGCTTAGAATGTGGTTATCAATTTAAATAGCATAGAGGATTCCTTTTTTAATGAAGGAACACGATACTTCGAATTTCCCTTTTAAAAAATAATCCTATACCATTAGACTCATCACCAGTGATCTGAGAACTTCTAAACATTGCTTACCTCCCTGCATAATCTGATCTATGAGTGTCAGGACTGTGAAGAATCAAAAGTGGGATAGCTGTAGCCTGTGTGTGGCTTTGCAGCCTGTTGTACTTTTGTTATTATGAGACAGAAGTTAATCTACAACCAAGGCAAGCTACTATATTAGACAGTGAATCAAAGGGCAATATAATTCAAGGCTCAGATTATCGAATACAGTGAGCTGGACTGTTTACATAAAGGACTGAAGCAGAGGAAAAAAACACCCATTTATTCCAACAAAAATAACACATATCACCAGAACAGGACCACTGAGAACGAACTATCCTCTCACAGCGGCAGGACCAGGTAAGTTTGATCCGAACACAAATTCATTCCCTGTGGACCATGACTCCATGTGGGACTTTCTGCTCTGCATCTTTTTGTATGTAAGTATGTGAAGGAAAATATAGAGCTAAAAGAACTGCTGTTCTTACCTCCTCCACCTGTATGCGCTTGGCCAGGTCATCAAGAGAGTCCTGTCCCACACCTTCCACCTTCCCCATCTCCTCCTCCTCCTCTTCCTCGCACTCCAGGACGTCCCCATCGATGACCTCATCTTCCTCCTCCTCTTCCTCCTCCTCTCCTTCTTCTCCCTCTCCCTCTCCAGGCTCTAGCTCCTCTGGCTCCGGCTGACTCATCTCCCCGGCCGGAAGAGGACCGCGCTCTGACTCTGCTCTGTCCCTGTCCCCGGCACAACCCCATCCCCCGCCTCCCCCGGCTGTGTCGAGGGCTCCTCCCCGGGGCCGCCCAGCCCCGTCCCCCCGCCTCCCCCCGGGGCGCCGCACGCAGCGGCGGGCTGAAGCTTGGAGAGAGACTCTGCGGGATCCGCCCTCCCCTCCCCTGCCCGCGGCGTGGCTCCGTCCATCAGCGGCTCCCTGGGGAAGCCCTCTGGCTCTGCACCAGAGCGAGGCTCCGCTGCTGCTGCTGCCGTCGCTGCCACAGACCGCAGACCCTCTCCGTCCCCGCCCACGCGCCCACACTTATCAGTCACAGCTGGAGTGGGCGTGTCCCGGAGCCGGGGGGAGGGCTCAGCGGGGAGCGCCGCCTCCCCCTGGTGGCCGTGCGCGGTACTGTCCTTCTCCTCCGTCCTTCCTGGCGCGTCATCAGGGGGGCTGAGAGTGCCGTCCATGTCCGGAGGCTGATTCAGTGATGCTGTCAGCGCCGGTGATTCAGCGACACTGTCTGCGAAACAGAGGGGCACTGTTACCAGAGACGTCTCCCCTTTATTCTTCTCAAGCCGTGAGCTACACACAGCATCCTCACCTCTCTCTCACCCCCACAAACCCTTATTTTCAGCTTTCATTGATCAGGACGGACCACAGTGAAGGGACTTAACGAGATTAGAGAGGAAGGACAATGGGTGATGACACAGCTCACTCAGTCCTTTAATTATTAACGACCTTCAATTCATTCCACCTCCCTCTCAGCCACACAAACCTCGTCCTGCCACGTTTGCCCAGGTCTCTGTGACGTCACTGACTCCAAGATACATACAGACACCCTTTGATTGAATCAGAGTCAAAATAAGCAGTTATGTCCACACTCCTTGACTTCCTTACAAAACAGCACAATGCTTATTTATTTTTAATTTAAAAGAGACTGATTTTTGAAAAGTCACACAGAATTACTCCCTTCACAGTCCCCTAGAAGAGAAAACACCTGCATTCAGTATCGACATAGCAGCAAGACTGGATTTCCCTGATTTTTCTGCTCTGGCACTCAAACAGACAATTCCCATCTACTAAATCTCTGATTTTGAACTACGCACATGCGATAAATTCAAGAGCTTACCAATGTGCACACTCTCAGTGCAGGAAAGCGATACGGTTCCAGCTTTGCAGTGTTAACACTGTTAATTTATAACAGTGTGAATCACGCCACGCTTTTGAAAAATCGCTTCTGGCATTGGCTTACACCGGAGACCGGCACCTTTTTTCACACCAGAAACCGACACTTGCGCATTTCGTAGCGGATCAAAATGCCATGCAAACGGATTGCGTTATTCATGGTTATGGGTATAATTTCTGGCCTGTCGCGTCACATGTGACCGTATCTGCTACTGCGCTACAGCCCAGGGTTCCTTCAGAAGGCATGATTTATGGGTAATCTTTTAGCTCAAGGCCATCCAGGGCCAGGACAAACTAGAATGAGCTTAGTGCTTTCTGGTTTACAGTCACCTTTTGGAAAGATGCCAGCTCAGATTAGGACTCACGGGTAATTTCACTTACCGTCTGAGGAGGGACTTCAGCAAAGTGTTCCACTTCACAGGAGTAACAGAAACCAGACTTTTACCCCCTGCATGAGCACTCCGCTGGGAAACAAAGCCGGTCCTTTTCAACTGTTCTCCTCTAAGTCGTAACCAGGTAACAGCAATATAAATGGATAACACGGAGAGACCGCGCGTATGAATTTAGAACTCAGGTTTAAGAATTGTTCCTTTGCCGCTGAGGCAGTAACTGGGACTGAGACCAATATCCCTGTTCAAAACAAAGCTCCCCTCCCACCTCTCCTCACATTTATCTCTCTATGTGGGCTGAGGAGAAGAAATGAATGGATGCTAGCGTCTTCATGAAAAGGGGGGGTCCAGTTTACACAGACCTTCTTCGAGATCTTTCATTCAGTATTCCGCCGTCAACTCCCCAGGCTTGGCTAACACCGGAGCAGGGATCTCAGAGAGTAGCCTGCATCAGTGGTGGCCAGTGAACCACAGTGAACCAAACAGAGGAGGCAGAGAAAATAGCTTTATTTGGTAAATCTCCTCAAATCGTTTTCATGCAGATGCATGCGCAAGCCGATTTAAATAAGGATCAACATCAGCACCTCGATAGTGAAATTTGCTTTTTGTTATAATGATTTCTTTATTTTTGTTGCTATGATTTCTGTATTCCAGAAAAGTGGTTTTAAGTTAAGCTGATTTCATACTAAAAGGCAATCTTACACTTACACTTATACCAGTGAATCAGCATACTCCAATCACTGGTATGCTTGTAATAATGCAGGTGGGTGATCCTTGCTGAAATCAGCCTGTTTTATCATAAAACACATTCAGTATCATTTTTTGGTTTAAAGATAAGTCCTCTCCCTCCTCTGTCTGTGGCTCTCTAGCGTGCACGGACAGATGGTCATTCCGTGGGGACGGGAGGTGCCGGGGATGTCACGCTGAGATTGCCAGAGTGACGCTGGCATAAATAACATCCCCCCTGACACAAACCAGCCACACAGCCCAGGGAGCAGACCGGCCTCTCCCTGCTCTCCCCAGGGTTTGGGTTTGGGACGGAGGGCCGCACGGGTCGCGTTATGTCATGTGTTTGTGGATGTCTGTCTGAAAGAGGACTGCACAGAACCATGTAGAAAAGCACCATGGACTCTTTAACAGAAAAGTATGAAATAAAGCGAGAAAACTCTCATCCACCTGTCACACAGGCCGTCCCAACCTGGTCAGAGAAGCTGTTGCTGATCACCTCATCAAATGAACACTGCTCCTGGATGTTAAAGCTTTAAAGGAATGGAAAAACTGCTGGATTGTGGCTTTCCAGAACAAAAGTGGAGTGCCTCTGCTCTACAACAAATGTTCCAAAGGCGTGGCAGTTCCAAAGGGTCCTCAGCTGGTGTGCCAATTTTTAACTGTCATCAGGAAAGCATTTGAAACAATCAACCAAATCCCTTGTTTTCCAGCTACTCCTCCTCAACCACACAAACAGTATGTAGTTTATTTTATACTCTAATACTCTGTGATAATGCTTTAAATATATGGAAAAATGTTTAGAATTTTTTCTGAATTCTACAGCTAAACCAAAAACAAACCCACATTTCTGGTCTGGTCTACCTATCCAAATTTTCCCTTTCTCTTTGATGTTTCTGGAACAGCAATACCATTTTAAGACTGTATTTATGTTTAATGCAGACTTTAATGTATAATATAATTACAGTGGAGGTAGACAGAAACCAGCCCTAAGTGGCCTTGGACTACTAAAGTTTGGTGATTCCTCGTAAGCATTGTGTGCTGTTGTAAGGCAGGACATGGTACAGATAGGCAGTGCTTTTATCCCCTCAGAATAGAGCTCACACTCGTGTTATGATCGCACATACTTTATGTTGACAGTGTCTACATATATAACTGCCATGAAGAGAACAGACAACAACAAAACGAAAATGCATTCACTCACCAGCTATGTATGAGGAGCTCACCTTGAAGACTCTCTGTCCTGGCAGTTTAAAACAATGAATGGAGCAGAAGCGTAGGGTGCTAACATTCTGTGCGTGTTCATTTATCAGCTCTCCGTTAGTTTTTAACACCCTGCGTATCCACAAGACAAAGACTAAAGTAAAGACACTCAGTGCATGATGAAAGAGTGGACCCATTGCCTCCTCTATCTGATGTTGCCACCTGGCTCAAGGTACAGATAAGTGGAACGCTTGACAACAATATTCACTGTGAATGACATCACCTCCCCCACCTAACCTTTTGCACATTTCTTCCAGGAAGGCACCCTTTGTGTTGTAGATGCCATTACATCCACAACCAGAAGAGAAGGAGGCCACTAATATAAAGACACAGAGAGAAGCTCAGAGTCATCCGTCAGTCTCTCAGTCTGAGAGGGTCAACTTTGGGAGTAATGTCGTAATTAATAAATGGCTAGAAAACGGCACATTGAAAAATAAAAACAAAATAATATAAACAAATATCTAACCAATAAATTAATAAGTGCTTAGGAATTTTAGTAGGTGCCTGGAGCACAAGGAACAGGAACAATAATAAGCAATTTTGTTCAGAATTAACTGTTGGGGAAGAAAATAGTTCCTCCTCCCTAGTGCCTTCTATAAAGCAGCTGAGCTCACATAACCCAGGAACACAATGTAAAGGAACAGCACACGGCTACAATACCTCACAGTTACATTTTAAGCTCTCCAGTGGGGCTGCAGCCATAATCAACACAATCGATTCAGCTATTGGAACGCATCAAAATCGTTGTGAGAACACTAATGCTGATGAAAGTGAATGTTGAGCTAACATTGACCCTTATGCAACACGCTGCTCTTCCGATCTGCTTCCTGAGGGCCCCCTGCTGGGCGTTGGGGGCTACCTGCCCCTCTGAGCGGGCGTGACGACAGAACGCTCACCTGCGCTGTGCGGAAGCAACGTGGCGTCCTGTCTCTCCCCGCCGCCGGCCCTCCTCGAAAGCAGGCAGTTCTTCAGGCCTCTGTCCACGGCCGCACACTGCGGAGAAGCACAGAGCACCATGTCAAACACCTCTCTGAGATATATGCATCCCCAAGACTGTGGTGAATACGGGCCCCGAATTAGTCTCCTACCTTTTCCACGCTGAGGGAGGATCTGTGAAAGGGAGAAAAAGAGGGAGTGGGAGAGGGAGAGGGAGTGAGAGAGAGAGAGAGAGAGAGTGGTCAGTTTGGCTCGTGGCTCGAGGGGCCGGATTCCAGGTTTTCCGACCAGAAAACGGCGTTCGGAGACGAGGTTCGTGGGTCAGGTCTCCCCGCTCTCCGAGAATCTAATATTAGCGCGGTGCACTTACCAGGCTGAAACCCTAGCGCTTGTCTCAAATTGCTCAAAGTGCAGCAATGGGCCATGTGTTTAAGCCATGTCCGCCCCATGCGGCGGTCACATGATCGGCCGGGGGAAGCGGCCCCCACACCGCGGCCGTGAGGGAGGGCTCAGGTGTGTTATCAAGGGAGCCGGCCTGGGGTTGAGGCCACAAGTACAGGCCCTCATTAAGGAAAGTGTCAGCGCAGTCAAAACATGTATTCATCAGGAAGAAAACACCCCCAAGGAGACAAAGTATACATTCTGGAACTCATTTACAAGGTGGGTTTTTTTTAGGAGCAGTCTCAATAAAAGAAAATTCCTGAGTCTAACAGCACAATTCACAGCCCTTTTGAACTTACAACCTTCTATTATACACAGATTCATGATTCACAGGGCCAAATTGCTTTTACAGTTACATTTAGAAAAATTCACGACAATAAAGTTTAGATGGTGCTAAACAGAACAGCAAAGAGTTATGAAGGGACATTACGCTGTTGTTCTGAATGCAATGTACACATGTAAACACATGTACACAAGACATGTACACAAACCACGCATTCACAGTAAACCACATCAAAACCACAGTGTAATAACCCTTCACAACACAAGGCTATTATGTTTGGCACCATCCTGTTCGAAACCACACCGTCCTGTTCCGCCCCATCCCCAACCGTTCCTAAAGACACCCCAAAGCGCCCCGGATTCACGGGACCCGCACCCCCCCCCCCACCTCTGGTGCGTCCTGCAGATGCGGTTCAGTGCGTCCAGGTTCTCCGTCCCCCGGTCAGCGCGGGCCCTCCCCTTGGGGTTCCGGTCCTGGCGGACGGCGGCCTTCCATCGGGACTCTGAAAGCCACGGCGGCAGCGTTACGATGCGGGACCGTGCGCGCGCTGCGGCGGGGCCTCTCTGCCTCTCGCCCCCGCAGGCTCCCTTAAACGTGCATCACAACAGTCACGACCCGCTCAGCTGGCGCGCACCGGTCGCCGAGGGCCAGCAGCTCCGGCTGAGTCCTCAGCGCGGAGCGCCGTGACCGTCACAGTCATTCCGTAGCAAGCATTCGCGCCACGTTTGTACTCCGATCATCGTTTCTGTCAGACATCTCAGGGCCCGGCAACGAGCCTCTCCTGACCCACTACTTAGCGCCACCTAGGGGCTGAGGACTCTTGCGCTGTGGCACTTTATCACCTCTTCTCATGCAAAAGAGCGCCAGAGGGGACTTTCAAGGAAGAGGGGGCGGCCTGCGTCTCCTCTCGCTGTCAGAGGCTGTCGTCACCTGTAACCGTATCCCCCGGTTAGGTGCAGACTCTGCAGGCTGGGAGTGGGGGGGGTGCAGAAATGCTGCGGTACTCAGCTGCACGAGCACATGCTGTCCTGCTCTGCACTCCATTCACTGGCACAGAGCAATGCAACTGCACCATTCACTGGCGCAGAACAGGACAACTTCACCATTCACTGGCACAGAGCGGGGCAATTTCAACATTCACATGCATAGCGCAGAGCAACTCGACCTTTCACTGGCACAAAGCAGGGAAACTTCAGCATTCACTGGCACAAAGCAGGGCAACTTGACCCTTCACTGGCACAGTAGCGGGCAACATCAACATTCACTGGCATAGATCAGGGAAACTTCACTCGCAGTACATGGACATACTTAGCACACACTCAGTTTCATCACATTTTCAGTATCAACACAACCCAATGATTCTCCTCCCTTTGTTGGCACGCTATGCACCCTGATAAACAAATCACTGTCTACTGCCATTACTATGAACTTTAGTGCAATGTTTCCCAATGCTGGAACTGGGGAATTGGAACACTGTGTGAGCTGGCTTTATTATTATGTGGCCCTTAGCATCAGAAAATCTGTGTTAATGAAGCTGAAATGGCTGTTCAGTGAATTGTTCAAGCCTAAAGCTAGTGATAATAACATGTAACCCACATATAACACACTGCTTTCACAAAGGACTAACAGCATGTACCTTCCCAGTGATGCCATAGACTGATTACTATTCAACTAATCGGCCAATCAAACATGACTTATTAAGAGCTCATTTTGAATGACACCATTATACACAGTGAGCTCCCATGGCCAGAGTTGGGAAACACTGCTTTAGAATATCACCTCAACCCCATCTTCACGTTTGCATAATAACTAATGATAGACGTACTTCTCTCTTGGTCAATCTCTTCTACCTCTGTATAAAAATTCATCTGAGTGGGTGCACTTACCCCACTGCTCCTGCAGGGCGGCGAGGTTGGACAGCAGTCTCTCATGATACAGTCTCTCCAGCTGGATAAAGTGAACCGCCCATTCATCTGAGGGAGGCCCGTGTTAAAGAAAGGAACACGGGGACAGATGGCATGTTTCTCATCCAGCTTTCACTAACGTCGAACCACCACCCAGTTTCCACAGAACTTCTCTGAAAAGAGAGCCTCAGCCTTGAGCAGTTTTTGTATAAATTATCCTTAAACGCTCGATAACACAGTAACAGCTGACAGAATTCTGCAGAAGTGCAGTCCAAAAATTGCTAGTAACAGCTGTAACCTAGTGCAGAAAAATGTAAAAAAAAAAAAAGTTACATAATCACAAAAGCTTATAGGCTTGATCAAGAGGGTGGGTCAGAATGTTAAATTAATTTCCATCCAGATACACTGAAAGGAACAGACCACGAGGGTGTGTGTGTACTTTGACCACTATCTGAAAGCATTAGGTGACTTGCCTCAATCTGTCAATATTTACCAAAGCCATTAAAACATAAATCTATGGGCAACCAAGAAAATTACCCCTAAAAACAAGCAAAACAGGAATAAAGCAAACAGGTTGGAATTCCCCAAAAAGCAAAAGATTAACACACCAGAATTACAGGTCCTGTGCTCTTCTTAGAAGACAGTGAAAATCTTAGTTCCTTGTGTTTTTCCTCTTTTTAAAAAGAAAAGATAGGAGAACATTGCATACTTCTGTAAAATATGTATAATGGCTGCTCTTTTTCCTCAAATCATTTCAAAAACAAGACAAAAAAACTGACTAAACTAGACAACCTGACTCTTGCCTGACTTCAAGAATGAGGCAGTTACCATGGTAGCCCAGCAAAAAAGTCAACTTTGGGAGAAAGCAAAAGGCCAGAGGAAACTATGTCAAAAGGCACACCCACACAGAACTCAGGCCATTAACAAGGTAAACAATGAGCTCTCATACCAAAAACCATAGTGAAACCAGTGGAACGGACACTTACCTAATGTCTAACACATTATTCTCTCACTTCTGTTCAAAGACGTTGGACTGTCTCACTGTTAGCACCGTGTTTGGTAGCGGCTTGGCACTCTGAAAGGACATTACCCACGAGCCTCCTCTCCAGATTAGAAGCATCATTTCTCTATTCACTACCCAATCTCCTGCGTAGCAGATACTTGAAATATTTCCATCAGCAATAAACATCAATTGTGGGAGTGTTTGTGGGTTCAGGCATGTGCATTCACATGAATCTGTATCTGCGCATTAATAAAAGATGAGATGGACACCCACCATCTTCACCCACAAATCTTTCTGACCAGCCCCACAGCAAGGCACAGAACTGTAAACCCACAGTATTACTGAAATAAGCTCTGCAAAGCTTCCCCTACAAAAGAGGATCGTCGAGAGTGCCTGTTCCCTTCTACCGGCAATGCAGCAGTCCACGGATGATATCACCGACATAATACAATGACAGCGGTGAAGTCACAGAAAAAGATACAATCTTCCTCCAGGAAGTATGCCTCAGCAATCTGAAAAAGACAAAAGACAGTTCCAGTCACATTTTGTCATTTAGCAGAAGCTCTCATCCAGGGCGACATAAAAGTAAGAGTACACAATGAGTATAAAGTTAAGATAAAAATAAGACTAAATCCATTTTCAATTTTATTCTACCAATGGGGTTAGCACACAATATCGAAAACTAACTAAAACGAACTAAAACTAAAATGTACACAGTGTATATTACAGCAGAGGATATGGTCAGATAATATTGAATATCTTATTGTACAGTAGCTTCACCTACAGCTTCAGGACGGTCTGTTGCAGGATCAGTGTCAGTTTCAGTCCTCTAACCGCAGCAGATCCACACAGAACAGGGAAACGGGCTTGCTCTTCAGCTTAAGTAGGAGGCTCTCGGACCGTCAAGCTCTGTGCGCGCTTTGTTATCCACAGCCATAGATTTCCATAAATATGAAGTGGCTGAATGGAGCCGGCTGTGTATAAGTGCGTCTGCGAGAGGGAGGGGGGCACCGCGGTGGGCCCCTCGGCGGGAGGGACCTTATGAAATCCGCTCTCTGTGTCTATGAGCGACGGGCAGCCTCACGACGTTACAATCGACCGGAGGGGTGAGTCAGCACTAGACAGGCTCATGTCTCCCTTCCGCTTGCCAGGCTTTCTGCCTCTCCCCTGGCAGCGGGATTTTGGTAGCAGCCTTCTCTGGCACAGAGGAAGTGACGGGCAGGAATCTGACAGATCGTCCACCATGTTCCTCTCACCCTAACCCTCCAACCTTCCACGCTTCAGTGTCGAAAGTGCAGTTTGCTGAATGCAGCATCCTGCTCAGCTTTATAATGCGCATTATTTCCGATAACGAGTCTGTGACGCGTGTCTCGCCCTGCGAAACAGCACTTCTGCAAAAGTAGCCATTAGCGTCCATTATGGAGTTGTGCTGATGTTAACATTGCTCCCCGGCATGTATTTCAGCAACGTTGCTGCTCAGTTATGGACTTTGTCCCCAACCCACCCCTTGCCGGTAATTTTGGTTCCCAGGCAGTATTTTCAAAGCATTTGATTTTTTTCATTTAAACATGTCTGAGAAATATATTCTGTTTTCAGTTTTGATTCTGTTTCGAGCCTCAAGCTCAATATAATAAATGTATTGTAGGATATTGCAAAATCTCATCGGGGAACTTCTTGGAATTACTCTGGACAGTATAATGTAAACAGATATAGATGGAAACACTCCAAAGCTACGAAAAAAGCAGTTGTTGCTGGGAAGAGATTAAGAGGACACTTACATATGAAACAATACTGAGGTAAGGCATTTTTGGACATTTTATATCTTTTCCAGTGATGCAAAATTTTTGCTTGTTCATACCATATGGAAAACACATAGAGCAGATAGATAATTGTTATTTATCTGCATGAGAAGAATATGCATTTAGACAGTATTTCTAACAGGAAAACCAATATTGATGGAAGACTGTCTAGCTGTTTGTGCATCAATTGCTCATGGTAATACAGTCAATGTGTCAGACGTAGTCCTGTATTTGTCTCATTACATCCTCTTACATGTCAGCCATTATTGTGTCAAGACATGGCTTAAGCAGTCAACGCATTTGTGCGAATCCAACATCCTCCACAACAAAGTGCGGTTTCACATCCACTAACATCATCATGCTGATGGCTGCAGGAGTCATTTTGATGTGAAAGCTCAACTCCTTTTTCTCACTGCAAAGCCCAGCATCTTTGTCTGAGTATCACTTCCTCTCTGTTCCTTTCTGTTAGGGTAAGTGAAAGCATTAGGACTGGTGTAGATCACTTTAATGGGCTGTCTTCAAGTAGTACAGACGCTATAGAACAAGCCTCCCAGAGGTAGAGCCTTAATAACAGTGATGGGCACTGGTGCTGTTCTTTACCACTGTGACACACCTCCGCACTGAATAAGGCGCAGGATGCTTTACTACATTTGGCCAGTTTGATTGAGTAAATCGTAGATGCTGACTTGTTTCAGCTATTTTTCGCCAGTCTCCAAACAACAGAATTTGCTGTTGTTGAAAGCAACCAGAAAATAGCCACTGGACCTATCATTACATTTTGCAACAAATAGGCCCAATGTGCAAGCATCAGGGCAAAGACCTGGCATCTGGTTAAGCTCATCAAATCCCAAATACCTGGCCAAATCCTAAGTTATCTAAAAAGGGTGCTATAGAACCAAATCTGATACAATATGCTGAATTCAGTGCATCCATAACTGTCACACCACTGATGTGATAACCACGGGTTCTTCCAAAAAGCAGAGCAACATTAGCAACATTACCATAGCCCTTGAGAGAAAGTGACCCCTGCCTCACTGCAACGCTGTCACAGTTGCAGTGCACATAAATGGTGCACACACACAAGCCAAAGCTCTCCTTGTCCCATTCAAAGACTTTTCTTTCTTGCCCTGCATATGAACGGAACATCTACTTGCATGAGTGACTGTAGGTTGCAGTCTCTCATGATAAACGTATTCCCTTGAACTGAAATATATCAGTCCATGGTGTGCTATGAATTCTTTCTTTGTGCTTTTTTCCCCTCCTCATTTGGCCTTGAGCCATCTGGGCTCTGCACTTCAGTGCGACCTCAGGAAGGTCCTTAATAAGGGCCTGGTCTCCTGACACTCCTCAACGCCAGACTGTTCTGCAGCGTGTTAAAAAAAGGCAGCATGATCATTACCGGCACTGAGCTGCCTGGCACCCCTGAGCCTTGGGGTAACCTCAGTTCACTCGCAGGCACTCCATCTCAGCATGACACCTCAAAAGCCAGAACCGCGCAAAGGAGAAGGTTCCCTTCAGACCCCAGTAAGGAATGTGGAAAATGCCATGAAAGATGGAGGGAGAAAGTAACTAAAAAAACAGCGAACAAGAAGAAGGAGAGAGAGAGCAAGAGAGAGAGAGGGGAGGGAGAGGGGGAGAAAGAGGGCAACAGCTGCTGAGAAAATGGAGAAATTCTGAAGAAAGCATCCTAAAAAAACCAGTGGAGCAGCACAGTGCTGACTGCAACATTCTGACCACACATACAGAGCAGACAGGTCCACCAGGTTCACCTGCTTCCTCGGTATGCAAATGCAGCTCACAATCTCAGCTACAAGTCTCCACAAGAGCCCTGCGCATCACATGAGCGTCAGCATATTCCAGAACAAATGTTTCAATTACCTCAGGCTCACAAAGTCACATGCTGGAAATAGCTATCCATGTCCCTCAGGCCCTCATCTGAAGAAGTTCCACAATGAAGGATTATGCAGGCAAACCCTGCAGGAATACAGCTGCCATAACTCCACAAAGTCTACAAGACCTCGAACAGAGCTTTACAGAGTACAGGGCCTCCAATGCCTGCCAAAATTTGGTTGTTCTGAGTGGGATATTGACAGCACACATTTTTACACCTCCACAATGCCTTTAGTTTAATTCAAGTGAAGTATCTTGCTCGACATCCCTTTGACAGTTTCAACCCTCACAGTCATCTGTCCAGTGCCCTAAATTAGCGACTAAGCTGAAATGCTGACCAATGGTGGTGCAGCAAGTCCACCATTTTTCCTAGAGGCATCACAACACAAGGCACTTTCTAAGATCAAAAAATAAGCCCAGTATTGAAGGACTCGAAACATTGCCATGTATGGCCCTCAAATTCCTCCAGCAGTACTAAAACTGCTATGTCACGCTAACTCCAAATCAATAAGTCTGCAAACCTACTGCTCCTGAAACCCAAGAGTCTGATCCCAGTGCAGCCCATTACTGCTCATTAGTGGCTACAAACCCGTCCTAGGACTTCAATCATGGCTGGGGGTTTGCATCACTAACTTTCCAAACATGGTGATAAAATGACAGCAACTTCAAATTGCAGGCAACCTCAAAGATGGCCAATCTAAACAAGATTAAAAGAGAATTGAAATAAGAGAAAATTTGTAATATTTACACATTCAGAAAAGTAGCCTTTTTTGGTATGCACAACTGTACATTTTTTTTTAAAAACTGCAAATTAAAGTTTTTCAACCTGCCAGCAGTTGAACTGTGAATAGCAGTTTCATTGTTGGGCTGGCATATCTCAGTCCCAAAAAATGTAGAAACCTGGAACGGATTTTATGATGTCAACAAATGCAAATATAGCCCACGATGCCCTATCAGGCAGTATAGTGTGATACTGAATGTATAACATGAATGATATATGTGCTCACATAATGTGTGCATTACCGCATATTTTTGTTTATATTTCATTGATTTCTTACCGTGTTTACTTGCCTGTTGCAATACCTTGAGCCTATATAAATCAACAATAGACTAATACTATGACCAATAGTACTGAGCAAATCAATACTATGACCATCGCCTTCACAGATTAAGACAGCATATAGGCCCACCACCACTAACACCTTGTGCAATTGACAATAGCAATCCCACCAGACTACAAAATAAACAGTGTAACACACTGTCCACCCACACAACTGCCTTCATGTGATTTTGGTTCTGTTGTTGTTTGAGTGATGTACAGTATTGTATATTCAGATATTGTCTAATGTTGTGCCAACAAACATACAGCACAGCCCATGATTAGCCTAAATGATAAAATAGCCTTATTTTTTTATCAGGTAACTAAGCAATACTTTTGTGGCTCCAAAATTGCTTGGAGAAAATGCTTCATATACAGACAGAAGTGAAGTTTCTGCATCTCAAACCATTCAACCCCACAGCTGTTCAAACTTACTTTTTCGAAGAATACAGACATGCAAATCAGCCTGTCTTGCTGCAGTACGATTCTACCACTCTCTGAAAGGATACAGAAACACGTAAGACCTGTTTGTGTTTCTGGCTGACAGTATCTTACTCAAACATTATAAGGCAGTTCAAACTTACTTTTTCGAAGGATACAGACATGCAAATCAACCTGCCTTGTTTCAGTACGATTCTACCACTCTCTGAAAGGATACAGAAACACGCAAGACCTGTTTGTGTTCCTGGCTGACAGTATCTGACTCAAACATTATATGGCAGTTACCAAGCAGACACTCTTCTCCCATAGTGACACAGCCTTCAATTTTCACGTTAAGCAATTTTGCTTAATATGGGTATTTAGAGAGGCAATCTGTGTTAAGCAGTGTGCCCAAGGGTACAACAGCAGTGCCCCACTGGGGTATCTGACTGGCACACTTTGGCCCATAAGCCATGTGCCTTACCACTATACGACACTGCTGCCTATTATACAGTTCCCAGTGCAGCCTCTGGTCACAGGGGGCGATTTAGACAAACCTGGTGTAAGGACTGAGGGAGGAGGGTGTGGTCACTGTGTTCCCCCAGCTCCTGCAGGGAGGCCAGCAGGGCGGGGCTGGGTCCAGGGGTGCTTGGGCCAAGGGATGGGGGCCTGGCCACAGAGCACACAGACGGGCAGCTCTCTGTGACTCCTGCAAAAACAAGAGACAGATTAAAAGGGAAAGCACACCATGTTTCTCACAAGAAGGAGAGAAAGCAAAAAAGTTGTCCCAGTGCAAAACCTCTAATGTTATGTCAACCAACACTTTTATGAGGAAATGAAAAAAACAACACAACATATCAGGTGGTTTCTCTGCCCTGCATAACATTAATAACACTACTGTATTGATAATAGTCATAAGACCACCACAAAGCACTTAGGCACAGTTAAGTTTCACATGACGAGCGGTTTCCTTCATGTTGAAAAATGACAACCCAAGAGCAATGTGGACATTCTGAAATCCATAATAAAAAACTTCCATAACAACCAACCTGAGGTGCAGAGAAAGACAGAAAAGCAAAGTACAAATACAACAGCTCCAAGCTCTTCCTCAGATTCAGTCTCTGCTCTGACTGCACATTCAGCACCAGCCCTGTTAACCGAGCCTGACTGGAACAGCTATGGTCCTACCAGGCATGGCCAATCAACATTCAGCAAATCTAATCAGCCAGGCAATTTGCAAGGGTTAGCATGCGCTCCCTGCAGACAGCTGCAGATTGGATGGGGAATCTGACAGACTGGGTAACTCAGGCACAGAAACACACCAGAGAGTGCAGTTTCAGTTACAATACTGACTTTCCTCCATTTCTTCATCAGTTGGAGCCAATAGGAAAAGAGAATCTAACAAAGTGCCTCCAGCTGGAGACACAGAGGGGTCTTCCTGCACTTCGGTACATTTTCTGAGAAAAGGCAAGGTTGAGTTCCTAACTCCTTGAGAAATGTCTTCCAAAATGAGCATGGTCCAAAGCAATGTTGTCCACAGATGTCATGTCCTTAACCTTAACTCTATCCCAGAGAAGGGTCTCACTGCAGACAGGCAATGGTATCATTATCCAAAGGAAGGCCGTCAACAGATGTGATATCCCTAACTCTAACCCAAGACCTCACAAAATAAAAATTGACTGATTGATTGATTGATTGGTTGGTTGGTTGATTGACTGGGTCACTTGCGGGAACAGTTTGGATTTGACAGACTGATGCACTGACAGAGTGGTAATACTGTACCCCAACTAGACATGCTCTCAGTTTATCATTGGCTTGGGAAAATAAACCCTGGGTATCTCAATGTTCAGACAGTCCCTGCATATAATTTCAACTAATCCTTATTACTGAGCTATATATGCATGTCAATGATGGAACATTTTGTATATTTTTTTACATGGGTCTTCATACAGATAGAGATAATATTTCAAATACAGTATTCAAAGGATGACAAATAACACAATGCAAATGTGCAACTTAATGCAGTATCATTAATGCACTCAACATTAGATAAAAAACAACCCCTGGTGGTTATTTACAAGCGATCACCTACAGATGCTGAGGCTTAGCTCCTCAAACTCCAGTGAAAGACTGCACCTGAGATTCATTTCAGGAGAGCCCCCCCACCCAATATTTTTATGACGGCTTATCCTTTAACCCTCCAATTTAAATGTGACTTTAAAAATATCAATGTAATCATCAGAACTGTGGTCAACTCCATTTCAATTCAGTCTGTTCAAAGGAATGAATTGAATCTGAATTCATTGACTGCTCATCATTCTCCATGAAGGGTTTTCAATTAATTAATTGAATTTCAAACCATTTCCTGAATTAATTGAATTGACTCTGAAATGGAATTGCCTTGGGTACCTGGTAAAATGTTTACGTTGGCATGAGTGGGGTGAACGTTTTGTATAAATTTATTGTGATGATTCTCAGTATGCGTTAGCTATTTTACCAATGACCTATCCCATTCCATTCACACTTCCTTTGAAACTGGGTAATTGTAATTGTCTTTGAGTGAGAACATGTGTGGAATGTTTGTGGGTAAAAGTGCTTCCCATGACATTTGGTTTGGCCATGCTTCAATGCATATTACTGAAGTGCATCTTTCACATGCAACCACATTAGACCTACACAATTAGGCTCTTGGGAGCTGGCTTGAGTACTTTGAGCTGTTCTTAAAAGGAAATGAATATGACAGCATCACCCTATACACAGTTCTACTTGAAATTAATGTGCTTGAGGTAAATAAATCCAAACTTAGTCTTTGAGAGGCTACAATAAACCTCAGTTAGCTGTTCAATCATGACACACTGGCAATTCTTTCTGGCAACTGTTACTGACAACCAAGGGGATGAGTAATTAGAGCAACTGGAAAAATAATGCTGGACAAACAGCCTATAGTGAAGACTGTGTGCTCTAATTGAGGGATTTCTCAACAGGAGCTCTATTTTTTAGCTTAATTTAATAGATCAATACAACTTGTTGGGGAAATGACTGCTGCTAATACATATGGACAGTGATTGCCACAGAAAACTGCCTGCGTATTGTAGTCACATAGTCATACAGCTTAGCTGCTGTATTTAGAGACTCAAATAAGCTATTCAGCACTTTTGTGCAGGAGTCACCAAACTCCTGCCATACTCCCCTTAGAACACAGCAATTATTTTTGAGCATTTGTTTTCCCAGAATGACACAGGACACAGAGAGAGCAAGGAAACCAGGACATGTGCTGTGTGCCATATATGTACCTGTGCTGCCTGTCTCAGTGGTCCTCTGTGGACTCCTCTCAGGGGAGTCTACGGTCTCTCTCGAAACCGTCTCGGGTTCCTGCGATCCTGAGTGGCCCCCGAAGGTGTTGTCCGTCTCCTCCTCCTCGTTGTTGTTGACGGAATCCTCAGAGGCCGTCCTCTCCCTCCCTCGCGGGAGAAGGTTCTGATTCTCGTCAGAGCCCCGCAGGCTTAGAATGGAGACGTGCTCCATGTTGTTGTGGAGGTCTACGCTCCCCCACTGTCCGCGCCCCTCCGCCACGCCCCTCTCGGATCCTCCCTTGTCCATGAGGAGCTCCGGCAGGTGAGCATGAATGTTGACTCCGCCCACCACTCCCACAGCCCCACCCCCTCTGGCCGCTGCAAGAGAGAAGAGGGGTGTCGTTTTTGTGTTGCCATCCACTGCTCCAGTGGAAGACAAATGGTCACCACTCCTCGAAGAATTGTTAAGCTTTTTTCACAATCATTCGGGACAACTACTTATTTGTTTTTGCACAGAGATAAAACTACATGTGGTGTGCAGGAAAGTGTTACTTATTTTGCTTCTCATACCTTTAATTCCACTACTCTGCTGTCCCACAAATGAATCAATAAATTATATGTAAATGAATTAAGTCACTAACTTTCTCTCTGCTTTTATATATATAATAATTTCATAATTACAGTACAAATAACCTCAGTCTTTCAGATCACAGACCAGATCCAAACTGTGATCCACCTATAACCATCAATCAAATAATCAATAGACTAAAGATTAGTATCAGTTACACAAATGGGGTCATCTAAGCAGCCCCTGCATTTATGTGTGCAGTCTCATGAGAGTCATATAAATAAAGTTGTGTACTGATGTATTTACAATACCAGTCAAAAGTTTGGACACACCTACTCATAGAAGGTTTTTTCTATATTTTTACTATTTTCCATGTTTTAGAATAGTAAAGACATCAAAACTATGAAATTACACAAATGGGATTATGCAGCAACCAAAACTATTTTTAGATTCTTCAAAGTAGACAAAAATATATTTTTAAATTATTTTTCTTTTTTTGGAAAGAAATTCATCCATACGCATCAACTTCACTATTTATATTTGTCTAAGAAACAACTTTCATGTATTTAAGCTTAAGTCTTTAGATCAAAATGGTTACCATTATCATAATCAGGTGTGTCCAAACTTTCGACTGGTACTGCACATTTAAACCTTGCACATGCAATCATCGTGGAGTGCTGCTTCACCCTACTGCAGCTGCTGGAGCCCAGAGGGTTGGTGCATGATAAAACAAGTCTGATTTACTGCACTGAGACATAACCCATACTAAGAACAAGAAAACCGCAGGTTTCATTACATTAAATTCCTAATTGGTGGCTGGATCTCAGGTGTGATTCAGTTCAGGTCCTTTAATTGTTAATACTTCAGTAAACAAAATGTAATGACCTACTGTTTGCAAAAGTCCTTAGAGATGATTTACTCTCTCTCAGATTTGCAAAGGGTGTATGTGTAAAATGTAAATGCAGTTATCAAAGAGTCAAGACATGCAACCCTCCCTGATCGTCAGAGAGCGCACTCTTGTGGAGCCTTCAGGTGAAGACTTAACACTGAAGACTTAAGGCATTACAGTCAACAGCAAGTGGGCAGCTAGTGAGACGTGGAAGTGCAACACAGCCCAATCATTTCTGAAAGCTGTTTATTTTGTTTCTTGAACAAAATATATGATTTCTCAGGTCTTTCTAGAAGGAGGTTTAAATTCACACAGATTTTTCCGGGAAAGTCCGTTTGACAATGAACCCCAGCGAAAGCACTTTGTGGGAAGTAAAAAGCACATCCATAGTCCACTAAATGGCTTGTAGAAGTGCTTGGTACTTCCAACTACCACACACGCTCCCTGGCTTTTACATTCACACAGAGTGACCCTAAATGTCTTTTAAAGCACTGGTATGGAGAATGACCTGAAAATGATCACACCACTCTGTACTGTGAGTTCCCCTTCAATTAACAGCATTGTGTCGAAATTCATTAAGACAGTCAGTTTTAAACATAATGTCACGGGTGTATTTATTTTGGCCGAGTGCCACGAAACATCTTCCCGATGAGCTGAGAGGGGGGTGACGTCTTAAGCCTGTTTGAAATATCTGTACACCTAACTCCGGATTTTACCTTCCATCCACTGCTCTGCCAACTGAACTCAGGCCAGGATTCTGTACATCCACACAGGAAGTAGGCCATTCACTCCAGTAATTACAAGCTGTCCAGATTTTCCTAAGAGCTAATTTGCTCTTATAAATATTTTACTCGGCACATAAAGCATTGTACAAAATATTCCACATTAGTGTGCCCAAAGTGGACACTGTGTGCAGAACTGTAACACAGCCAATTAGATGCAAAGCTAATCAATGTCATTTACTGTCAATGTCCAAATTAAAATAAGAAATAAAGCATGCAATATGACTCCACACTTTGATGTTATATGCTGTTTATTTCTGCCTGAATCTCTCCAATGGAGAACAGCACACACACTTTAACACACTCGAGCAAAGTACATACAGAAGACAGGATTTAAGCACATTAAAACACAGGAAAAGAATGGTACAGCACAGTAGCAATATACAGCAGTGGTCAGTACAGTACAGCACAGTAGAGGTTAGCACAGTAAAGCATAGTACACAAAAGCAGCACAGGGACATATACTAAGGCACACAGCACAGAAGAGTACAGCACAGTTCAGCCCAGCATAGTTAAGCACAGTCTCAATGTGAAAGAGCACAGATGAGTAAGATGCACTGCAGCCCCACCTCCAGAAAAGAGCAGCTCAGTGTCAGTGCTGACCCCCTAAATCACCAGCCTGCTGTACCTCTTGTCTGCAGATAGCCCCCACACAGATCACTCTGTGAGTCTCTCATCTCATTGCATTGAACCGGTGAGAATCCCACCAATCTGCAGCTGGCTTTTGGGGACTGGTCGAGAGTTATTTGTTTTATTTTAAAATGCATTCTTTAACACCAAGTCAAGCCTGCTGTGTCCTACGCCAATGTCCCTTCTCACTCTTCACATGCAAGCATGGTTATCTCCCAACAACACTGAACAACTACTTTAAATTTATTGAGGCACTGACATTGTCAGTATTCTCTGATGTTAATGTTAGAAATGTAGATGCCACAATTAACAATTAGCACCTAGATGGGAGCCTTATTTGTCATCGGTTGAAATGCCCAATATGTGACCTTTAGCATAACGCGCTTCTTCACTATGCAGGGTCAAACAGCTATTTTTAGGCCCCCCGCACCAAAGTTAGAGGGGCTGACTGAGCAGTGGACACTGCAGGCTATGAAAACTGGCGCTATCCGCAGGCAAGTCCTGCACTGGAGAGTAGTTTTGTACATCATTAGGGGGCGGAAGACTTTTGCTGAATGTTTTTTTTTTTTGTTCAGCAATTTTCATAAGAAAGTGTATCTTGTAAATCACAGAGTTAATGTATTTGAGGAAAAACACAGAAATGGCACTTCCACACAATGGAAATCAAAGCATCACACAAACAGCATGAAAATATTCAAGTGTCAAATACTGCTTTACCTTTTCGTTTGTGACAGGAATGAGGGAGGAATGGGACAGGGACCTGGTGGAAACATCATTGCACATTCCCAGCACACCATATTGCAATATATTACAACAAAATTTCCAATTAATAAATCACTGTGGTTCCCAAAAATGCATGATAGGTGCTTCTCAACAGGAAGTACTTATGGACCTACTCCAGTGAACTGTGTGGAGAGATGACACTGTGAATGAAATCATTCCTGAAACAGGAGCTCCCAAACCCTACTAGACCAAGGTCCTGGCAAACTGAGGTGCTAATCCTCGGCCATGGCACGAATCACTTCCTGCTTCCTCACCCTTTCCAACTGTGACACTGTGCGCACTGCCCCATGTCTGGGCTTTAACTCATCTCCTCTGAATGAGTGGGGAGCACCGGGAGTCTCTTAAATCTATTCTTATTCAACCTTGATTTTACCAGGACATCCCATTAGGAATAACACCTCTTTTACCAGAAAGGCCTCACACAGTGCATCAGTGCATGCGGCCAACATAATGAAAAGACAAACTGTAACTAATAAACTGTGTTATGTGAATTACTTGCATGTACGGATGATTTTCAAGGAGGGAAAGAGGCAGCGGAGAAGAGAGGAAGGGAGAGAGAAAAAAAAACAAAAGAGCAAAAGAGCCCAAGACCTTAGGGATTAGTTGTTGCATTAGCACCACATTAAACACACTAGCTGCAACACTATGCCCAGCTGTTCCACTCCAGTTTCCACCATGCGTAGAGTCCATTCCCCCTGCCTTTGCCACATGTCAGACATTCCTTCCTTACAGGCCATGAAAGTAAGAGTTTATATGGGTATTCGTTGTGGTATGAGATTCTGACAAGATAAAGGGCACTGGAATTCAACACATTTCTGGTGTCTACAAAAGGATCACTAACAACCAATTAGCATGACTCCCTAATGTGGGATTCTTTAAGCTAATAGGCCTTATGTAATACTTAAACTACAGGATTCAGATATTGTTCTCCTGTATGCACTTACTTAACCACATTTTTTTCCAACTGGTGCACGCCAGCTGATGTCACCGCAATCTGTTTCACTGCAAGGAAAAGGCACCGAATGCAACAAGCGAAAACACTTCGCTACAAATCACTCAGCAAAACTCACGTCAGTCATGCTTGAATGTGCCGGGGAGCAGGCATATTACTGGTAGAACGTGTTCCGATTTGTTGCTCACCGGACGGAACATTAAAAACTGAGGCTTGACATTTCAGCTGCAGTTTCCCCCGCGGGACCAAAACGCGGTAGAACCAGCCTGCTTAGCCAGGGCCGAGCGCACAATCATGTCTCCTGGGAGCAGCTGAAAGGCTGAGACCTTTCTGATGGCACACGCATAGTGAGAGACGGCAGGTGTGCACATAAACCAGAGAAAATAACAGCAGCGTTACATTATTTAAACCTAGCACTTGTATTACAGCCTGTGGATGTCAAAGCAAGTGCTTTCAGGATCGGGCATCGGTGTGCATGAAACTGGAGACAGAGACGGGGTACGCACTCTACAGGTGACATACAGAGAGGGCCATTCATCACTGCCAACCATGACTCCGCGCTACATCAGAGTATATGTTACCGACTAGAGGTGCTAAACCTGTGCTCGCAGAGCGATATTGTTGCAGTGGCTGCTGTTAAACACCAACAAAAGCAACCGGCATCTTTTGTTTTATTTCATTCTGGATTTTATTAGGTTGTGTTTTTATTAAGTTTCTGGCGTTCTGAAGAAAAAACTGAAGAAGATTTACAGTGAGACAAAGACAAATAAAGGTTGTTGAAAGTACTGAGGTGTGTGAAGACACCTCTGCTGGCCAGCGAGGCCTTGAGGTCAGACCCCCTCCCTCAGCCGATGAATAATGAAATGCATCAGGCTGCCAGGGATGGGGACATAAGGTGAGCCACTGGTAGAGGCTTTCGTCAGCTTCTGGATGAGGAAGGGGTTAGAACCAACAGCAGAGACACCACTGACGTTAATGGAAGCTATTATACCTCTGTCCACACTAGCTTGTGCGTCAGTGTGCGTGAGACAGACAGACAGAGAGAAGTAACAGGGAGACAGAGCAGCCATAACCTGCATTTGAAGGATGAAATTAAAGAGGATGGCCAGGAGGTGACTGTGCTCTGGGTGCAACATCTAAGCATACCATCTGAAACTAAACTAAAAGCAGCCATGGCTCAAATATTACAGTAAAATAACCACTAGTGCTGAGCTGAGTGTGTCATTGTGGCTATTGTGCTTCCAGACGATATAATGGCCTGATTATTTCACATGGATATGCACACATCCAACAGTCACGTCAAGAAAATACAGATTCATGTAGCTTAATATACCAAACATGAGTTAGGGTCAACTTCAAAGCTTTATCTTAAGACATTATCATAGAGATAAAGTATGGTTGGTCTTATCTGAAAAGCAAATCAACAATATGAAAATCTATTTTGGTCCAGTTTAGCTTTGTGGCAACCAAGAAAATATTTGCTTTTCATGTTGCCTATGAGAATCAAAGCAATAAAAAACTTCACTATGATTATCAGCTGGACACAATGACCACCACACAACTGAAAGAGATTTCAGTAACAGTTTACAGGCAATGTGAATTACCATCCACAGATCTAAGCATTGCCTGCTTAGTACTTTGTGTTTAATCCTGGACCTCTGCAACTTAGTGCCTCTACACTCAAGGAATCAATATTTTCCATTTTTGATATAATCCCTGCTGGCACAGATGGCTTCTCCTGATATACTGTCACCCATTACAGCCAAGAAGAAACACATCGGTAGGATTATGATAGCATCGTTGACCTTGAGAACAGCTTTTGCCAAAAGTAGTAACCTTGACACTGCAAAGAGGTGAAATTGGAGTCCTCTTCTGGTCTTGGCAGCAGTGGTCTGTGATGGAGAGTGTCAGCTCCTACCTGCCATAAGAGCCTCCATTTACAAAGAGTAATAGAAGGTAATAAAGGCTGTGTGCCGCTTGGTCTTCGTAGCGTTCCTACTTGCTGTCCTGGTCACCCTGGTGAAAGGCAGTACTTAAGGCCGCACTGGCTACAGTGGGCACCTTGCCAGGTAAGTTTTGTGATGCAACAGATCAGCAATTTCCAACCTATGGTACTTATAAGTATTACAGAGGGTACATGGGACGGAGGACAAAATAATACTTATAATATTAATCGTTAGGGGAGTGATAACTAAATGTTAGTGGTACATCTAGAAAGAATCATTTCTAGGTAACAAATGTATATACTGTATCACATACAGGGCATAGCCACAGGCTCTCTCGCAAAAAAAAAAAAATATGTGTACAGTAGCCACTGTGTCACATTTGGACACCATGTCTCTTTTGTCTTTGCAGAACTAATCCAAGAAGAATTGTGCCAAAAGCAATTGTGATGGATTTCAACCGAAGAATACCAGCAGTTGGTATGGGATTCCAGACAGGTGGAAACGGACAGAACCAACAAGTTTTGAAAAGACAATTTTAATCTTTGAGAGAACACAGAACCCGAAGAAGCTTTGACAGTATGACACAGAGCAAGACTGTTGAACCGATAATGCAAGGCCACAGAATGGGCTGGCCAGAATACAGCTGCAGAGCGGTCACCTGAGGGGAGACCATGGCACTACAGAGAGGTCAAACCATAAACCGCAGGAAAAAGAAGAGACAGGCAAACAAGAGCACGGTGAGCTGCCTAGAAACACTGACTGTGCTGAGTCATCTGACAGAGTGGGTGTCTACAGCAGAGAAAATAAGGTGTGACAGTGCATGCGAAACACTGAGGAATCTCAACCGCGGTTGAAGCGAAGATCAAGCATGCAGTTCGGGCCTGAAGTTTAAAGTGTAAATAATGTATTAAATGGTTGTCAATTCACATTGCCCTCACTTGAGAATTGAGGGCAAAAATTAACAGCATACAGCCGAAGACTACATGATGACTAATTAATCGTCCTGACATCAGTATGTAAAGAATTCAAAAACCCCTCCAGATGAGAGAAACATGCAAGTGCAGCATGGGAAAAGTAAAAGTGATCTGCCCATCGCCCCAACTCAGTTGCTGGCACTGTGGAAGAGTTGACAAACCAGCTTGGTGCTGGAACGCTCAATAACGGAGGAAACATCTGAACTCCGCTTGTTGCAAGGTGGCTGTCAGATCAGCCCCTCTGAGCTTCCAGATAAGAAGTGACTAGACAGGAAAATTCCATCTGCTCAGCTGAATCAGTTTCTCCACAAAAGAAGAAGAAAACTTTCCAGACTAAACAAAAAGGCTTCTTTTCTAGGATACAAGAAAAACACACAACCTATTTTGTTTTACAAATCTTAACTATTCGAATGGTTGCTAAGTGTAAAAATCTACCCAAGGTCATGTATGAAAAAAGATCATCAAGGTTATGGGATAAAGTAGTAACTTTATACTCAACAACTAATGCAATTCTATGTGATTAACCGTTGCAATACTGTACATGCATTACCCTTGCCTCTGAGAAGGGGCCCAGAGCAGGAGGCCCCACATTTCCTGAGGATATTAATAACAGCATTTCTCTCTGAGGCCACTGCGTGTTTCTTGCTTTACCATTCAGGGCAAAACCACAGACATGCTTGAATCCTCTCATCTGTGCCTAATTTAATTCCAAAAATAACCTGATTGCAGTGCCCTTTATGACACAAAGCAAAAGGGAAAACCAGCTACTCAGGTTTGGAGAGGGATGAGCTTAGGATAAACATATTTATCAGTGCTTGCAGACTTTTTTCTGTTTTTTTTTAATAGTTTTTTTTTTTCCTCTTAATTCACCTTTTTGTTAAGTTACTGCAGATATGAATACATTTGGAGGTCACTGCACATTTATAATAACAAGCCAAAGCAATATACCTTAACAAAATGGACATAACTGCTACACTATCTTACTTCACATGTCAAGAAAAAATAGCCAGCAGTCAGTTTCAGTTCATTCCTTTTCAGCTTTCTGTCTTTTGTATTTCAAAAGCAGCCTTAGAACATACTGCTTTTCAAAGGCCTTATGGGACTATTACTATTGTCACTCTTTAAATGTGTCTGTACCTTTAAATTTAAACACAGTTGTTTGCTGTTAAACAATAACAGTAGGTGTTTAGCAAAGGTTTATCTAATCCAAAACAGTGGAACTTCTTTAGAGACCTCTGCAAGCTGCTGGAGACAACTGAAACAGCTTGGGATGATCATTTAATGTTGTGATTTAAGAAATGCTGACTTAAACCATTCAAATAAAAAAGGTAAGAGAACAGATTAAACATCAGGAGTTATGGTCTGCTGAGGCCCTGATGCCCCTTCTGATTAACCAATCGAATTAGTTTTTGGCATCTTATACGCCCTATGTAAAGAGAAACCTTGAGGTGGGCCTTTGGACCATAAACCAAAACAATGTATTCTCTTAATCTTGATGTTCCCCCTTTCATATCTTGATGTTACCCTGTCTGACATAAAGGGGTCGGACAGCATGCAGGACTAATTACGAAATCAGGGAACAGACATGCTGGTCATATCACCTCTCTGGTCATCACAATCCAAACTATGACATCTAACTCCTTCACTAAGAGGACTGCAACTGATGGTATCAGTCATAACCTAAGCAAATACATGTAAAGATAAGTAAGGATTTTGCTGAATTGGCAGCTGAGTCAAACTGACTCCTTCACATTAGTATTACTAAACTGTACTGAACTATTCTTTCACTGGCACCAGGGTTGCTAGCGTGGTCTTCTCTCATTGCTTACTAGACAGTTGCAGCATACTGCAGTATATGCCATGATGTAAAGGTAAATAATGTACTGCAGTGTTAAATGAGGGAATATCTTGAATTGAACCAGTGAACAAGTTACTGTACTAGTGCAAGGTGCATTATATCTCATGGCAATTGACCAAACCTTGTAGAGATCTTGTAAGCACACGTGGAAAAAAGGAAAGCAAGGGTTGTCTAACACGTGTAATAGCTGGAAACATGTTTCATAACCCCAATGCTTCTTTGTATCTGTTCCTTCTGTTAGTTTGCCAGCACCTATAACCCTTTTGGACAATTTGTCCCAGATGTCATTTTAGCAACAGCCCAGTATTCGCTCACACAACGCTGAGTAGGAAACCTGAGTAGAAATTATCTATGAAACTTTTGTCTGAGCAGTGATGGTGTGACGTGTAGTGTCTTTTAAAACCCTAAGTTGTCTCAAGGAGCAGGTACACGAAACAATGACCCAAAAAGAAAAAACAAACACGAGTTCTCCTTCTCCTGTGTATCTGTCCCGTTCCATTGGCCATGAAAGTAATTTTCTCAACTGATTTGGTGAACTCACAACTATATGAGACTAAACATAGCAAGGAAAGTGAATCCCCCACGGTAAGAAACTAATTACTGCACTGATGTAGCTGGCTAAGTACAGCGCTGTGCTGTTCGGATTTCCAAAATATAATGAACTGAGATCAGAGGGCTCCATAATGAAAACGTGTTGGGGAATCAGCAATTAACCCAGTGCCACAGGGTCACCTGTACTGACCTCAGTAACAGAATATGACATCCACAGAGTTCAACTCCCCAACCTTTCCGCAAGCGGTGCAACCTGTTCACAGCAACACAAATGGTTTTGATTCCACTGGCTATTCTTCTATGGGTGTGTCAATCTTTCAACTAATCACACTGAGGAAAGAATTAACTCTTGTCATGGAACAGGAAATTCTGGAGCTGATTCTCTTTCTAAACCAAAATAAGAAATGAAGGCCAAAGACAACTGTTCTAAACTGTTCTTTGGGAGAAGAAAATACTGTTTAATAACAATACCACTGCTAACAATAGTAATAATAACAAAGTTGTAAAAAGTGGTTGCTGTAACCTCAGGCTTGTTTTGCGGTTTCTAGGCTCCAACCTAGTTACACATGTCATCCACCTTGCAAGTCTGTTTTTTTGGGTTTTTTTTTTTTTTATTTACAGGATCGCGTTACAAAAGACCCTCAAAAAACAAACTACATGGCCTACATCAACAAAATCCAAAGCAATAGAATGCATTAGCAAATCTTGAGAAAAGTATCAAGAGCCATTTCTACAGCCAGAAAACATAGAAATAACTGCATTTTATTTTCGTAAAGCCATGGTTTGCCAGCAAAACTTCGATTTCCCCCTCCATTCTGTTTTCTTTAATGTATTAAACGATCTAAATATAAAAGTAAGTATGGTAATCGATTCTAACAGACCAGTTCGTATTATCTTGCTAATCTTTTTCCTTCTTACAACTCGCGTGTAGGCTACACTATCAACGCCGGTCAGTGATTTAAATGCTTGCACAGCCTAACTGGCTTTCTCTGCCAACTTAAAATGCTAAGATGACTCTGCAAACGTCGCCACTGTAAAATATATTGTATATACTGTATTGACGCGCTTACCCCTTTAGATTATGACAGTTCCATTGAGAGGTAGCAATAGGCAGCTGGATACAATTGCCACGACACCTTTGCAGCTGAGCGTTAGCACGATGGCAACAGCGGTATGTCAACTGTTACAACACAGGCCATGCATACAAAACGACCTTCCACAGGACCATGTCACCATAAATGTACACATCATATTCAGCTAGCTGCAAAATTAGACCTTGAAAAAATACCATTTAAAATAAAGCAACAGCAAATACAGCTGCTTCAATCTGTCATTACCGACCATTGAACGTAAAGAGCGGAGACTGCGACTTTCTGTGCTTATTTTTCCAACATGAGAGCACACAGCTTTGAATGAAGAACCTTGTGATCCTTTTTTTTTAATTCTCACACTAATGCGGTACTTACAATTCAAGGTGTTTGTTGACGTTCAGCCCGTCGTGGGACAACCACGGCGACAGCGCAATAACAAGCCAGCTGTTCACCACTGTTCACAGGCGCTTGTTCGGAGTCTCCGTTCGGTGTTCTCTTCCTGCTACCCGCTGGCAGCTGCCTGTGCTGTTTACGATTCTATCCGGGCACTCTTCGTCTCCGACCCAGCGCACTGAGTTTTACACTTGCGTTGGGTGCCATCTTCCGGACAGACTGTCTTAAGCCTAAAATACTGTACATGTAACCGTTCAATTTACAACAATACTGTTCACTACGGTACTGCCACGTCTTTTTTCTCCATTGTCTGGTCTGTCCAGCGCGTATGTAAGGACAGATTTATTCCAGATGTATTGAAAAGATCATTGTTTCCGAGCAAACGCCCATATCCAGAGCGAATTGGATCGCGAACATTTTACATGTCATTCATTCACAGCTAGATTTTTATTGAAATATGAAAGAGCCTTGCCCCACACCAGAACTGGACCTACAATCTCCCCGCTACAAACCTAACTTCTTAACTACTAAAAGTGAAAGTAATTAGTCTGTATGTATGAATCAGGCCTCTACTTGCCAGGTTTAATTATATTTTGTCCGTTAAAGATAATTTGCAACCCAGTGAAAAATATATGTTACCAAGAATAGCCTAACCTGTGATCAGGTTTAACTGTTCTGTTGTGTAATCGCGTTTGAAGACTTGCAGTGCACAGAATGATTAGGTAAATGTACATGCATAAACATACATGCCACTCAAAAGATCCTGACTCTACTTTGTGATGAAGCTGGGAAAAAGTCTTCAGAAGGAACTATTAACTGCACTGCACCAAATATTTGTTACCAAATAAATGTGGAAGATGAGCATTCAGTGAACAGATCTTTCTGTCTTTGAGTTTTGAACACTGTCTATTGCAAACAGACAGTTTGCAAACAAACAGTAAAGGGATCATTTCAGGCAAGATTCACATTGTACACTGTTGGTACAATGTGAAGTTTTGTCCATGAGGTATATTCAAGCGACTGTTCTACACTGTCAATTTGTAATGACGGCTAGAGGGAGATTGTGGCAAAGTTTGTAACTTGAGGCTTGTATTCAAGAATCACCCACTGAGTATGCACAGAGAGCACTCCTTCAGCTTCTATACAGGCCAGATTAGCTGGCTGTATCTGGACACGCATGGCCTGCCAGGACAGACTCCATTAATACTGTACCCTTCAGGGTCTTTAACTTGCTCTGTTGGCTCAACAAGCCATACGGAAGACTGGGTGAAGAGGATTGGGTAAGTAAAACACACACACGAATGAGAAAATAATTGTAATGGCATTTACATCACTAAAATAATGGTCAGAGCTACATTTAAAAAGAAGGCAGACATGGATGCAAGAGTTTCCCAGGAGTACATGTTTCATTCACCAACAAGACTAGGATCACAAAGTGCATGTGAATATTTAATTATAGCTTATGAACACACTCAGAAAATTAACAGGGAAGAACCAGATTAATTAGGCAGGAATCCTTTCAAAATCCCAGTTAGCCAATCAGGTGAGATCCTCTATGGCATTAGGAGGATTAAGTGGGAGTAGCTGTACTTTCAGTCCAAAGTAAAATTCAAATATTCAATAATTTGTTTCAAAATAAGAATTCAGCAAAAGCAAAACAATCAAAAACTTTAGGTTTGATATGCATGTGGAAATGTATCAACCTTGAAATGATACCATTAACATGGAGGTTGTATATATGACTGTGAAAAGTTAACTTCATCATTACTTAGGTGTCCATAGTTTTACTGGGACCAATAATCCAATCAGTCCTTTGGATCCAATAAAGCTATGATCACCTCTATTGGAAAATAGTTCAACCTCTGCTCATTACTGGAGTTAATATATGTTGTGGAATCCTACTAGCTGATTCACAAACTTATACAGATAATGACAATATTAACTTAAGTAAGCCACTTTGGGTACAGATGCCTTTAAGGATGCTGTACATGTTTGGTAAATCCCAAAAATTTATTGTAACTGCAAGCATTGTACAACTGGAATCTAACTGGTATCTTAAAAAGGAAAACTATTTAGTACTAGCTAATATTCTTTCGACTCTTGTTATGAAATGCTTTTCCTTCATAAATGGTCCATTTGAGCAGCTGAGTAGAATGTTCTGCCTTTTATTAATTGGCTTGAGCGAATCCTACTCCAGTCCTTTCCCAGGAGTCTGTCTCATCCAGATTGTGTATCAGCCCTTGAATTTGAACCCTGAGGCTGGCGAGGTTAGTTTAAGGGGATTCTCCAGGCTATTTAAACTGCTTGTTCTGTCTGAGCCAGCCAGCCAGTCTGACTCTTAATTCCTTGTTTGATGGACTACATTGAGTTTTTCAAATTAAAAACAGAGCAGGAATAATTTAATTAAACTAAAGTGAAACACTAAAGCATCTTTAAGATAAATTAAAACTTTAACTTAAACTAATACTGTCAGTGCTCTCCCAGAGCACAGAAGGTAGACGCTGCGTCATTATAGGGGAAGATGAACACAGTGTTCAGGTTCATGATCTTTGAGGTCCATGAGAAAAAAAAATGTTTCTGTAAACATGGTGATATTGTTTCATGTAAGATTCCTGATGTCATGTCTCCACTGTATCTAGCTGGTATCACCAGGAAAGAGGAGCACTTATCAGTGGTGGTCAAAGCAGAGGTAAAATGTACATACTTCTTGTACAGATACCCTTTAGCCCTGCCTCTCTGAACTGGCTCTCAGAATCCAAATGTCTTGTGTAAGACTCTTCAGCATACACAGAGCCCCCACACACCCATTACACGTGATGTACCACACGGGCTAGGTCCAGTGCTGAGTTCAGATGCTATACTCCCGTCCCTCATAAAACCATCCACTACACAAGATCAGCTGATTTTCCTTCTGGACAAATACCTCAGCACTGCCTGCATCAGTGAAAACTTTGTGGCTTAATCAATGCACCCCACAGTCTTCCGCTTTGTGCATCTTGCTGTAGCGAGGAGGGAAGAACACTTTGCAGTATTACTGCATGCTGTAATATGAGTCATGACTATATGGTTCCATAACAGCTACAGGATGATCCTGGCACTGCTTGTGTTGCTTATTTAAAATAATCTGAACATTTCAAACTTCCAGTAAGAAGACTTCCAGGTTGTGAGAATTTCTGCTACATATTTTAAATATCCTAGACAGGTGTACCACAGAGGAATTCTTGTCAGGCATTTTTGGACGCATCAAACACTTGTGTAACTGCTAATTATTTAATTTTACTAATCTACTTATGGCAGATTTAAGAAATATTTCAAAAATGTTTATAACCTGCCAGAAAAGTACAGCCTTTCTAAATGCTGGTGAATGTTGACCATCTGACCTCCTATTCATTTCTGATCAGGATGCCTGTTGCAGCTCAGTGCAATATTGTTGTACTAATGCAGCAGTTTGATATTGCAATATCCTGCAATGCTTCCCTAGAAGAGTAAGTAAGGTGATATTTTTAGCCTTTAATACCTTGCAAACATTTTACCCATACATTTTACAAACTTTACATTTGCCACACATTTCTTTAAAATATAAAAAGGAAAGAGACTCAAGAGCTGCTTCCCTGAAAATAGCACAGCCCTACCCATAATCCCCAGGACATGGCTGCATTGCTCAGCCTCCTGGGGGAGAACCAAAGGCTTTCAGTAGTACCAGCCTATTATGCAGCTGCCTGCTGCCTCCTGAGGGTCAGCAAGAGACACAAAAATGGCCTCATTCATACAGCAAACACCTTAGGTCTACAAAAAGATACATATTTTTTTCATTTTATTTGTACTTTATTATCTTTTATTACCATTATTTAATTTTCTATATTTTTCTCTTGCAGTTATCATCTCTCAAAGGTTACAATACTTATATATATGCATCTGATCTATATGTTATCTTCTTATTATTGGTCCTTTGTTTTACTGCATATATGCTTTGGCAACAATAATTTAGATTTGTCATGCCTTTAAAGTAAATTTAAATGACTTAAACCTAATTTTGAGAGACAGAGACAGAGACAGAGACAGAGATGGAGACAGAGACAGACAGGGAGAATGTGTTATCCATCGATATTGAGGCATGGGATGGATTTGATATGTAAGTCAGTGAAAGGTATTTACAGATTCTGAATTAAACTGAAAACACAAAATGTGAGGGAACCAAAATTACTCAGAAATAAAATAACAGCTTCGGGACATTTGTGGATAGGGAGCAGTTTACTATAAACATGCTAATAGCACCAATTAGGTTGAAGCTGTGTTTGGGCGTTATAAACACTAGATGGCAGTGTTAGCAAGGCAACAAACTTGCTGTTAGCCATCACCAAGCCAGAATGGTAAAGCAAACCAATACACCCTCCAGCAAATACATTCCTACATTAAACCAATACGCAGCCCATTGAACCAATACATTCCAATACAACCAATACAGCAAATCAAAAAACGAAAAAAAATGAAATATTGTGTGTGTGTGTGTGTGTGTGTGTGTGTGTGTGTGTGTGTGTGTGTGTGTGTGTGTTTTTTTTTTTTTCCTGATTGTTGCCCCATAATAACGGGAAACTACATGGAATCCATTGTTCTCACGGGGGTCACCCACTGTTCTGTATGCATCGCATACTGTTTTTATGACACTGGAGTTTCTTGAATTTGATTCAATCATGCATAGTAATGGCCACTCTTTTTCACAGAGCAGCTTGAGCTGAAGTAGGAGGCGAGAGAGAGTGCAGGGGATTATTCTGTTAATTTTTTTCACGTCCAGTCATGTCTCCCCGGGCAATAAGGCATGCGCAGCTCTGAGCTTCACCGTGCTCTCACAGAGCCGAGACTCTGCCTTCATTATTCTTGTGCATTCCACCACAATTAGGCAACTGACCTGAGAGGAATCATCACTCCTGGACAATGTAAGCCACTGCCGACCCACAGCCAGGAGAGGACTGCTGTAGAATCGCTTGAAAGCATGTCCAAACTCCTGGCTGTGGCTGTTTCCTGCCAATTAATTTCACAAATCAATAATCCAGAGTCTGATGAGAAAATATATCCACAATGCCACCAGGTAGTATTTTATTTTTTTACAGTTTCAAATCAATGCCTTTGAAATGCTACTCACTTGTGTGTATTCACTTGTGGGGGATATTCAGTCTGCTATGTACCTTAGTCACCATAGGAACCTCATAAGTCTCCACATGCTTCCACCCTGTGAGTGTTCTGCCTATAAAAGCACTATCTCTACAAAACTAAAGGCATTTTTGGCCAGGTGAAACACACCATCTAATTATCATGATGATATCTTTCCATCCAAAGCTTTTTCTGCCATATTTGTCACTGATAAAATGCTGCATGGTAATAAAGCATTGCCAATAGGACATCTACACCCTGTTTTACTGTAACAGGAGAATGGAGAGTGGACTGATCATCTGTATCTTTCTGCATGTTATTCTTCATTACAAGAGCATACATTGATATCTTTGGCTGAAAGGGAATGTACTCGTGTGATACAAGAACGCTGAGCATTCTCAGAGCGGAACAGAAAAAAAACTATAATGCTCTCCTCCAAGGACAGACATGAGCAAATCCTCTTCCCTCTTCTTTTTAATTTCACTCAGCTCTTTATTGGAAGTGAAAAAGCTGCCAGGCGAAATTCCGCTCGGGCTCATAGAGAAGTGATGGCTTCCTGTTACCGCGGCTGGCGGTGTCACCAAATTGAATCTGCAGGTACGATAGCTCCAAGTCAGGTGCCAAGAATCCCGCTTTCTGGACGGTGCTCTGAAAACTCCCCCCGCTGCGGAATGAACTCGCATCATCTTTGGCAGGTCGGAGGCTGTATATCATGTCTCTGGTACCCGGCAGTGGGAGGTTTTTTTTTTTTTTCCTCCTTGCTGATGGCTTTTCAGGACACGGATTGAGTGCTGAATCTTTCTGCCCCTCTCAGACAGGAAGGGAGGAGAGGGCTCCATCGCCCCCTGTGATGCATCTGTCTCCCTTTGATGAGGTCAGCGATAGGGTCATTTCAAATGGACGCCACCTTGAGGCAATCAGAGGCAAATGGCGTGATGGGAAGGAATGCGGAATGGCTTTGGTACACTGGTGCTCTGCTCCTGGAAATGCATTCCTTGGTTTTTTGGTAATTCCCAATGCAGATGTATTATTGGGGTTACTTGTTTTATCCTTTATACAAACCTGCATATCAAATCACTTGGTAGGCTGTCTGCATTTAGTAGATATGTTATTTTCAGAACTCTTCGATCAAGTAGCAAGTTTAGACTTCTTTTTAACTTCACACGGAAAAAATCACAAACACAATACAATGATGTTTGTTAACTTCTTCACAATGATTTTCAATTAAATAACAATGAATAACACTTGCCTTACCTATGCCAGCCATATTGGATGTAGTCCTGTCCTTCACACAAGCTTTTAATATTCCGGGGATGGCATTTCATAGCATTTTCTTTACCAAAAATGGAAATGAACGTCAGCCTTTGAGTGCACATGCTGGTGACGTTAATACTGACGTTTCACAAAAAACTTCAGTCCTCTGTATCGGAGGATTACTGCTCCAGCATGGTCAGACACTTAATAAATGTTTGGTCACATTCACCCACTGGATACAACCCATGAACAGTCAGGCCATTACAGTCCTCCCCCTGCACTGTCACATGTAGCCAGCAATGTTGCCTTCCTCAGTAAAAGCCATTGTGCTGTAAACTATTGTTTTCCATTAAGGGGAGATTAGTGTGCTGCTGAAGACTTATTGCAGCCATTCTTTCTGTGGGTAAAGATAAAGTTTGCCATTTTAATGATGTTTTTTTTCCCTTCCCTCAGCTGAAATGAATCTGTCCCATTTTATGGGATTACTTGTCTTGAAGGGCAGTTTTGTCTCAGCCATTATACATGTCTGGCAGTGTTTGTCCTCAGCCTGTTGAAATAATGGTTTTAATCTAGGCGGTAAATATTCTGGCAGAAAACTATTACACTAAGTGCCTAAACAGGCGTTATTTTAGTCATCGTGACCTATACTGTGTGTTGACACATTTATCTCTTAAGAGGGTACAGTAATGAAACCTTTGGAAATTGTAAACAGGTTTACAGGCTTTAAACAGAAATGATTTGTTTAGGAAAAATCTGCTAATCTCCACGAGGCTTAAAGCACATTTCATTATAGCAATATGTATTTGCCAGTAAATTCTTGCATTATATACCAAAAACTAGACTTACTACCTGGTATTGCCATCTATATATGACTGTGAAACAATACGTTATTAGCTGTGTTCATTATTATATGAGCAAAAGGAAATTCAGGAGTGACTGGACAAGAAGAAATATGTAAATCGCTGTTCATTCACAGGACAGGGGAGACATGCATGCGCAAACACGTGCACACGTGCACACACACACACACATGCACACATATACGCACACACACAGAGGAGAAATCAATAAACATTCCTCATCTCCCCCTCACAAGTTAACCACAGTAAAAGCAATAAGAGCAACAGCACAGTCAACTAAAACAAAGGTCCCTGATTGGAAAACAGTCTGTCCAGATAGATAGATAGATAGATAGTGGCAGGCAGATGGATAGATGGATCTGAAACAGCCTTGCCTTTATCCCATTCAGCTGCTTAATTGTTTGTGAACAGTGGTCTGAGCATCACCTGTGATTTCTTTTATGATTGTATGATTTTGGTTAATTCTGTTGTAAAGCATTGTCAATGATGCATTGTCCCAATATCAGGGACTTCATATATTGAATTAAATTTGTACATGTTGTAATGTTAATCCTTTTATGCTGCTTTTGCCTTTGTTCTTACGGCTGTGTGTTTATAATTGGTTTGTAGTTTATCTTGCTTGTTCAGTGGGTTGGCATATCATATAGGTACAGTAGGACTGTGTAAATGGTGTTCATTTTGGGATTTCAATAATTAACCGGTTCACTGGTTAATCCCCAAGGGCTGTCTTTACAATGAACTCAAAAAGAGTATACTGGGTTATGTGTTACATAAACTGAAATCAGTCTCCTCCATCCATGCTGGATCAACCTCTTTGCTGAATTCAAAGACAAGCAGGCCACTGTAACTGACAGCATTGTGTGTCTACAGGCATTTATTTCCTGTTCTTTTAAATGAAACAACGAGCAACACTTCCAAGGATTTCTGGCACCCTGAGCATAGTCTCTCTCTCTGTCTGTCACACACACACACACACACACACACACACACACACACACACACACACACACACACACACACACACACACACACACACACACACACACACACACACACACACACACACACACACACACACACACACACTTTTGTTATTACTCTGAATCTGAATGAGAGCGAGAATGAGGGAGAGATTAATGTCTTTTCAAATATCACATTTAGGTGCATTCTGCCCTATTGGTAAAATGCTGAACAGTTTATTCTTTTTGAAGTTTAATTGAATGTAACACTGGTGCACTCCACTTCACCAGGGTTATTGGGGTCCTGATTGCTGCACCTGATAAATGATCTCTTACAGGCTTTCATATGGTATGGGATTCAGTGACCGGTGACTAGGGAGATTAAAGCAGGTCCCAGAGGCTTCTCCTCAAGTTTCAGCCTGTGCTCTGAAGAGAAACCACAGTGGTCTGACCGGATGGGCAGTTTCCTGCCTCAAACCTCAGTCATAGAGGCTAACTTAGCAATGGTGACATTAAACACAAGTCCAAACTACTGACTGCAGCTCCAGTCTAGACCAGGCACTGGGCCACATCCTTGCGGTCAACAGTTAGAGCTCTGAAGTTCACCTCAGGTAGTGCATTCTGATGGACTGACAATGATGAAGTCACTAAGACGTTGAGAAAGAGACAGAGAGTGAGAGAAAGAGACAGAGCTGATCAAGGTCACAGACTGAGTAATGAGTTTGGCATGCTTTTGCACTGAAAGTGCCTCAGTGCCTCAGTTTGAATTTGGACACTGTACTCAACAGCACTAAGGTCAAGGGACAAGTGAGTAATACTGAAACTTTTTTTGTGCATTTGCTAAGGGGTCTAATTGAAGCCGGTTGTAAAACTAGTGATTGGAAAAGTAGCTGTGGCTGTAAAAGAAATCTTTTCTTTTTTTACATACCCAGCACACCCCCAGAGAGTACATGGACACAAGATGAATATGCTGATTGCTTCTTTCAGGGTCACCCAGGTTGCATTCCAACATGATCCCCTAAGCCCTTAAGTCCTCAGTGAGTGATCTGCAGTGAGTAATCATTCCGGGGTCCATGAGCGTGAGTGCGAAGGAGGCAAAGGCCCTTGAATCATCATCTGTCAGTGCCGTCACCTTCACCTTTAACACAGGATTGCACAGCCATATCACACTAACTGACATGCGTGGGGTACCGTACTGTTGGCAACGGTGATAATATAGTTATTTTCTCATTTGTCTCGCTGTATTTGGTGACAGAGTCAAGGATTGGTAGCCTAACAGATGTGCTTTAAATGTCTGGTCGGCAATAGGTGAACTGTGCACTAACAAATGCACTGAAATGAACTAATTGTGACTGTGACTCATTGTGTGTCATTGATTTCTGTAGGAGATAGACATAATAATTAGGCGTGTGCTTCTCGCCTGCTGTGTGGGAGGTCGAACTGAAATGAGTCCCTGGTGGTCTGTGGGATATCATTCCAAAGATCCCCTCTCCAAAGTCACCATCACTTTTCAATTCATCAAGGGTTTATTTGAAGGCTACTTCTAGGACTAACTAAGGATTGGAATGTCCCTTGCGTATCGCTCCCAACTCCAAAATAAGGGTTTCAGGCTTAATGTTGGACTACAGCCATAGGCTGCTTTGCACAATCCAGACCTACTACTTTGTTATCCAGAAAGAAAGGAAATATCAGGGAGAGCCCTGCACCTCTATGATGCAGGGCTAACTTTTTTCACTGCTTTTTAAAAAAAATTATTGAGAGAGGTGCTATATGAACCGATTCACAGTGTATGTATTTAACCATAAAAGACATTTTGGACAAATAACATTTTGGACAAATAACGTGCACTTGAGAGAGAAGAGAGATTGTTGTAAGTTGGCAACATAGGTTAATTATACAACAATAAAGTAAATGAAGTAGCAAGTTGAATATGTTTGACTCATGCTGCTTCACAATTTTCGTTATCCTCGAGTGTACAGATCCTTTCGTCAAAGAGATTATTGGAAATAAACATGCCACACACACTGGGACTCATTGGACAAGGTTTTTATTTAATGGGTGGACACTTGCCAAAACATAACAAAATAACTAAAACCGATTAATTCCAATGTGAAGTCCCCATGCAGAAATCTTTTTCGTTCCCGCAAACCCAGCACTTTCTGTCCGACGAACTGCCCACTAAACAAAGTTCATACAGGGTATCTTTTCTTCTCGAGTGCAGACTAGCCCGTAAGGCTTCCTGCAAATACAGTCACAGGATAATCACTTCGTGTTTATGTAAATTGAACACTTCTTAGGAACCATGAGCTGGCAGTTCAGCTGTTGGTGTTCTCCTTCTACAATTCAACAGTTCTTAAAAATTATTCAGAATATTCGTTTATAAAACAAAGGTACACTGCATGAGGCATTACACCTGTGGAAATTAAATGTCACTTTTCAAAAAATTAAATATTTTCATTCATTCATTTTCAAAACTATTTCGGAACACTTCTTCATTGCTTATTGAATTGACTTTATTACTTGACGAAGATTTCTTCGGCCAACAGATTCCGCCGTAATTTGGAAATGTATTTGTTTACTTCATCGAATTTGTCCTACCGCCTGCTTGTGTTTGCTTGTTCGCTGGCCGTAAATATTTGTAGGAAGACAACAGACCACAGCTCATTATGGGAGGTGGTTATCTGGATTGCGACGAGGAGCACCATTGGCATTTCTGTGATCGCTCTTTATACACCGCAAATGTCATGAAATCTCAACCGCAACACATTATTTGCGCTGACACTAATACGTTTCCTCTTGTCTTTTTATGAACATCGAGCGCGCCCTTGTCCCACTCTTCAGCGTTCCATAGACCAGCGTTTCCCAACCCTCTCCTGGAGGACCCCTTGTCCTGCATGTTTTAGATCTCTCCCTGCTCCAACACAGCTGATTCAAATGATCAACTCGTTATGAACTCCTGAAGCTGCTTAATAACAAACTGATCATGTGAATCAGCTGTGTTGGAGCAGGGAGAGATCTAAAACATGCAGGACAAGGGGTCCTCCAGGAGAGGGATGGGAAACGCTGCCATAGACCAACATGTTGCGATTTTGAATGCCAATGGAATGGCTGCTGCCACAGAAGCTGCTCGCTCAATATTTGCATATGCGCTCTTTTAATTAGTATTAATGTGGCAGTGTGTGCTCTGTGTAACAACACATTAAGCACCTCATGAAATTATCCCAATTTAAAGCCGTTGCCAAGACAAAGAGAAGCCGTGTAGATTAAAATTGCGCGATCATACCACAACGTGGTTCAAGACACTTGTTCCAACAGTGGGGCATTCTCATCTTTCCGCTGATTCTGACTCGGGAGTCAGAATTTAACATTCTGCAGGTGAAATCTACATGAAGAACGTTTGACTGTCATGAGAACATCATGTCACGTGAGAACATTCGATGATGGAGGCAAACACAGTTCCAGAGAAGTGCACGCAAAATAGTAACTGAAAAAGGTTTCATTTTAGAGTGCACACGGATCAGAAAGGTTTCTAATATTCTTGAACTTTCGAATAGGATTGGAACAGGAGAGGGAGCTGTAAAAAGAAACACTTAGTGCTTGTCTTTCAGAGAGGCTTGCAGGCTGAAACTGTACCAGTCATACAGTGCAACATTTTTCTTTGTGCTTGCTTGTGAGTATGCAAATTAAACATACATGGGAAATGGATATTTGCAAATTTTTAAACACATTCACAAAGCAAATATGTGAATTACATTTTGGGTAGGTATTGTTATTGAAAGCCTAAAAGATTATTCATCTTAAAAACAATCAAATTAATCAAATTCTTCAGCACGTAAAATCCCTCTCCAGCTTTATTGATGTAGATTCAGCCAAAAAAGAAGGTATTTGTTGCGAATTAGGATCTGAGGGTGTTTTATTACTGCTGTATGCTGTCGTTTAGGGGAACATTTTAATAACCAAACATTAATGGTTTTACGGTTAATTAATTTCCGCAAAAGCTTTTGTCTTTGTCCTGTCTACATGGAGAATTAGTCTGCCTCTTTCCGCAGTGTGTCCTGCTTGGCTGCTTCTCTCATTTCCAGGATTATTGGCAGTAGCCTGGTCCCTTTGTTTGTTCTGATGGGCCAGATTGGGTTTATAGTTCACTTTAATCCATGGACCCTGACTAATTTGACCTGTACAGCTTCAGCGGTCTGTGTAACGCACTCGATTGAACTCTTCACCCAGATATGAGGGCCTTCCTCCTCCTGGTAAAGCTGTGCTGTCTTCCTGAATGCAAAGAGAACAGCAGTGTTAAACATGCAAGGGACACATATTTACAACTCAGCAAGGTGGTCCTCTTCATTACTTAGATATTTGTAGATAAAATCATCATTGCCTCATCATCATTTCCCTCTTTTGACCCTTAATGAGCTACCATGGTTTATTTCTCCTGGCACAGGGAACAAGCATGTGGAGTGGCAGTTGACTGAGTAGAAAAGACACTTACAAAAACACAAAAATTACAATGGTGAAATTCCTTAAAAAGATAATAACATCTGGTTCATTCACAAGACACGCCTGTTAAATTGGTGCCTTACATACAGCTTTTTACAGCACAGGTGAAGAAAATGGCAGTACCCCCCAAAACGCAGACGTACAAATCTGACGCAGCGATTAGCATAGAAACTGAAAGAAACAGGATTGAGTTAAACTGCACTGCTGTTTAGTGATGCACAGGCATAAAAACCTTAGGTCTGGTGAATAGAAGCTGAAAATAATACATAGGTATTCAGGGTACAGTGTGTTAACATTTTGATAAAATATTTCACCAAAGATCTACATGACTACTTTTTAGTCTTAATAAACAGTAACTAATCAGAGCTAGATCAGTTCTTTGAGTTTTATTTACAAAAGAAAGTCAATTCTTTCATTTTGATGTTTAATTCTGTTCACTTTGAGACATTGTCAGTTAAAATGTCATCCTAACAATGTTTGAAAAGCGATTAAAAAAGAGATTAATCCAGATTATTTTTTAATCACAAGATTGATCACAGTCAATTTTTTCCATTGTTTGACATCACCCACATAAATACCTTGTATGCCCACACACCCACACAGACACAGATGGTAGCCAGGAAGGAAATTTACTTTACAGCCCAGATAAAATCAAAATTAAGAGTCAGACACAAAACAAATATGGATGGCACCATTCTCCGGTAATCTGGTCCAGTGGGAGTTTGGGAGGGACCCTCTCAAGTGATTTTAAATACAATAATATTTATCGTTTCCCTGAAGTGCTTTATACTTGGGTTTTTGGGGGCAAAGCTGAGAGCTGGTGTGTGTTTTTTCCACTTTCTTCATTTCTTTTTCTGGGTAAAAATGATTTATCAGAATTGTTATAAGAGAGGAGTGTTGAATAATGAGCATTTGGGCCTATGAATGTCAGCAGACTGGGAAGCACTTGCCACCACATCATCGTCAGCATATGAAACAATGACGCCCACACTGGTGTTCTCCATTACTGGGAAGACAATGCAATGAATTGACAAAAAACGCATCAACCCACAAACGTCTTCCTCTTGCGTGCCTCAACAGCTAGAATATTACATGTTCATTAACGTGACATTGCTTCCCTGCCTTATTTAGTGTATAATTTAATATTGCAGAGGTGACAGTGAGGTTTAAATTAGGTTGTTGATACCCATTTGTGTCAAGATTTGTCTGTGAATGATGGTGATGAATGTTGAAGATATCATATAGGAGCCAAGCTACAGTTTCAAGCATCTCTGTAGGAATGGCAGCCCCAACTGTCTCTGTAGGAGGAGCCAACCTGCTGGGGGGAATTTGTTCTTTCCAGGACACCCTGCCCACGAACAGCACTCAGGTTTCATTCAGAGACAGGTGTCTGTTTTTGTAGGGGCGGTGGGGTGGGTTGATCAAAGCGAGTGTGACCAGGTGGGGCGGGGGGGAACGGGGGAAGCAACGGCAGCGTGCGTGTGACAGGCGACACTGTAGAAGGAGGCGTGGGAGTTTCGGAACAGATGTTGGCGCGAAGCGTGCCTCCCTGCTTCCAGATGTCATCCGACACCCCAGTCTCCGGCTCCAGCAGGTGATCGGGGCAGGACATGAGCACCAGTTCCCCTCGCTGCGCTTTCGACCTCTTGTGCATGCCTCAAGCAACAACCTGTCGGCTGAAGGCAAAGTTTATGAGCTGGGAGCTAAGGACAGGAAATTGCAGGAAACATATCCACCTCAGGAGACTAGACATAGGAAGGAATTTTCTAGTAGGGGTAAAGCACATACACAAAAAAATGTTATTTACACTGGTAAAACGATAAAAACGCTGTTGAAAGAAAAATCTGTTTAATAAACATCTACAGAATAAATTCATACTTTCTGCGAAGAGGTTCTTATTCATGCTGATCCACTGTTAACCATCTTGGTGGTTATATAATTGCATATAATAATAAAAATGTCTGCTGCCTCCAATGTCTGCTGAAAGCAGCCAGGTAAAGCCATTTTGTGAGTCTTTTTTTTACCACAGGCAGCCTTGCCTCTCAGTTGGTAGCGGCGCTCAAGGTCACAGTCTGTCTGATTTGGGCTCTCTGTCTGGGCTGCCGAAGGAACAGGCGCTTTTAAATCGATGTCGTGCAGGTTTGGCTGCAAGGGTACGTTTTTGTCCTCTTTCCCACTCCTCCTTCCTTCAGGTCAGTTCTTTTTCTGTACGTGTGTCAGTGCATTTACCTCCTACCATTTTCCTTTGCTTATAATGAAAACAGCTTGATTCCATATTGAAGCAGGGCACAGCATGCACTACAAGCAGTATACCGTGTGCACCTTGTGCCTTCACAGCATTGCACTAGTGTTTCTATGGAAAAAACAAAACCCTTCCCCTGCCTGCTTCCAATGGGGATGAGTTATGCTTATCGACCCTTATCAACCATATGGTGTGTGAACAGGACCACATACCACTGCACAAGGACTTATGCACAAAGCCTGAGTGTAATGATCTATGTGCAGAATGTACTTCATACTTTAAGCACTATAATTTCTCTCCCCCGTGTGTCTTGGTTCCAGAGCTGGTGGCTGGTGATCGCGCGAAGTTAACAGTTTGTTTTGAGCGTCGCTGTGCATCTCGGTGGGTAATTATCGGCCCCCACCCCCGCTGGTTTGAGCCGAGTGGCCTTTCGCTCACACGCCGGAGAGCACTCCATCGAGTGCGGTGGGCCGGCTTCACTCCAGCTTCACTCCAGCTCAGCTAATTATAACACAGCGCTTCTACGCGCAGGGAGAGAGGAGCAGGACTGAGAAGGCACGTTATAGGCAGACAGCAGAATTTCCCCCTCATAGAATTGACAGCGTTAGCGTTCGCACGCACAAGGACTTCCCATGGTGCTGTCTCTCACGCCTATTAATGCTGCCTGCTCTTTATTTCTTCTCCTGCAGCGCATTGGTCGCATTCCATCAATTTTTCTGCAAATGACAAGGTGCAGGCATGAGCCCAGCCCTGAGCCGCCTCCGCACGGGCAACAAATATGACTCGTATCCAGACAATTGCGTTATGATGGAATACATACAATATTAAGACGTCACATAGTGAAACAATATTGAGACCTCACTGTCAAAACCCACAGGTAATCTGACCCCACTGTTCTTTTCTTTGCTTTGTCTTGTTTTGCTTTGGCAAGATGTACCGTGAACTAAAAAAAAATATAATCACAAAGGCAGACTGGCATCTGCAAGTGTAATAGCATCCTATGTCGCGTTAACCAAGCGATGACACTGAAGACGCCATTCACGGGGCTGCTGGGGTGTGTTGTTGGCAGCTCCTTGCAGGCGTTAAGCAGCTGTGTGCGGAGCGAGGCTGGCTGGGAGAGGGAGAGAGCGAGTCTGAGCGGGTCGCAGCAGCCACATGAGTGCAGTGTTTCCACACGGGCCGGCTGCGGGCGCACCTTTGACTGCACCCCACCGTGGGTGTGGAAGAATGCATGCATGTGCACATAGGCACCCGCGACAGTGAGGCTTGTTCCCCGGGATACAGAGGAAGCACCCTCCTTTACTGCAACGCAGCAGAATAGAACTAAGCACAATGGAATAGCACTGCATGTGTAATGCATCTCCCTTGTTCGGAATGTGTGCTTTGCATATAGAGAACAGAGCTTTAGGTTGTATAATTCATATGTTATACCATCATGCTATACCATTACACCAACAAGACTGTATATGAACAGTATAATGTTTAAAGTATAATTAAGAGTAAAAATATGTTGAAATCTTACACTTTTTCATCTTGAGAGACAAATTAAATACTGCACGCAAATAGATTCTGTAGTGAAACAAGGACATTCTACATGAAGGAGATTAAATAATAAAAGGCCAGCAGATATCTTTTTTGTTTGTTGTTTGTTTTGTTTCCTATTCGTGTAGCTGCTGTGACCATGTCTCTACCCGGCGCTGTTTCAAAGTCACAGGCTTTAGTGGACAATGAGGTTCTGAGAGGTTTAGATGGACAGGTGAGTGAAAAATAGCTCGGCCGTGCTGCACCGTAAACAGCACTAAGTGGGGTTTCTTGCGAGCTTCATAGCGGGGAGGACTTCAGGGGACTTCTTTACACAACAGAGAAACACTCAGAGGCCTGGCAGGCCCTTCATTACAACAGCACTCTAAGCCTTTTAGTGCTCACAGATACCATGAAAAAAGAAAATGCATCCTTAAATATTATCTTGGAGCCCTCTGAAAACAGCGCAGGTTGATCTTTTGTTCAGATTTCAATTCAGTTTTAACACGTGCCTTGCCAGTCCTTTAAGAGCTTTGATGGACATTATTTTTATGGTAGCTGCATGTCTGACACTACAGTCAAAGTTCATGCTAGCACTAGATGTACTTACATTGGCCAGAGCAAAACCTTGTCCTAAAACTGGCCTCTATTTTTATCTCAGGTTTAATCTTTAAGGAATGTCTGATAATGTCAGACAAAATGATTATTGAGCGTACAGCCAGAGTGACTGTTTGTGTGGTTTGTGATTGATGAGACTGTGACAAGACATGAGACATCATGCCAAGGCTATTTCACTATTACAATCACAGTTTCATGTGGATTTTCTTGCATGTTTTATGTATATTTTGCATTGTCGTTATGGCTGTTCAAAGCAACGCAAACTGTGCTATCTGTAAAATTAAAGCGAAATCTGAAGCTTTTCTTGTAGAGGTGGAGAGCTTCCGCATCCCAAGCTTAGTCATACACCCAGCATAATGTGGTATGTGAAATGAACAGTTTTAAGGGTCTTGTTGGGTTATTCACAACAGAAATGGGCTATTTTTATTTATGGAATATGATGCAGTGCTAGCCTCGGGTCAACATGGTGTTCAACGCTGGATTATTTTGAGAAAAGTAGGCCTTCACATTTGTCCATAAGGGACAAGTTTCCCTTATATCATACTGAAATCATGTTTCACTTCCTCTTTTCATTGGAAGTTTCAGTTATATATTTTATTTGTGGAATATAGCACAGTGCATGCCTTCAGGATTGTACAATGGCTTTACAGACTTTAAAGTAGTTTTGAAAAATGAATGCATTGCATATTATGTTTATCTCCTCTGACTTTTTATACATATAAATACACATGCATATTATGCATGTTGTATGTTCGTCATGTTCAGTGCCTTCAGAATGACTTTCTTTAACTCTTGTGCATGGGATATAGAGTTTAATCACTTTGTGTTAACTGAAATAGAGGTGTGCAGACTGATGTAAATGGATGGGGTTATAATGGTGATAGCACCTTTGCTTCCTTTTTGAAGGAGCATTTGCAATGTCTCATTAAAAAGTGGTTGTGTAATGTATGTATTTAGTTTAGTTTGTAACGCCTGCCACTATTTGTAGTTATTACTCGATAGGTTCAAATATCCAGTATCAAAGTGATGCGCTGGTCTCATCCCTGATTCGCCGAGACTCTTTGGATCACCAAACTGCTCTGCAGAGGCCATGTGATTTAGATTTTCTATTTTCACTCCCTTAGGAGTAAATCACATCAGGCGCAGGACAGAGACAGAATTGACGCTTTGATGATTAACGCACACTGACACATTGGAAAATGACACTCTGTTGGCTGAAAGTATGATTGCTTTTTCATTATTCTGAAAAGGAATCAGCATTGTGCCTGTGTATTGTCACACGATGTCCTGTAATTTTTTTAATCCATTTCTTGGCAGACCCGGTGCTGGGTTAAGCATAAAAATACAGAGCCGGAGAGAATAAAGGGGGAAAAGGAGTGCAGCGGAGAGAGGGAGCAAGCAACAGAGCACAAATGAGATGAAATCACAGCTGAGGGAAGGGTTCAGAGGAAGCTGCGGATGGATCCCCCGGTGTCAGTATTTTGGGCTGGGAGCCACGCGGCGCAGAGGGGGTGTAAGGGGGCGCCTGTATCAGGAGTTAATGCAGCGGTTCACATGGGGCCTGCGTTTAGAAGCCTGCTACAGCAAGGGAATGGAGGGATCCTGTCAAGGCCCCTGATTAACAGGCAGACGGAGAGAGATCGGAGCGGCATCAGGTGCTATCCACACACACACACACACACACACTGCATTCTGTTTAATGAGATCCTATCTCTCTCTCTCTGTCTCTCTCACACCCTCTCTCTCTCTCTCTCTGTCTCTCTCACACCCTCTCTCTCTCTGTCTCTCTCTCTCTCTCTCTCCCTCTCCTTCTGTGGGACTCTAACTCACGGCTCCATTTCCCACAAGTGTTAAATGGGTCACAGCGGCAGAAAAAGACAAATGTTCAAGGGAAGAGTTTTATGGGAGAGGAGGATGGAAAGCCTGCAGCAAAGTATATTTGAAATGAATCCATCTCCTTACATTTGTATTACTAAACCAATGGGGTCACCAGTGAATTTGGTGCTAAAGATAAGTAAGTAACTCTGGGTGGTAACAGCAGGCACATGAGAGTCACTGACTATGAAGAGGAAGTATGTTACTTTAGAAGATACTAGTTTTATTTCTGTAACATTATTATTATTATTGTTATGATGATTATTATTATTATTATTATTATTATTATTATTATTATTATTATTATTATTATGATTTATTTTTGTATCCCCTTTTAGTCCCTTTCAAGTGTTGGATTGTCTTCCTTATATTTTGGAGAAGATTTTTTTTTTTTAATTTATGCTTTTTCACCACCTCCTTTGTTCGGTATCCATACAATCACTACATTTCACATCCATACAATCTTTTGAACAACAGAATAAGTTCAAGGGTTAGAAAGGTATACCCAACAAGTCCATTTGTGCAGTGGTTGGGAAGCAGGTGGAGTCAAGGCTGAGATGCAATACTGGTGTTCCTGTATGTTTAGTTTAAACTTACCACAATATTAGCATCAACAAGTGCACAAGCCCTCTCTCTGTATTATATACACCTACTACGTCACAATTCTGGATATTCTCACAAAAAACTACTTTATGCTATATATCACTTTAAAAAACTATATTTGAAGAAAAATGGTAGGTCTTTATTCTATTTTCTTACTTTACACACTTTTCCAGTTTGAAACATCACTGAATGCAAGTTGCACATATTGTAGGCATTGGTGTAAAGGTTTTAAACTTTTACTAATGCACATTATCAAAATATAAACAATACAGCTATATCTGGGGGGTCCATCTGGTCTGACAGTATTTATTTTTTTGAAATGGTAGTAATCTACTAATGAAAATGCTTGTTGAATGCGATGTTTTGTTATGTCTATTGTTTTACTCTTTGTGAGAGCAAAGTTAATTGTCCGTTGATTGAACTTTAAGTCAATAGGAATATTCAAGTCCTCTCCTGAACACGAGTCTCCAGAGCTTTGTGCTATGGGTCTTTTGTCACAATTACTGTGAGTCAGCAGCACTTAAACATGAAAACATAAATGCTGAAAGCACTGAATTAGAAAAAAATGCTTAAAAATATTAAGGCTTAACCAGAAAAAAGTTTCTTGCCTGCAAGGCCCTGGGAAGCTCCTGATGTGTGGCAAGGGAGCCTTACATTCTCCTCTAATTGGCTACAGCCTGCAGGTACTCTTGATCCAATAGCTGCAGGTGTGTTAACTGCTTCTGGGGCACTGTATGGGTCTCTCTGAGGAGCTGCAGCTCAGGTATAATGGATGCTGTCCATGGTGCTGTAGCAGCTCCAGTTCAGCCAATAGGAGGAGACTGTGGTCCCAGTCAGGGCACCACCCTACATTAGATACCTCCCTCGGCACAAACTTGTAGGTGAATGTAAGAAATGACCATGAGTTGGCCAGCCCCTAGCTCCTTCAGTTGACTTTCTGGGAGCAGCAGCAGGTTGACCTGGCAGGCCACTCCAAGCAAGGACAGCAGAACCTCTGGCACCTCCTCTGGGCGGAACTGCATGACCTCTGGCACTGGCCTGCGAATAGGGTGGAGTGCCTTCCTCCATTCCAGTGTCATTTGGAGGAGGACAGCGAAGAGCTAAAAATAGATTACATAATGGTACAGAACCCATATGTGCCCATCTTTGCAGCCCCCACAACAGGTCATGTCCTGATCTCAGTAGACTGTTCAGGGGTGTGTGGACTCCCCACAACAGCACCAGAAAATGCCATCCAGGGTCAACAGGTGTTTAGAGCTATTATTCTGTCTGCTGTTTGGCAAAATGTGGCAGAACCTTAAAGACTCTGGAGAGGTCTAAGAATTGGAGTAGTCTCCATCACTGTAGCCTCATTTTTCCATAAACTCCAGGAGATGCCTTTGTGGGCCAAGGACCTCTCCCCTTTGGTCCCCAGCCTTGGTTGGGATCACTCAACCATTTCGGGAAGGGCTTGCATTATTGACTGATTTTGTGGTGTAGAGCTGCATGCTTGAAAGTCTGGCTGACCAACCTACAGCTCTGTAACAATCCATTTCACAATAGCAGTCCTAATTCACACTTACAATCTGATCCATAAAATTCTGGCACTATTTCTGTGTGTGCATTTTATTTAATTAGAATGTCGGCTAAATGTTGAGCTTTACGTAAGATACGGTATGCATACATTTCTAACTTATCAAAGTGCAGTACATCTATGATACAACAAAACTTAAAATGACAGTGTTACAACTGATTTTATCATCTGTGTACTCTAATCAGACCATTATTTTTTAACTTTTTTATTACGATTTTCAAAATGTAACATCAAATATCAAAATGTGACTGAAAGTTTGCTTTAGCATGGATATTACCCTGATTTAAGATGGGCTGGAACAAACACCCCCATCTGTTTTCACACCAGCCCTGTATTTCAGTGGTAATGACACATTTGATAGGAAACTGAGTCATCTCAAATTGAGTCTGATTATTCTTGTATTTATATTCAGCTGTGTGAAAGCCTGTTATCAGGTTAAAATATACATTAGAGGCAGGAAATGGAAGGAAATGGAAACACTGTGTTTTCATTTCACCATCACTGTTCCATGTTCAGTTTGAAGGCCTCTAAATATGTTTCATTACATACATTCAATATACTACCATTAAAACACAAAGTGGAGTCATTAGTGCTGGCTGAATTGTTAGGCAAGAAAAAAGGAAAATTAGTAATACGCATTGCGGTTGAAATCATGTAAATTTTTTGTAATTCTCCAAAACCATGGTTGACCTGAAACATTGCAGATGAAAGATATCCCTGCTGCCAATTCTGTCATAAAACTCAACCCTGAGGGCTTGTGCTACAAAATGCTCATCGGCGACAATAAGCATACCTTAGAGGCGAATCAAAACACTTGTTCATCCAGCCGAATGTTTTTACAGCTGATGAGAGCCGCTCACCGAAATCCCATAATTCCCCTTCTTAGGAATGATGAGGGTGCTTAGTTGGAATTAGATAATGCCACGTTGGAATCTCAGACCCTGCGCGCAAAGCCTACCAGCTCACAAGAGACTCCACGAAAACAGGAGTCATAGATTGTACGCCTGAAAACTGAACAATGGGGGTTGGGGGTTAGGTGGGGTGCAGGGGGGCAGAGGAAGCGGGGCAGATGCGGTGGGCCAGGGCATCGCGATCTTTCGATCTACCTCGGAATGGCTATTTTGAGAGAACCTCAGTTTTTTGCAGACATACTATATCTGGGAGACTGGGATGAATGGGAACTGTAGAGAGGTTCCCAGAATCGCTGGTTGTTGATTCGATCAAGGCGTCTGTTTGGACGGCGTCAGTGTCAAGAGCTGCATAATCTCAGGCAATGAGGATTGCATCTACAAGAGCAATATGATCATTGTATTTTATGACTTCTACAAGCATGTTTCAAAAGCCTTTTGGCATGATCATAAACCAGGATCCTAACCAATAAAATAAATTTTGGTGAAGGTATAATTCATGTAAAGATTTAAATGAGATAAAGATCTAAACCTGTGGCTAGAGTAAAGCAACTATAATGTCCCCTGTGCAATCAAAATGAAATGATTATTTTCCATGTTCTTCATTAATTCATGTTGTAAATTGATTCAAAATACACTATCAGTTTTTTCAGTTTTATTTAAGATATTCTGGAAAATTTAGTAGAAGTGTGAAGACTACAGTTTCAAGTTTGGTAATATACAATTGAGATGTGCGCTCACACAATCCTTACACATTAAATGTTTTGACATTTATTTGGTAGTTATTTGTCAGCTTTACTGGAAATTAATAGGAAATAAATGATCATAATCGTGTGTCACAGTGAAATTAAAAATATGTCATACTCCATGGTTATGCTTTATTATGATTGTATTTTTTTAGTGTTTCATAGTAGTTTTAAGTTTAAGTTTACCTTTGGTGTCACAAGATGGGAAAAGTATTTTTGTTTCAAGGGGAAAACATTATGGGACCGTTTTCTTGGCGTTGACACTTACAGTTAAGCCATTATGGTCTCAATTTACAGCATTTTTCTTCCAACTCTTTTGGAACTCAGATCAAGGAATGCTTGTTGGGGGATTTAAATGGAACTGACCACCATAAATTATCCACTGGCTTGGTTTTTGGAGGGGAGCATTGGAAGGGTTTCAAAGATCACGGAGGCCAAGAGCCAAAAAGAACCTCCGATTTCAAATACTAAATCAAACTAATATAAACAGGAAGCATTTAGGCCTTTCATGTTGTGAGGAAAAAGTGAAATACCACATGTGTGTGTAAGAGTGAGAGGGGGTGTGTATGTCTTAGAATACACTTGTATGAGTGTAGGTGAGGGAGAAAGAGTGTGTGTCTGTGGATGGGTGGCTGTGTGTTGCTGAAATGAATCCAGAGTAAATGGGTCCAATAGATTTAATTACATCAATGTAGCAGCCCAACAAACACAAACACTTGCAGCTGACAAGGTTGGGCACTAGAGCTTAGATATAAAACACATACTGTATAGCTGGTTGCTGTCATGGCTCTCAATAAAATTAGACACAGCTTCAGAAATATCTCCTAATTACAAAGGGCAAAATGAGATCTGCATAGCTGGGAGGCACCATTTATTGCTGGTGAAATGTTAGATACAAAGTGTGTGTGTGCGCGTGTGTGTGCGTGTGTGTGTGTGTCTGAAAAAAACTGGATATCGGCAGATGGGGAGACAGGCCTGACTGACCGCGGTCTGCACAGCAGAAGTGATGGGAGCTGAAAGCAGTATGCCTTCTTATTCCTCACTGACCTCCTTACAGCAAAGCCACGTGCTTTGGTTATACTCTGTCCCTAACCACTGATCCAGGACCAGCCTACACACACCTAATCCTAAATACAACCATTTTGTGTAAAAGGTGGACCAAAATGTGTACTAATCTTGGATCAGCACCTGGGAAAAGTATTTATCTACAGCAAGCCACAACAGGAAAATGGAAAGTTAGCTATATAAAAACATAGAAATGTATGTAGATTTTACGACTTGTATGAAGAGCCAGCTTCCATGTGCAGACACTCATACTCGCACAGAATGTATATTTCTTGATTCATCAGCTTGTTTTCAAATCATAGCTGTCACATCAGAAGACTGATGTCACATCGCAGAACGCAGTATTACTTAAATATATGATTAATGACACTGTATTCAACTAACCTAAGCAATTTCAATGATTGAAAACAGGTATATTGTGGAAAAACAACAATCTTAAAAGAAAATGTGTATTGTTTCTTTTATTGTTGCCCTGATGTATGCATGATATAATTGTTTTCTCTGATGTTAATGAGGAAAAGCAGACAGTAGATTAAAGGAACTGCTTTGATGCTATTTCTTGTAGTTTGGTTCATACAGTATGTTTGAGCATTTTTGACATATTGATTTTTCTGTCTCGTTATAACAAGGCAGAAGTACTGATGTGCAGTAGCCCCTCTGTGTTCAATTACTGCCTTTTTCTTATTTTAACGTATTTCTTTACACACTGTAGTTTCTGTCAGCTGTTTAAAATTGGTCTGGGTGGCCTTAAAGAGTCACATGTGTGAGTATAACAGTCCAAGAAAAGTTTTGTTGGAACATACTGAGTTCTTTGGAGTTGTTGCAATATAAGGTACATGCCGGGTTCTAAAATATACATGTTTCACCAGCACAATGTCATCTACAGTACACTCATTTGTGTCCTCCAGACCATGTATAATAAAAGCTGGATTCCGAATACATTTCATGGTCTACAAAGAGAGTAGCTACACTACTTAAATTAGCAGGAAGTAAGCTGTCTTCTCTTGTTCTTGTTCCTAATTTCCATATTCAAGGTTATGTGATGTTGATTTAGCACACTTTTTGTAACATCTCACTTTTATCTGCTCATAATAATGCCCACAGATAAGATTCAACTAAACAATTATTACAGAGACAGCACACCAGTCTGCAAATGTATGAGTTAAAGTTTTTGTCTTTCAAAATATTGATTCTACCTATTCTTGGGTTCATTTTCCAACACATGTTGAATTTCCAAAGAATATTCAATATTAATCAATATTAATCACAACCTCCATTCATATATGTTTTAAATCATACTCAGAAGAACTATTGCGAGTTTTTTTTTCTTTTGCAATTGGCCGTAGGTAGCATTTAAACCACTTTCATCATTCACTGCATGTGTAGAAACATGCAGGCACTACATATGAAACAGAAACATAGACCACTGCTTTATTACTATCAGCAACAAGATCTGGGACATGATTGTATTTATTATTAACTCCTATGATGTATTTACATTACTGTATCTGAATGATTACATTTATCCGGCATAAGGTGCCTCCATTTTTATTTGTCTTGTGTAAGCAGGCACAAATGCAGGAGGGTAGACTAAGGCAGATTAAGCCCCGGTATTTTTGGTCATAAAGTCCTAAGAGTGCCCTTTCCTGCTGGATTAATCGTTGCTCAGCTGTGCTGTTTTTATATTTAAGCCCCTGCCCTCTACAAAGTGCTGTACACAATGGCCCTGCATGCAAATACATCTCATTTACAAATAACTATGAACTACCTTGGGATTCTGTACATAACTCTGTTGGTCTTGCTCTTCATTGACTAGACTTAATAATACAATGATTGCTGTATGTATGACTATCCAATAGGAGTGCACCTGCCAAATGCATACGGTAATGTTGAGAACAAACAGATAGCAGCCCTCATCAAAAGCACATTGTGGCTTAGCCACCAATCACAGCCCCAGCAGCAAGATACAGCTAAGATGAAAATGATAAACGTCCGCAAGAAAATACCTTCTGATTTGACATTTGGCACAGTTCCCCCTCCATAGGCTTTCAATGGAAGGCAGCCCTCCTTTGCTAATCATGGCACCATGCTCCATCAGAAAGGAGTCAGAACTGCACTGCGACCAGTGAGTGATTCATTCTGGACCTCTGTCAGAAAACGACAGATTCAGTGACTCATCTCCATCTAATTTTGCCACTTTTTTGACTCTTGTTGCATGCACAAAGATCAAGGGGAGAGATGTGTGTGAGTGGCTCCCTGCCCAGCTCCCTCAAACAACCAAACACTTCCTGCTGGATCACCTCCCTCTGGAGTCTGTGAGTTTCAGTCTCCATGGATCTGAGTGAATACATTTCCAACAGAAAAAATACAAAATATCAGTGCATTTATGTATGGTACAATGGATATATATGGAATTTTAGGGAACATTGTTATTTGGCTGCCTTCTGTCTGTTATTACTGTAGTGTGTTTTAAACAGGGAGAGAATGTCTTTATTTGACACTTACACTGTAAATTTGTTTTGCTTCAGTTTTTCTGTTTATCAGTAAGTTATAGTGGGCTGTGGTCTGTGAACAAGAATCTGCAATGATGGAAATAAATGCTAGCCATCCTTTTTGACATGTGTGCACCAAACATTATAGAAGGTTCATGAATGTTATTAAAGAGACTAATATCCTTACAGAACGGTGTGTGTGTTCAGTCCTTGCTTCAGAAGACTATTTTATGTCTCAAGACTAAAGACTGCAGCCAGTTCATGATCTTTGCATTTTACTCAGGAAATTGTAGCAACTTCTTTGAAAGAAAAAGAACAAATTAGATTACTCTTTGCTTGACATTTTGCTGTCTCCTCAAACCTAGGTTTTACAGTAATCCAACCAATCCTCCCATTGATCAGCCATTTTACTCGAGACTGAATTAGCAAGCCTCTTATTTCCTGCATTATGAAACTTTAGAGTTTAAATTAAAAAGTTTTTGGGTGAATCAAATTCTGAGTTGGCTCTATTTATCTTGTGTAGGGAAAGCAGGGGAAATGAGAAGTGACACCTCTGCTGCTGCTGGAGTTTAGCATGCAAGTGGCCCGCTCCCCTTCAATCACCATTCCCGCTGCCAAGCCTGACGTTCACATTTCATTAATTTCCAATCCGCACAGAAGAGAAAAAAAATCAAGATGAAGAAAATTATATGAGTCGTATCAGTCAAATTGCAGCTAAAATTATGTGTAATGCAGCTAGAAGATCTTATTAGCACATTATTAAACAGAGTGTATGGACAGGCAAAAAATATCCAAGCAGAATGTCAGAAATAATTTTTTGTTTCTTATAGTAACTGATCGGGAGTGTAGATCTGATTTACTTGTTTGTTGAAAGTCAAAAGCTGTTTGGATAAAGAGGTATGTATTTGCTAGTTCATGTCCTTTGCTAAAATGTAAATATATACATTGCCTCAACATTTAGCTGATTTTGCATTAAATATAAATGAACTAAGAGATACTTTGATTCTAACTCGCTGTAAAATTTGTGGGGCTGATTGTAACTATTTAATCAATTACTTCAAAATATCACACACAAACTCACACAAACCGTATCATTTTTAGAGAAAACCTATTTGTACCAGGAAATTCCAGCACATACAGATTGATTTGTAGTGGGTTTTGTTTGGTGTTGTAGCTAACTAGCTAAATGAGTTTGCTCATATGTTCATACACAGCATGACAGCATGTTTCTATCTCAATCTGTTTATGCTAAATAATGTTATTTTCCCTGAATGTTTCATTCATGAGTTTGTCTTTTGGCTTACATATAAAGATTCATGCTCTATTATTAATTACATTTAGATATGCAAGAGCAATTAGAGGATTTATGAGCTGCTCTTGCAATTCTACAATTCTACAAGAAAAATGACGCATTTATTAGAAGAAACTGCTGTGCTTTCAGTGCCGTCAGGTACTGACTGTGTTAAAGCGAATTAGTCTGACACACTGAGTCAGCTTAGATATACTGTAGGTCAAATTTTAGAAGGCACCAACAGCTGGAAATCCACTGAAGTCAAATTCACTTTCTAAGGTCAAAAGTCAGATTCTCTGAGTGGTGGAGCCAGCTACCTACCGCAGTCTGGCCATCAGTCATTTCCTGGTCTTTGGAGGAGCTGTTCGAACTTACCTGGTTCATCAAACCTGGATCTGCCCTGAATATGCTTGGACCAAAGCTATACATCTGCTGAGGAATTCTTAGGCCCAGACTCAGTATAACTGCAGTGCACTTCACTTTCACCTAAACTCTGAATGATGATTTTAAGCAAATGCTACATTTTTGCAAAAATTGCACAATGCCATGTGTGCAGTGCTTACTGAAACTTACAAAAGAATGTATTGTGTAAGAATTAAAACATGCTCACTGTTAAGGAAGAAAAGTTCATTTGGCGTTTTGAATAAAACAACCATGTATAACTTTGTTCATGGCCTTTACGTGTAGCTGGCAGCCAGCAGTTGTGATACATATTGAGTATGCAGCATTTAAAATTGCATTTACTCAGCTTTGCCTGAGGATAAATCAGGTAAATCTGTATTTTCGCATGTTGGTTGCACTTGAGCTTACAGCATATTTGCTATTTGTATTCTACATTTATATCATGTAGCACTCTGTAAGCCTTCATGGATAAGAATACCCATCAAATGTAGAAATGAGAGAATAAATAATAATTTAGATAGATGAGTGATTGCTTTCCTTTTATTCAATGTTATAATGTTTCATTTACATACATGTACACAGATGTACTGTTGATAATAAAAAAATTAATGGCAGAATTATTTAACCCTTCAGGGATGTATTGACTAAAACCTATAGTAGCTTTGAACAGAATTCACCCTTTCCCAGGGTCCCAGGTTTCAGATTATGAAGATCAGTTGCATAAAATCTGTTGAGCTGGAATAGTCCACAATAACTGGACTATGCTAGCTGTCTTTAGGCTTTAAGAACAGGTCTTCACACAATGAGATTATAAATTTTATGGGCAATACAACATGAGGATACCTCCAGTCAAGAACTCGACTATAATAGCACCATCTGCTCTGCTTGGCCTGGTTACAGCAATATGACATGATTAGATTTTGCTACACAGTTTTGAATGAATGCACCCAAACAATGACTTCTTTGCACAGTAGGGGTTCTAAATCATGCTGCGTAAGGATTTTTTCTGTGCACGTGGATCGGCTAGTAATGTGAACTAAATTAATAGGATCAGCAATCCAGATGATTTATCGATCAGTGAAAGTAAGAAGCGAATAGAAAAAACGCCCAGGGAACATTGGCAGAGATTGTCCACTCCACTCCTACTCTTTGTGTTAACCTACTAAGGGAATCCAGACTCTGAGTCAGTCAGGGACACATGCACTGAATGGACCTTGTCCTTTCAGCGACATCTGCAAAAGTTAAAAGCACTAACACAAAAAAAAATGGCTAGGATGGCTTTTGCCTGCAGCAAGTTTGGTCACTGTGTCCTCAGGGGCCTGTGGGCAGCGATGCAGAGCAGAGAGGTGACAGGACTGCCTCGTCTGTCAGCAGACGAGCCTGCTGATTTGTTTCGGCTGCCTGTGGAGACGTCCCCTGTTTCTGATGGGTCATAATGAGGTAATGACGGTTGTGACGGCCCTGGTTTAACCAGTTAACCAGCACCAGAGGCAGGTGTCACTGCTCCAGGCAGCTTCTAGGGTCTCAGGTGACATGTTTCCCTGCAGGAGATACCTGTCTCCATGGCCCTGTCAGGCCAGCCATCTCACACTGCTGTGTGCATCTGCACAGTGAAAGAGAGTCTGCAGTGAAACAGTCTGCACAACTGTATCAGTTTCTTTTTTGTGATTTTTTATGCACAAGTCAAGGGTGTGTTTATATCAAGTAAGATGTCATGGGTCATATTGTGCTGGAACAACTTGGAGTGTCATCTGGTCTAGATCTCACAATAGTTTTGTTATAATTAATGTAAGCATATTCATGTTTATATCTTCACAGAACCAACAGATGACGCAGAACCAAGATCAAAATGTGTGGAACTCAGTTCAGTAGTTGCCCTTGTCTTGTAGTATTTCAGATTTTGTTGGCAACTTGGGTACATGCTATCCATCTACTTCTACTGAAATATTTTAAAAGCCAACACTTAAATTAATTTTCATCAGAATGTTAATATCCATCAGTTTTCAAATTTACTTTTGAACATAGAAGTTAACAAAGGCGGGATGAAAAGAAAGGCTAGGTCTGGAATGTTTGCCTTTTCTTTCCAAAGGGAGACCTGGCTTGCTATCGATATTGCTGCCGGCCTGCCAAATAATGGAGTCAATACCCTAATCTGCTTTGAGTGGAGAGGAGGTTACAGCCAGGAATCGTAAATGCTGTGACCTCATGCACACATGCCACTACCCATAAGTCAGTGCACAATACCACCTGCCCTCTATCCCTCTCCAAGAGTGAATAACTGCCATCTCCTATACGCCCTTTTGTCTGTGAAACAGTGTTGTACCTCCCTCAATTAAACCAGTCCTCTGTTTAAGAGCTGTGGCTCTGCTCCTAGGTTATGAAATGGCCCATCTGTTATGAGATATTTGATGTAGTCATATGTTGTTGTACTTCACTGCATTTTTTGTTAACCCCAGTTAAAATACAAAGGAAACAAACAATGCAACAATAAAAAACAATCACAATCACTGCTCAGGCATGCTGAAGTGTCATTAAGCCAACTGTTATGTAGCATTTATGACTGACATGAGACATTACACAGGTCACAACTGATGCTGTTGCTTTTCTGAACTTTGAAGCTGAATACTACATAAACCTGCTTATAAGAGTTATTTCACTAAATTCCACTTTTCCCCATATTGTGTTCATATACATCCGTTCAAGGCGGTCGTGCGAGCCGCGCAGGAAAAAAACCTCATTTCACAACTCTCCTGTCGGGTTTCACGAGGGGGTGAGCTCTCCAGACAAAGCGCATTACACGAGCAACATATTTCACATGGCTCTTGACTGCGCACGTCCGCCCTGTGCGCGCGCTGGAGGCGGCGGCGCTGAAGTAATGTGGCCGGCACCTGGCGTTGGTTTATACAGAAACCCGTGGCCCATAAATCCTGCTGACACGCTGGGGGGGAGCTCATCCATTCACAAGGTAAATGGCATCCATCCAAATCCTCTTCTGGGGAGAAAACAAGAGAGCCCAGATTATTCGTCAGCAGCAGCAGCAGCATACTAGATGATTATCAGTTATTAATGTTGTGTCTAATTTCTGTCTGTGATAGGGGTGGTCATGGGGGCACTGTTCGCTCCAGTATCGGTCACCCATTCCATCTAACCACACCTGAAGCAGTGCCACAAAAGGCTTAAAGCACAGTCGGTGCTTGTGCTTCATATTAACAGTTATGTTTATAGTTCATGTTAAATGTGGTGCTTAAGCGGGCTACTATGTTTCAAGCAGCCTAAATGAGGTGCCCACAGGTTGTGTGGCATTTATGGCTGTGAAACTGGATACACAAAGTTTTCCATTTATCTCAGTGCATTAGATATGAAGTTCAGCCAAATGTAACAGGAGTTTTGTGATTTGTGCGTGTGCACATGCACACATTTGTATGCATCTATGAGAGATATTTGACAAAAGGATTGTTAGATTCAGATGGCTGGCTAAACAGACAATGATATACACAATTTAATTCAGAGTGTGTTTGAGGGAAGGGATAGATGAAAAGCAAGAGGTTTGTTTTAATTTGAAGTAACCAAAACAGAATCAAGGTTTGCAGGTCTTTGTATAATTATTTCTTTCATCTGAGTGACTCTCACCTTACAATGAACCCTGAACCTTAACCCCTCCCCATAACCGCAACACAAAATCCAACCAAATACTCTGAAGTGATGTAGCACCTGCTTCCAGTTATGCAGTGGTAACTACAGCGTAATTACCTAGAGGAATTGCCAGCTTGATATGTTGTGACTGATAACCGCCTTCCTCTTCTCCTGCAGACCTCTCAGAGTGAGAAGTGAGGTGGGTAAAGAGGAGAGAAAAGGCCTGAGACGTTTCTGGGCCACACTGTGGCTCTATCTGGAACAGAAAGCTGGTAATTTGTCTCAGTTGCCATCTGACTTGGATTCTATCAACCCCCTTGCCAGATTAAGTCACAACCAATTACTGTTCCCAGCTCTGTGGTGGGCACGCACCCTTCAGAAGCAACGGGGGCATCGCGCTGAACCCAGATCTGCCACGGATGATACCATGCCTCACCAGACACTGGGCCAATGGGGCTAAGATGTACACTGCACCCAGCTGTTTTCACTGAATTAATTACTGGCATTTGTTTTTAGTACTGGGTATTGAAAAAAATTAAGAACATCGCTTAAGGTGAATGTGTTTAATAACTGACACTACCAGTGAAATCATTAGTAAAAACAGTTCAAAGGAGTACATTTCTGCAACCCCTTGGTCCCCCCAAAAAAGATTGCTTCCATGTGATCCTTAGTACAATGATGAATCTATCCATTTATACAGTTCTGTTGAGATGAGAAACATTGCTGTGTCATTCAATTCAATTTTTCAAGTTTTTAAGGTTGTTTAATTGAATGAGCCCGTTTGCATCCTTTATCACATGAACGTGAACTTTTCCTTTGTTTTGTTCTCCCCTCATCCCAACACGCTTGATTGTTTCCTTGTGGTCCCCGGCACGAAGCGGCGCGGGTTATTGGGGGGAGCCGTAATGGATGCGGCGGGGTTATTTACGCGGATGTCAGCCGTGATGATTTGTTGCGATTCCTGCACGAGTGTGTATGTGTTTGTCAGTCCTCGCTGGCCACGGCTCTGCTTGAGTTGCTCTGAGATAATTGTTTGCACATTGTGTGAAATGAAATATTTAGGAGGAGTGGGACATACTTGCGGTGAGTGCGATGTGAAAAAAAAAAAAAAAACGCTGGAGGTAACTGCAGCTGCAGACAGCCAAGTGATTGTGTAGCATTTAAGAGGCAACACCTGTTGTACATACATAACCAATAGCGTGACTTCTTACTCCTTATAGTCCATGTCCAAAAGCATAACACATCCAGCTTGAGGTTATCACCTCTGGGTGCCTTTACTTCTTTGGAACTAGGAATAACAAATATAGATGCTTGTTAATGTTTGGAAAATATGTGGTGAAAACCCACAATTCTGATCAACGTCAGGGTCCTTGCATAGTGAACTATGGCCCCTCCCAGATTGGCTTTCAATTAGCACAATGATGGAAAAGGAGTTTGATATTAAGGTGATCATGTCTCAGCAACATTTGAATGTTAGAGACGACAAGATGCAGAACTGAATAGGATCCTTGCACCAAGTGGTCCCTGCCTGGTAACATAACTGAGTACAGGGATATTCAGCTCAATAAAGGCACCTAGCTTAGTGTCAAACATTAGCAAATATTTGGGAAAACAACATATCTTTAGGATAAACGGCTTCTTGTTTCTTCCTACTGGGACTTTCTTTTTCTGCTAAGGAACTTAACTGTTAGAATAAGAACAATAATTTTCTTCATAATGAAGCTAAATTAATAGAAAAGTATTGACTTATAAAACAACTGCTAATGTCAGTAATTGGATGTCTAACAAAACCTGGATAAATGTCGAATCTTGATGTTTGGCGACAGTACCAGCGGCTGGTGTCCAAAAAACAAATGCGATGTAGGATTTGGCAACCCGACATCGGCACCTGAAAATTCTACTGCCGATCCGTTCCCATGTTGTTCTGTCAAAAGGTGCAATCTGTACCACAGGACATATTTTATGCAAGCCACGTATAAATCATTGAAGCATTTTCACACATCCTTGGATATCAGGCAACAGTCCGGATCATTCTGATTTTCAGAGCTGATGGGAGCCCATACCGGATGGATGACTGAGGTTAGAGACATGTAGTGTGAAACTGCCATTAGCATGCTAATGCTCTTCAATCCTGTCTTAATTTGTTCAGCCATAAATTAACACATACCTTTGTTTATAGTATGCAGTTCAAAGTTTGAGTTCCTGAGACAGTTGTTAATAGTAGTTCACCAAAAATTTCACAAAGAATACACACACAGTGGTCTTCAATGGGTTCACCATCCTGTTGCCAGCTTCAGAGAAGGTCCCAGATTGTTGTCCTTTGTGGTCCTTTTTTTTGCAGCCTGTCACTAGGGGTCAGACTAGATACCTGGAAGGTGGTTTAACATATGTTCAGGACATGTCCTTCATTTTGCAGCAGTCTGATATTATACACATTAATTTTCATTTTACCTTTATTTTTGCACATAGGATTAACAGACAATTACATGTAAATGGAAAAAAAAGGTTGACTTCCATGTATAAACCTCATAGGACACTGTAAAAGACTTCATTCCTGGCAACAAATAGTTTCACATTCTTCATTAATCAGGTAATAGCTTTTGTAATTTTTATGTCTTATTGGGACATTAATAAATATGGATATGATACACAAAAAGTTTTGAATCCAGTACATTAAGACTTTTCACCTTTTACAAGAGCTTCTGCCAAGAATAAACATCACCAGATTGGTACAAGCAAAGACTTATTTCTCTGGTCTCAGTGATTTTGATCCTAAAGCTGACGCAGGCCTTCAGCACCAATCATCTTACAACCTTTTAATCTGCTGTTAAACATCGTTCAACATGGTATGTGATGTAGGTCAAGGCTGTTATATTTGTCTAGCAGAGAACACTGTGCTTTACTCACGGTGTGTCTGGTCAGATAGCTACCTTTCCAACAAAAGCTTGCAGACTTCAATTTAGCTTCTTTCTTCCCTTTCAGATTCCTCTCAGCCATTAGAGCAGAAGTTATTTTCATTCTTTGAAGTGGTCTATCATGAAATGTTCAAAAACCAAATGCAGAGTAGCGTAAGAAAAAACACAAAGGGATAATTACTGTAGGGAAGAGTTGCTTCAGTTGGCAGGAGTCTGAGACTAATGTTTTTTGTTCCATTTCTTAACTACATCTTTTCCTATATCACAGGTCTTTTTCAATAGTGATAAAGGAAAACAGCATCTTCCATCTGAATTCTTCCAACTCAGACTCTCCTAACCAGCCAGTTTAAGTGAGCCACACACAGTTTATGGCCGTGTTAGATGACCCCCCTGTATGCAGCAATTTGGCAGTGTTAAAAGTGCAGTTCAGTGATGTATGTTCCTGAAACCTTTTGTAAAACAAGAGCCAAGTGAGTTATGACAGTGTTGGGTAAATACTATCATCATGCCATCTGTGTGATACAAGTGATCTAACCATCGTTTGGAGTATTATGCGTCTTTTGGGAAACATGGCTCAGGTTGTCATGTCAAGTTAGCAAGAAACTCCCATTTGTTACACAAAGGAGTGTTTTCAGTCAATTTAGCATCCTTATTTGGTATTGCTGGGTGGTAATTTTGTGTTTTAAGCCATTGTTTGAGTAGGGAGTCCATTGCCCACCTGTGTTATGACTCACTGAGTTATCACGTGTGTTGCCACAAAAGAATCAGTTTTTCATACCTGACACATTTCTCTCTTGACTTCTTTCCCTTCTCAAAATGTTTACAGTGCATAACAGGATTTTCCTCTCCTTTGCTACCTAACCAAATCAGTCTTTCCTATTCTGAAAAAAATGTCAAGTGTGGTGGTGTGTGTTTGAAGTGTGGTGGCTTTGTAACGATCTTGGATGCTGAACAGGCCTGGTGTCATTTAGTGGAGTGGGAGGGTGGCTGTTGACAGACTGACAGACTGGGTTTCAAAATCCAAGTTTGGGTGCAGCACATACATTGCTTAAGAACAGCACACAATATTGTTCAATAGGTTCATCTGTAATAGACGACATCATAAGCATTGGACATAAAGCCATTGGCAATCCTGGCTTTATGTGGTGGGCACACCCTTCATAAGCAATGAGGTGAATCCAGATGATGCCACAGAAGATACAACCACGTTTCACTAGACATTGGGGCAATGGAACTAAGCTGTACACTGCGCCCAGCTATTTTCATACATACTAATTACTTTTTGTTTTCAGTCCTGAGTCTGAAAAAATAAGGCTGTCACTGAAGGTGAAGGTTTTTTTTTTTTATAACCATGATACTATCAGTGAACTCGTGAAGTAAAAAAAGTAACAAATGTACTTGTACTCCTCAAACTGTTACTAACAGCTGTTTCCAACAGCCTTTAGCAATACCTCAAGAACAGCACTTCTTCCTGTTCTCACTGGTTTATATAGCATGTAACATCATCAATCAGCCATTGCAATGTGTCACTTAATTATTTTGGATGTACTACTATAGGATAATTTTCTGGCTACTTAATGCATTAAGACAACAGCAACAGATATATAAGTACCTAGCCACATGTACAGGACTCTAACTCTAATTTTCAGTACCTAGGCCCTGTGAGCCACTGTGTTGTTAGCACCTGACTTTTTTAATGGACTGTATCAACAAATTATTTATGTAATATAAACAAGGGACTCTTAAATCTTTCTTTCTTTCCCCCAAACACATATCTCCCCTTTTTAATGAGCTCTCTGCTGGTGGCTCTGTTTCCTCAGCCTACAGCCTTTCCTCGAGAGCATTCGCACTATTTTAATCACTGGGTGCAGCCTCTGTGGTGAAGGGGATGGGTTTTTGTCAAACCAATTTGGTTATATCAGGATTTGGAGGACTTTTGACAGGATTGCTGGCTGTGTTGTCATTTTCTAGGCTGTAGCCATTTTCCCCTGTGATGAAATACTGATAAATGTGCCTCACTGAAGGTTTTATGTGGTATGCTGCCACTGACCAATCAGCAACATGAGATTCCCAGGACTGGATTGGTGTATGCAGAGAGTGTGGTACTGATTATAAAGGAACTTTGCCCTAATTTGGAATTAGTGACAGTTGTACAGTTTTTGCTTTGTGGTGGAAGCTGGCTGAAAGTTGCAGGGTCTTGCGTAATGATCACTGGTTCAAACAGGTTTTGGCATTACTAACCAGACAATACACCTGTGTGTTTGCTTAGGTTTACAACTCCATATCAATCCAGGAAGTGAAATGGGCATCATTTTCTATGATAATCACATTATAGAGAAGGGAGTGACGTCTGCTCTTCAAAAAAGTCTTTCTTTTCATCTAGTAGTGAAAATTCCTCACATGTTGCATTGCATACCGCACACTAAACAGGAGAATGTCGCCAGGGAGCCGGGAATGCTGTTCCTCGTCTTGATTTATTTATTTATTTATTTATTTATTCAGCAAGCCCGATTTACCACAGAATTAGCTTTGTGAAAAGGAGGAACATCCAATTAAGAGAAACCGAAAATGCGGTGAAAGTCTGAATTTGAGAATTCTGATTAAAACACAATTCCTGGAGGACTCGCCTTAGAATTCCAGAGGAGCAGGGAAGCAAAGCAAAGAATCGACTTTTCCCTTAATTAAAGTTTACGGCACGAGGAAACGCGCACGTCCGGGGAATTGCTCCCCGATCAATTTTCAAATCACAGCAGCGTTGAAGGTTGTCCTGTCCGCTGGGCCTCCTCCACGGGTACATGAAACTGGGGTAGAAAATATTCCATATTGAGGGTTTTTTTTTTTTTTTGACTGTGTTCCCCTCAGGATTGGAAGACGATCTGAATAAAATAAAATGGAAAAGAGAAGAGACATTCCCTATGAGAGTTCAGCTATGTATTTAGATTAGGTGTCTTCAGAAAGAACTGGACTTTTGGATTTATTGTTGGTTTTTTCTGGTTCCCAACTGGGCTGAACCAGGGCTCTCTCTGAAGAACAAAACACTTTTTTTAAACTGAGCAGCTTTTTAAACTAAGACTGCTTTACATGCCTGCCTCTATCTCTGATACATTTTCAGTGTTGTGACAAAGTCAACTTTATTTAAATTACTAGTTTTCGGAAGAATTTCGCATTTTACATTGCTTTGTGAGGTAAACGCCCTGGAGGAGGTGATTGTGATAGCTAAAAACAAGAAGAACTTCATGCACTGTAACACAGGTTTTTTTCCTTCTGCAGACTGAGGATGGGTCTCAACATACCGTCCCTCTTCAGTGAGGCATAACACAATACCCTGCTGCTCAGAGCTACATCCATGACTGATACACTGGAGGCATTTCACAAACATTCCTCCTCATCTGCTTGCTAAATGGGATTTATTAATTTGTCAATCATCATATCAGTCACATTCTTTGTGTTTATGTACATATTAATATTTACATCACACATTCCTTTAGCCCTCCCATTTGCTGAGGCCCAGACAGTGAGACTTTGTTGAGCCATGTCCAATGCAGGCCTCCAATGCACTGTTGTCCAGTCACAAAACTGTCAAGGACACCATGCTGGCATATGTCTGTGGTCAGAGGGTCAGAATGTTCGATCTGGATAAAATAACTTTCTTCTCTCTTCCTCTCTCCAGGCACAGTTTTCTGTGCTATAAGGTCACTCACTAGGCAGTTGCTCAGTCTTTGGCCATATGGTGTATTGAGTGGATGGTGAGCTCATTGTGATTCTTAGGTGGGCAGCTGTCTTCCTCAGCATTGATCTCTTTACCATATTCCTTCTGTGCCATATTATAGGAAGCGCTGGTGACGACAATATTAAAACACATTTTGATGTGGCTGTATTCTATGGAACAGGAACACATATCATATGGCACTTTCAGATTATAGCTGGTAGATATGTCCATCAAGAAGAAAAATGACAGCTGTCACCCTGTGGCCTACAGAGGAAATGTCAAAGTGCCCCTCTTTCATTAACCTCTTTTATTCAGAGGTTCTCTCTGAAACACTCACTGATTTGTTCTTCTCAGTTCTACACTGGCTCACTGTTTAAAATGTAGATGGCAAGAAAAAAGGAGGAAAGGTATACTAGGTCAATATTAACCCCCACCAAATGCACTTACTCTTTATTAAAAATAAAATACATTTTATTCTTACAGGAATAATGAAGGTTATTAATTTATTCAACGACTTATTAAAATTAAATTGCATTCTTAAAAGTGCTCTTAAAAACATAGATATTAAAAAAGGGTGAAAGGGTAAAAGATGTTTGTAGGAAATGGGCCTTAAGTGGGAACCTTGAAAATGGCTCACCAGGATCTTAACACAGTCAACAAGACAAAAACTAGGACTAACCACCTCTGCCTTATACACACAAACACACACACAAGTCGAACTTCTTATGTAAAGCTCCACTATAATGATTTTTTCACATCCATGCAGATTTTTCAAAATACTAAATCCCAGCACAGAAATTGTCCTCTGTAGTGAGTAAAACAGTTAATAAACCAGATAAATTTTTATATCGAGCATGTTGAATGTATTTGTTCATTATGATATAGTTGTATGTATATGTCCTGTACTTTTGAGCATGTGCATTGAGTTTGAGTGTGTGCCAGTGAAGAATGATCTCCCTGCTGCTCTCCATACCAATGTTTTATTTATGGTGTTGTCTCCACATATAGGCAGTTTGTTGTTCCACTCACCCCCTCCCACCTCAATCACACCTGTACTGTGCTGTCGGAGAGTTCTGTCAGAGAATTCTTCCTAACTACAGCTTGCTGTCTTCCACTACAATGCCTCTACTTCAATCAGATGAGGATTCCAGGAATCAAAAAAACTGACGATTGTACTGCGTTCCCGTGGCAATGGTACAGCGCATGGAAGAATATTAGGACAGACAGAGTCTCAGATCAGCTGGGAGATACATAAAAATACCACTTTGTTTCTACATGTGTACTACGGCAGAAAAAATAGTAGCTTGCAATCAGCCCACTGGATGTAGACACCTGGCTACAGGCGCACACAGAGAAAGAATGTAAGAGATCTCCGCTGTCAGGCAAAGTGCCGGCTTTTGAAGAAGTGCCCTTAAGTGCAGGATTCACTCAACGTGCTTAATTCTTATCTCCTAAAACCCCCTTTGTTGTGAGGACATCAGACAGACGGTGTTTTCAAAGCCGCCTCCCTGTCTCTCTCCTGGTTGAATGGAGGGAGTCCTGCTGATTCCACCGCAGGGATGACTCCCTGCACACACACACAGCTTCGGCTTGTTTTTATTACCTCTCCATGAACCGACTCAAGACTCATGATCGCCCTGCGTGGCCTTGCCTCGAAAAAACTGCTCCATTTTTCATCCCGATCTCCTGACCGACCCATAACCCTGGAATACGAATGGAAGGGGTTTGTGGTTAATTATCTCTGTGTCTCTTGTCTGCCGGTCCCGCATCCCAACCGCAGAGGGCAGATAAACAATGTTCCCACAAGCGCCGGGCTTCTGTAGAGGTGCTGTTCATTGGCTGGATAAATATGGTGGTGCGCCATAGGAATTCTGCTTTTAGACAGGGTGTTTAGTGCTGCAGCATTGGCTAAGTTAGCCTGGAGAATTTGGCATCTTAACTCTGGATCCATACTTTGCTTACTTCGTGTGTGGGCCTCTTGAAGGGTGTCTCTCTCCTGTTTGGTTTTGTATGGAGGCTATGCAATGTCCCTGACATTTAAGGGTCCATGACACCATTGAAATATAACTATGCAGCTTAAGCCAGCTCTGGCAGCGGCGTGGTCTAGTGGTAAGGAGCATGTAATGCCAAGGGTGTAATGCAAATGGTTTTCCCCACCGGGACACTGTGGTATAGGCAAGGTACGGAAACCATTGCCTCAGTAAATAGCCAGCTGTATAAATTAGTGAACACTCTGAGTCACTCTGCAGTGAGTCAGAGTGTCTGCTATGTAACTAAGTGTAAGTCACAATCACTTTCAGTGCCGCTACCAAGTACATCAGGTATTCAAAGCACATTCTCAATATTTTCTGGTTGACTTTTTCTTTATGCTTCTGTCTTTTGTCTCTGCCTTCAGCCACAAAGGCGTGTGTCAGGCATTCATCAGTTGTCAAAGGTTAATTTCCTCTGTCAATCAGAATGTTCAGTGAGAGAAGTCAACCTCTACCAATGAACCTACAACCACTGAACTGCAAGCACGCTGAAATGGAAACAGTTGATGACCTTCCTCTTTTACCTGAAACTAGGTTTCTCCTAAACCCTTGTTGCATACAGCATGTAATTTTCAGAGCATTTTTAGTTATGGGTATCTGCACATTAAAGATACAGCTTTTTACCATACGGGTTCATCTGATTCATCAGAATTTTGACAGGATGTGGAGGAGTGAGGAAGTCCAGTGAATGTAAAGGTGAAGTGAGCAGACAGTTTACAAGCATTTGTACAAACAATGTACAAGTAACAGAATGAGCACATAGTGACAATTAAAGGGTAATGTTTATGGAAACATTGCCGCAAAATGTTAATATCAAACAAAATCATTGAATGTTTTAGAAATCAAGACTGAATGGCTAATTCAGCTGAAGATTTAGGTGAGATGGACTACATACATATGGACACTATAGAAAGATGCTAATAGGACTGAAGCAATTCAGCTTCAGTGTTCACTTTTGCTTTTAACTTGAACTTGATAACACACAGACAGAAGTGCTCATTACATACAGTATATTTGAAAATCATAATAATACAGAAATTGAGAAGAAATAGAATAGTTTCTTTCACGTAATCCAATGGCAAATGAGTACAGCAGGCTCAAAACTGAACTCATCACATCTTTGATTTTGAGGTATGCATGTTTATTCTTTTAATGCTGTAGATGTTACAAGGAGCAGGTTGAATCCAAGTGCAGAGATAACTCAGGACACAAAAAGGTTTGGTTCAATGAAGACAAAATTTCTTTCACTGAAGACTCAAGGGAGATCAAAACAGGCTTGGTACAAGAGTTCACACACAGCAAGCCAAAACTGAGAAACTATGTGGACAAAGGGCAGGGCTTAAATAACAGAAAACACAGGTGAAAACAATAATCTTGTAATCAATAATCTCTTTTATTGTTTCATTGTGAGAATGATATAGGGTGTTTATGTCATTCGAACTGGGCATATTTGCACAGCCCCAAATCAAGGTCTGTCTCAGGATTATAAGGTATATTTTCAGGGCTGTAAAATGAAAACAGGCACCACTTGACTCCAGACAAAAGTTGATGGCAAGGATAAGGTCATTTAGACTATAAAGGGTTTCACTTCAGTCTGCATCTTTATGATGAAAACATCACCTGCAGTGTTTCCTGAATGTGTGAGAAATGTGTGACAATATGTGCGATTGTGTCCGATTGTGCTCACCAAGCGGTTCTCAGAGCACAGTGCTCAAGGGAGGTGCACAGCAGTAACATTCACCTCTATGCAGAAATCCATTTCATACATGAAATATCAGAAAGGTCAGCAAATTTAGTGGTTCTGTCAGACAGCCAATGCCATTTATTACTGGGCTGCATGAGGGGAAAAAATAGCACTTTTATGGACTTTTTATAACATAAAATTGGTTTAACAGGATAGCTGCTGGTCACACATTGTCAGCTATGGCGCCAGACTGGTATGCTGAATTTAGGAATCGAATCAATCTCAGATTTAAGTTTGACATTGCGTTCCCAAACTGAGCTGCTGGCGAAAGTTCCTTTTGCAGAACTGACTAATTGCCTCTCTACTTTACATTTCTGCAGGCATCAAGAACAAGACCTTTATGCCCTGGCAACTGTTTTCACAATGATTTTTTTCTTCTTCAATTTACTTCATATCTTGAAGGTTAGTTTGTCTTTATGCCAGTTAATCATATTTAGATCATTTGTAGAATAACAATTTCCATATTGATTCCCAGGTATGTGAAGCAGGTTACCTACCTTGTCAGCAACAACAGACAGTAGTTAGAATATGACTGCATGGATGTTTTTTTTCATCAGCTGGGCTCCCAATGTTGTGCCAATGCACCACATACATCAGCTGCTATGAAAAGCTGAGTGTTTAGATCATCAAAATAGATTTCCACTTAGATGAGGAAATTATTGGAGGGCCACACAGGATTTGGCCATAACTGAGGCTATATCCTTACATCCTGTGATAACTGCCATGCAATCTTTAATTAAAACACGTTTTATGTACCTGTTGAGATTTCAAAGATGACATTCAAATTTCACTTTACATACCCTTTCAAGAGGAAATGTGTATCACAACTCAGTAATACTGTTATCAACACAGAACTACAGGCCCAAAAACAATGGCCTACACATACAGTGCCATCTCATAATAGTTTGTAACCTAACGATAACATCAGCCACATAACAGTGAATTTTTCTCTCAGTTTCAAAACAGGAATAAAACAAAGCATATAATATCTCCCAGATCTGTAATTTCTGTAAGGTATATGATGCGGGCTTAGTTTTGAAAGGAAAACATGATTAAAACTTCATCAAATTAGCTCCTGAATCCTAACCTCCCTTTCCCATCTCCAGTTTATGCATGGTTTTGACAACTTTCAGGAATCCCACTGTGAGGACCTAAAAAAAAGTAAATAAATGCAAAACATTAAATTGGATGTGAATAACTTCAGAAATGCAGTCAGCGTAATGTCTATTTCATTTGTATCTTAACTAAGCAAGAATGATAGTTAAAGGATGTAAGTGTTTAAATTTAGGATCTTCATTTTCCTTTCCAGATTTCTATTCCACCAACCTCATTATTGATTCTGGGTAATTGTCATTGTGTATATGAGAGGAATGTGTGCAAAGAAAGCTAGCCATTGGCTGGCCAATCAAGTCTGTTTAAATACAGGTATGAGTGTTAGTTGTTTTTGACATGCAAATTCTGTCAGGGTTTAAACAGCAGCCTCATTTGGTTTTAGAAATCTTTTTTTTTTTTTAACTTGAAAGGTTATGTTAGGATAGATGTGCTTGAGTTTTCAAAATCAATTCTAACTGTATGTTCTCGTTGGCTGATTCATGCAGGTTCAAACAGCTTGTTAAAAGTGATTATATCACCGTTAGTTTTTGCAAGGGAAAGGTGGCAGTGTAGCATAGTGGTAAGGAGCAGGACTCAAAATCGAAAGGTTGCTGGTTTGATTCCCCGCTGTGGCACTGCTGTTGTACCCTTGGGCAAGGTACTTAACCCCGAATTGCCTCAGTAAATATCCAGCTGTATAAATGGTAGCATGTTAAAAAAATGTAACCTATGTAAGTTGCTCTGGATAAGAGCCTTTGCTAAATGTCAATAATGTAATGTAATGAAACTGGCAGATTAGTGAGTTTGATAGTCTGAGGTCATTATGCAGTCTTAAACAAACATGCTGGTAATGGGCAGGCATTGTGAAGAGGGCTAAAAATTGAACAGATGAAATGAGGTGGAGGGGTGCAACAATTTCATCAGTACTTCAGTAGGACAAAGGAGTTTTTGTTTGAATTACGTTTTCAGTTTAGCTTGTACTTCCTTGGGCTGAAACATGAGTGGCTAGATGCCCATTGTAGCAAATGACAGATGATCATCTGCCACACTTTCTCCTTGCCTCTCTGTGTGAATGAGGCAAGCAGACTTGAAAGAGTTTTCCCATTCATCTGTACCTTGGTGTGGCTGCTGCAGATTGAAAATGAATGCAATGGACATGAGTATTCAGTAAACATTAACATATGGACCAAATGTGTTTGAGAAAATCTTAATATGTTCAGAGTCAAGTAGAATGACAGGCCACATTTGTTATGACTCGCTACAGTAGCTCAATGGCTAGCAGTTTATTGGCTAATATATAAGACTGCAAACAGTCTCTGTATGTATTAATGTATTGTATAATGTATTATGTAATATGTAAAACCTGATAAACACATCATTTTTGTGTTAATCTATTATCTGCATGAACTGAAGAAGTTACAATGTTTAGAAATTACAGCTATAAGCAAGTAAAGTTTGCTCAAATTGTGAAAATGCAAACTGTAATCTCACCCCTTTCAAAAGTTATGACAACCACAGGGCATAATTCCACAGATCCTCGGCACACCCTTGATCCGCATCCAGACCGTATTGGCAAACAAGCGCATCTTTACACTGAGGAACACGCCCAAATGGAGCCCCTCGAAGTCTTTCCCACTGTCTCAGCATGTGCAGCAGAGCAGGGAATCCAGGTTAATTGACGGAACCCCTGTGCAGAGACCACGGCGGGAAAGAGCTGAGGAGGCAGAATGGTAGATCGCAGATGAGATATCGTTCTCGTTGAGGCACGAGAGGAACAAAGGGGTTTCCCTCCGGATCTCTTTTTTTTTCCCTGCTCTTCCTTTCTCTCATTCTTTCTGTATCACACTCTTTCAACAGCTCATCCTCTCCCTTGTGTGTCTCGCTAGCTAGGCTATCAACCCCCATTAAAATTCCACCCATCAGCACTTGCAGTTATACAGTAATACAACATAATGGTTTGCATTATAAATGACTTCTGGAGTACACTATGTAAAATGCCATTGAGAGACATCAGAAGACAAAGGCATTTGAAGCTCTTACTGTTCTGATGCAGTTGACTGAAACAGTTGAAATGTTATTAATTAGTGTTTGTGGTCATTTGAATGTTGCTGTACTCATAATTTCTTTGCCCTTCAAATATACTGCTTTCATAAATCTATTAGCATAGACTCTTGGGTGACCAGACGAACAGTGATAATGGCATATTCATTAATGGGAACACTGTTGGTGATAAATGTTAACATCTGAGTTCAGTAGGGCTCCTGCAGGTATAAATTCCAAGTGGGGCAATGATGTCTTACCCTTGAGCAAGTAGTATAATGGGTCATTATTTAAAGGCCAAACTGTAGGCTTTCAATGTATAAAAATGAATGGAGTGTCCTCATTATTATTCATAGTTTACCTTGTCTGTGTCTATTAAAATAGGATTCTTCATAGTGTGGAGGGGGTGGAGGGATGGCTTATGACAAGCGACCTACCCACGTTTGAGTCACACCTTGATTTGAGTCAGAAAGGGTCAAAAACCACACTAGGATCCAGTGGGGGTTTGACACAGATGCAAACTTCATTTCCTATGGGTGTAGACAGAAAGGATGACAAAGGTTGGTAAAAAGGGTGTCAATACACTCTCATGCATAACACATCGGAACATGAGCGTGAACGTGCAAAGGCTCATGGGATTATCTTGTCAGCGGGAGTTCAGAAGGGTTCCAAAAAGCACAGACACTAGAGTGCCCACAATTCTGAAGGCTGACTTTACTCTGCCGTATAACAAATCCTTGTAAACATCCTCCACACGTCAGTTCCAATGGTTGGTTCTATAACTGCTCAGCATGGGATTAAAAGACAAGACTACGGTATCTGCACTAAGGATCTGTTCACAGATCACTGCCCTGTGTGTCTTTTTTTAACGTGTGATATCAACCTGATCTGAAAATGATTAATCCCCATTTTATACCTCTCTAAGCCTTTTGGATGCCTTCCAGTTCTACAGTGCAGAGAGCCAATCCATTCCTGCTGTATTAACAATAAAACACAACAATTCTCCACAGAAATATTGGGGAAGGAGAAAGTAAATGTACTGAAGCCTTTCCGCTTGATTTGCTTAGCCCTGGTGTATTTGAGCCTGTGGGGTCTGGGGTACACAACAAAGAAATTATTGCACAGCCCTTTCACTTTTTTATAGTGTTAAAATTGGTTGGCCACTGCTGTGATACACAGGGGTCCCCTCCTGTTAAAATCATTCTCCCAGTTCCAGACCCTTAGCATGTGAAAAAGCATTTCCATTGTCTCTCAGGTTCATCTGCTATCAGAGTTCAGCCGGGAATTTCAGGTTTAACCCTGTTGGGTGTGTAAGGTTCTTTTAAATACTTGTAGAATACAAATGACAAATGGTTTTAAGGGCATAAGTGTAAATGCTGTCATTCAGCTGATTTAAATGATTCAACGGGTGTGATATTTTAAGTGTCATGGATGTTTGTTGACCTTGCAGTGCATTGGCCCAAATAAACTGTTGTTTGGTGACCCCTGACTAAAGGATAATAGCTGGCATGATTAATGAGTTTTAATGAATAAACGCTCAGATGATGAAAACTATCCCTTTTCAGATATACACAATGATCAGATTGAGTCTCGGTCATGAATTCATTACCAGGAGCCTGATTCAAAATGATTTGATTTTGCAAGGAGTAATATGATCCCCTTTCCCAGAAACCCTAGTTCCCCCTCGAAAGAAACAAATACGCATCAATAAACAAAATGATATTATTGATTACTCTTGCAGTTAGCTCCTTTAGTTAAACTGAATGAATTTCCAGACCCTTTTCACATAAGTGTAAGTAATTATTTTGATAAAACAGTCTGAGTAGTTTCATCCTCATGTCAATGAATTGCTGTACACATCGCCCTTTCAATGCTTGTTCTCAGTGTTCCCAAGAAAGCATAGAGAGAAACAATATGAAAACAAAGATAATCAGGGTTATCTCTGCACTCTGAGCTGTGGAAAAGGCACTTTCACAGTCAGTAAAGGAGGAACATACAGCCCAGTTCTTAGCATTACAATAATTCACACTGACATATCTCTGGCCACATGAATTGCACCTCCCCATTTCATTGGGGAGTTCAAATTTATGATGCAGATAGGGATGGAGCATGGATGTTCCTGCAATAATACTTAGAAGACTATGATGTAGATGGAGATTTTATGGGATCTACTTGGGGACTCTCATGGAATGAAACAGTCAGCTTTATCAGAGTCAACACTTTTTCATGCTTGGGGGCCTATTATTTTGTCACATCTTGAAATTGTAGATGCTGGTGTATCGCAGGCTGAAACACTGTGCTAATTAATGTTACTAAGGGCTGTCAGCGATGGATATATTTGTCATTAATTGTTTGGTCTTCATCACCATTTTAAAATTTCATGAAGCAAGGTTTGAATACACATATGCTGTTGTATTGTAGGCATATATACAGTAACTTTTCAATTCATAAAATATTTATGGAGAAGAAACGTACATTAAAGGACCATGCATACTGATCTCCATCCAAAGTTGGTTTAGTCCTACCCACTGAACTGATTAGTTCTTGTTTAATCTCATTTTTGAGGATCCTCTGTGATACTTCATTCTGGGGCTGAAGGTGGATGACACTGTGCTTTGCTACTGTCCTTCCCGATATGTGGAATCTTGTACTTTTTTAATCAGATCTGTAAGTGTATGTTAGCTACTGTAATGTCTAATAACATCTAAACATATAAACAATTGGGCCAGTCACACTGTACTAAAATTCTGATGCAGGTGTTTATTGCTTAGATTCACAAGGTTTGAATAATAGATTATAGAAACAAGAAAAATGCATGTTCTTGAACTGCATTTCCAGGGTTCATTCAGGGAAGTAAAGCTGCAACCAGATTTCAGTCTTAAATGGTAAGGTCTTTCCAAAATGCTTTTTGAAAAAATGACACAAGAATTAAATAAGAGAATTGACAAGTTTCATAACATAAAACTTCCAAGTGCAACAAAAACTGTGGTTCTTTGTGAAATGCACCAAATACAATTGCACATTGCAAATAGCAAAAAGCCTTGGTCTTTGGGAAGCAAAAGACAAATGAATTTCCCTAGGACAAGTGGTTTACTGAATTTAAAAGCTGTTGGTGTACATCCTGTTCAGGGATTGAACTCTTTAATGGTTTGTACATGCATTGCAAGAAGCAAGGGTGGCAAAAAATGGTGATCCTTCTTTGTGAAAGGCATTAAGCTCGAGAGGTAAACAGTTTGAAACTGCCCACAAGTAACCCCCAGGCCCTTTGACGATAAATTGTAAAATGGGAGTGATTTTTCTGGCCAAGCAGTTCAGGTTTAAATGTTCCTATTATTCAACCTGATGTAGGGAAGAGAAGTGTTTGACAGCCAGTCATCTATATTGGTTTGTACGTTAACTAATCAATCAGACAGTGAGACGGTGGCAGTCAAGTTCAAGGGCCCTGAAGGATCCCAGATGGTAGGCAATGTCTTTGTGTATTCAGCTACATTCTCAGGAAGGTATGACTGTGTAGACAAACAGCAAGACCTTTTGACACCAAGTCTCTAGCAGACGTGTTTTTGCCAAGGACATTCTTCTTTCCCTTATGCAGAGATATCATTGGAGAGAACAGATAATTATTTTTGATTTCCAAATTATGATTTAATTGCCTCCTTTGTGTTTCTAATTGTACAAAATTACTTATTTTGCTGAAAAAGAAAGCTTTTACTGCCTCTCACAGGTCTTAACATTTCCATAAAAATATTAGGCTTGTGCATGCCTAAGTCTTCAGTAAACTCCACATAATACATTCACATTTAATCATTTACTGCATGCTAGCAATTTACAAGAAGTGCACTCTATATGGTTAGACAATCAGCTGCACAGACACTGAATCATTAGTGCCATCCTTGGAACTTAGTGCCATTTAGGGAAACATGGCCACAAGAGGATTTAGTGCTGTCATAAGGCTCACAACCTTAAATCGTTACTGCCAATTTCCAATCACTACACTTTGATCGCCACAACGCCTTTCCTACTGAGCTTTTGCCTCAGCAACAGCTTAAAGTGCCACCAGGCATTTATATTCTGCTTAAATCGTGATCCGTTTAACAACTACCACCTTTTATCACAACGTTAGGAGGGGAGGGGCCTAGAGTATGGAGAGCCTAGGTGTAATCTGAATGGGTGGGTTCTGAGTTTGCACTAGAAATTGGACAGTGATTTTGTGTTGTACTGACAGTTGTGAGGAGATCATTGGGGGCAAGGGTGGAGAAGGGACTTGCACTGATAAGTGATGTGCCTCCTGTACAAGATCCCCATTCAGAAGCAGAACGTGTGTTGAAATATTCAGATGCACCAAGGACAAAAGTGCTCAATGATAGCATCCCTGCAAAAAAATAAATAAATAATCTTGAAGAATTTGATTCATTACAACTGGCTACTAAATTCAATGTATATTTCTTGTAGTCATTAGCACCACATGTTCTGTTGTTAACTTGCATGCAATCTAATAAATCTGGCCCTCATTAGACTGTGTAATAAGTGGTAATATTACAGTATCTGCACTCAAGCATTTCCCCTCATTAAGTTGATTCATGTAAATGTAAACTTATTAAAATGCAATAATGTTATTTTGAGACCGAACTAGAAGTGTGTTATTGACATGTGTGTGATCATGTATAGCTACAAGTGTAAGTGTGTGTGTGTTTTGTGTCATACAACACTCAAATAAAATGCTTGTACTACTTTCCCTTCTATACAGTAGATGATTATTTTACTAGCTTGCAGTCTTTATTTGCAGCCTTTGCTACCAGTTCTTAGAATGAAACCATTTATACAATTTCTCTTTGGGATTTGGGTAAATGCCAAACTACAACAACATTGTACAATAATGTGGTATAGCGATCCTTACTTTCAAAGTTTTTTATTTAGACTGGTATGTCTGGTCTAAATAGGATCTGATATCTGGATACTATTTCAAAAATGAAGTATTCTGTCCAGTACTGGTTTCTTTCTTTTTTAATGGGAGGTAATCTTTTGGGAGCACCAGTGTTTCAGAATGTCATCAGTTTCAGAATGGCTTGGTGGCAATTTAGCAGATGTCTGCACACACTGACGGTAACAAAAGTGGATGGAAAATATGCAGCCTATAAAGGACTGGTAGCGATGGTGGAGTGGGTAGGTGGATATGTAGATGGGGCTGAAGGATGAGAATTTACTGCAAAGTCTGTATGACTGAACACACCAGCTGGATTCCTGCCATCATTGACATACCGTACTGCACTTTCAATGGTGTATATTTTTAAATGTCTATACTCTTCCTATAGTGCTAGGGTTTGAGACATAAAGGAAGTCTACTAATATGTGGTATATTAGCAAATAAGATTGGCAATGCATGTCCATATGAAGGCCATTTGGATGGCAACAAACTACAGTGCAGTACAGTGTACAGTCTATGTGTCTACATTTAAACTCAGGTAATATTGCATGAGGAATTGGGCGACAGGCTGGGATTTGGCTGCCTGTGGTTGTAGGACAGAGACATTGGTGATTATTAACATCTCCACTGCAGTCCCTGTGTTATTGTGTGTGTGTGTGTGTGTGTGTGTGTGTGTGTGTGTGTGTGTGTGTGTGTGTGTGTGTGTGTGTGTGTGTGTGTTATTGTCAGCTCCCTCCTCAGGTTCCCGAGCCATATTGTAAAACCGCCTCTTCATTAATCTCTTCCCCCCCATTAATCTGCTCCTCCGTTACCATGGAGACCCCATCCATAGAACAAAACCTATTTTTTCTTTCCTCTTAAAATATCTAATTCAAATGTAAGATTAGAATAACAGCATTGTTTCAACATTGCCACTGTATAATATTTAATCATATATGTCTGCTGCCTTTTTCCTTTCTACTAGACTAACAATGTTTCCCTAGTGGTGAGAGCTGCACCCCTGGCTTATTGCAAAAATAACATGGAATAACATTATGAAATAACGTTATCTTAATGATGGCACTGTGCTGCATTCAGTTGCTAATAGACAACTCCTCTTCATTTATTAAGAACATATTATACAAACATATTAATATTGAACAGAAGGTGTCTGTGCAGTTTAGCTTTGGTATGGCATTGTCCAGACTTGTTGATTCATCAGGTCATCAATAAATTGGATGAAATGTTTCATTCGAGTAAATATCATACTGTCATGTATGCACCCTTTTTATTATTCAGAAGATTTTCACTCTCTGACTGCATTTAATCACTCATTGTTTCTGCCTTTTCCATTGAGCCCAGGGGGAACAGGAATGGAGTTGGTTTTTCACAAAGTGATAAAAGTTTTTGCATTTTAAGATTTTTCTGACTTAGTTAAAATTATTTCATTTAACTTTTTATTTATTTTGTGCAGCAGAGTTAAATTTCAGTATTTCATGTCTCTCGGGAATATTTTGGGATATAACAACATTTACTTTTCATCCTGGTGTATTGTTCCCATAAGGGCTGGGACAGTGACAGCAAACGGAACAGGGCTATCTGCTCAGACAAGAGCTGTAGCTACAGTAGAAGCTGCATTAATCCCCTCTTCCACACAGTCTGCCACAGTTGCCTTTGGATAGAAATGCTACTGGTTAAATTGTAATTAGCTTATCCACAGCTTAGCTTAATGACTTTTACACCATTGTCGAGTTCGTGTTTTGGAGGTTTTAATAAGAGCTAATAGACAGTTAGATGTACAGAGCCATTTGTTTAATTAACTAACCCTGGGTAGGGGTGAGAGAAGGAGGGAGGGTGGGATGGAGGGAGGGAGGAACTGTGAATTACAGAAAGCATTAAATATCTCTCTTTGCCCTTGATCTTTCATTTGCAGTAATGTTCTCACAGGGAGTGTGTGCACATTGCTTACACTGTGACAAGATGCATTTTCTTTTCTGTGCATTAATTGCAAGTCTTTGCCACCAAGGGAGAGGCTGGATGTGTAGTACAAAATTCCCCAGTTTCCAATGCTGCAGAACCAATGCCCGCACAAGCATACACACACTCACACACACACACACACACACACACACACACACACACACACACACACACACACACTCGCACAAAGATGTCTCATTTAGTCATGCAAAGTGGCCTCATCTACACAAAAAGGAAAACATTAGTAACATTTAGTACTGATATGGAATATGCAATTTTGGGTTCTGCAGAGCAGCTAACAGAGGGCCAATGATAAAGCTCCTGGGTCGGTACAATCTAATGTGATATCAATCCACATTAACCCCCTCCACCTACTGTTCAGTAATATCAAGTGAAGTAGAAAAACAACAACCTGATTTAACCTCACAGAAGGATGGGTTGCACTGTATGGTTAGCTGAAACATTATACTGCCACTAAGCATAAGGACTCCCTCTCATTTTTTAATTATTTATTTTTAAATATGCATATTTGTGGTACATCTGTCAAGATGGGAACTGAGCCAGTTTAGAATCTCTCAATTTACAGTCTTTGGTTCGGTCTTATGAAAAGCCCCTATGGCTTCTCGTCCTGTACTAAAACATAACAACAGTGCTAACGTCACCTCTCAGAACCACGCATGTGAGCCCTAAATATTAGCCGCCACTGTTTAACGCTGGTAATCTGACTGCAGCGCTCCTCTGTCCCTGTAGGAGGTGCCGAATGAGCTCAGGGGCTTATCTGGTGGTACTTATTTGTTCAGCTCTTGTCAGTGTTATCCCCTCTGTAGTGTGACCAGAACTGACTGGAGGCTGGGGTTCGTGTGAGCCTGTGATAACTTCTCAAACAATCACTGTTTTGCTTCTCAGTTCCATTCATCATTTCTTTTGATACAGTACGTCTGTCTTAATACTTAATGCCACATGGTAATGATTGTTTCAAGCATACTGGGATTGATTTCTAAAATATAAAAGTAAATAAAATGTGGTTGAAGGTGAAGAATGAAGCATGCATTTGTCAAATCAGTCCTGTAAGGAACTTTTGTATGTTGTGTGCTTGGTATGTCTAAGGCACTTGTTTCTCTGGGTTACTTACCAATACTTTTTGAAAAGATTATCAAATCCTTTTCACTTTTCCCAGTGAGCTTAAAATCAATTTTAAATTTAGAAAGAGGAAAGCAAATGTGCATTAAAGTAAAACTGTCATAGTTGTTCGTACTTGCTGGCTAGTTATTGATATTTTTCCCCTGAAAGCAGTCCATGGTGACATAAAATGAAGTGAAATGTGAAAAGTCATATGCAGCAGCTGACAACCGTGAAGATACTTTCTTTGCCTGGGAAGCCTAATTCATCAAGTAGATAATTATCTAATTGACATAACCATTATGCTGACTAACGAAATAAATCATACTTGCTTCATTTGTCAGAAGAAGAATGAATTAGAACACATATATGTGTCTACTTATATGTGTATATTTTTCAAACATGCACATATTTGTACTTCCTTCATCGATAGTTTGGTTAACATTTTATAATTTTATTATTATTAATACTAATATGTTAGGACCAACTGAAAATATGAAAGCATATTCTGATAGTACATATATAATTATGCTGGATTAATCGATGCAGCATGTCGGGGAAGTTACCTAAGCATTTCTACAGCAGCCCACAGGGTGCAGATGTATTTATAGGGCCGCGTTTATTCTGAGGCGGATATGAAGTCTGACTGTGGCTGGGTGTTAATGGATGTGTCACAGCGGACACGGTCTCAGTATCTGTCCGAGACAGGCGGGGGACGGGGAGCGAGAGCCGCGGCTGCAGGTGAATTAATCCACATCGCCAGGGACGCCTCCCCCTCGCCCTCCACCACACACACACACACACACACTCCCCCCTCCCTGTCCAGGGAGAACCGGTTATGCCATGGCTATCATACTGCACTGTCATTACAGCTCCCTATTGCTGTGCAGACGTTTCATTTGTGCTTGGTGATGCTGTCGATAAAGTAAATTAGTCCATGAAATTAGTCTTCTCCATACACAGCACAGGAAATAAAAGCTTTCCTTTTTTCCCCAGTCACAAGCTTTGATTGAGGAGAACTACTTTTTCCATCAACACCCCAAAATGCAGTATGCAGGATTGGTTTCTGTAGTAGGCACATAGTCTTCGGTGAAACATTATTAGAAACACACAGAAACATCTTAGTCATTTTGTTCAGTGGGTAGAAAATCCTTATCTGAGGCTTCTTGACTGAAAACTTCCCACACATATCAACGCTATATGTTCCAGTCAATAACTCTGAGGATGTGTCTATTGCTGACAATTAGATTAATCGTTATAAACTTCTAAATCAATGCAGTTGCACAGATGTAGAACATATATAACTCCAGGACTGTTGAAGCAGCCAGGATGAATAGGTTTATGGCACAAATAGCATTTTCTAGTCTGTTAAATTCATTTATCATGGTTGCAGTCAAGGCCAACAATATAGTTATTATACAGCTGCCCTCATTGATTTATGGGTAATATAAATCTTATATTTATGACTTTTAACTTTTTTTGCACTCACCAGAGTTACTAACCTTTAGTTCCACTCACCTGGATGTGCTTTTCTTTTTATACCTCTTTTTATCAATTTTATATATGACTTTCCTGAAGTTGCTTTTGAGAAAAGTAGTCAAACCATCTGCTCTCACATGTCTTGATTTGGAACTAATCAGCAGAGAATCACACAGCCTGAAGTGTAGTCTACTCATACTCATGATCTCAAACAAATTATTACAATATGGACATAGGTTTTTATCTGTGTAAAAATAAATTCTTTTTTTGATGTGATTCATTCAGTTTTTTCATTGCATTGGCCTAATTTATTTTTGTCATTGATAAGAGGTTTGGTTTGTTGTCATAGCTACCCAGAGAACCATGCTGTGGCGAAAGTACATTAAATTCCTAAAAAACCTTTTCAATTCTGCAAGAAGATGCATAATTGCAGGTGGGCCTTTTATGTCCATGTTGTCAAAATGGGTGCTGTGTTTTTGGGTTATTCTTCTGTGGTTTCATGGCTTTTGCCTTAAAAATGATTTCCAATCTTGGATATGGCTACTTATGCATGGGTTACACAATGGTTGCTCTCACTGCTTCCCAGAGACATACATTTTCAGGTCACAAGATCACTTTTTGCACCAGAGAGAACACGTGCAGGACACATGGCACTTTAGCTTTGTTCCAGGTATTTCACAATGCAAAATAGATTTAGATGAATTGCTAATGAGGTCTTTAATGAAACGCCAAACATCTTTAAAGCCTGCTTTAAAATACAGTCAAACCAGAGGGGACTTAAAACAGAGCATAAACAACACATTTTCCTTGGAAAGTTACCTCAATGTTTATGCATTCTGAAACTAGTTAAAATGGCCAGCATTCATTTCATTGCTTGGAATGTTCCGGCACCGTATGGTCTCCATTTTCCTCCCAGATTTTTAGAATCTTTCATTGTTATGTTTATGGTGTTTTTCACTTAAGCTGTGAGTCTGTAAACTATGGTTTTTAAACCCAGCAGCCACCCACTCAACTGCTGGTTTTATTTCCTAGGATCAAGTCCGTCTGAAACAAAGCACTCTCAGTGTGTTTGCTCATCTTGTGTGAGGGCTTCATTGTAAAATTACATATCACTACACCTAAATCAAGATAGGCATAGCTGTACACATTTGGCAGTAGATGCGTACATAGTCATTCTGTCAATCAATACATTTTTTGCATTTTTTATAATAATCCTTCCTGCTTGTCAACACTGGAGGAAAGTGACTGAATGAGTAGGAGTGAAACCATTCTATCCGCCCTGGAGGGTTGGAAGATTAAGGTACAGGTGTAGTAAGAAATGCAGTTAGTCTTTGGTTAGAGAAGCTAAGACACTGTACAGTAGATTCAGCTTTTTTCTCCACCATACCTTCATACACACACCAGATTCATTCATTTGCATAGTCAATGTATGTGCGTGGTTATTTTGACATTCTCACACATTTCAAGTCAAGGTGATAGTGTCCAAAGTACTCTGAAAGGGATAACAACTGTGCCCTCTGGCCCTGCTGGGTTACACTGACTATTAGAACATGGATGTTGATAGATTTTGATACCACTCAGGGTCTCGCTTGCTGAATAGTTAGGGACCTGGTTACCTGATGGAATGGCAGATGAAACCTGACCAATAGATATTTAGTGAGCAGTCTAACTGTGGGTTTCTGTCGCTTGGAATGAAATGTGGGGAAGTTTTCAGAGCTTGAGAACAAAGGCATTCCCCAGCATGGGAACTCATTGTCCTCCACAACAGAAGGTAGTTCAGGCCAATACTCTACAGTAAATGCAATCTTTCAGCTGAATTGTGGCTGTGCAGAAAAGCCATCTCATACTGGGCACACATGTGTCACTCACCTAAATAGCCACTGGGCAGAAGGCAGCCACAGGTCAATGATCATCACAATGTTGTACACTGTCAGCCTTTTTGAATCCTAGCGTCATTTCTGATGAGTCTGGAGGCTTAGCAGATTACAGCAGGTAAATTAACTTCAGAACTGGTCAAGTAAAACTTGGCTCTCTCTCCAACAACATTGTCCTTTGAGGTCAGTTCCATTTTTGGTAGAAAAGCAGAGAGTCAGCTACATCTGATGACACATAGGCATGAGCGTCTGAATTGAGTATGCTTTCAGCTTCCGTAAGGATGGATTGATGTCACTGTCTTTGATCCAAGTATCATCTGGAGAGCAGTTTTCACACTACTGGGCTCCAGGGAGTAGTTACACATACATTATATGGTTTAGAGGAACTAAATATAATGAAGCCCAAGGCGTTATACTGGCTTTCCATTACTGAATGAATGTTACATATTGTGGGGATCCCATGGTCCAGCCAAGAGCTGTGGCCAAGGAAGCCGGCCTGTTCTATTGTGGATTCATGGTCATTGGTGTCAGTGGTCTTTGATCTGGCTTCATCAAGTTACTGACTACAGTGGACTGGCTGATTGTGTTATGTCAAGCCCCTGAGTCACAAGCAGGAAACAAGTCTTTTACAGGAACTCCTTAGCTTCTTCAGCCCTATGTTCACAGTTGTCCACATAGATCATGTGTGTGACTGCAATACCTCTTTGTTGCCATCCATATGGTCAGGGACATTCTGAAGAGAATGTGCACACCAGGGGCCAGATGTAGTCTCAAACCATAAGTCCTGCCACTCATACCCATTAGAACTGCCACTCATACATGCTTTTCTAGCTGCATGTCCCTCTACAAAATCGGCAGCACAGTCATGCCCTTTAGCAGGAGATGAGCCTGATGGAACATGCCCCCACTAATGGTGGTTGTGTGCTGGTGAAAGCAGGGCAGGACCCCCAGGAGAGCTGGACCCACATTTAACCCAGGAAGAAGTTAGGTTGAGGTTCTCTCCCTTGTGTTTGATAGAACAGCTGAAGACAGCACAGTTACTGTTGGGACACCAGCAGGTGAGGGATGAGCCTCCTCTGAGTGCATGACCCGCTCTGGCCTGAGCTTTGCAGTGTACCCAGCTTGTTCAAGCTTGACAATCTCCTGTCAATAGGCATTTGCCTGTATGGGATCTTTGGACAGTCGTCACTCTGTGTGATGGAGAATAAGTAACACTACCTCCATGTGGGCTTGTAGTGAATAAGCATTTTTAGCACAAACTAGGGGAGTGGCATATTGATGTAGCCTACCAACAGGATCTCAGATTAACGTCCGTTCTGTCCACTGCCTCTCAGTCATGCTTGGAGCATGGGAGTAGCCTCTCACCTTGGAAGGGCAAGGCTTCTAAAGTGATAAGAGACTGCAGCAAATGGATAAGGGCTGCAGACTGCAAGGTGACTCTTGTGACTAGGCACTGTGATGGGGTTGAGTGACTTAGCTGTCTGGCTGGCCCTTGCAGTGTTCAGCCTTACTTAATCCGTACAGCCATCAGACCACCTGGAGGGCCCATTTGTTCAAGTTCAATTGGCTCGATGAGGTGTGGGATCCACTCCAATGTGGAGGAGGGGGATTTAGTTCACTGTCTCCTTTTGGAAAAGGAGAAGAAGGAAAAGGATCTGACCGACCAGGGAGCAGGTGCAGGTGTGGTAGGAGGCAGCTGACTCAGTGAGTGCCAGGGCTGAGCTGGCTGTAAAGGCAGGTACATGTGTGCTATGAGCCAAATTGTTTCCGGTTTTGCATGTGTCTCAGCATTTTATAATTCTACCTCCTATTTTGGAGGTAGATACTGGTTTAACCTTGCCAAAAAGAGGAAGCCAGTAATTCTTTTTACCTTTCTTGTTTGACTAACAGGAGGCTCAGTGTTGAGTATGTTCAAATGTAACCTACACTCCTGAACATGAACATATACATATCACTGTGGTCCTCATATAATGGAGGAGAATTCATCCATGGCTTGCTATCTACTGTGTGTACCGTGTAGTAGTAAAATACCATTTAGCCATTTCTGTATAGTTTACTATGGGTTGGGGATTAATTTCTGCAATTCTGCACTTTAACAGCCAAATGGAATCCTGCACAACATAAAAATGGCACTACTCGCAGTCCTCCCTCTCAGGACATTATTGTTTCATTAAGAAGCCAGGACATACTCCCAAATGTGCCCCACTGAATGAAATTCTCTCGTGAAATTCTTGTCAAGATGTCAAAGGAAAAAATAAGGAAGGAAACATGCTGGACAGCAGTGGAAATATTAATGGCAACAGATTGTATAAAACAACAACTGCAGAAATATGTGTTGTAACCACTGAAAAAGCAAAGGCGGTCTGTCTCTCCTATCCTGAGGCTATGTTGTTAAGAGTGTTTCTTAGTTCAAATTCAAGCTTTTGTTGAAATCATCTTGGCTAGTACGCGGCTGTGACCCCTATATGAATTTAGCCCTTAAGGTCTTTTTTTTATGTGTCTGTTCACAACATTTCACATACTATACAAATGAAAAGAAAAACTCCCATCCCAGACTGTATAGTACATGTGCGTGATCAATAGACCTACGCCAGCCCCAGAAATGTTGAACTACAGGTATATTATTTTTACAGTATCCAATTCATAAATTGTTTGAAAGCCTCTAAAATTATCCCTCCATATAGTTTATAAGCATGACATTTTCTGCCTCCTAAAATGGCATTAAATATTTGAGCTAAAAAACCTATGGGTTTAAATAACAAATAAATAACTTAATAAGCACATATTTCCAGTCATATCACATTGCACCCTGAGTGTCTTTGCAGATATCTGGCATCTCGGTGGCTCAATAGAGGTAGAAGAGAAAAGCAGGTGCCAGGAAAATAAAACCAGAGACACAGCATCCAAAGCAAGCAGCTCAGTGCTTTATAGAAGAAACACAGCCCATGCAAGATGCACTCTGCAAAAAAACGTGAAACCATATTCCTTTAAGGCATTTTTTTCTACATCCCAATTTCAAAAATCTACTTTAAATAAATATCACTGTGGGTGTTTTGACTTAGTTTCGTATTTCATCAAACCATTTTGATTAAGATTGGATAAAAATAGGGAATGTGATGTTGTGTGCCTGTGACATGAGGCGTTGCTGAAGGTTTGTAGAAATGCAGAAATACAGAAGATGAGTTGTCCTTGTCTGTGAATGTCATACACTGGTAGTGGCTGTGTACTGCCTGTGGAGAGGCAAATGGAAATAGAAATCACAGTAAATCATTTGGGTGATAATATAAAACACATGCATGTGGGAAACAGCTCCTAAGTATTTGAACCAGGGACTAGGATATCCTTGTTTTTAGATCATTGTTGCTCAATACTTTACCGTCAGGATACATTTTGGAATGGAATTATGAGGAAACAGAATTGTTTTGTTTAATTTGGGAAGCACATTATCCAGAGAGATAATGCCTTGAATATATTCCTTTTCCCTTCTGTTTTCCAGTGTCTCCACTGAGCAACTGGTTGATGCTGAGAAATGCAATAGATTTGGTCCCCAGTTTGTGGCTTTGTGGGTGCCCTCAGGAAGGTTTTGGGCCTGACCTGTTCAATGCAGTAGACAAGTGACGATAAGCTACATGATATAACAGACATAACATTTTTAAGAGCTGTGGCTCTCACTATAACTAGCTAATCATTCATTTAGCTATCTTACCATTTCTGGAAGCTTTTGACTAACTGGTTTTGCATCCCTCTTGTAATTGTACTGGGGTAATGTTAGGTGACACCTGTTGGAGCTGCTCCAACTGTGACAGACATATCAATCTGCGGCACAGCAACAGTGATTTATGCAGGTGTTCCCTGCCAGCACTCACTTTGCATCACTGTGAAACTACACAGAACACATGCAACAATGCAGACTAGATGAGGTAATCACTGGGGGCGGTGGCGGGGATTCATTCTCACCTGTTACCAATCAGCACAGACACGTGCAAAATGGTACTGGATATAAGTAATTAAATTGCAAGAGGGCCCCTCTGTTGATTGTGCTCATGGCTAGAGCCGGCTCTGGCTGTGCCACACCCCTGTTGGTGCTGAAAGCCCCTGAAGCCCTTTCATCCTTGCCAGAGAAGCTCTTGTCTTAAATAAGCCCTGCCATGCTGTATCTCAAATCACCTTATAAACTGCCTCAAATGAACAGATTGCTCTGACAGTCTCCATTCCTCTACTCCCCTGCTTGAATGCAAAGACCCATCTAATGGAAATCCAGACATAATAGAAGTGGACTTTTTATCTGAGCCTCTCAAATGGGTTGTTTTAACCTTTGCTCCCAGATTTTCAAGGTTAACGTGCTTTGACTCACAGTATTTCCATGAAAAGATTCTCTGTCAGAGCTTCTTTGAATCACAATTTGTGGCCGGTACTTTCACAAGGAAAAAACTACTCTCAGATTTATCATGGATCTGAGTCTTTCTGCTCACATTCTGATAGAATGAAGTATTAGAATGGCTGTTCAGTAATCCTTAAGAATGGTGAAATGAATATAAAAGTGAAATTAAGCATACCTGACCACTGCAGTAATAATCCCCAAAGTGAGAAGTAAAACAGAACAGAGGGACAGTAATCTCTCTGACTTATATGGCTTTAGTGCATCTGCTGAGCACAGTTACCCACTGTGTTTCAGTTTGAGAGGGAAATATGAGCTATGAGATTTTCAGGATTTTTAGCAGGAAACCTCAGGAGCTGCCATTTTTTAGAACTCCTACTAATAGTTCCAAAAAATGTAAGTCTTAGGTAGGCTTGAATTAGGACTGTAGGCTTTGTTACAAATGAAACTGCAGACTGCACTGGTGTAAGATAACCATGGCTCCACTTAGTTTTTTTTTGAAGTGTATAATGCTTTCTTTCTTTACAGCACAAATCGTGGGTTACTCACAGCTAACATAAGTGGATATGGATTTTGCACACTTGGAGTGCACTGCAGAGTGAAAAGGCAATGACATATTTTACACTACTGAAGGTTTTCAAAACACGATACAGCTGTGTTCCTTGGAACTGAGCCAGAACTTTTTGGGTGACTACATCAAGAGGCAGCAATGTCAAAATGTCCAGCTCTGTATTGTATCACTGCTTGAAGAGGTGCAATCTGTATGTGCTTCAGTGCTGGGCTACAGCACATGCTGCAGAATCCATATCTTGCTATGACACTCCCCTGCCTCAATTTTTTTGGAAGTAACCATTGAACTGTAAGGAAGCACCTAAATGAGACGCGTGTAATAATCCTCTGATACATCCACCTGCTACAAGTCCCACAGTGGCCTACAGGAGAGCTAATGTTGATTGGAGGATTGTCACATCTCTCACTGACAACTAAGTGACTTGTGGGGACCTGAAGAGTTACTAGGAGGCACCGATTAGCTGTGAGACAAGAAATCCTGGCCTACATAGACCCACTCAACAGCAGGCTGTTGAAACCATTTAAATGGACTCCTGGTCAAAGTCAGGTCAAAGTCAAACATAGCCCAGAATTGAACAATGATAGTGTTCTCTTAAGCAATCAGTATGCTATTTTTAAAACGCTGCTCCAAAAAGTGTGAATGCATTAGCAATAGTATTGGATGCTTGCTTGTGCTAGACAAAGCATTTTAGACAATATGTGTGGCTAATTGTATCACTCCAATTTTAAAGCTGAACTGTGCAATAGTTGGATTGCCCTGTTTTTGCTTATCTCTCCGACCTCATCTCAACACATTCAGATATATGGGATTAATGATTAGCAGAATCACTACACCTGAGTATCCAGGCTCTTGCATTCCTGCCATCACAGCTGTAAGTTATTGGTCAATCAGCAAGCTTGAATTCAGGCTGGACCTAAAAGACTAAGCCACCCACAAGGACATAGTGATGCACAGGGTAGGCCTTCAAGTCTGATCCCCTGGTTTCCAGACTGGATACAGACGATCAGAGGAGCAGATATCATGTCAACATGCTACAGTCATGCTTTGCAAGATAACCGCATTGTGTGTTTAATATGACAGTCCGGGTCTGCAGGCTTGTGGTACGTGTTGCTAGTTTCAATGCCTCATAGCCACAGTCAGAGGTCAGAAGAAATAGGTGGTGCCACTGAAACCGACATGAGGGGAAAGGTTGACGCGGTCACCTCCGCGCTTTGAGTCTGCTGAACCCCCAGATCCTGCGTCCGCCTCCGCTCCAAGGCTGCGGAATCTGCACGCATCTGCAGTTTTACGTATCGGCGCATTAGTCATCCTGGGAGGCCCATTTCTCTTTCATTCCTCTCCAAAATCACCAAGGCAACAGGATGTTCGAAGTGTTCTGATTTCACATCCCGGAATACAGCCTTGTCTGAGGTGTTTAACTGCGTGCTTTCTCTGCACCACAGAGGCCCCCCTGGTTGTGTTATACTCATTGAACGCACAGTAGATCTTTGGATTCCTTGTAGCATTTACTTAATCACACTTTCCACTGAAGAGGTACTGGCACAGCAGCAGTGATTCCCAACTGGTATTAATTATTGCATTCACTGCTGGCACAGTAAACATTTTGACTGTCTTGTAATGTTAGGTCACTCAACACTGTTATGTGCAAGCATTCAAATATTTGTTACAAAACTACAGATATTTTTGCTGCACGTTCCACAGGCAGTTATGGCAGCAACAGTTTTGAATTACCTTTGATCAGGTCTGAGACGAAACCTGATTAGGTAAATGGCCTGCTGTCTTATCAGAACTCAACATGAAGGCCCTATTCAAATCACATTTTGCATATGAACTTCTTGCAATTGTTTAATTTATTTCATGTGACATATAGTGGTCAATTCATTGCTCATGAGTGATTTTCTAATGGTAATACAAGCTTTATTCATTCTTACTTTTGTGGTGATTATTATTTTTACCTCACAATAAGATCGTAAACCTGCCTTGAAAAAATGCTACTTAAAATATCAGTAATGGACAACATACCATTTGTCAGAATGAAAGCACTACTTCAAAAGCCTTAAATATGTATTGACTATAGCTCTGCATAGTAATTTTCTCACAGTTTCCCTGGGCTTTTTTAATACTTATACCGCATGGGTAGAGGAAAAAGTGAAAGAGGAAAGTGTTTTGTGTGTGTGTGTGTGTGTGTGTGTGTGTGTGTCTATGTATGTATATATAGACCTCATGTTTCATCACCGAAACTGAAACTCACTAAACTGCTTCCCTGTGCCAAATTATATGGATTGACATTTTTTTTCTCAAAATGCATGAGACGATAAATAGTGAGTTATTCATGAATTTGGGGGAAAAAGGGGGAGGAAGGAAGTTGTGTTTGTGGAGCAATGTGCATGTGTGTCAGTCACAGCGAGGGAGAGTGAGCAATGAAGACACAAAGAAGAGAGAAGTCATTTATTTGTGCTCCAGTGCTCTCTGCGGATCCGTGGATGTAAATGAACGGCAGTGCTTTTCTCAAAATAAAGGTTACGTCCCATATTCAGAGCCCGAAGACATTTCCTTTTTTATCTTATCCATAGAAAAAAGAAAGCAGAGCATGTTCAGCAAAGAAGGGAGTCAAAAGTTTTAAACACACACACACACACACACTCACACATACACACATTGTGTAAAGTATATATAGCATAAGTACAAAAGGGAGAGAAGGAAACATGGGCTTTGATTATGAGAGTGTGAAGGGGGAGATTTGTTGAATGAAGTGGGCCTCGGCTCCCCCTTTTTGTAATCAACCATTACTGTGGAAAGAAACCCCCTGCAGTTTCCGTCCTCTTAGCAGACAATGGCATATGGTGGTGCTGTTCTCTCATTACAGACGTGATGGAGGAAAAGAGAGGTAATTATGGTTTTATTAGCAAGTTTTTTTTTCCCTGCCTCCAGAATTTTCTCGGTGAAGCTGATTGGGTGATTTTGGCTCAAGAGACATGTTTATTAGTGAGAGGAGGCTGACCCCTCCCCTAAAACACCTTCCCTTTCACAAAGGAGAGGGTCTGAGACACATCTGGGAAATGAAAGTGTACCCTTCAGCTATACTATAGGGAATCATTTTCTTCATGATTCACTGTGCAGTATGTCTCCAGAGGAGAATTGGCACCATTTGTCTCTGGGATTTGATGCTGCAAAAAAGGTAGTTGAAACCTTACCTGAACTTTCATGTGCCAAGGAAATGTTATGCCCTTGGTCACTGTAAATTTGGTGTGCCCAGGTGCTTACCTGTAATGCAAATATAACATAATGTTACAATACAGGTACATGAAAGCAGAGGAATCTCTTTCCTTCCCATTTAGCAACAAATACTCGCCCCCTGGATGATGCCCCTTCAGTTAAGTGGTGACACACCCTCTCATGCTCTCATGACTCTCATGCTGGCCACCTCCTTGGTCATTGGACACAACCCCTACACCACAGGAAGGTTAGCACAGGGGTCAGCTTAAATTTGCCCTACAAACTTCCACTGCTGTTTACTACAGCCTCTAGAAAGTTCCCCACCCTCTTCCTCGTTACTCAACAGCCATCCCTCTCCTACAGGTACCACAGAACCCCCGGCTCATCCACAGTGAGCCAGGTAAGAATGTCTCATGACCACCTGCCTCCAATCTGCTGCCTGCTCACGTTTCCGCTCATCCACACGTTTCTGGTGTGAGTGTGAACTCTCACGTGTTTACTGCATGAAAGGCGAGTGTCAGGTCTACCTGCGAATCAACTCACCACACACACAAAGGAGGGAGAAAGTGAGAGAGAGAGACAGAGAGAAAGAGAGAGAGAGATGCTGAATGCAAATCTCACATCTGTACCTGTGGGATGTGGAGTCCCATTAAGCACTTTAATCCTACGTGACGGCGACATTTTTTTTTTTTTTACTCTAACAACTCCAGGCACCTGTTTCACTGTACAGTCTGACATTTACATCTGAAATACAATATGGTTATGCAAGCAGAAGTAAGCCAACATGACAATATCCTGATTGTCTGGGTACCCAAGGCTTTTTTGTTGTTTTTAATGCTCATTTGAAATGAAACAGAGCAGTTCTATTTTTTCCTCCTCACATTTAGTTATATTCGTGAAGTTCTTTTAAGTTCACAAACATCTCTTAAGTTCATGGAATCTCTGACAGCCTCGCCAAAATTTCAGCCTTTTTTTGAAGAATTATTTTCTTGAAGAATGTTCACCATCCCCTTTACTCTCACAAATAATACATATTCATAGATTCATTTGTTAATGTTCTCCCCCAACAAATAAACTTCAATTATGTAATAACCCCAATGAAAGCACAGATGTACACAAAGAGGGAGAAAAGAACAAACACCTCAAAGCATTGATCCCACATACATGTGATGGCAGAGCACTATTTCCTATTCTGCATAAAAGGAGTACATTTCAAAGAAAAGAAAATTGGTCGGGAAAATCATTTCAAGAAAATTGGTCTCTGTTCTGGGATCGACTCCAGCAAGGAAAATAAATTATTTACAGAGCCAATTCAGGTGTTAATCTTGAGTAATTGGCCTATTAGATGGTTTCATCCTGAAGTGGAGCAGTTCCCATGATACTGAGTCCAGTGCTTAGGGCTAGAGATATTCACCGACAGCTGGCACCACTTTTCCCCTGTTAAAAACATGTTGAATGTTGATCCACAGTCCTGCCAAATAACACTTTAGACCCAACCTGCTGTTAAGACAGAGCAAGAAACATTTTTTTTCACAGCATTTTGCTTTGAAAGGAATTGTTGGGGGGGCATAATTAGGGAAAATTGTAAGTCATAAATTGCAGTCTGAAGGATTTTATTACACTAAACCATATGACCATGTTTAAGTCAAGCTTTTTGATTATACCAAAGCTGCTGGCAACCTATCTCAGAACCAGAAGGCTGTTAGATGACATTATAGTTGTTATCCATTCTGAGGAGAAAAGCTCAATAATAATTGTTTCAAAAATATCTCTGCTATATCCCTACTAATAGCCTCGATTGATGTGTAACTTAGCTGAAACAGCCTTCCAGTTAGCACAGTAATATTGCAGCGAAGCCATTTTAAACCCGTTGTGGGTGAAACACACTGATCCAAGTGGCACTATTACGGTACTGCAAGGCAAGTCTTAATCATGGCCGCATCGTCTGTGGAGTCATCATCAGCCAAGACACCCTCCAGGGGGCAGAGTACTGAAAGGTGCAGTGGGAATCCTGGACGGCAATGAGTCTGCGGTTACAGATGCGCTCGCTGGCTCCAAGACAGCTGCCAGCGCAGGAGGGTTATGTCCTGATTGTGTGCACTGCTGATTTGCCATCATGGCTCCCGGGTTTAAAAATTGATGGGCAGCTCCCCATAAGCCCAGTCTGAATTATGGACCGCAAAACACTAGGAACTGAATGAAAATGGCCTCTGCCAGGGGGATCTGAGATGGGGGTATGAAACATGTGTCAAGAAGGGAACGGAGCATTTGGGAGAATATATATTTTCTGTCTGATTTATAATGGGGATAAAGGGGAGGGATGGTCGAGGGCTGAGATACAGAGAAGTGGCAGATTCATGTTGTTCATGCTAAAACATGCCTGCGGATATTCAGATATCGTTGCTCTGTTGTCCTCTCTCACAGAAACCCATACACAGGCCACACAGAGGATAAGGGAACATTGTTCGCATCAAGGATTGACAGTTGAGCCTATGTTTAAATGCTCTGCTTCAGTAAAAAAAAAAATACAACTTATGAAAACAAACAGACATAATGCACGAGAGACAAAGAGAACACATCCAGAAAGCATCAAATGAGAAGTCAGTGGGGTGAGGAGAAGAGTGGAGAAGAGAAGAGAGCTGCATTGTGACACACCTCCCTTTGAGATGGAAAAATCACTCGCGCCCTCTACGAATGATCGGCACTTCACACATCCTCAGCCAACGCCCTGGAGAGGAAGAGGTTTAGAGGAGAATTTGGGCAAGCTAGATCTGAGGCTCCATGGTTATGGTTATTATTAATGTTATGTAGTGTCATTATAAACTTATAATTTAGCATATACCCTAATATTTACTGTTAATTGTATCCATATTTATCATATGTGTGTTACACACAACTGTATGGATGCCCTTTAGAGTTCTGTCTTTGGAACTGTTTGCATGGAAGGGGGTCACTTTGTGCAACTTCAATTTCAAAATGAAAATTCTGATACATTTACATTTACATTTACATTTATTCATTTGGCAGACGCTTTTATCCAAAGCGACGTACAAAAGTGATAATGAATTGAGGCCATACAAAGTTACCACAGATGCAGTAGTAGAGTTGACTAAGGTTGTTTCAAATACATGTACATGTAGAATATATTTGATCAGGAACAATAACTTATACCTCAGGAGAGCATGCAGACACACAGAGATGGAGCATCCATTGTTACATTATTCATAGTACTGCAGCTCCTCCCTGCAACCGACAACAACAACAAAAAGGCAAAGGGAAGAAAGCTGTGGCCCCAAATTTGCAGCACTATGCGCATATCTTTGTGGCCCACGAGGGGAGTGGAGCTGGTGAAACAGGTGTTTGGACAGATATGCGAATGTGGGGGACCCTGACAGCCAGGCACATCCAGGATCATCTGGGCCCTGGCTGGGGTTCAGAGACTCGCTCAACCCCACTGGCACGGGGGTAAGTGCTCCCCCTGATCCTGTCACCGGTCTAAAGTGGCTTTCACGCTGTTTAGACAATCTCAGATGTACTGAACTCGGAGGTAAAAAAAAAAACGCTCCTTGGTTTTATCTTCGTGTTCAGAGTGGAAGTGCTTTAACACAGGGCAGAAAGCATCGATGGAAGAGCCAGAATGTTTCATGGTATTACCTCTTTGCATATTCAGATTCAACAGACTTCTCAGATTTTCAATAAACTTTCATAAAAAAGAAGTAAGCGTAGTTAAAGCAAATAAAAAAGATCCCAATTTGCCAATTTCATTGGTGATGTCTGCAGTGCAATAATGGTCTTTAGAATAACTCTGGTTAGCTCAGAATAAGAGCGTCTGATAGATGACAAAATGTAAATGCAAAATGTTAATCGTTATTTTCTTCCTCTTATTTCTTTACTGGAAATATTAGGCACACATGCTGCATGACTACAGGTAAAATATTTCTGGTTGAAACCCAATCATGGAAAAAAATGTATTAGCAAGATAAAAACAGCATAAAACTCATGAACAAAAAAGGACTTGAAATGAGGGCACCTTGAGAGAGTCAACAGGTTCTCTCCGCACAAGTCTTCTTAATCAGCCCCACTGACTGACTGAGGCCTCGGGCCAAATCAGAAATGATTGCTTTCCCTCCACAGCCATACATTTTCCTCATTTGGCCTGCCTGGAATTACTCGCAACAGCCTCTGCGATCTCTATCAGCAGGGCAGAGTGTGGTAATACAATTTATGCTGGTATTAATGTGAATTATGGTCTAAATGGTGTCCATGATATGCATTTTATCAAAAAAGGGAATGTGATAATCGTAATGAAGTATCCATTAAAATGGTGACTGTGTTGAATTTTGATGCTGCATGTATGGCAATGACAATAATTTGCGTTCCCTGTTTAGACAGAAAGCCCAGAACTCCATGGGCAGGGGTGGCATAGTTGTAAGGACTGGGACTTATGACCTGAAGGTTGCTAGTTTGACTCCCATGCAAGCCACTGTTATACTTCACCCTAATTGCCTTAAGTAAACATTCAGGTATATAAATGAATAACATAGCAGCATTGTTCGATACATATGTTGCTGTGGATAGAAATTTCTGTTGAGCAAAGTAATTCAATGAATTGTTCACAACATTCAGGAGTTTCTGAAATTATGTGCACAAAAAGTCAAATTTCACCAGAAAATTTTAAAATGGCAATATGTGTATCATGATTTATCAAGTCTGTATACAATGGTATATAGTTTATGTGCCAAATCCTTAAGAACAATGGAATAATGTTACATTATATAAACCGGTAGCCACTGTACATGTCTAAACAAAAGGATTCTCTCTGGACTTGCTGCACAGTGTAATGCAGCAGAGATAGATTTGTCCTTAATTTTGGGTGATTGGTTTTGCCCTTGCAACATGAGGTTGTATTTGTCATGTAATTCTAAGGTTCTGTGATTCAGTCTAAACAAATGATCTCATTTTTGTGGGTTTCAGTGTGTGACATCATTTTTTTTAAATGGAACCAGCGGCTTTTATAACTATGTTATTGACTCAACAAAAAGGCTGTAATTGCATCCTGGTGTCCCCACATTTTTTCATGAGCTTCAACATTATTCTGCATCCTGTAGTTACCTTATTAAAGGGTGCTGCTTCAGCAACAGGTGAGCAGGCGCTGTGAACTAAACAGTGTGCAGCCTTTCTGTAAGCTGCAGGTTACCACAATCTGACTTGCGTTCATTTACGGTGTGCCAGAAGGAGTGTGATGTTTTTACCATGGAGCGATACAGTATTCATGGCATTGAGTATCTTTATTCCTTTTCCTTTAGCTTTTTTTCTGTTTAACCCCTGGGGTCAGGGCAATTTTCCACCTTGCACCTCCAGTGCATTCCTGCTGAGAGGGCAGGAATCACGGGCCGTGCACCTCTGATTAATTCCAGTGTCCCTGCAGAGCTCCCACAATAATGGATCACAACCGGACTTCTGGGTGGAAAGGCAGAGCTGGCTCCAGTTGGCTTGCTGGTCATTTGGTTGAAAATGCCATGGGAGGTATGCTCTGTAGGTCAGTTAATAATGAAACCTTCCTGTGTGTTGCTGATATCAGTTTAGGTGGCAGAAATCCTGGGTTAGGATTCAGATATTTTGGTTAGGCTTAGAGGTAGGTGATGTAGCTGATCCTGCATCTGTGGAAGAAAGTATCTATAATGTTCACCTCAAGTGTTCCTGTCAGGGAAGCTGGTATTTGCAAGCAAAGGAAAAAGTCAAAATAATCTGTAGGAATGTTTCACCTCTATGCATAAGGAATTATAGCACAAGTGAAATTATTGTCTACTGGATGCTGTGTGTGTGTGTGTGTGTGTGTGTGTGTAAAACTGTCATAGTGTGTATTTACGTTAGAACAGGGAGGGTCAAGCATGTTTCAGGGTCAGAGTTCATGCCCAAGGCATGCGTGAGCATGTACATGTTTGTCTACATACATTTGCATGTTGATGAGCTTGTGAATGTCAGATCCAGGAAGTGAGCGTGCCTACAGTGTGTGTGTGTGTGTGTGTGTGTGTGTGTGTGTGAGCATGTCTGCATGTGCATTTGCATGATGATGATCTTGTGTGTGTCAGAGAGAAAGAGCGTGTTTAAGCGCTCTCGCTGTCCCGGCGCATGGGTGACAGCTCTTTGTGCCTGTAGGCGGCGGTGGAGCAGGTGCTTTGGCTGCTGAGATCAGCAGATTCCTGAACTGCGGAGCGGCGGAGCCGGGGCCGCCGTTATCGGCTCCCCGGCCCTCAGGGGAACGGGCGGCCATTCATAACGGAATCTGCTGATCCCCTTCCCATAAAGGCCCCTGCTCCCCTTGTGCCTCAGGACACATGCACAATGCTTTTGTTCTGCTGTGTGAGAGTGTGCGTAAACAGTGCAGTGTGTGTGCGTGTCATAACTCCTCCGATCACATGCATTTCACATCTTCGTTTACAACCTCAGCGATCAGTACACCACTTCATTGCGGGGACCATTTTCGCTGACTCCTGTATATAAAATTTGATGCTCTTGTTTATATTATTGCCCTACATGTTTTTTCCCATTTTTGAGCATGCAAGAGAATTCTCTGTCAGAGTCAGATCTAAAATTGCATCGAATCTTCAGAGGGAACAAATCACACATGCCTCATCAGTAGCTACCTTAAAAAGCCTGAAAAATGACAGACTCAGCAACAACACGGCATCCCAGAATGCAAAGCCAGATGTCCCTGAATGCGCTTTCCAGCTGCTCTCCCAGAGGTAATGTGGCCATCTCTGATGCAGGCTCGTGCCCATCTCATGTGCTTTATGCACTATGGAGAGTTTCAGAGCTTACACTGTGTGATACTGTATCTGAGGCCACACCACATATATTTATTTTATTTCCCTGATAAGTGGTTAGCTGTGATTGATACCATTTTAAAAAATCTCCTTTGGGTAGTTCTTGGTAAATTTGAGAAATTAGAAAATGTGGTCTGAAACCCCAAGTGCTTTTGCATCATTTAGACTTCAGCAGTACATTTTGCTTCTGATATCCCTTGATATGTGTGCAAAAAGTTGTCTGTGTTTTATAGCATTTTTACACTGAACAAAAATGATTGACAGTATGTTTATTAAAAAAGGGAACAAAATCCAAACCAAATGAAGATTTATGACTAGCTCTACTGTTGATGGCAGATGGAAAACAGAAAATCTTCCTCCCACAGAATGCCACTATAGTAAAAGTGCATATGATCTTACCATATGGGGAACATTATTTTTAAAATACTTTTTTTCCAGTCTCTCTCACACACACACACACACACACAATAAATATCTCCCAAATAAGTCAACTGCTTTCCCAGCACAATCACAATGATTTCCTGTAATGTATGAGAGGAAAACCAAGAAATGTGCACTTCTCAATTCTGGTTGAATTCTCCACTGTTGCCCAGGGACAAGTCTCGGTTCCTTGGAATGCCACCACTAAATAGGATTTGACCTCAACACAAACATAGGCACAAATAGGTCACTTGAGATCAAGTGATCAGATCAGATGTGATCTTGTTCCTTCATATGCACAGGAGGATGTGTATCCAGGAAGTTTGCAAGTCAGCAGTCACCATCAGATCAAAAGCATTGAGTGATTGTGAATGTGGTGTGTTTGAATTTGTGTGGGATCATATGGATGGATACCAAGAAGATGCATGGTGGTAATATAGAACCAGCAGGGGGCTCAAGTCTAGATAGTCTAGAGCCACATGGTATTCAAAGATGGTTGCTTCTATGTGTGCCAAACTAGTCTGTGGAATTCACAATAATACATACACCACGAAATGTCCAATCAGCGAAATGCTCTGAGTTTAATTTGATTTGTCAGCCTTTTATGCTTTTGTGATAAGGGACAAAACGCACAGAATAAAACATTTGGTGACCTTTGCTTTATTATGTATTTGCAGTGGGTACCACAGAACTTCTTAAATTTGTTAAATCTTTAAATGAAAGCTAGTGACACAAATCTCATAATCTCTATCTGTGCGTTCAGGCTGATAACATAACAAATCTCTGTGCTTCCTCTGAGAGACTGAAACAGGATTCAGCGGAGAAGCATAGAGAAGGGTACTAAAAGATTTTATGGATTACAACAAGACTGTGAGAGCTTTCTTTGTAGCCATAAAGTGTAACCTATGTTAATCTGAAATTAATTTAAATACTTCCCATATAAAACTACTGTGAAGTTAAAATGTATTAACATTTTTTGTGCTGGACAAATTGAGGACAAAACACACAAGGAAGCAAAGTAACAGAAAATTCCTTTGATCTTGAGCGAGAGTCAGCAAGGTGACAGAGGTGTAAAATGCGTCAATGCCCGTTGCCAAGCAACGAGCCCCATCTCGCAGAAAGCCTTTGGCCTTTGAAGACAACCTAATCTATTGACTTTCTGCTTTTACCATTTTTTTAATTTCTGTAATTAATATTAACTGTTCTCAGATCTTAGTTGAAAAGTATATATGATAATCAAACAACAAACATCTTTGGTGTGTCAAAATAGTGAAAATTAAAATAATGAATAATAACTAGCGCTCAGTAACCAGTTTTGCTCAGATAAAGGTTAAAAATGCTATAGGGAGATGGTTATCCCCACAGGTTGTGTTCTACTGTGGTGGTAGACAAATGGTCATACGCTGTTAGGAGGTGGGAACATTTGGTATATTGTGAGAGCCAGTGAAAGTGAGTAGGTTAAATGTTGCTTTTCTATATGTGGACCTAAGAGTTATCTTCCATTTTCAACATCAATCAGAAATAAAACATGTGTAAGTATAATGTTGGTGCTTTGTTTAATGGCAGTGAAACATTTAAGAGCATGATTATGCAGTTAAAAGAACATGTCCTCTTCTGATGTTCTTATTGCCTTTGTCAGAAGGGCATCTACAGGGAATCCACAGATGGCGAAACTTAGTCACAGTGGTTTATATTTAGGTTTAGAGGATTTCAACAGGCCTATCCTTCCTTCTGCTCTCCAATAAACACAGACAAGACAAATGATTTACCATTGGAATTACTTTCATAAAAAAGGACATGCAAATTGTACGTTCATGTCCTTAAACTGACATGTTGTGTAAACACACAGGGCTCTCGGTTATTTATTTATTATTTATACTTGAACAGTCAATTGAGCTATTTGTCAGTCCACCCTCAATGCACAGTTCAGCTGACAGGATATTGCACTCAACGAGTGTTCATCCAAACAGATCGGTTTATGAATGCTCGGCATATTCATGGGTAATGTCCACAGCGCTTACTGTTTTACAGTTTTCAGTGCACCGAGGCACATTATTTGATTTTATACGCAGCAGGGGCATTTTGGAAACATAATTAAACTGAACAAACTCATGTGCTGGTATGTTTTTACTTCTGCTTTACCCTGAGTCCTGAAGGGGGATGAATTTTCTTCTTGTCTTTTCTGGATCATGTTTTGCTTGCCTTTTGTTTTCTTATGAATCTGTGTTAAATATCAAGAGCTTTGCATATTATCTACTTCAAAGAACAGAAGCCATTTACACCAATATTTAAATGCCAACTGTCTCGGGGGGTGGGGAAAACACTGGGAATCTCATTAAATGCTTTCACAATTGTCAGCGTTGCAAAAAAATTGCTTAAAGCAAGAACATTCCCCTAGGATGATTATTTATTTAACTATGTACTTATTGTTTTGTCGCTTGGCAGACATTTTTTTAACGTTGATAAATAAAAGAAGCAATTTTGTTGTGTTGACATCGGAACTCGATGGGAACATGACTGGCACAGCTTTCTGAGTAAACAGCTGGATGCATTTTACATGAATCACCTCTTCTGTAAAACTAAACACTCCCTCCAGGACCCCTCAGGGTTGGGTATTACTCTCCGCCGTGTGATGGTCAACAGATGTGTCTGCACGCATTGGTGAAGACCACAGATCCCCACTCTCTGTTGCTGTGACAACTTGTGTGTGTCATAATGGAGAATTCAGGGTACTGTATGTGTGTGTGTGTGTGTGTTCTTGGATGTTCTTGGATGATTTGGCCTGCCCCCCACCACCTGGGCATATCCATATCTTGAGTTGGGAGAGGGATATTTGTTTTGTGTGTGAGGTACTGGGCATTCTGACAAGGTGCCCATCCGAATGGATGTAGGCAGCAGTGTGGCGCAGTGGTAAAGGAGCAAGCCTTGTAATTGAAAGGTCACAGGTTCAGTTCCCCACAGGGGCACTGCTGCTGTACCCTTGGGCAAGGTACTTCACCCAGAATTATCCAGCTGTATATATGGGCAACATGTAATCTGTGTACATCACTCCGGATAAAAGTGTCTGCTAAATGGTATAAATGTAATGTAATATTAAGCGATAACAGCTTCAGGACTCTGGGATCCAGCCTGGGCAAAGGACACAGGGAGCTCCTCGAAGTGCCTTTAGGTCTCTTCTGAGTTTGGAATAGATCTATTGATAGTTGTATTATTTAGTAGATGCTCTTATCCAGGGACAATGCATACATACATATATATACATATAATATACATGTTTGTGCATGGTAAAGACTTGCAACCAAGTCTCTTGCAGAATGATTCTCTGTTGATGGCAAGACAACAGACAACCTGCCTGCAAAATTGTGCAGCATGGTTGCTTCTGCATTAATGGCTTGCTGATGCCGAGTGAGCCGCTCAGTGTCATTCAGACTTTTAAACCATCACGCTAAATGATTTACACCATTTTACCAGCACCCTCATTATGCGTAACGTGAGCGCCCTTTCGCCTGGGTGCGCTACGGAGACCTCTTCCCTGAACACGAGGCTGCACTGCTGTGTGATGTATGCTCCCCAAAGCCACTCCTGCCTGCTGCAGTGTTTGCAGCAAAAAATCTATATATATATATATATATATATATATATATATATATATATATATATAGATTTAATGTACACTGCTGGTATCCTTTTCCTGTGGAGAAATAATGTGCAGATTTTACAGTGTTTTCTTTTATATTTCTTTTTTAGACATTTTCTTTTCAATGAGTGGGAAGATTTGAGCTAAAGCACAGATGTGATTTGATCACTCGTTTACACGTGCCTAGCAGCACTTTTTACCCATGTCCAGGCTTTCCATTCAGAGGCATGCCCAATCACGTATTCCCTCTTCAGTAGCTCTATCTGTGTTAATCAATGATCTAATAAAAAAAAAAAAACATGCCTCTCTTGTTCTCGTGTCTCTCTGTTCTTACTCTGTATACAGTACATACATGGATACACACACACACACACACACACACACACACAGGCTCACACACACACACATATATAAATGCACATGTATGCATGCATGCATATATGCGCACATACATACATGCATATGTGATTAGTCATTCCATGGAGCAGCGTTCCGTGGCCGTGCGAGGCAGTGCAGCAGTGCGAGATGGATGGGGGTAATTTTCATGGCTGCGGGCGGCAGTTTATCACGAGGAAACAAACAGAAGGCTCTAAATCACAGGGCATTACAGCACACAGACTTGCACTGGATCCGAGGGCCAATGTCACAAGCCTGACTGCTCAAACAAGAGCGCAGACATACCAAAGAATGACTGCTGAAATCTCGTACATTACGCTGTCCTACTTATTGCAGTCACCCATCAGAAAGGCGATTATTAAGTTGCCTGGACATAAAATCCTATTCCTGTATTTGCGATGGCAAAATCAAAGTGAAGAGCACGATTTTAGCAATATGGCATAAGATGCCCTCATTACACAACACCATGGGTGGCTATAACTGACAACAACCGTGCAAGAGATGTCAAAACATGTATTTTCTTGCTGTGTGCAATTTTAAATTGGAACTGAAGGAAAGAGTTTCATAATCATTAAAGATCAAACAGAATACTTTCATATCAATTTCACACAAGTCAAGAAGGAGAAAATAACTTATTTTTAAAACAGGTATACAGGAAAAAACCCTCATCTCTTATTCAAACGCTGCTCTTTGCCATGCTTGTGTCATAAGATTATGATGTCATTGGGTAAATTCACCACATTAGAGGCTGCATTGGATTAACATGCATTTCCTGACGCATGAAAGCAACCTTGATTATGATTTATATGTCTCATAGTCACACCATCATGCTGAAAAACAAGATATATAATGAATATGCTTAGTTAGGGTTATGACAGCAGGTGGCAGATCCATAGCTTGTATTTCTCATTATGCATGATAGAAGACATTTCACAGGTACTGTCAATTAACAGTAACCAGAAAAAGATTCTGTTTAGACAGAATGTTATTGTAATGAGAACCATGGCCGATTTCTACAAGGTAATGGTGGTATCCAGTGGCAACAAATATAGCCCAAGACTTGTAATGTCACTCTTGCCCCCTGTTATTATAATAACAAGTAGCATACTAGTTAGCTCCCCTGCAGTCACACACAGCCTGCTGGTGACAGAAACAAAAGAATAAGTACAAAAATGCATGTGATCAAGGCACTCTTGTTCTGTAAATGAAAGAGGACTATGTATTAAAGATGTAAACCAATTGATTTATTGGTATTCATTACTACACAAACCTAACTAGTCAGCTAGTGCACTTCAGCATCCTCTGTTGTGAGGAATGCCTGTTTGGCCTGAACCATCTTTTACTGGCTGCTACATCATTTAGGTGTCAGGATGTCAGCACTGCCTCCCACATACATCTTGATAAAGCCATGTTTTACAGAAGCAATCTAAGGAATTTAAGGTTTTGGTTCTTATTAAATGTATTGCCACATACAGGGCCTATATAAGATTTCTGAGTTGACAGATGCATAGATAGAGAGATAGGTAGATAGACAGATACTTTCCCAATCCCCATAGGGGAAATTAGTTTGGCAAAAACAGCACAACAAATAAAATATTTACACGAATGGAGGAACCGGCTATAAACACAAATGAAAACACCATGGGGAAAACAGACAAACAAGAGAGACATGAGCAAAGTGTAACAAGCCAGCGCCATTACTCGCCACAAGCTTTCCTAATTAGTCACAAACAAGAGACGTCATTGGTGAAGGACAGAGTCAGTTCATCCCAGGTTACCTAATCCGCTTGTGTTCTTGATACACAGATCACTGTATGTTTATTCCACAAAGCTTCGAATATGATGGTAAATTCTCATTTTTAATTAAAAAGAAAAACAGGAAACAGGTGACCATCAAGTGAACAAGACCTCCAAAAAGTCTTCCAAAAAGACTTTGGAGTTTCCATACCAGGAAAAATAGTATATGTAAAATTGTAAATAATCACATAAAAGCAAATCTGAAACTATGAGAATGAAACCTTAAGAAAATACTTGTGTCTGTCTAAATGCAATTGACAACATGTTTATTAAGAGTTCCAAACATAAGTGGTAAGTAGTTTGCTCTCATGGTATTAACATGATTAGCATGGCCTTATTGCACATATTAGTATATTAGTGGCCTTCTCAGGTTGTAAAGTAGTTTTATCAGCCTCTCTGTAGGCATTGTCATCAAAGCCATGTGGCAATAGTGTTGGGACACTGACAGGCAGAGCATCTCAAGGAAGGCGAAACAGTTATCACTCAGAGTGGAGCTGTCCAGAGATAAACCCAGCTCCCCTGTAACCAGTCTGACACCAGGACCTATGGGACAAAGGAAAGGGTTGGAGAGGTGAAGCTGTTAGGTTTGTGTCAGTCTGCTTGCAGAGGCCAGATTGTACCATTGTGTGGGCGGTGCGAACGAACTTTAAATCTCCAAACGGGAGATACTCTCATCTCTCTTCTGCGACAGTCTGGTGCTGTAGATGTCTTGTGTGATGTGACCTGGGGCTTTTTTTTTTTTTATCTCCATGATTACAGCGGGAGACTGGGGAAAGGAGTTCAATGAGTCTGACCCTTTCATCCAAAATCTGAGTAGTTCTGCATCAAAGTTCTTGGGTTCTTCCACAGGCTGTAGTTTTGCATGAACAAATACGTTCCTGGAAAGTTATACTCACTACAGGATTAAAACAGCCATTACACCCTTGATTAAAGTACCGAGGAGTCATTTTCTCTGGCTTATGGTGAACTTTGCCTTCCGTAGTGAGGGGTAAGCAAGCCGTGGCTGCGAAGTCCAGCTGAGATTCCTCATCCCGCGCTGTCCCCAGCGCAGTTCCACTGTGACAGTTTCAGTTTCAGACACCTCCCTGGTTTGACAGCTTGCAATAACACAAGGAACCGAGCTAACAGGGTGGGCAAAGTGATGAGGTCCCCCAGGGTGCCTGAGAGAGCCGCTGCAACTGAGTGTCTCACCATGGGGTCTGGACCTTTCGCGTTTGTTATGAGCTCTGCTCACATCGCTGGCTGAGCCCCACTCATCATCATGTTTCATCATTAAAATTGCATACCTTTTCCTCCCAGAGACTTTTCAAAAAGGAAAGGCGTGTCTTAATTATAAGGATTACTGATTTGCTATATATATATTTCAAAAAGAGATCCTGCCATTACAGAAGGAGATAATTATCTTGAGCAGTATGACCTGCAAGTTTTTTTTTTCCTTGCAGTGCTCAGAAATGCAATGACTACAATTAAAAAACATTCCCTAACATTCCACATCACTCTTGGCCGTTTAAATGAACATTAGTCATTTACTTAGCCTACAAACCATGCTTGAATTTGGAAACATATTAGAAAATCTTTTTAGTATAAGCACATATGTAAATATATAAAAAGCTGAAGGGTGTCAATATATGATGTTGTGTGTACTTATATAGTCCTTCCACATGTAAGGACACATCTACTGTAATCCAATCTTCCTAATTAAGTTATGAGGTGGAATAAAAGCTAACCAACACAGTTTCATACAATTGAGACTACTTGCCTGAAGATGACCAAAGTCATGAGCATGTTGGTTTTGTCTCTGGTCATTTTGGCCATGATTTCAGGTGTCCCTACCTGTCACTGTCCTGAACTGATGTGGAATGAAGTGGGAGCAGGAGATTAGAAAAGAGCCTTCCTGAAATGGTTGTGGTAACCAGGCCGGTGGGAGGTGACTGGTAAACTGTGACACAGTGACAGAGGAACAAGCAGAGCTTGATGAGCTCGCATTCACAAATTCCAAATTATTATCCTATATTACAGAGGAGTGCCAGAGCAAGCCACCTTTCCATTTCTGGGCAGCTTCCCTCCGTAGAGTGATCTGTGGAGGCCGCCTGCATCAACTAGCATGAGATTCAGCAGCAGGCAGGTTACACTTATTTGGTAACACTATAAGAAATGTAATGGCATAGTGAACAGAGCTTATTATATTGTGTAGCATATGGAATTTAGAGCAATAGAGCAATAAGAGCTCTATCAATAATGTATTAACATGAGGAATATGCTAAAACAATGTAATTTTAGGAAATACTCCCAGACACTGCACGTGCACACACGTGCGCGCACACACACACACACACACACACACACACACACACACACACATTAGCACATCTGAGATAACCAGCAATGTTCTTGTAGAGTGGTGCACAGCAACATGCAGTCTCCCCACTTCAGTGATTGGCACTTGCTGTTGCTGTGCGAATTTCCCCTGAGGCTTGGCTAAATTAGCATTTCTAGGCTCCATGTTATTAAATTGTTATGATTTCTGTAGCAATACTCTCTCTGTGTTAAGCCTGCCGTTTTGTTTATACCAAAAATGAAAACTAAAGAAATAGGAAGGGAAAAAAAAATCCCAGCCAGTCAAACAGGTCATCCACTCAGGGATTTAAAATCAGGATGTGCTGGTATGACTTTCTAACTTCTAACCTTGGACTCAAAATATTTATCAACCTTTAAATTTTGGAGTCATCTCAGAAGGGAGCTTCTTGCCAGCTATTCATTTTACAATACATTTAAAGATTAAATAACATTTTTGCATGAAATATTTTTATATTTAGTTTAGCAGGCCTATCTTTCAAATTATTGAATTATATATTATAAATATATATAGTCTCAGAGTGTCCTCGCAATCATGCATATGCTGCTTTTACTGACGTGCATTTAAACAGAGGATACTTAAGGACTTATAAGGATAAGATGATGTACTTGACGAGAAAATGCAGGCCTCTTTCTCTGTCTGGCCCAGTTCAGATTAGGCAAGCGATTCTACAGACTGAATTAGAGAGAATTTAAAAAAATTTTTTAAATTTTTTATTCATTTTTTGAAATGCCCATGCAAAACCCAATTCAAAGGTGGTACATAGTGTCCCTTTTCAGTAGCCCTGCTTGACTGACATGCAGCCAATGAGGTGAGCAACAGAAAGGTAAGCATTTTGAGTGAGACAGCTGGAAGGATTACACTGGCGATAACACCTGTTGCTTTTGTGCTGTGGAAAAGGGAAAGGATGCAGTTCTGGATAAGGGAAGTGTGAATAACTGATCCAGGATTCTAATGATACTTAATATCATATTTCACCTGTTACACATTACAATAAACACAGAATTAAAAGTGTTGGCAACCAAACACATCAGCGGACACTTAAAACTTATGGCAGCTGCATGTTGTCATGGATACATTGATGAATGGTGTTTTGGACAACAGTCCAGGAAAAGGAGGTTTCAGACAGTCCCTGACTAAATGAATTCAATCCTACTAAACCATTTTTCAATACTGCATAAAATCCCATCATGCCCTTACCTCTCTACAGCAGCCATATTCTAGTATTTATGCTCCTAGCTCCTTCTATTCTATCATCAGTCACACAGGTCATGACCTCTATAAGGGGCATAAATGATTTGTCTCAATGGGCATGTGATTCCTTCTGCAGAACCCAAGCCAACAGTGTGACTAGTCACATCCACCTTGAGCTCTGTAATTCAGGTAATTCTAATTTCAGTAAATATCTTATGTCTGGTAATTCGTTCTGTGAACGTCCTCATTTGGAGTGCAGGTGGGTTAAACACATACACATGAGTTAGAGGCAGACAGAGGGTTAAAGTCTCTAAAAGGAAATTGATCGAATAGCATAACAGAGTTCTCTCTGAGATTTTAACACCACATTCATTTTGCTTGTCATTAACTACACATTCTGCAGAAGCGTCGGTTGCAATTCATCAGCGAACATGCCGTTACCTTTGTGAACAAGGTAAAATAGAAATCTAGCCTGGGGCTGAGGCATATGTGATTGATGTACTGTTCTAAGAAGCCAGGGAATGTGAAGTCACACTGTATTGGGGTGATATTGTAAAATGTAAAGTGTAAAGTGCCCCATTTTATGTAAAAAGTATTTTGCATAGAATTGTGTTGCTCATCCTTGGTGAAATCAAGCTATGCTTACCCACAATGCATAGCTTACACTGAATGCGTTTGGCCCCACCATAGTGCTCAAAGTAATTGATTTTTTTTTCCTTGAACCCCATACAATTTCTTTGCCATTCATTCTATATTATTAATACTTTTAAGTAAGTTTATTTAACATGAAAATGGATAGTATATACTGCTTGTTTGCTTGTTGGTAGGGCCTTTATAACTATGATCAAATAGTGATGCCTAAACCTTTTTCAGCAACAGCAGCTTGGCAGAGCAGATGTACAAACATTTTTCTGAATGATCAAGCGTCTCAGTAGACCCAGTAAACTGATCCATCCAAGATCAGAGGAGGGATATCGTAGCCATGAGAAACATGATGAGAAAATTGTCTGATTTCTTAAATATGTTCTTTGAAAGAATGTAATGTAGCTCATACTGATTGTGGTTTCATGCTGGGATCAGTGTACTTGATATCTCATAATCCAGATAACTCCACAAACTGGAAGCTGTCCCGTTTACATCATTTTTCACGTTTTTGCCGTCCACTGACCCCACTGTGGTAAAAGTGCAGATAACACCAGCTAGCATCTTCACACCATTATGAGTGTAGTTTCTCCTGTCATTTCTGATGGCAGCTAGATTTCACACTGACACAATTCTTTCAGTGTAACATATGGTGGTACCACATGACATCCAAGAAACTCATATGATATTTTAAAAAAAAGCACCGAGAAAGACAAGAGCAGATAGAGACATCATTTATTTTACATTTGATTTCTTTACATGTGTTTTTCCAGTCTAAATCCTCCTACAGGTCTGTGTCGATGTAGCACATAGACCGCACGTACCTGTGCTGCAAACAGCTCACTGTCATTACTGCTGTATTCCACAGAGACAGCAAACCTGGCATTCAGGATGTTTTTCTTTCCTTTTTTTCTTTTCAAAATGTCTCCCATGATCCCAAGTACTCACTAATAGCCGTTGTATCACATTTGTGGGGGGAAAAAAGCAGCCTCCGCATCTTCCACTTTGACATGTTTTATTGCCTCAGAGACACTGGAACATTGGAATGAAGGCTGGCCACTGTCTGGCCATTTTATTGTTACCCCTCTGTTCCTTCCAAATCAGCCTTATTTATTTTCTAAAAACACAGCCTTATCCACGGTGAATTATCCTGTGCTTTCTGCCATCCGTTTATACTGTCAGCCTTTTTAATGGAGCAATTAAGGCAAAGTACCCCACTCAAGGGTCCCATAACAGTGTTTTATGTGGTGGTGAGTGAAATGGAGGTGTTCCTTTGTTCCACTTTTTTAAAGAGGCAACTTGGAAGAGTGAAGCACTCAAGCTATCACCCATTTATGGCGTGTATCTCTAGGATATGTACAGAATATGGGAACGTTTCCTGTTACATGGTACACATAATTATTATAGTTATTGTTGTAAACATTAGCATAGATGATAATCAAGATTTAAATAATTATTTTAGACAATTGAGAATCGGTAACAAAAAACAACAACTTGTCACCTGCAATTTGTTTCACTTATGGTCACATGAAGCATGCACTGCTCTGTGATTAGATCAGAGAAGAGAGCATGGAGGAGCATACCTATACCCTACTTCAGTACAGTTTTATAGGTGAGCCATTCATGTTGTCAGTCATTCAGCCAGCTCATAAGGGAGCGCTGCTGACACCGCCACCTTGATTGAGTGCACGGTCACAATCACCTTGTGACACATTGTTCTTGGTATCCCAGCTCCTTACTGCAATGCGCTGAGTCTCCTTCAGTTTTTCAAGCTGAAGATCAACATCCCCACTCACATTATTTAGCAATATACAGCCCACTGCTTTTGCTATTTGAATGATGACCATGAAAATGAGGCCAATGACATTAAAAGGGGATGGAATTAGACATTAATAAAGGTTATTAATGAAAATCTCCAGAATATTTGTAATAATCTACAAGGTAAAAGGGGAAAAATAAACATCTAGGTGTTATTTATGTTAATTGGTTCTAACTATGGTAATGAAAATAAAGTGGTCCGAGTATAGACACAGAGACACACAGGCTCACACACACACACACACACACACACACACACACACACACACAGTAAGATCTGCTGAATGAATGGGTAGGAATGTGTGGGTGACCTGATGAACTCTCCGTTTCAGTAATGATTCTTTAAGGAAATTGACTGAAGCCAAGTGCACCGTAATGTGCTGTTAAAAGACAGACAATCAATAGCTCATAATGCTGATAACAAACTGCAATTAGCCCATTATCTATATAATAGAGGCAGCACCCACACCAAAGGGCAGGCACTTATCACTAATTACCAAAGAGGGATGCACTGAATTGCTGCAGACAGCCATCTGGCTCCACCATTTTTATACTTATGGTGATTTCTTATCTTTCAAAGTATATGTGCAGCATGTTCATCCTCATTTCTCCCAAGTACAACTTACTCCAAGCTAGTAGGGGATCTAGATCCCTGATCTTAACCTTGTACTAGAAGATGGCAGTTTGTGTGGTCATTTTGTCATTGGTATGTTGTTGCCAGTTGACTCTTCATTGTATCCTTTGTATTATTCTGGAGTTCATTGCTCTGCACCATAACCTGCCATGAATGTTATAGGTACATTTCAACCAACTGAAACAACCGCCTATTTCCCCAGACTAACCACAGCGGCAGTTTTCTCACTTGTGGCTGTGTTTTAAACATGCCAGCCCGGCTGTAATGTTTGGAGTGACTACGCCTTGGTTAACCCTAATGATAGGGTCATATTCATGGCTGAGGGAATTCCATCAGTGTGGGAATTTTGCATTCAAACCATTAAGCCTGATTGAAAACCACAAAGGATTCTGGGGGGAGGGGGTGTTGTTCTATTTCAATGTAATCTGGTACGCGTAATGTTCTAAAACCTACAGAAATATTTCATTAGCCTTCTCTGGCATTCATCACAGCTAAAGTCAGGACTGAGGGTGAGTTTAAGGGTTTAAGGTGCAGATGAGTGGCTATGCTTTGCATGGCATATTAAGGTGCAGTAGACTGATTAGGCCTCTCATCTTTTCAAAAAGGGAACATTCAGCACTGCTACACTCCCCTGATGCCAAAAGCACAGGGAATACTGTTGTTTTTTTATTACTATGTATTCTAAACGAAAGGGGGTTTTAATCAGCATTTTATTGTCGTTAAATTGGGAGGCTGTAATTAATCTTCTGCTCGGAGCATACAGCAATACCCACGACGCAAATTGAAGCACTGCTGAGTAATGGCAAAATAAATCTGTTGATTGAGTTGTGGGTTCCAGTAAATTCGGGGCATTGTTTTACATATTTTTTGTTGGCTCGAAGCTGAGCTGTCGCAAACACATTGCGGTAATCTGTTTTTGTCCGGTTAATTGTGAGTTATTCAAAGGTTGAACATAAAAATACTACCCCTAAGAAAGAATTTAAAATTCATAATATGATTTGAATACCATTTGGTTCCACAAACAAAGGAAGTGTGGAAGTCTATGTTTGTGATGGTACAGCTCATTGATGTGGAGTCAATTTATACTACCTATCATATTTACAGATTTACAATGTGAGTACCCTCATGCCAGTGAATGTGTTTCCATGTTTGTAAATGACAACCACCTTTCAACTTTAATGTAAAAATTTGTTTGTACATTAAAAACAAATTTTTGTTGAGATTGTGTACGTCACTACTACTTCATGCCTTTCGGTACAAAACCAATCCCTGTGTTGGTTCTTGATTGTTATCCTTTACTGTGGTTGCATGCAAGGCACAATCAGAACAGACTACATTGAGAACGGGAGCAGTGAGCAGCTTTGCTGGGAACCAGCGATGTGTGTTCATCTCTCATTGTTATTCTGTTAGCTTGCGCTTTGCTGAGTTGCAGCAGGCACATGTATGGCTTGAAGGCTGCACCCTCAGCCTTCTGTTTGAAACCGGCATCACAAGGCACTGGATGCTCAAGCTCTGCAGCACCAAAGGCATGTGTGTGTGTGTGTGTGTGTGTGTGTGTGTGTGTGTGTGTGTGTGCATACATATAGGTGTGTGTGTACATGCGTGTCTGTGTGTGTGCATATGTATCTGTGTGCGTGTGTGAGCATGCATTTGTGGGTGTATGTGTGTCTGCTTTTGTGTGTACATGTGTGTGTGTGTGTATGTGCGCGAGTTGCAGGCAGGTACTAAGTGGTTTCAGTGGGGCCTGTTGGGGGAGCGGCAGGTTGACCCCCAGGCAGGGTGATCTCTACAGCTGTTCCTGTGTGAGCCCACGATGCCCCAGCTTCCTGTTCTTTCATCCCCTCCTCATCCCCCTCTGCACTGCGGGGCAACTTCCTGCTCTCTCCTCCGCTGCTGTCTTCATCTCTGCTCTATCCACTCTCTCTCTTACTGTCACTTTCACCTTTTCCGCTTTCATGAAAGTCAAGTGGGCCGTGCAGGTGCATTAATGACTGTCTTTTTAGAAAGGTTCCAGGAAAGGGACAACATTGGGGACTATAGGTCTTGCTGCAACCCCTCTTCTCTCAGTATACTTTTTAGCCTCCTTCTGGGATCTGTGCAGCACTGAAAAAAACACTGAAAAAAACAAGTGGGGAGTAATACAATTAAGAAGAATACTATTGCTGTGAAATACTGATCATATTTATGGTCCAATCGTCCAATGTTACCTTGTGGCTGAAGGGCACTGAAGGGCAGAGACGTAAGTGGCTCTTCTTAACTGTCACTGCATGAATGATCACCTTGTGCCACCATTACAAAGGACCCAGAGAAGCTACTATGTTACAACTTATGCAAGGTTACTCACTGTAACTAAGTCTTTACTTTAGTCAGCTGGCAATTCTACATCACCCATATGCAAACATAGTTTTGTCCACAACTGACGGGATTTGAGGGATTAAGTGTTAATGTTGTGTTTAAACAAGAACAGCTCACATTATAACAACAAACAAGACAAGCAAGTAAAATGGTGGCAGAGTATCTGGGTAGCAGAGATGCCTTTGACAATGTTAATAAAACATGAAAAAATGAAATATATATTGTTTGTAATTTGGTATTACATGTTTATAACACATGTATAAGGTAATGATGTGAAAAGCCTTAATACAGTGCTGCTAAATGATTCAGAAAGATGCGCCTCTGTGTTATTCTGTACAGGTCATTATACATAATGGTCCCTCACATTCACTCTAAGGATTCATGCTGAACTTTACAATTTTAATGGAGCCATTGGCCACTCGTACATCTTCATTAAAACGTCACTTATACTTTACCGATATCTCTTTTCAGACTTTTTTTTCTTAGGTTCTCCATGAATAACCACACCATTGATTCAAGTTAAGCTTTTGACAACTTTTCCCTATTTTTTTTTCTCTCTCACTTCAAGGTCTTTCTGCTTCCTAGGAATCTTTGTCATTGTCTCCAGCTGAGATACTGTTCACCAGGCTCATCAGGCTCAGTAGGATTGTGGAATTATGGATTAAAACTTATTTACCTGTGCTTAAAAACAATTGCTTTCACTACTCAGCTGATCTGTGAAGGATGAGTCACAACTGGTTTTGGCCATAACTTCAGGTAATCATTATGATTGTGCTATCGGGCAGAACATTTTCCCTCTGGAAAATTACAAGGATTTCACAACTGAAGCTGAAACTCAGATGTTCCATGTTTGATACAAAATGATTAAGTAATTGTTTTCAATTGCATCTCAGAGAACACATGGCTCAGGCTGCGTTAAGGTTGCATCCAGAAGGCTTGCGGTTACTTTAATGGGAAGGGGGCTGCTACTGCAGGCATTGTTCCTGACGAAAGGCCTAAAAAACCCTGCCAATCAGACCACATGTAAAACGTTCAGTGGACTAGCGCTCAAAGTTCAATTCAAACATGCATAGGTCTTTCCTCTGTTAGAACAACCTGCCTTCACAATATATGTTAAGGGAATAAGACAGAAAAAAATTCTGAGAAACACTAATGGTCAGAAGTATGTGCGCTTTCAAGATCATAAAAATATGCCAAGGGCAAAACTACAGACACTGTATCCTGCTCCAGGTACCTTGACAACCCACCACTGAGGATTTTCTGGGATGACTCGGCATTGGTTAACAGAGGCTGACTTAGAGTGGAAATTACCTTAAAATACTTTATCTAAATATTCACATATGGTAATATTTGAAAATGTATTTTTATGACATTATTTTTTCCACATTACTTTGAATACCCTTTACATACCAGCATGCAAAGAGCTCAAAGACAGCTCCAAGGTCAATCTGATCTCTTTTAAATGGTGATGGCGTTTTTTTTCTCAATACAGATAATATCTGATTTGGTCAGGAAGAGGTGAGCAAACACACACAGGCTTACTTCCAGCTCTGGAGCAGAATTATCGATCCTGGATGTGTTGCCATGGTAATGAGCCTGGCTTCATTTTAGCCTGCTTCGTGGAACCAGGCAGCCTGAGTTCTCTCACAATATTTTACAGTTAGCAGGCCAACACATTAATCCTGCTTTGTGAAATAGCCCCTTGACATGGGATAAGACTATTTTTATTCCAGGTGTAATATTCACCCAAAGATACAACGAAAATATAATATGGGCTGCATGAATTATGAAGCACTTTGTCACAGTTCTAAATTATGCCATTTGGCAGAATGCTCATTTGATACAATCATTTTGAATTTAATGGCTTTGTTACAGGCTTTGTAATTACTCAATCTACGGTTGTCCATGCCCATACATAAGAGATAAATGCTAGTCTTGTGTTATAATGAGGTTATCATGCCATTAATACAATAATTTGTGAGGAAAATGGATTTCCATAATTATTTCATAGCAGGATACTCATTTTCCCAGTTACATATATTTGATTATGTATAATATGATGACATATAAATGTAATACACCAATTACAAATATACTACCATCTTTAATAGTAAAACACTAATGATAGCCATTGGAGCATATAAAATTCAATGCACCTGTATCTTTTATAAACAGAATACTTGACCAAAGTTGTAGAGATACAGAGCTAATCAAGAGAATGTTACAAGTGGTGTTACTTAAGACTTACCAAGAGTACTTATAAAACCATTACAATCACATGTCATTTTAACCCTGAGAAACAATTGTCAGTAGTGTTGAATTACTCAAGACATTATGAACATGGAAATACTGCAAGCTTGGAGAGAGGCATGATTAAACCTCAGAATTATGCGTACGCACCCATAATATCCGTCATAATAATTACTGTGCTTGAAATGTACTTTTGCTACAAAGCAAAAATGCTGTGCAGGTGCAGTGATGATGGTTCTGAAGCAGGATGAGCTATTCTGATGTGGAGCCCATCAAAACGCAACAATACCCATCCTTCATTACAACAGCCATCGCAGCGAGCTGCCTCTCCACAGGTCCTCAGGCAAGGCATATAATGTCTGGTTTGATTCTTCCCCAGAGGAATGGTATTTCTCTAGTGCCTTTGTTTCCACATGAAAAGAAAAGAGATTGCAACATCAAATGATGCCCTAGCTTACAAATCCCCCCACCCCAACACTTGTCTGACACATGTTTCTTGTGTTTCTTTGTTCACCTGGCTGTCCAGAATTAGAGGAAAAGGCAGCGGAGAGATGTGAAGGCTGTCAATCCTCAGGTTGTTTCCAATCCGTTTCGATCTCTGGTGTCTAAGAAGGTATTCGTCTCAAAGCGTACAAGACTCTCTCAGCCAGTAGGAGGCAGGGCCTTTGTTTGATATGGTGAATCTGTGAGAGTCTCACCCAGTTCCTTTCTGAATGATACTCTTGCTTTCATCACCTCATCTGGCTGTATGTGCATTTTTAGGACTCTGAGGCTGTGAATGAAAATATTCACCACTGTCGATTGCATGTATTTGCAAAATTCATTCAGATGGAATTCCACTGCTGCACTGCGCAGAAAACTGTGATTTCACTGGTCCCAAACTTCAAAAATACTACCACTCCAAGGTTTAATACTTGTCAAGTTTCTTCACAATTTACACCTTTTTTCTCCCTATGATATCAATAGGTCATTATTCATCCATCTATTGGTTCATTTTAAAAGGTTTGTAAAGTGCACACCCAGGTGGAAAGGTGGAGAGAAGTGTGAAGGCATAGTGTCTGTACTACCACACTAACTGACAGAGTGAATGTTTTGAGTATTACTTCAGAATGTACAGAGTTTTTTTCTTCTTTTTTTCTTTTACAGCCTGTCATTTGGAATAGTACATGAACAGCATGTCAGTGGTCCCTATCCAATGGAAGAACCATGTAAAAGTATCAATAATATCGATTTCAAGATTTCCTTTCCCCAGTTCCCTCATTCGTACATTTGAGTTATAAAAATTAATACTAGAATAGATATTGATAATAACAGCATTTCAGATCATAAAATCCACATGCAGCATTTCAACTTTGAGTAATGTAATCATTCACACAGTGCCTGACCGTTTCTGTTCCATGTATGAAAAATAATTTAATAAAACTGTAAACTTTCTGAACTGACCTTGAAAAGTCATAAGTACATACACTGACAATTAGAAACATTTTCAGCTTTCAAACCTGATTCTAGTTGAACAGATGATTCACATATCACCAAGATTGGGTCAATGAACAGGTACACATCTTTTTCCCTTAGACATTCTCAATGCATAGAATTTCTATTTGCCAAGATGAGTCACAATAAGCATTACTAATTAAGCTAGATGAAGGACACATTTGCTCATTATATTGTTCAAGGACAGCTATTTAAAATGAGCAACTCTTCTTCAATGCTAAAATGCCATACAAAAGTGGATGCAGTGAGGTACACAGCAAAGGGACCAATTACTGTTCCTTAGTTAGACTGGCTTGCACTGTCAGTAACTCTTCTCACTGTTACCTCCACTCCCACTCATCCCTGGCCTGGCACACACACACTGAAGCCTATGATTTAGTCATTGCACAGGTCAATCATTGAGTGCAGACTTGACAAGATTACTTTTTTTTTTTTTAAATCCTTGAGGCAACAAATGCCAAACTCCCGAATGTAAAAATGTTACGTTTTGATTCTGAGTGAGCTGAGTGAGAATTTTACATAATTTAAACAATTAAATACTGAATCCTAGGAATCTATGAAGGGGTCCGGTTTCTGTAATTTATACTGGCTTGTCAGGGCCTTTGTAAAATAATATTTACAGTCTGCCTCCAGATCATGGGAAGTTATATCTAGGATTTTGCTATTACCAAAATTGTTAACATAATTGACACATAACATGGGATCTCAGTATTACCAAACACTTATGTTATGTATGTAGTGATATTGAGATATTGAGAACCATCTACTAAAATCCTGTGATTGGAAGATAACAAATTACTGCAAAATATATCTTGAATGAGCCATCACAGTTATCGATTTGTTCATATCTGGGGACTTTTACATCCTTAATGATGACATTAACAGTATTACAGCTAGTTTTCTTTAATCTTTTTTTTAATGAAAAATGTGTCCTTCCTCTAGAGCAGAGCAGTTTGGCAGCAATGGTATTTCTCATTTCCCATCTGTACCACTGTCTGAATTCTGTTGTTACAGAAAATGCGGTTAACAAGAACACATGCAATTACACGGTAATCTGTATTTGCTGCAAATATAATAATCTCAGCATTGGAAAGCAGAGTCTGAGTCAAAAGAGCCAGAACAATGGTACCCTCTGTAGATTTGAACCCACAGAGGCTGGAAATAGGAGGGTTGTGAGATGCTAATGAAAAAGGCATCATGCATATGTGAGAAACATTCAAACTGATCAAATTAAATAGTGCTATAGTTATTAATGTGGAGAAGCTATATCATTGTACTTGTTATATTTGCAATAAGCTGCAAACATGCAAGCAAAAAAAATCAATATTCTCATTACACTCTACATAACAAGCTGAACATGAATTAAATAAATTAAAATTGATTCCCAGCATATAGAGCTGGTATATTCACTTAGTTTAATTAATACAGTATTTTCAGATTTCCCCATTTGCAAGGATCATATCCTGTACAACAATCCAGCTCCTGCTTTTAAATGGAAAGTAATGCGAAACAAACCATCCCCTTTTTTAGTTTTTATTTTGTAATGCAGCTGGATCTGCAATGCTAATTCGAAAACACATCAGGTTCTCGACTTTTTGATGTTCACAAAATGAAGAACACAACAGAATTCATTATTCAGACGAATGGTTACCAATGCAAAAAAAGTTAAAGCAATTCCTCTTTTGGTCTCCTCACGGTACGTCGGTATGAAACAGAAACGTCAGATTCAGGAAAGACTGCAATCTGCCTGATCTTTATCATAACAGAACGTTTACCTCAGGAGTACAAAGCTTCTGTTTCTGATTTTGGCTTCAGAGACCGAGCCGCCCGAGATGCGTTAGATGAAGTTAATCAGAAACCCCTATGTTTTGGATCGGAACTGTTTTGCGCATGAAGGATTGCATTAACTTGTTAAGATGCTTGATTTGCTTTACCTATTTAAGTCTTTGACAGGCAAAGGGAATTGAGTTTCCACGGAGCTGGTTACACTCTGCTGGAGACCCATGGATGCTGGATAACATCGGCTACTGGTGCGTGTTTGCCTGCAGTGTCAGGTACTGCGCCAACTTGCGCTCCACTGTGTTCTCCGATTACACCGGCAGCCTCTGACACTCCGTGGTCAAGCTTAGCACAGGAGGTGCCATACTGTGCCCTTCAGTGTAGATCAACAGGTTTCTCCTTTTTAAGCTTTGTGGGTGAACAGAAAATAGGGTGGTATAAAAAAATGTAACTGTATGAGACTGCTCTGCTCAGCACACAGAATAGGACAGCTACCTCTGAATCTGGAGAGGTCTATGTATTCATGTTTGGCCTTCTCTATCTCTGTCAGTGTTCTTGGTTCAGTCTTTGGGCAGTGTGTACGTATGATAGGATGGCATTTCTGAGCCACAGCCCAAAGACAACAGTTACAGTGGCACAGAACTTTGTGTAACTGGTTAGTCTATTCTGTCCTGGAGTTGACCTCAATGCAACTCCCTACAGTGCATGTGTCGGGCACCTATTCAATCAAAGGATGGAAAAGAGATCACAGTTTGATTGATTATCATTAGATGATAGATCAAGCACAAGAGGAGAAATTCTGCTCTTGATAACAAGAACCAATTACCCAAACTTTAACCCCAACCTAAACAAATGACATGCAGGGATACTTCTGAACTTAATATTGATGATAAAAATGTTTTCAACCTGTTACCCATTAGCCCAGAATAGCATCTGAAATGCCTTTTTTGCTCAGCTGGTCACAATTATTCTTGATAATTTTGCTGATGATTTTTTAAGTATTCCCATAACAGTTGCTTGGTTGATTATAATTGCTGCCAAACAATGCAATTCTGTCAAGGAGCAGTCACAATATATAAAAGAGCAGAGGCACTAGGAATATCATCAATATATTACATTATGTATCTTAATGACAACACATGCTCATCTTGAAACAATAGCAATATTTATTTCAGATGTCAAAACACAGCGTGCTGTGAAAGTTTTCTTAATGATGTGAAACTATGGAGTCAGTGCCAGCACGGGCCAATATGCGAAGCAACCTAGCTAACACACATACTGCCAGTGATTTTTCGTGATGCTCTATGAATATGTTGCTGTTAGGAGGTGGCTAGCCTGCTACCTGGTCACTTGCTAGCTATGTACATAAAAAATGCTCAAATTTGAATCTTAATATCCTCCTCCATCCATCATTTTATATTTAACATTAGCTAGATATTCGGTTGTTCTTTTTTCTCCCGTGCCAGTTTCATTCACACATAGCTATTGAGACCCCCACTGGACATTGAAGCCAACAGTATTTTGCTACACAGTTCAAATGTTTCCTTGTGATTATATATACGTGCTTCCTGTGATGTCAAAATACAAATCAACATGCTCAGACAATTCTCTGTGAGTTGTCTATTTGGAAGAACAAATTGTGTATGTCATTATGCATCTGTGACACTGTGAGGGACGAGGCAGGAGCACAGTGGGGGGCTGCTTTGACCCTCTGGCCCTGCTTTTACCCCCACCACCCCAGGAGGCTTGGACAGCTGCGGCCTTGCATACAGGCACAGGCACCTGGAGTGCAAGAGTAATCAGGTGTTTCTCATGACCTTCCTCAGGCCTGGTTCAAAGGCCCAGCTTGCTGTGCTTTTCTGGAGGGACCTACGCAGAGGGGCCCTGAGAGTACCATCTCTCCACAGCCCTCTGTCAGCAAGGTCCTGATTATTGAAAGCCTGTATTTCTGGGGGTTTTTTTATGGTATGCTCTCCCTCTTTTTTTTCTGCTTGTGTGTCCTTGTCCAATCACCACCCAGCATGGTGGCCACCCCTTCCACAGAATCTGTTTTTTTAAAAAGCCACCCTGCTCCTTTGAATCTGGATATAAACAAAACCAGATACAGGCACTCAAAATCAATCAATACAGCAGGTTTTTCAAGTTCCAAGAAGGCTGCACATTAGATTCAGGTTGTCAGTATTTACAGATAAATATATGAGAGGGCAATTTGTCTCAAGGTAATGGATATGTGGATGTCATTACCTGAATGTGCCATCTGGTTTTGACATCATTTGAAAACAACCTTGACTTATTTGCATAGGCATGTACACAAAGCAGATGCCTACCCTTTAAACACTGCAATGCAGAGGCTTACTAAAATTTTCCAGATGTACCTAACTCTATGTCTTACACATAGTTTCAGCTTTAACCTCAGCTTCTGCTGTTCAGTAATGTTGGAATATGCCCAAGTAAATTTCATATTCATGTCATGGAGGCATCCTTGGCTTACAACTAAGTAACACATTCTGATAAGAACTCATTCAGCCATGAAGGGAAGTGCAATGGTGGGAGCAGTATCTGTCAGGACACTGATCGTTACACACCAGCTTTCCCACATTGTTGAGCTCATGCCTGTAACATACCTCTTGGAAATCCAAAATCAATGGTGAAATTGTCCTGTAAATCTTTATTTTCAGGACAATGTTCTACTCAATAAGTCAGTATTTGTCAGATTTAGTAATAGTTACATGAATACCAGTCACAAAGCATCATTGTTTTCTGCAGATATTGTTGAAAGAGGAACAAAAACAGGATATGTAAATATTTAACCTTGATGTTATGCAAGCAGTTCAAGAATTATTCAAGTCTGTTCCGTCATCAAAGATTCTTATATTGAGGATAAGTCTCCTTAATAATGTTTCATTTAGTTTGTTACAAAGGAGCACTTCAGAAGGCACAACAGGCAACTGTTTGTGTGTGTGTGTGTGTGTGTGTGTGTGTGTGTGTGTGTGTGTGTGTGTGTGTGTGTATGTGTGTGTGTGTGTTGGCAATTAAGTATAACAGTAATTATGACATTGATAAAAGATAAAAGGCAGCTAGATATTAATGAAGATGAAAACAAAAGACAAAAGCATACAGAAGAGACCGAATGATACAGAATTGGGGACTGATGTGTGAAAATGTCCATTAAGAAAATTGAAAACATGACTAAGAATATAAAACACTCGGTCAATGTTAAAATAGAGAGACAGATGAGCAATGACATGGGAGGATGCAAAGGGCTGTAACATGGACCAACAGGGCTCATTTTAGGACTCAAAATGCTCCACAATCAACAAAACGTATTTTGAAGAAGATGTATGTATATAGCAGCATACATCATAACCAGGTTCTAATGAATCACTTCTCTAACTGGAAAATTGAATGAACTGAATTGAATTGATGAAGTTCTTTATCATTAAGAAGTACTTCACAAAACAACTCTTTGGCTTTCTTGCTGATTCAAAAGGAAACCATCTGACAAAAACCCAAGGCTATCTTTTAAGTGCAAGAGGTGTTGGAATCCTGAGTTTCATTCTCAGTGATGCTTTTGAAATTTTCTATTGTACACGATACCATAGAAAGTCCTTTGTCGGTTTGAACAGGGAGCAATTTATTTCCCAGGCCCACGTCCCCTAGGAGGTTTGTGTTCTAGTTTGTGTTCTCAATTGTCAACATACACATAGATTGCTATATAGCATTGCTCTGTAATTTCCAGTTAAAATGTAATGGCATGTCCAGTGTACAAGAATAAATAAAGAAAAGAAAGGAAAGAGTCAGAGAGAAATTAATGGTATCTGCAGCAAGAAGCTCCTAATAATCATAGGCCATTATCTTTTGTGGTGGTATCCACATATATTCACTGAATTATCTAGATGGCAAGCTATATGGGCAGGAATTTCTTTGAAAATGAGCCTGATTCACTTGAAAAGTGAATCTATATAATTTACAGGAACATGTGATTCTACTCCATCAGCGCAGGCCGTATGTCACAGAGACAAAGCATCAGAGGGTTTTCATCACAGTGGCGCTAGCAGTGCAGCAGAAACATTCTCACTTTCACTGCACTGTCATTATGCATCTCAGAGCTTCATTACTGTTATGTATACTGCCCCACTTGCAAATTTCCCTATCTGTTCTCCAGCTACCACTAGAAATGATATTGTTAATCTGTTTTAATTTATTGAAGATAAATAGGCAGGGTCAGGGGCATAATCAGTCGTAGCATGTAATCCTAGGGCGTAATAGCAGTATTTATATGCTTTACAGTTCATATATTCTGTACATCGAGAATTTGTGTTTTATTGTCCCTCAGGGTGCCATTGCTCTCTTCGGCAGATAGCTTTTTCTGTGTTGTGGTGGTACTTTTCCTCAGTTACCATTAATTTAAAAAGTTCCTATCCATTTCTCCTCATTATTCACTCTAAATGTTCCCATAACTACCTCCAGACTTTAGAGTGCTATTTTCAGAGCAAAAAAGCTTGAAACTGGGTACAGGCCTGGAGCTATGGAGGTGCTTAGGGCTGCATTACATCCCCAGACGGACCTCAGTGCACCACCAGTTGCCTCCTTACGTCCTGATGTCCACATAGTATTTGTGACCTTTTGTGCACCCCCGTGGATTGCAGTTGCAACCCTCTGTATTTTCTCCTGGTGCCGAGCCTGACTGGGTATGCGCATAGCCAAGTTGTAGCCATATTTAAGCGAAATACAGGTAAGGTAGGCTTGGAGGTGTGTAGCTGATGAGGCCAGGGGCTGGTTACATTACTTTTGTCAGAATAATAAAGTAGAACTTGTGTGATGAAGTGATGAACTGATGAACTGAACACTGAAAAACAATATGGGCAGAGTCCTTACCAAGCTTACTGCACATCCAGATAATGAAATGGAAACACAGTTGATTTTTCAGACAGACCTGGTTCCACTGGGGCTATCCAGCCTCAATGGAAACAGCTATGGAAAAAACCTACTATATGAACTGCACCCGTGTGAAAACTGATGTTCTTAGTGGAAATGCTCAAAATTAAATGTAAATTACTTAAACGTTTGAAAATATCAGAAATTAATCTCCATCAATGCACTCTAATAGCCTATATTTACCTCTGTGTAGATATTGAAATTTCATGGGTTCTTGAAAGCTTCATGTAAAATTCGTGTTCCCTCCTTAACAGTTCCATGAAGTGTATCTCTGGTTGAATTCAACCAGAAATGGTAATTACTATTGTAGCAATTAGCTGTGATACAAGGTGACATTGCTAGGAATGAGATTAATAGTAGCGCATTTCAAGCTTGTGAGCACATCTTGTGTCCCTGGCAGTATTCCGTTATTACTAGTCTTTATCATGCGAGTTACATGATTGCCTTTAGCATTTTTCTGAAAATGCTTCTCATGGAAAAAAATAGATCTCACTGAAATTAATTGTAATAATATTGCTGCCTATAGATCTACACTGAAAAATTACCACTCCATGTGCACTTGTCTGTGAACAAGGCAAATTATCAGCCAGTGTTTCCTTATTTAAATATTTTTTATAGGTTATTCCATGAATCTGTTTCATTTGAGCTTGGGGGGGGGCATTCACAGGTGTCAACAGCATTGCCTAAAGGTCATTTCAGTTTCTAATTTGCTTACCTCATTCCTGGGTGCTCAGCTCTTACATTTTTTTTATGAGACATGTCTTACTTCTTGCATCTCACATCTCTGAATAAGAGCATGCTTTACTTTTTTATGATCCAACATGATGTATAGCTCAAGACTGAGTCAAGTATGTGCATCTGACTTACTGCGTCAATGTTATGAATAGCAGAATTCAAACATTTTTAAGCACTATATTGAAATATAATTGCTGAAGCCATAGATTGTCCAGGGTTTTTGGTTTGTTTGTTTCATGTACATAAGTCCTATCATAATGAAGGATGAATTGGCATTGAAGTGGTACCAAGACTAAAGTGGTAGAAAAGTGTGACTTACAGTGATATGTGTCCTTTTTTTGAATGATCTCACAAGGCACTGATTTCCTCATAGGTATTGCTCACAGTGCTGTAGGTTTCAGTGTGAGCATGGCTGAGTGTGATTTGTATATTTGCTGCTTGCGACCTTGAATAAACAATTCTGAGGTTTTCCTTTTTTCTGTACAGTTATAGTATTGTGTGCATATGTGTTTACACCTTTAGATATTTATGTGTTTTTTCCCCAAGATTCCTCAATGACTGGAAAAGGATGTACATGTTTCCCTATATATGTTTGTGATGGAACATGACAGAAACTCCTGGCTCTGTATAAAATGGACAGTGCCAATGTAAGAAAGCAACCTCAGCCATGGCCACATAACTTATGCATTGTGTGTTTCTCAAAAGGCTTTTCACCACACATTTTCAATGCTCCACGGGGGAGTGCACTGATAGAATGTGTAGACTAAAGTTATAAAGAAAGAGAGCGTGTGTTATTGCAAATGTCGGGATCAGTAGGCGTGAAGCTCAAAACGACTGTAAAATTCAGCATTGTGTTGTTGGTTCTACTCTTTTAAACCTGTCACCCTTTTCTGTTTGGATATGAGAAATGCCTTTACAGCTCAACTGTCAAATTTCCAATGGAGAAAAAAGCACACTTGGTTACTTGAAGTAGCCTTTCTGATTGAGCAGAAAGAATCACCTTAGCTGAAGTGAAGCACAAGGTGCAGGAAGATGGTACAACATGTAGTGCTGCAGGAGCTCTAGCCTCTACCCTCCACCACACACACTCACACATGCACCAGGGCATCCCCTCGCGATCTGGGCAGCAAGGGCTTTATGACCTGGAGCTCTGTGCTCGTGGCAGAGGATAGGACATCCATTCAGGTGCTGTGCTCCTGTCATCTGGGTTCATCCCTGTAGGTGTCTCTTTACACCCCATGCTCACGGTGACACAAAACACCACTGATGATGGTTATGGGAGGCAGGGCCATTAAATGTCATCCGCTGGGGGGAGGAAGACATCAGGATCACAGCGGCACTTTAGGAGGTTATTTACTGCCTGATTGCTTTGACCTTTTTCAAAGGTCGTCCCGCACCTGCAAGGATGTTGTGTTGTCTTTTTTTTCCTCGGAGAGTAAGGAAACTATGCCATCCCTCTGTGCTTGTATGAATGGAGTCAAGCAGGTACCAAGTTAATCAGACAGAATATTTTGCTCCTCAACTATTAGTTGACAAAGAGTTAAATTATCAATATGCAAAATTTCTGTGATGTGTACATCTTCATCCATTCGTTATGTGACTGCAATATGGGGGGAGTCTGTGACATTTTGTATCGGCAGTTTATCATAAGGACAGTTTACTGTAAGTATAGGACAACATTATTTATGTATATTACACAAAAACTTTAAGGTTTTTTTAAGGTTTTAGAATTTTGCATTTTGCACTTGGCATGTTACAAAGACATACAAAGATCATGAGTATTACACAACTAGTACTAGTAAGAATAATAATAATAATAATGTCTTGACCTGTGAAATATATCCTCCCAAACAACCAAAAACTAGGAAATTCTTCTTAAATTTCTGAGGGCAACCTGTCAATCATCTGATTTTATATTATACTTATTAAAATCAGAGTTTCAGAGTTTTACACAGCTTGGCCCATGAAGCTGTGTGTGCAGTGTTGTCAGCGATGTAGTTCTGTCAACTATTAATCATGTCAACAGCAGACATGCATACAATGTCACATTGTATACTACACCACATCAGAAGAGCCGTCTACCAAATGTGCTAACAATATCTTTGACACTCTTGGAAACTCAGGAATGTCTCAGTGTGACTGATGACTTGCCAGTACCAACTGCTAAGTATTTTTTCAAATATATAAATAGTACCTAAATAAATCATCTGATCATAAGGCGGCATTGTGGAGTAATGGTTTGGATGCTGAACAAAAAGAACTGGAGCTGTGAAAATCCTATGAAAGCCAGCTGCAAAAAGTTGTGGCGCTAACAAGCACTGCAAATCACTAAGGATTAGGGAGTCTATTGAGAAAACGAATTGTGTAACCAAACATGTGCTACAAAATGTTTTCTATAAGCACAAAGTATGAAATTAGCATAATCTGGAATGTGCTTTCAATTAGAATGTTATGTTATGCATTTGCAAACATACTACCCTAGAGAACGCCTGTGTTTTTGTGCACTTGACCAGGGGGAAGGCCGTATATATTGGCGGCCATTAGACTGGAAACAAAATACCTCACCTCTGTCTTTCACTTACCACCTTAATAAACCCTGGGGATGGTGTGTTTAAGTCTTGTGTTTAATGGGATTCATTAGAATCTGTAGCCAGCAACAGAACTGACATTTGCTACTTGCATATTTGAATAGTGAAATTCAGTGTCTCACAGTTGACGGTATGGAAAAAAAAAGAACTACTCTTAGTGAATCACCTGGGATCATGCTCTGTCTTGCTCAAGTCCTGGTCTGTGACTGCAATCCTTTATGCTAACTGTGGTGAAAATGTAGAACCCATAGATTTGTGTCCACTTTTATGATACCTACAGACAGCCAATGAAAGACTCCTGTCAATCCTCAAGTGTTTCTGTTCTCCAAATTCACTTCAGATGTCTTTTTTTCCTCCTGTACCAAATGAAGAGGTGGGATCAGCAAGGGTCACCCAATGTAAACATGGAAAGCCTTGCTTTCAGAAACTATCCTTTTTACTATAATAAAGGGAGTCACATAAAGGTTGCAACTGAACTGAGTGGAGGTATGAGTAGTTCTAACTGTGACTAGGATGGAAGATGGATGGACAATCATGGACACAGAGTAGAGGATAATGTCACTGTGCATGAAGCAGACTGCTTTAAAACAGCGTAGCCAATGTTTTGCATTGCAGTCATTGCTAATGTTGCGTGCATGACCATTTCTTAAAAGCAGGACCCTGAGGCTGTTTGAACAGGCAGAGTTTTCATTTTTTGTACATCTGTTTACCCCGAGTAGCTGTTCAGAACATGTTTAATTGGAGTCAACAAAGAACCAGAAATATGAAATGGGTGTTTGCAGGCTATGTAGCAGAGTTGCAGTGGTGTCTTTTTGTCTCTGTTGGAAGTCTGCATGAAGGAAACAAACTGAGCAGATTCCTTTTGGAATGGTTCATCCAAAAAAGAGTACATGAAATATGTGACGGTGGATATCCATGCTTTTGGAAGTGATGTGTAACTATCTGCTTTTTGCCGTAGGCCAATGCATTAGAATACCAAATGGAGGCAGCTGATCAAAGCAGCTCAGCAAAGTAAAAATTTTGAACTAGGTGTCTCATCCAGTTAATAACACACGTACACTGGGCTCTTTGTCTGAAAATGTAACAACCAAAATTTTTTTTCCCCACCATTGACATCTGTGCCCTACATTCAGATGTTAAAATGAGCAAAAATTTAAAGTTCACACACACACACACACACACACACACACACACACACACACACACACACACACACACACTTATTCATGGGCACAGTGGTTTTCACTTATGCCCCAGCAGGTCAAGATAAGATTCAGCAGAGAGGATAAATGACTTTTCTGACCCTCTTTGGACTCTACAATGCTGTCTCATTTTGGTTTTCAAATAAGTCCCTGCCCTAAAAAGATTGCTCTGCTGCCTATCTCTGAAGCACTTACAATCTTACATTGTGGTGATGAGACACAAATGCAGACAGCCAGAGGTTAGGTGCAACCACTTCTCAAACCACAAGAGCATTCTTTCAGGCTGTATCATCTCTCCATCTGTAACACTCACCAGTCATTACAGATGCAGCTTCTTCTCTATCCACTAATTGATGTGTAATGCACAGAATAGTGATTGACTCACAACTTATTTACTGAATAGTTCACACATATTGACACAGATGACTTCAACACAGGCATGATACAATATACACTATAAAATGTGTAAAATTTGAGTTTGAATGTGGGTCTTCTACTCATTGACACCGCTGAGGCTAAGGCACAAACAATATCATTCAAATTGAATGTTTAGTTGGCAGGAATGAATTAAACATTAATGCTTTTTAGGAACCTTTTATTAAAATGTGTTACTTAAACATCTCCTTCAACTGTGCAGTGCAAAGAATCAGCATACAGACAAATCATATATCATGAGAAATGAAGAAGATAGAACAGCAAAACTAGACACACTGTGTTACCACATTGTTGTGATGTGATTATTGTTAAATTGTAAGGCTAACTGCTCTTGTCACTTGTTGCATCTCTTTTTTTATACATATTTGTCCAGGGAATGCTATGTTTGTAAATGTCTTACTGAAGTTTCTTGTTTGCTTTCCCACAAGAGCAAAAGGGAGCTTCTCGAAGCAAGTTTCAGTCTCATTTAAGTATCCTCAATGGCACAGTTATGCATGTAATTCACAAAAATGGAAAAAAGAGTTTTTGTAATAACAGTAAAATCAATTGATACACAAAAAAGTGTTATATTGTGAGATTCAGAATCATGTCCTTAGACTTCTCTTCTTGAGGTTTAGCATCATAGACCTAGCACCATCTAACTTTAGTGTTTGGCTTTGTTTCATCAGCACCCTATGTTCCAGCTTCTTCATTTTATGTTTTGGGGTCTTAAATACTATAACATAATAGACATATTTGGGAAAAGTCCTCTCCCTGGTTCCAAAATGAAGCCTTTCTGGGCACATGAGCTGTGAGATGTGACATGTATACACTGATAAAGGTGCGTGAGATTTTTCCCAGGTGTATCCTGCTGTCCTTTTGTTTCCTAGAACTCACCCTTCCACTGAGCAAGGGGACCAATCACACAGGAGATGACCGCCTCTCCCCCCTGAGACAAGCGTGTCCCAGGAGTGGGCTTCAGCTTGAAACAATGACAGTAACTGTGTTTCCTACTTTCCAATGAAACAGAACTGGAGTGCAGCATATTAACTATCTACACAATGTGTGGTAGCTGTCACTTTCATTTCAGAAACAACCTTTCTGACATTTCAAACCTAATCTTCTTAATCCCCAGCTCGAGAATATTTTTGTTACCTTTTTATTGCTTCCTGTCAGTGAAGGGAATGCACAGCATTTACTGTTCCAGAGTTCCTCAAAAGAGGAATCCTCACCGATATTGTGATTGTGTTCGTCTGACATCAGTACAACCATGAATCAAGGTATCCAGATCATTCTAGAAACATTTGCTGTCCCATCAGCATGCTGATCTAAAATAGGTGAGATTGATTGCTTTCTTTTTTTTCATTCTTCCTCCTCCTCCTTCCTCCTCTTTCTTGTGTTCCTGCCTTTAGATTTATCCCATTGCACTAAAAGGATTAGAAGAGATTGCAAGGCCTTCTGCTCTTCTTCCTTGTTATTATGAAACGGCTATTTCAGGGGTCATGTGACTGGGCAGTATCTGAAAAGCCTCTCTGTGAGCGTGCTCAGATGCAGTCTGCAGGGTCCAGCAGGGCTCAGTGAGAGGAAAGGGTCTCTAAGCGTCAACACTTTGTTAGTGCACCCCAGAGAGGGGGTACTGGAGTGCAGGAGTGAGCTTGGAAAACCTGTGGAGGAGCAGGAGTTTTGGATAATGGGGATCTGCATGTTCAAATCTTCACACAAATTGGGAAACTAGGTGCTCTGCAAATGTAATTTGTGTTTTCTCAAACCCCACTGAAATATAATATTTGAGAGTTATTGTTATGCTTTTGAAATCCAACCATGTTTCAAAAAGCAGACAAAATTTGTTAGATTTATTGTGCAACACACAAGATGAGAAAGGTATCACATTTCCCTTTGATCTAAATTTGCACAAAACCTCTACTCACATGAAATTGGCAAAGTGTGCTAGATTGCAAAATAAATACAACTGTTAAAAAAATCCTAAGTAAAGCTCATCTGCCCCATGTTTGTTTATGTTTTTAGCAAGATTATTTTTTTAATTATTACAAGGGTATGATCCAAGAGGGAAAGAAGAAAATAGTCCAGATTGTGTCTTCAGTTGACAGCGTTATCAGCGCCAAATTTGGCAAGGATGTCAGGCTTAATTTTAAGCTTGCGAAATCCCGCTCCTCTGTCTAATCCGTGTAACAAAGGATACGTGCATTGACAGGCACCTGCCCAAATGGGCTCTGGTTTATACGTGCTGACACTTTGATAAAACTCAGCACCTCTCACGGGGCTCAGACAGCTCATGCTCTCGATTTGGAGCACTCTCTTGTGTTAATTAATCATTGTCTTCCACTTATAAAAACCTCCAAATCCAGAGGAGCTGAGAGACGCCTGTGTAACGGAGGACTCTGGAGAGGCCATACAGTAAAGGCGACACTCAGGATTCCCACCCCAGCCATCAACCCAGATAAATCAATCTGCAGTCCTGGAGTTGGGGCTGATGAGCCACTGGAGGAATTGCTCCACATGAAATAGTTTTCTTTCCCCAGGACAGATTTTTTAATGGGCACATATCAAACAACAAAATGAATAATGTACCTTTAATTCTATTTAAATGATAACTTCCTCTTCTTGTCACAGGCAGCGTCATTGTTGTAAACAACATAAAAAACTTACGATTAACACTACACATACCCAGCAGATCATTCAAGCGAATGTCATAGGAAAAGACGAAATGGGGGGGAATGGGAAGGAGTGGGGGAGGGAGTCAGAGATGAGAGAGTGTGAAAACAGAATCAATGTCATGGCTCACTAAACTGTACTACCGATACACTCCCTTAAAACCTCTCAGTCATCCAGCTGAGCGGAATCGAAGCTAGCGGTGTGCGGTTTGTGAAAGACGTGTTATTTTTGAGCAAATTGTTTGAGAGAGCCAGGAGCACCTCCTCGGTATTCTAGAGCAGGTTCCCTCCCAGAGTCACCGATCGCTGATGATGCGTACATTAAATGATAGATGCCCACAAAATGGAAAATGTTTATCAGCACAAATGGTCTAGAAGGAAGATCTGCTGACCAATCAACCTGCCAAACCTCGGATTTTTAAAAAATTATAAATCACAGGAACAGTTACACTTAGAATGAATTGTAAGAAGTATTTGTGATTTCCATAAAACCATTCTGTGTAAATAAAATAGATGTTACCAAATGAATCTCTTGAATGTGGCCAAACAGCTGAAAATTTTTCGATCTTTACCAATACGCATTCAACATCCCTACGCTCAGTATCAATTTATTTCTCATTCCTATTGTTTTGTTCTGAGCGTAGCGCTCTAATTTATTTTGCAGCTCTCTGTTTGATATTTGTGCCCTACAGACTTCACACAAACAACATTAAAACAAGGCTGTCTTCACAGGAGTGGAGGTTTTCAGTATCCTGTCCAAGCCATAAATTACCGTAATAGGCTGTCACAAAAGGATGAAACCTCAGTCCGTATTCCCAAACTATTTTCACTTCCCTTGTACCAATGCATCTGTATAAATCTAAAAACAGACGCCGTTCCATCGCTTTTCATTTGACGGGGGGAGGGAAATTTTCCCGTGGCCCCACCCTCTTTGCGACAGAGCGTAATCCATCAGCCGCCGCAGAAGCACAAGGGCAGGAGTGTGCCCTCTGGGCTGCCAATCTACCCATTAGCTCCCGCCGTCACTCTGTTCCTGGGCAGGATGGTTCGGGCGACGCCGCCTCCTTGATGGAACAGCGGCGTGGAGCGCTCGTGACTGTCGTCTGGGTTAAGTGACCCACTGGCCCTCCGCTCACTCTGCGGGGAGGGGGGGGGGGGTTCAAACAGAGTTCAGATCTCCATCACGGTGACATGTCAAAATTTCCCCCGTGTCCTTGGGGCCATATCAGCACTTTCATGCATAGCGGAATAATCTCTGCCTCTCCTCGCCAGTGCTGAGATAATACTGTTTTAGTACGCTGAACTGCGCAGTAAATCACAGATGGGCAAGCTGCAGGTTCATGGTTCTTGCCACGTTGAGAGACCCACACAGGTTAAAGGGGTTTTTTGCAGAGCGTTGCTCAGACCTCTCTCCACAGGTCACAGGTTATGTCCTTTTGCTAAAAGGTAATAATGGTGTCTGCCCAAAGTCAAGTGAAGATAGAGGTCAGAGGTCAAAGCTTGCACTTCCCATGTAATTTGATATGATTTCAAGTTATTTGTAAAGGAAGTCATTTTTTGTGTTCTAGAAATATTGATGGATCAATGGTGTCACACTCATATTGCTGCTGTTGGAAAATCTGAACAACTCCTTCATTCACACATCATGGTCTCTAATGACTAAAATACATAGGGAACATGACATCAGTGTGATTCCAATCACATGCTATTTTAAGATGGTAATTTTATGTAGATTGTGTAGATTCCCTTAACAGTGGTCACTACAAGGAAACGTGATTAGGTTTAACCCATTAACAAGGCAATATAATGATTTTTTAAATGTTATTCAGGGGCATCAAATTAAATTAGGAATGACCTATGACCAATGTCCCACATGCTACTGCTCTCATGTAGCAGCACCACAGATTTCATTTCTGCAGTTTAATTGATATGATTTAATGTACTGGCTGACATTTCCGATGTATACATTTCCTATGATATTTATTAATTCACTTTGAAATGTTTGTATCAGATTGAATGATTAATTGATTGAGTATTAATACTTCTGTGCAACTCTATTTTGCCCTGAAGAAGGTTACTTGCTGCTATACATGGATAGCAGATTATTTCTGTGGTATAAACACAAGAATCGTTCATTTGCCGTTCTAAAACAGATTCAACATAACAAACAAGGCTTTTAAAATGTAGGTCTCATTGCAGACAAATGGCTTATTTTTCTTTCTTGTTTTTTGTCTTTTTGAGGATTATAATCAACCAAAAGCCCCAGGCATATCTTCACTTTTCTAATGGTCTGTAATACTTTTGACCAACTTCAAACCAGCTACCTAACTTCATATCACTTGTGTCCCTTTTATCTTGTGTCTCGTGTATCTCAACTTTGCAGCTGTCAACTTGTTGAGTCGCATGTAGAAAATCTAAATGCAATTTGCATAAATTAGCCCCCAATTAAGCTTTATTACATTTGTGTATTACACCACATGACCATGAAAATGCTTTAAACATTTGGTGCATTTCATATCACGCTGTTCCGTTCCCATGGAAATACATGCGCTTTGTTAATCGCTCTTGATAATGTCTTCATCATCTTCCAGATGTTCTGTTTTCCATCACACACCTCCCCCCAATTCTGTCTTTGTGAATCTACAGCCAGCACCCACAACTGGCACCCACAGAGTGAAGGGTAAGCCGGGCTTCAATGTTAGGACACGTTTATATTCCTTCTGTTCCAGCACCAACACATGTCAAATTCTGCATCTTTTTTTACACGCACAAAGTGCAGATCAGAGAGGTACAGTCCAACACTGTCCAAGAGTGAAGAGCCAAGACAGTTCAGTTCAGTGCCAGCGGTGGGCCAGCGTCAGGGTGCTGATGATTGAAAGACTAATAAATCATGTTCACGACTGAGATCTTGTGTTTATGTTAAAGAGAGCAGAAGAAGAGGGGGACCCTTAACATTACTGTTACATAAGAACTAGTTTTAAAAAAAAAATGGCCAGGCTTTCAAAAACATCCTTACATTACGTTTCATACTTTTACTCATTGTTTTGCTCATTCATTTTGTTCCACCGTGATGTATGTCACTATTGTTCATTACTTTCGAAAGCAAAAATTTAGTCCAATTTTCAAGACCTTCCGTTGCATCAGACTGTATATATAGTGCATGTGGTGTCTGGAAGCTGAATAAGGTGCAGCAAAGGGATGTGCCTTTCTCCAGCTGCAGTACTGCAGTACGTGCTCTGCAGTACTGCAGTACTGACAGTCAATCAACATCCTGTGTCAGACAATGAGTTTAAACTATATTTCTTTAATTAGTGAATGTGTGTGCTGTGCAAAATCCACCGTGTCACTTTTTAAGAAGCCAAAAGATGAAGACACCACATGTTTATAATCTGTCATGGATCCATTATATTTACATTTATTTGTTTGACAGATGCTCTACTCTCCAGAGCGGCTTTAAAAAAAAAATTAAAAGAGTTGATTGAAAATCATTGAAATTTGCCTCGGCAACAACACCCTCCTCATTCAAAGTTTCTGACATGAAGCTCTGGGAAACTGACAGGGATTTGGAATAGGAAGTGACAAACTAATTCAGCCTGAGACGCACTTGAATTGCATAGTCTGATGCCTTCAATGCATTATCATTCCACAACAGTTTACCTGCTTTAATGTTGAAATGAATAAATTTCAGTTCATAGTGCTGTATTATGCTTTGCAAAGTGGTTATATACATTTATGTCCTAATGTTTGACAATAGCAAAAAATAGGTTGTTACAGACACCTCTTACTTAATTCTTAATTTCACAGCCTCCAGAATTTCCTCAGTAGTGCCACTCTATACTTTCATCGCCTCTTGTGCCCATTGCACAAAGTATCTGCTATGGCTAAAACCCAGCAAACTAACAGAGCTTCACAGTATATCAATACAATGCAATACAATCAGATCAGTATAATGTGTGAAAATCATCATGCAAGCCAGAAGAATCAGACACCATGTGGCGTGCAAGTGGGCAGCCCGCAGGGACAGAGGACAGCTCCTGCTTCAGCTGTGCACCTGTGGACACAGAAACGCGCAGCTGGAGGTCGCGCAGTCAGAGACCGCAGCTGCAGGAGCTGTCCTGGTACAGAGTGGAGGCACATCTGCAGCACACTCCCCTCTAACGCATTGGTCGCCCATTCCTGTGATTGCAGGCAGCTGCCTAACAGGGAGTGCAGTTGTCTACCTCTTTCTCATGCTTCCATTCCCCCTTCCCCAAACAGCCTCGGAGCCCAGAGACCCCCTGGACTCCCACACATCACAAACAAACCTCCCAGGCCCTTGTGTCTGCTGTGCCTCACCTTTAACAAAGAGCAGTCATTTTTCTTAAAGAGAAAAATGAAATTCCCTCTCTGTCGGGGAGAGCTTTTGTGTTTATAGTGCCTCATTGAATAGAAGAGTTATTGAAAGGTCATTGAACTGTCCTTTTTTGGTTCATTTTGCGTTCCCCTTTCTGCCCTTCACTCCTGCTCCAATACACAATGATCTCTGAAGTTCTCCAAACTGCAAGGTACAAAAAGTGGAATTTCAATAGATACTCAAATTTGACTGAATGGAAGAGCCAAGAAGACAGGAGAAAGTACCTCAAAGAGTAAGTTGGCACAGGGAATGCTATTTTGATTTGGTAACTTCATGCTGGGCCTTAAATAACCTCCCTTCTACATTATGTGGCTGAAAAGGGTAAGAAAGTACAAAACAGATACAGGCTTGAGTTAAGGGTGAAAAAAAATCACTTCAGCAAAATTAAACACAAGATCAATTCTATTCTGTGTGTACACCTGGACAGAGGAGACCAAGTACAAAGGGACCATCAGAGTTGTAACATCTTTGGCACTACTGTTGGTATCAGTATACCATTCCACATCAGTAACATTTGGTGCAGAATGCAGGTATACCTAGAAACCTAAAAAAACTTAAATGCTAACTTTGGAAAGGAAGCTGCTATGATTTCAATGAAGCCTTACGAATTCCATTAATGGTTTTTATTCAAAACATAGCACCAAGTCAAACCCATGCAAATTCCAAGCAAGTTTTAAGTCCTAATATTTGAGCCTCAAGCCAAGTCCCTAATAACAATGGTCAAATCTAAGATAAAGTCCCAAGTGCATTAATTGTACTAAAGTCACATGTCGTCAACCAGAAGAGTAGAGAAGTAGCCTATCTAAGTATTTTACAACAAATTAGAACAAGCACAGAATACAGGACAGCAGTGTTCAACTTTGATGACTTCTTGTCTTGTTGTGGGGTGCGTACTAAAATTAAAAAATGACAAACAGGTGAGTATCTCTTTCCCTTTGTATCTGGGGTAACTCTATAGTTAGCAGGTTGCGCTGTCCACAGGCATGTTTGATAAAACTGGCAGGTATCAACAATGTAGTCTATCAGTCTGGTAACTCATCACTGTCTTAATGCTGCCCCCTCCCATATTTTCATGTTTTGAGTACTATTTTGCCATTTCCAGCCCTGCAAAAGCACACCTCTAATGTCTACAGTGAAAAACCATGTTAGCATGCCATTATCAACATTCATGTTTGCATTGCATCTATAAATAGCCTGCATCCAAGTCCTTTGTGGGTTTTCACACGTGAAGGTACTCCTGTCTGATCCTCGGTCTGACTTTGAGTCCCTTTCAATCTCACATCAGATCACACATCTGACTCTGTCCCCTCAAGTGTAGGCGGGGGATTGTGGATGTGCTAAAGGTTCTCCAGGACTCATTATTACCGCAAATGTCAGGGATGCCTGTCTGTCAGTGCCAGGTGAGGTGATTAGAATAAGATGCCTGCTGTCAGCAGCCAGACTGTTCTGTCACTCAGTCGTCCCAGAACCCCCTTCGCTTCAAAGACTGGATCAAAGGATCTCTGAAGTGGGCATGCCAAAAGGTAACATACGTCTTGAAGTGAGTGTTTTCCTGATACAAATCCAAAGTGTTGCTTGGCATGACCAGTGCTGTGCTGTGTTACTTTGAGGGCCTCTGTTTTACGGCTTTATAGAATTGGTGTATGCCTCCAACTAAAACAGATTTACAGACTACATTTTGCTGTAGGATTGGATAGCATGCATGACTTAAAACTCCCAAATAATAAGGCTCCTCCTGAATGCAGTATTTTGCAATAATTTAGCCTAGACGAAGCCAGAACGTTCCATTTCTGAAACAGGACTCATGCTGGTACAATACAATGTTTCCACTTGCTTACTCTGTAAGGAGAAATAAAAATTCCAGCTCTGAAATGTGGCAATTCGTACATTATTGCAAAGGAACCAATTCAATTAAGGTTGCGTCTCAACATGCATCTCTCACATGACACGGTGGCAAATCTAGTATCCATTACAGCCATCCATCTGCGACAAAGATGTGTTGACTTCAACTCCATACTCCATCAACAAATTCGTACAGAATCATTTGAGTTCAAAGTAATAGTTCTGGACACTTTTTTTACAGCTTGCCTTCAGTGTTTTACAAGTCATTTCCTGCAGAATGTAAATCAGAGTGCCTAACAATGCATATGGCATTTTAAAAGGATGCTAATGTGCCTCTGTGCTAATGAATGTCCTCAGGGTGCTCCGGCACGACTGTTTTAAATGGACATGGCCATCAAATGCGCAGAGCAGCCCAGCGCCCCGCCCCGCCCGCGTCTCGTCTCCTTTCCGCGCTGCGGCGCGTCGCTGTGGGGACTGCATGCCTCAGTGTGCATGCGCTAATCTTGTAAAGATATTCCGCTAAAATGGATTATTGTTTAACGGATGTTACAGCATGCTTCTGGCTGGGATTTTCTTCGACAGTGCGCTCTGATTTTTTTTTTTGTAATGGAAATAATGCAAAGATATTTCCACATCCTGTTAAAAGGGTGAATCAAATCAGAAGGCAGTGTTCAGATGTCAATTACAACATTGTTCCTGAAGAAGGATAATATGTCCCGATAAGATAATCTTTCCTTTTTAATTCAAAATTCTAGGACAAGTCAGAATTTGTAAATCTGTAGATTATGTGTAGTGCTTAAACACAATATAAAATCATCAGTGTGCTGAACATATTGTGCACTATATATATTTACTGTCTGTTTTTTGCTGGATATTAAACAATATCCAGCAAATAGAATATTTTTAAAAACATTTCATCGCAGTGGGCAAGATCATCACCAAAAGTGCACCACTAGTTGTTGTTGCACTGGCCCCTTCCTCCATTATTAATGAACACAAGAGTTGCCACTCTCTCGTTTTAAGATTTGTACATATTAGTACAGTTTTTACAGCCATTATTGCAGTGTGTAATGAGCAGGAAGCCCGCTGAGGTTCAAGAACTGCCTTGCTTGGAGAATCCCAAGGCAAAATCTACCAAAATAAACACAACTTTTGCTTAATATTCTGTGTGAGTTTCCTGGCCTGTTTCCTCCTTAATCCATATTTATGCCTCTTATCAGGGGAAAGGAAAAAAAATGAAATTAGAAAGTGTGATCATAAATAAGTTATAAATTTAAGGATACGTTAAAAAATGTACTGAAGAAGGATCAAGATCAGTATTGCAACTAAATATTTTCTGCTCTGGAGGAGGTGGGGTGATTTGTATCAGTCAAATAGAAGCAGCAGTTATTATAGAGCTGCTTGGTAGACACACATCAGTCAGAGCGGAAACACATTTTAAGGTAACACATTGCAATGGAAGGAGTATGTCCAACACTGCACTCTTATTGATGTCAGGAACAGAACATTTTGGAGGAAGAGAAAAGAAAAGAAATTTAGAGGAAAAAGTGCACACGTTGTTTCTTTTCAGGATGTCAAACAACCAGACTCAATCAGAAAACCATTTGAAAAATGGACAACAACAGGAAGAAATCATAACCTTAGCCAGTGCCAGATTTCATGCAACACCAGTGATCCATGTGTGGTCACTTCATGCATAAAGAAACAGAACATCCTGTAGTTTCTCCTCATCAGGAGAGCACACAGTCTTGTAAACAGTGCATGTCTAAATGTGCAAGCATTGTTAATTACTTCCACTTATAGAGAAACCCCCTTGGCTCATAGCACACCAGCAGAGTCTGCTGTGCAATAACCAGGGTGGAGAGGCATGCCTTTGTGGTTCACCTGGACACAGTAAGAGGGAAAAAGAAAAACAGGGCCAAGTTACATAAGAATTAAAGAAACATTGGTAGCATTGCTGTGAAATTTTGCTTTGCTTTTGTCATATAAAGAGTGTGACAGAGATGACATACGGTGGCATATACAACATTCCTGGCGAACTGTATGGATTGAGTAATTACATTTACATACATTTACATTTATTCATTTGGCAGATGCTTTTATCCAAAGCGACGTACAATAGTGCAAATAGTGGGCAAACAACAGGCACAAGAGCAAGAGGTGTACAGGTCATAAAATGCAAATAGTGTTGAAGCTGAGCGCAAGGTCAGTGTCGCGAGCTAACTAATCTGAATTAGGATTGCATATCAAATACAATTACAGGAACAATAAAGTACCGCTATACTACCTAGGTAAGTGAGCAACAAGTACAAGACAGGAGTCAGATTTACAACGTCAAAGTTACAAGTTCGACGTGGCAGAGGTATCAGTCCAGGTAATTATGGTTGAAGAATTACTGTGTGAGTTGTGAAGGTACTATACCAGACTGAAATGTGGAGAGTTGGATCGGTGGGTCTGTGGCAGTCTATTTGTGAACTGTCTTGAGTTTAAAATGTAAAGGGTTTGTTACCATTTGTTGCTGTTTGTAAATGTTGTTCCCTCCATTTGTAGGTAATGTTTTTCATCAGGTAAGAAGTCATTGCTGATTAGACTAATTTTCAGAAGTTGTAGGATCTCATTTTCAGGTCTGCTGTTATCTGGACATTGTAAAAAAAAAATGTTCCTGATGGCTTCCAAACCAGTTTATGTGTTGATGTTGGTGAGAAGCTGTGCTTTGAAGGGAACAGTCATGATTCAAAGCTTGCTGTTGAAGTGGTAGGTATCCTTGATCTAACTATTTTGCTTTTGTGAGAGTGGATACAGATAATAGTCAATGTACTGGGAGAAGTATGATTTGCTATTGCATTTGGACAAAGTGGGTCTAGCTGGGGGATTATCAGAGGGGACAATCCAGGTCTGTGGATCTTCATGTATTTTAAGTAATGGACAGAAAATACTGTCTCTGGGTGGGTCTGGTCCAAAAAGATAATCTCTCTCTTTGTGTTTAATGTAGTGTTTTCCATAGATAGTTTGCCAGATGTGTTTTTGTGTTTGAAATTGTAAACTGCCTGATATGAGTTTGTAGTATTTGGAATTGCTCAGTGGATGGTTAGCTTTGTATGTGTATTGGTATTTATCCATAATAACAATTTTAGATCCTTTATCTGCTGGTTTGATGATAATAGCTGTGTTGTCTCTGAGTTTTGGTATGGCTTTTCCTTTCTCTTGACTGATATTCTCCTTTGTTTTGTCTACAGGTTGGACGTTATGGTAATCACTTTATCTGTCTAAACCAGATCAGGAATCCTGGGGCAACTCTTATTGTCTTATGATTGCCAGGTTGATGACACTGTAAAGGGACATGTTGGTTAAGATTCTCAAATTTCAAGCAGTCCAAGAGTTTTAGTCTTCTGTGATACTGATGAATGCCTTCTCTGAGATGTCCTCCTGTCTATGCTGCTTTGATATTGAATGAAGATAAGTCTTTTATTTACAATTCGTGTTTATGAAGGTGCCAGTCTAGAGAAGGTGTTGGATAAGTTGACATTGTCAGATGTGGGTAGGGGCTCATCTGTGTGATTTCCCCCCTTCTATAAATTTAGTTGTTCATCCCAGTGTGGAAAGATTTTTCATGCCATTGTTGTTGTCTAGTGTATAGAATGTATCCTTGTGTATTTCTGTTGCAGCATTTTGCAGTGAGTTGCTATGTAACTATTGATGACTTCAAGGTTACACTGTAATTTGTGGCTGGTGAGGAGAGCCAATTCAGGACTGAGGCATAGATGGTTGCATTAGGAAATTTCTCTGTGGCTGTTTTGTATATTTGTTTCAGTTGCTTGATTTTTAGGGTCCTGGTCTTTGTCCTAAAAGAGAAGTCTTAAAGAGATCATAATCTGTTGAACACAAATTCGTTGGGCCCTTTTTGAGAGCTTCTTTAAAGTGATTGATGGCTGCTCCAGGAAAACTGTCAATCTGTATGGAGTCATTGTTGAAATAGGGGATCCTTTTATTTTCTGAGTCCCCTAAAAATGCATTTGGTTTATTGATAACCACACCCCAATCTTGAACCTTACTTTGTGTAGGTGGGGTGTAGAAGTATGGGTTTGGGTGAAGTGGGATTGGCCAGGTTGCTATGTGATTGTGTGTGAGGAGGAGTATGAGCTTCTACAAAGTCACCTTGCTCTGAGAAATCTCCAGCACTGTGTACATGTTAGGATGATGCAGTTATGTTGCAGGATAATTGTTGTGTGCATTAAAATATATCTTTCTATTTCCATTCCAAATGCATTAAAAAAAACAAAGAGTTGTCTGTTCATCGCAATACAGACATTGGAGACAAGAGAATAAAGAGTTCATTTGAGTAAAGTAGTCAACATTTAATGGTTTATTAGTTGTATCACTGTGTAACAACATTTCACCCCAATCCCTGAATCAAAAATACCATCTTTCTCAAAACCTGATGCCCATCACTTTACTTCTTGATTGAGTGTTACTGTGATGCAACCTATGTATAAAACTGTAATACTTATCATTTTAATGCAAAACAGAAGAGTATCTGTACTTCTCGGGCTTTGGGAGGAACAGAACCTTGGGCAGCTGCAGCACAGATGGTTTGGGCTGGACAGTTCACCAATGAGCATGGAGAGTCGAGGCCGTGATCACCAAAGGGAACCTACACTGGGAATTCATCTCATTCAAATGCGCATCCGGGTGCCAGTACTCTACAAAATGACCATTTCTCTTTGTGGACACTGCCTGAATGTTGTCACATGAATGTTAAGTGGCCATCGTTAATCTTTGTTCCGTTCAGGGCTCTTGGCTCAAAGGGCAAAAAAAAGAAAACAAGCCTCATAGCCACCATGACAGCAAAAATGCCCAAACAGACATTGATTCATTTGATTTATAACATCCTTGAACTGTACAACTGTGAGATACCGCCTCTGTCATTCTGCCTAGCATCCATCAGCATCCTTAAAAGCACCAGACCTTCACTTTGTCCACATTGCCTTCACTATGTACTTCACTTTGTACATAGGGTGTACATTGGCAGTAGTTATTTCCACTTTCTGTGCCAGTTAGCTGACAGCGTAATATGTATCATTTTTATAGAGTTACTTGTGCCTTGGAACTCCGATCATAGGATCAGGATTATATCTCAAAGTGATGTTATATAGTCTGAGATTATGTATATGTACCTGTAATGTATATGTACCATGTACCTCTTTACACTGGTAAAAATTATCCACATTGCACACGATAGTATAATGTCCTGGATGATAACTGATTAAAAGAAACTTGTCCAGACATTATCACCATGTCTGATGGATTTTACTTTGTTGTTTCTCAAGCAACACAATGGAGCAAGAATTGCAATGCTGTGATCATTGGTAGTTTTGACATCTTATATTTAGGGTCTTCAGGAGCTATATGAATAATGCATTACTTCATTGAAAGCAGTTTCATGTTTTGGGCCTTTTAACCCATCGTAACCTAGCGTTCATGTCAGTTTGATTTTGTTGGCCAGATGGGAGTGAGATGTAAGGGCTACACAAAAAAAAACTGATTAAAAAAAAATCTGTGAAGTTACAGGACCTTTGAAATTGAAGGTTTAATGGAGCAACTTCCAGATGGTGCTTGCGATAAAAAAACAAGGTCACCTGTACCTGCTGCCAGGCTGAGTTTCGCTGTCATCAAAATACATCAAGTGCTACGTACCGCCCACAAGTGTGACATGATTTTGCAGCCGAAAATCAAATCTCCACACAGAAGTGGCCAGTTTTATCGGACAACTATTTTGGAGTGCCAGGACCACCAAAAGCAAACGAATCCAAAGACATTCAAGAGTTTAACTTCAGCTATTGCAAAGTGGACACCTAGTGAATGCAATCAGATCAGCATTGTAGGGGATACAGGTAGACTCAGGCCGGAGCAAAAGGTGGGTAAATTGTAATTCCACTGTTTATGACTGAGGCAAAGTGACTCGACAAATTAAAAGAAGTCTGAGCCTTTTATACACTGTATTGTAAAACTTTGAAGGATCATTACCCTACTGCAAGCAACACCACTGAAATCCCAACAGCAGCTATTTGTGCTTGGACAATTGTGCTCTTTTTTGTGAAATCACCTGTTGCTATGATACCAGCATCATAAAACAAGTCCTAACTATCAACCTGTTTGATAATATCTGCTGCTTTTAGATTGTGTCTACAACCTATCATAACAAATGTAAAAACATCCAAGGGTAGGGCAGTCTCTCTACTGCAAACACCTGAGATAGCTGAGATAGCCGATGCAAAGTTGTAGCAATAGATATGCAGCATTCATGCCATTATTGTTTTGATTTATTACCCTCGGGCCAAAAACAGGTTTTTGCAATGCAAAAATATTTGCTGCAGCATGATCCTCACTCTGGTCACTGTAAACTTTGAGAATAAATAACAAACCAGGCCATATGAATACACAATGCCAGTATTACCTCATATGCACTGGATGAATGTCAAAAAGAGATGCCTCTGTCATATTTTTTCTGTATGTTGACTGATATACACTACATACACAGAGGAAATGTATTCCAAGTCTGCTAAAATCTGCTAAAATTTTCATTTATAGTAGTAATAATAGTAATAAAATCCAAAAATTATATAGTATACAGTGTTTACTTATTCTAACTATCCTCAATTTAATGTCAGAAATTCAATTCATTAGGGTTGTATGGTGAAGTTTCATATTTTTCCACTGGTCTCAATAGAGGTGTGACTAGATGCTGGTAAACATTTGAGTTTTAAAGACTCCATGAGCAAAACTGTCACACAAGTCGCTTTCTCTGTCAACTCTCCCACTCAGTATCCCCAGATGGAGGGAAACCAGGCAGTGCCTTTTTTTTCAAAATTGCTGCAAACTTAATTAAACAATCTGACTGCCCCTGCTGATAAAATAAAAAATAGTGCCCCAAGTCTATTATCCTAACATTCGGTAAACACTTGCTAATCGTCTGAGAAGTGCCATCCCATAATGAACAGACTTCTCTCGGGCTTGTTGCTCTTATTAAAGGCTGGCTGATCACTGGCTACACACAGTTTCTAAAACTTACTCTGTGTGTGTGTGTGTGTGTGTGTGTGTGTGTGTGTGTGTGTGTGTGTGTGTGTGTGTGTGTGTGTGTGTGTGTGTGTGAGTCTTCCTCGGTCTGGGCCACAGATGTTGACGTTGTGCTTCGGCGACTCTTCAGGCCTGAGGACCCGCTGCATCGTCGTCTCTTTGGGAAATGCGTCTTCACACCCACACAAGTGAATAATCCCTGTCATTGTTTATTTAATTGGGTCAATTTGTTTCCCAAGTCATTTGATAATTGCTGCTTCTGCTAATGATGGTCGACCTGCTGTGGAGAATGACGATTCCTCCCCCAAAAAAACCTCATCTGTGCAGTACTGTGGTGATGTTCCCTGAAGCTATTATAAAAGCTTTGCAAAGATTGTTAGTACTGAGATTGAACCACTTTCTCAGAAAACAGAGCAGAGAAGGGATAAATCAAAGGATGAGGAGCATGTCAGCCTTCAGTGAACCCATTTAGTTCAGGACTGCAAATACTCACATAGTTTGATAGGTAGCTTTAAAAAACAAGATTTATCAGCAAAGATTTCTGGAAAATGCCAACAAGCACTTGAGAGTGAACCCCAGTTTTGGTGTAGTCAGAGGACTAGACACATGGTGAAATGAAAGGCCATAGCAAGACTGACTTACACTGTGTCCTAACACATACCTGCTCCCTAAACACTTCTGCAAAAGGTCACTTCCCATTACATTTAATGTTCGTCAGTCAGGATGGTTTCTTGACACAGTTAATTATGACAAAGCTGTGTATGAATACACACACTCCATCACTGCCTTGTTCTTTAGCATGCCATGCAAAGTGTTCACTGAGTGTCACCAGGCGATCACTGTTCTGAGACCATGTGAGAGTGCATAGTTTATATGTTTACAAGTTAAATTCATAATAAATGAAAAGAAATTTCATGTTTTTTTTCACTGTACTGAAAACATACCGAACCGTGACTTCAAAACTGAGGTACATACCAAACCGTCGCTTTTGCGGACTGTTACACCCCTAGTGTGTCCATATAAATGTTTTGTAAGATAAAACATACATTCCCTGTATTTTACTTTCTACGGCAACCACATTAGGTGGTGAAATTAAACATTTGTATAATCCCAATGACATGTTTTGGTGACCATGTCACATCACTCACCTTGCCTGTGGAATTTCTCTTGCAAAAAATAAGAACAGTCGATTTTTTTCATATTGAATGTGCTGTGAGACAAATATTGTGACAGCCAGAAACATATTGTTTCCCTGAAGGTTACTTTTTTTAATTCCAATTTTAAAAAATAGGCTTTGATTAAAGACAAGAACCCAAAGACCTGAAGCAATAGGGTGGGTGTGAAGCTATCACTGTTTTACTGAAGCGTGCCTTACACTGTAAATGCATGGCTGGATTATAAGGAAACAGAGGGAAAAGCAATCTGTTGCAATGTACCAGTACACTCTAGGGGTATCATAGCATTTGATGCATTCATCACAAATCTACATGCATTTTTCATGCTTTTTCTCCAGGTGACATATACCTGTCCTCAGCATGATGCTTGTGGAGAACAGGTAATAGATGGGTGGAAATATGGCAATCAAGGGAAAGAATGTTGCCTGATAGAACCATGAAAGATAGCTAACAGCCTCAGGGCACTGAAGTCTACTGTATTGTTTTTAAACTACCAGGTGTCCCAGCACTGAAATCTTTGACAGAGTCTCTCTGTTGACCAAAAGCAATGACTTCTAAATCAGACCGCTTTAATGGAATTCTTGCTCCTTGCCCTCAGCTCTGGTTATTTGCCTTGTGTGTTATTGGTGTGCCTCATAGTTCAGTTTGAATGCCCCATATACCCTTTATTTCTGCACAAATCATCACAACACAGCACAGCGGCTTCAAAAAAATGAATGCATTCAGTGTCACAGCCAATGATAATTACTCTTGTTGTTATTTACTTGGCTGACACTCTTACCCAGAGGGGCTTAAAAGGCCAAAATGGGAAAACACGTTGAATACATACCACAGGAACAATGAGAACAATAGAAAACAGACATGAAAACAGCAAATTAACATCTAACCAACAAGCTACTGAAATGGAACAATACAATCAGAACACAATACACAACACCTAAACATTACCCTATAATAAACAGAATAAACAATAAATCAAGGTAGTCATATCCACATATAGGAAAAATACCTTTTTTACCTTACATAAATAGCTGTGTAGATGGAAGTCCTCATTTATTCAACCACTGACTCTCCATTTTTGCATCATCTTACAACACTTAACAAATAAATTTGAACCAAACATTGTCATTTTTTTTCTAATGTTCAGACTAACAAAACCTCCAATCTATCTGGAATTCTGCCCTAACCCAAGATACCTTACCCTCTGACAGCCTTCTAACATCTCCATTTTTATCCTTTACTTCTTCTCTGAAAGAAAAACAAAACCCATTTTCATTCACCTTTAAAATGTTGGAATTGGGAGTCCAACAACATTAGTGAACAGCATATTAAGGTGGCGTAAGGACGTTCTCCTCCTATGTGAGTGCTGAACTAACAGGGTTATATGTAGCAGCTATGACGAGAGGGCACCATCTCTTACAGACAATCAAAACAGCTTTTGACAAATGTACCAAATGCCAAAAAACAGCCAAACAGCCAAAGTTATCCCTCAAAAAATTCAAACGCAATGCCAGTTGTCAGATATGTTCATTTTTCCCTACAGCTGGATCAGTGTTTATTGGCACTGTCCACAGGATATGAAACAGCTATTTGTTCACTTTTTGCTGTCACTCAAGCTTGAAAATGAGTTGTAAACTAATCTGGGTGTGTTCCAAAGAGGACTCAAGATTTGCAATGGCACTTCAAGCTAGAGGCTTGCTGAGGTTTTCTGTAGTTTTACAGTACTGTATGTAAAATGATTGATCGTGTTTATTATGTCTTGAGAGTGACTGGTTCTTTGTGTCTTTTCTTGCAGTCAGTCACAGTTGACAATATGACAATATGAATCAATTTTATACATCACAAAATTTATGAAAATAATACCTTTGAGAGAAGGATTGGTTCCAGATGTACCACATTTCAAAGAAACCCAGGAATAATTTGCAGTGTTTTATTCAATATGCTCCCCTATGTATCCAGTTGTTACTGACATGATAATTGGTGACTGTTGAAAAAAGATCTTTTGTTATAACCAAAACTGAGTGAAAGATACACTGTACATAAAAGAACTTGGAAAAAAAAGAGTCTTTGTGTAACCTAAAATATTTTAATGTTACTTTGTTTGGGCCTACCTCTCCATAATCCCGCAAGTATTTTATTTCATAGGACATCATAACCATGCAAACACATGTGACAGATTTAGAGTTGAGAGCTGTTATTTGAAGGACATGGGAAATGGGTGAGGATTGTTTAAAATAGTTGTATATATAGGAAAAACAATGGCTTTTCTGTCACTGTTTAATTTCCAGGCCATCTCCACTGTATCCTAAGGCAACTCAGCAGGAAGACAAACCCGGGACACACAGGTTTAAGGGCATTCATCAGATATGTTCACTTATTGTAGATTGCTTATCAATGTTAGACGGGGCTGTGATCTAGATTGATGAAGATGACTTGGAGTGTTCTCACTGGCAGTGGCCCGGCTTCATTACTCGCTTCAGAAACACATTACAGCCGTGTCACTCTCTCAAGACCTTTGATTCCCTGCTGTTGACCTGCAAGGCATCTGTCATGTTGCGTTATGCTTGACCCATGTGAAGAAATTAAGATAAGGCAGAGGGTCCATACTGTCTTACTCACTCTCTGACACCCTAGCAGACTGTCTAATCCAAGATCACTTCATTTTATATGAAGTTTAAGGTATGCTGTTGTTCAGACACACCCTTTCTAAGTTGTCAAGCTTCCTAAGGTGTCACAGCTGAGGACATCGCAAGATTTGACTCTTTTACACTGCTATTTCAAAACCACCAGTATGGTTCAAGCATCTCATGTAAGATCTTGCTTTTGTTGTGATGTGAGAGTCTGGTGGAGCTAGAATTCACCACTGCCATTGTAAAAGGGCACCAATCACCAATTTACTGGGAAAATGCAAGTAGGCTGGAAGGGCCAAATGAGTCCCTACAGCCACAGATTTTGGTATGTAACATAAAAATAAGCCCACAGTGACATGAAATTTCATATACTGACTAACAAAACTCTACTTTTCTTTGCATTGAAATGATATGAAATGAAATAATTCATTCTGTGTTTTGTGAGGGCTGTCTCAGCATCATAAAACACAAAAGAGAGATTCAAAACAAATTTTGGGAAATAACCTTTTTGCATGCAGTACAAAGCAGTACAAAATGCATGACATCCACCTTATTTTAGCCTGCACACACCACTGGCGGATGCTTCCTCTGTGAAACACTTATTCAGTGTAGCAAGCCTGAACCAATATCTTGATTATCATAGTTTCCATCACATTTTATAGTTCATCAAAGCATCAAAACAAAATCTTATTTCTGGATGCATTCTTCTCTGCTCGACTAATCTGGATTCATCATGTTTTTTGTCAGTATTTTGGGGGCTAGCACATTTCTATTTTTCATCACATTAGGAGGTTTTCTCACAACAGGGGCACCCTGCAGAGCACCTAGAACAAAAAGCTGATTGCATTCGATCCCCATGATGCTCAGTCTCCATACGCAGTGACATCACAGTTCCATATACCGGTTCACAAACTGTGAAATCAAACCGCTGTTGGTTTTATCCTTGCATTATACAATCAGCCAAAGTGTATTGCACTGGTAAGACGGGGGGGCTTACAAAGTTCAGTTCAGGCAGGCCACTCTTACTGTACCCCAGGACAAGGTACTTGACTCAAGTTGCCTCAGTAACTATCCAGCTGTGTAAATGGATAACATAACATGTACAAATTGTAAGTTATCTAAGTCACTCTATATAAGAGCTTGTGCTACGCAAATGTAATTAACAAAGCTGTAATGAGTAATGCATTGTGATCTTCTACAGTTCTCAGAATGAATGCTTACATTGCACACAAAATACATTGAGTATAATGAAAGTCTGTCTTTGTCCATTTTTAGATTTTATTTCAAAAGTTCAAGTTTAGTTCAAATGTTTTTACATTCAAATCTTAACAAAAGGCTGGTTGTTACATTAAAAATTTCTTAACTTGAAGAGACCATTAAAATGAGTGTATCAAAACCACACCTCACCAGAGTTGCTCTTATTGGTTTGGTTTCCCACAAAGCCTAAAACTTCATAATGTGATAGGATTCAGCAATACCAAACAAGATATATTCAAGGACTATTGCCTGGAACTTTTTTGAGTTCAGTTAAAAACAAATAAACTGTAAGTTGCTGAATCCTGCACTTGTTGCTAGGTGTTCAGAACTCATAAAACACCAAAATGCAAAGCACTACAGTCATCAATATGAGAGAAAACAGAAGCATGAATAAGCTTCTCTGTCTCATTACAAGAGAATGAGAATTTCATGAGGAGAATAAAGAAACTTTACTATTTTTATATGTTGCTTCTATGTTTCTGAAAGGACAGATTTGATTAAAAAACTACTCCTAAGTTGCAGCGTTTTTTGTTTTGTTTAAATGAATGTTGTTGGACATTATACTAGGGGAAGTAGGAATAAGGGCTGTTTCTCTTGTCTTAATGCAGAAACACTAACTCAAAACATCTGAGACCAGATCCTGAAGTGTCAGAATCTGTGTCATTTATTGGAGAAGGTGGGGGCAATGTTCCCAAGTGGAAACAACAAAAGAGACTGAATGAGTTGCTTGTTAATTATATATATTTTTTTTTTGCCGAGGACAGACATGGTTCAGTTACGCTGTGGTCAGAAATGCCCTGTCACTTTGTTTGTAGGTCCTAAAACATGGTAAATCCAAAACAGTCCAGAAGGGAAGGACACTCTTCTGAAATGAGACAATGCTGAGAATTTAAATGGATGTTAAAATCATGAAGGACTAGTTCCTTACAGATGTCTGGAACCAGGAAAACAATGTGTAACCTTTTGGAAGGGTCTGCCCTGTTTTCGAGGGCAGTATTGAAACAACAGTTATTGGCGGAGGCCGGGGTACTTAAAATGATTGGCAGACCCGAATGGTGAAAGTGTAAATGATTTTATGGACTTATTGGTAGTATATATAGCCACTAATCCTCAACCTCTGCCTTGACCTTGTGCTTATTCTTTGCAACAGTACCCTGGGGGAAGAATCTGGCCTGAATAAAAATGGGTGTTTTTCATGTCTCAGTTAGAAACCAAAAGTCGGGGTCTTTTTTTGTATCGAGGTCAGTAATGGGCACCTGAGTAGAATTATCCTATGAGGATTTTGGAAGACTGCCAGGGCAACAGAGATCTGCCCTAGTATGGTTAGCAGTAACATGGAGTCTGGAAAAAAACACAGAAAGCACAGGATATATATTTACTATGAAAGCACATGGGCTCAACATGAGGATATCTGTTACTCTGTCAAATGGCATAATTTGAGCAGCACTCTTGTATTTCATTTACAACTATGAATTTTTTATAGTGTGTTGGTCTATTTGGTATGGCTTGTCCACTGTCCACAGTCTCACACCTTGTCTCTTCTGACTTCATAGGAGTGGATTGTATTCTCATTCAGTCACATGTGACTGTTAGTGAAATCTGAGGCTCCATGGCTGTTATAACAGCAGCCAGTGTGGGGGAAAAGTATAGGGGCTGTTGACTCAGTATCAAAAGGAATGCATTTAATACAAATTTCCCTTTCAACACAATGCCAGATTTCCTTCGCCTCTCCTGTCGAAAGGGAACGGCGCAAACAATAACCGCATGTCATTGGAGAGTGAGAGATGATAGCGGTGGCACGGAAAGGACCGCCTCTTTAATAATAGCGACATGGTTGGAGGGCTCTCTGTGTGATTACATTTTCATCTTTAAAATTGCCATTTGACTGAACCGCCCTCCCGGAGGTCAGCCAGAGCACGTCAGCCTGTGGAATAATCGACTGCGCTGGTGAATTGCTCTGTTGCTTTCGGTCGAAAATGACAGCTTTCAAAACAATAAATAATTCAATGAGGCCTGAACGCAAAATGCAACCAATATATGCAACAGGCTATTGACCCCTGTGGAACTGTAACAGTAATCAAAGGCAAAATGTAATTTAGAAATTAGGGAGCTGGGGGGGGGGGAGCTTTCTGCTCTAAGCAGATGGTCTTTGTAAGCAATGAACTGCAGATTATGCCCTGCGTTTGAGAAGGTCTGAGAGGGTAAGAGGAGTCTGGCTTTGTGTCAGATCTCCCAGCACTCCCCATATCCTCTGTTGTAAATCTGTAACTTTGTCACAAAACTCACATTTCATCATTAAATACAGTAACTGTAACGGTGTTATATATTTCGCAGGGACTCATGCATCACACATGAATCTGGCTCCTGAGGAGTACTGTGCTTAGGGTGGACCCTTTTCTAAAGTGGCAACTACAGAGAAATTGAAAAACACAAATCAAGGTGTGTTTGCACTTAAAGGTAGAGGAACTGTCCAATAATTCTCACCCAACTGCATGAACCTTGTCAACCTCTCTTTTTTCCTACCAGTACTAAAATCCTACATTTCGACATCCACTCTTGACAGCTGTATCCTTCCATCTTCCCATCTCTCCTTTCTCTAATTCTCCTTTTATGATGTGTGCATTAAGGGAGACCAGACAGCAGTTGGAGCCAGCATCTACTATCTATTATCTATATGCTGCACTGCTATCCACAGTATATCTATACAGTTCATGTGCTTTTGGGTATGGTTCAAGCTTATGGATCTAAGATGGTATGTTTAAGAAACAAGTGGCCAGAAGTTTCATGCAGTAATTGTGATGTTTCCAAACATGGCAGATTCCTAGGAAGTGAATCATTATGTAATGGTCAGCAAGCCAGAACAGGCTTCCAAATGATGGCCAGAGAAATGCCTTAGCCAGCATTTTGGCTATACCTAAAATCTCTTAGCTAGTGTCAGTCAAACATTCCCAGACAAGGGGGGGCATATTAGAATTCTGGAGCAATGCTCTGTGAGTGCTCCTCAATGCCGCAGTGGTTTATGCTGTATGATCGTCAATGAGATTAGAACCCTTTTAAATCAGTCCATTTAAAGGTTATCCCAACAATAGAGTACATTGCACAGAATAAGTAGTCCTATCACAAGTAAAACAGAGACTATTTTCCCTGATTCTTCTTAGGTTTCTTAGATGGAGATTCAGCTAAGCTTTTCTTCAAAAGCAAGATTTGTGATAAAACAAATGTAATTCCATATGCTAACTCCTCTGCTTTGCACAGCAGTAATTATCAGTTACACCTGAAAGATGTTGTAAGCTGTAAGTGTTGTAGGTTTAATTAACCCCAGGCCATGTGTTGAGGTGGGGATGTGTACCAAAGCCTTTGGGCATGTTGTTGTGCTAATTGACCAGAGCCTGTGTCTAATCGAAAATGATTGTTGTGTGTTGTTAAAAGCAGGTTGCAAGGAGGTGAAGTGACTGCCATGTATTGAGAAATGTCATGAGACTCAATCCTTTTTTTGTTTTTTGTTTTTTTTTTCCTTTACTCTCTTGGAAGTGCATGTGAAATGTCTACTCTTAGCACCGCTTTCATGATAATCTTTATATAATTAGATCAAGGAGTTCAAGTTCAAGTTTTTGTGGGGAAAGCAAGGACAAGCCTTGTCACAGATAACAACAAATAGCAAAGTCCTGAAAGACCAAGAAAGTCAAAAGGTTGTCTCTAAATCAGAAAAATAATATGATTTTTGGGGGGAATGCAGTATTCTTCTTTTTCTGGAAACATGAGTTTTTGTTTTATGGTCTGTGCAGCCTCACAGCATTCATGGAGAGCTTAGAATTGGGGAGTCTACAAAACCTATATGCATTAGGTCAAGTTTTTCTTTCAGCTGATGTACTATTAGTCCATAGCATGTTCTGAACAAACCCTTCAGAATATACCAATGCTGTGAACTCAAGCTACATGGTGACAAAGTATAAAATGGGTAAATGTAGGATATTGCTATAATCACAGCAGTTGTCTATACAGGTATTTTAGGAATATTGTACATTTTGATAAATGCAGAGAGATGAAGGATGCTAAAACAGGGGAACATAATTATGCTAAAAATGGCTTGAGGTGATTAATGAAGTCATCAATCATTGCATAAAACTGACTATGGCAAACGGTGGACTGATTAACTAAATTAAAAATGGCATGAATTATATATGACAATGTCATTGCTTGGTCAAACTGTTCAATAATACTAATTAACTTTAGATGTGGGAGTTCAAGAAGGAATATATTATTCAGATTCTGGAACTGGTCACAGATTAATCCTGGCATAACACATTTTTTAAATTTTGCCATCCATCCCACCATCCTAGGCAAGAATGTGGGAACAGTAAAGACATGGTCATATAAAATATGAACTTACAAAGCTGCTAGTTTATTTAAATGCATTTACTTTTAAAGCCCGTGTAAATAGTCACACAGCACTTACACATATCATTTTAGAGTACCAAATGCAGTGTAGACTTTTATGCAGAGAAGAGCAGTGGTCACTTCCAAGCTGTATAGACAACAAAACCGTGATGTACACTGAAGAAATTACTGGCATAAATGGCTGAAAAAATAGATGAATATGTTAAGTAGGTCTCAAGAGGAGAAACCTTTTTTATTTGTTTAAATGGGTAGCTAACTCTCATTGCTTTGTTTGCTTGTCAGACCATTCCTTAGATCACCTGATTTAGGCACATACATGCTGCCTTTGAAGTTTAACAATTATGACTTATATGAAAATGCAGACATGTATGAAGTGAGCAGCCTTCTCGGTTTTAATAGCATTGCTTTTCTTAGCTGTAGGTACAAATTCTGAAACACTGAAAGTTGAATAATTGATGGCTAAATCAGTGGCACATACATAACATTTTATCATTTGACTCATTGATGTCTCATTTGTCTCATTGATTACATTTATCATACCCTGGCGGTTTTGATTCTTTTTTATTTAGTGGTTTTTGTTACAAATGATTACATGAAAAACACTAAATAATGGTATTTAAATAAATAAAATAAAGTAAAAAAAGGTGATGTTTTGTCTCCCTATTTGTGACCATGAGATAGAATATTAGAAACTGTTTCAGAACATCATTTTACAACAGATAATAGGTTACTTAAATGTTGAATTTTGTTTGACTTGTTTTGAGTAATTTTCATTATTAGTGGATACATGCGTGCACACAAAGGGAACCTCCTATACGCCTTTCTGAGTGTGAGAGGGAGAGGGATAGAGAAACACCCACATCATATGACAGCTGGAACCATGAGACTTATTTTTGTATGAGCTTCAGCAAGTTCACATACAGGGAGCTGGCTGACTCCCAGGAGTCTGAACATGATTGGTTAACGTAAGAGGTTGGGGTTTTGTAAAGCTGCCAAACACAAAAAGCAGCCCCTGTGAGCTGCAAATATGAAAACGTAATTTTTCCCATAAATTTTCACTAATTTCTTTTATCTAGTCAGGGAGTTTGCAATGGCGTTCCACTCCACTCCACCCAACAGACTGCTTGAAACCTGACGAAACCTGACCCTATAGCAACTTAACAGATGCCAATATTAATGTGTGTGTTATCTGCCAGTTACAGAATGCATTGTCTGTATATCTGTGTTTTTTTTTCTTAAACATTTATACCTACAATAATATTTTTAGCAACACAAGAAGAAAATAAATGTATATGTACACTTGCATATATATGCATACACAAACTAAATGGCAATAAATATGTAAAATAATCATAAATAGAATATTAAAAACTACTCATTCAGAACCTTCATTATACAAGAGTGTGCACAGAGGTTTGATGTTGATTGGACTGTCACTGTTTCACACATCACCAGCACAGATTCTTCATATGTTGACTAAGCAGTCAACTCTGTCCTTTCCACATACAAAAGTTTATCTGGCATCATTGAAGCTACACCTGTTTCGACTCACTGGCACATTATAAACACTCTTTGAGGGGTTTAGTCTAAAATGGAACATCCACAGTCAGCATAGGAACAGGAATGGAAACTCCTGTTGGATAGAAGACAGAAGAACCCAGAAGTTGAATAATTGGTCATAACAGAATGTCTGTGTCTCTAGTCTTTGCCATACACACTGTTCCAAGCACCACTGCATCTTACAATCTGTCACTCCTTCTCCCTGCTCTGCATGAAAGTTCACTCCATATCTTCTTTAGCCTCATGTTCCAGAAGCTCCTATGACAATCTCCAATGCTTTGGCTCCCCCTCAGAACTTCTGGCATGAAATTCACCTTAAAGGTCCTGAGATGTGTCTCCTCACTGCGTTTCTCTTCTGAAGTGATTATCCTTCTCCCAAGAAAACTAAATACAGAAGGGATTTTTCTTTAATGAAAACTGATAAATCCTGCACAGTAATGATTGCAAGTACTGATGTCTCGACCCTAATTTTATAGCTCACTCTGATTTGCACCAGATTGCATCAGATTATCCGAAATAAATTTGGGCGGGGTAAGCATTCCAAATATAGGCAATTTCCTGTGTATTACATTCACATTAATTGTCGTTTTGGCTATACAGCTTCAAAGGACATCCTAAAAAGTGAGAGAAGAAGTTTAATTAATTAATAAAGGGAAAAATTAAATCATCAAAAATTCTTGGCTGAGGACAAATTCAGACATGCTGCCAAAGATAATTGAGATATCAAATGAATAACGTATGTGCCTCGTGCAACTGGAGCTCCCGCCTTACTGCTGTGTAATGCAGTGCAGATGTGCAGTGCAGAGGGGAAATGCTGTGATCCATGGTCCCATCGCCTGTGCTGAGGGGAGGGCATTCACTGAGGGAGCCCCAGGAACTGACTGCTGTGGTTGAAGCCGTATAGCACACACACACACACACACACACACACATACACACACACACACACGCAAACAAACACACAAACATACACACACACACATACATATCCCTCCAGGTACCAGCCAGAGAAGCAGCAGTCATAACAACGCCGCCTGAAACCCCTCTCAATCGCCCAATACTGGAGAGAATTCAAGAACTGCCAGGATGATAGTCATTCAGATATTAACTATTCATTTCCTGGCCAGGTTCCAGGGATAGCTGTTAGATGAGATTGGACTAGACCATGAATTATAGAATACTTGCTTTTTTTCTCCATAAATATACAATTTTGTGTGTTTGCTTTCCATGATTTTCTAGGAGGGGTTAATGTTTATCCTTACTGAAGGAAAAATCTTTCCTTAATGTTACAGATTTGATCTGACGTGATGTTTTTTCCCGTCTTCCTTGATCAGATAAGATGTAATGTACCAGTGTGAATGACACATAAGTTTAGATAAAAGGTATCAGAGGTGGTTGAACCCAGAAGCATTTGACTGTCTGCCTTAGAATGCCAGGGGCTTCATGTAGTTCAATGATCTTCTGTAGCTCCCTCCAGTTGAAAAATATCTGCATGTGTGTGTGTGCGTGTATGTCTGTGTGTGAGAGAGACACCATGTTTCCCTTGCCAGCAAACTAATGATCACTGGTGGAGAATATTGTTGAATCTCTATTGAATCTATTTTGTCACACTGATTATTTTGTCACACTATTTTGTCACAACAGCAATGCAATATCTTCAGAACGGAGCCTACCTCTATACCTGCAGTAAATGTATCAGATAAGTAAATGTTGATAAAACTTATATTTATATATAAATATAAATATATAAATATATGATAGAACTTAAAATATTACATGACGTGGGAGCAGCTCATGGGAGATGGAATGATGACAATGCATTAATAGTGTTTACACTGAAAACAATTTGGTACAGATTTAATGCATGTATTTAATGCATGCATTTTCTTGCATTTTGATTTATTTTACAAATTAAGGACAATTCCATAGTTATTGTTTATGGAATAATTTATCTGTCTCTGAGCATGTAAACTAAACTTTTTTCTGGCAGTAAACCAACACCAGTTTTTCAATTGTGTACTAAGCTTAGTTTATTTCTCTGTTGGGTGCTCCGATATAAATTAAGTATGGATTATATGAAATTTAATCCGCTCATTAACGCTCATTAACACTCATTGGTGCTCACCATTATCTCAGCTGTGTGACTTTTATAATGTTCCCTCTATTTCAGCAAGTTATTTCCTGAGACCTGTACCTGACTGCTGTCAGAAAGGGTGGTCCACCATTCCACCATTTCCACTCAATGGAAATATGAAATTAATTCTTAGTTCCCTGTTTCCTTATTTGATTTTCATCCCATCTATCTGTGGATATCTTGCAGCTGCAAGCATTTTTTTAGTCTGAAATGAACAGAGTAACATCTATATAAGTTGAAGATGTGAAGATGGGTTCTTTGCTCCATGACAATCTCCTTCAGAAGCCTCACTGTAGTGAAGAGGAGAATCAGCTCTCTCACAATGGATTTAGTGGCAATGGTAAACAATGGTGACATCTGTTTGACTGGATGATATGATTCTCCATCACAGACCCACACCCTGAGCAAACTTGGGCAAGGGAGATAGTGAGGTTGGGCTAGTGATGACCTTGACCAGGAGGTAAAGCTTATCTGACCTGGAAAGGTTCAGCCTCAGTACACAAGCAGTCATCTGTGAAAAGCTGTCTGCAACATCTGAGGGAATTCTTGAAAGGACGTACTTCAGAAGGAAAAAGGAAGGCAGTTTAATCTGCATAACAAGTGTGTCCAAACAGGGTTTGGACATCTTGGCATTTTTCAGGGTGTGTGCACTGAAAATCGCTCCTGGAACCTCAACAGAGTGCTCTGGAGCTCAGTTGTGAAAGGAGTTGTTCCTGTAGATTCGGTTGGACGGATGTGAGATTTGAGCTGTCGTCATCCCCTTGTGTTCCATGGCTTAATGGCTGTATATGGAGGACTGTATGGGGTGCAGTGGTAGGAGTCTGTTGGCAGTGGCCCCATCAATCAGTCGCAAACCTATAGCAGTAAACCCCTTCTCAGCCATCTAATATGCTGGATTGGCCAGTAACTATGATATGTAAAATAGCACAATTAAGCCTTTATGTTTGAGCATTAAGGAAACTAGAAGTTATTGTTTATCTACACTGAATACTTAATCTCCATAAATCTCTTTGGCAATTTAAACATTTGTATTAGAACTGACAAGACTGCTTTTGAAGACTGAAATATTCTGTAGGAAAAATATGTAACGTGATACAGGCTAAAACCTTTGTAAGGGTGATCTCTTTAAAACTGAATGCAGTATTCACAACTTACCTGTATACATGTTAACATATTTCAGTGTAAATGGGAATCAGCATCAGCTTTTTGCTGAACACAGTATTCACAGTGTACCTGTATGCATGTTAATGCATTTCAATGTAAATGGCAGTCAGCTGTTTTCAGTGCAGATACAGCTTTTTAAAATGAGGTTTCTTTTACAGTGGTGTAGCTGGAGCAGGACTCTGGCAGCACGGGCAGAGTGGAACTCGGGTGAGTGAGGCAGTTCACTTATACGTGAAGCCTGTCAGGGGAAGATTTAGAATGCCTTGCCTTTTATATTGAAAGCCTAGGTTTGCCTCAGCTATTTGGGGGCATTAATAAAAGATGGGCCGGCACAGAGTGGTCTGCCATGCCTATTGATGTTTTGGGTTGCCTAGCAACAGCCGGTGCCACTGTTGGTTTGTAACAGACAGTTTAAGGAGTGGGATTTTTACTGGCATGTCCTATCTGTGTCCTCATGGTCTACTTTTTTTGCTGTATAATTATCTTCTTTTTTTTGCTTCTGTCCTAATTATAATTTCCATTCACTTTTTAATTTTAATTGCATTTTCTCCCTTGTTGATATTGAATCAAATGGAGATATTGGAGAAAGAAAATAACAGCTCTATTAAGTGTGAGGATGTAGAACTTACAATTCATTTTAATTTGATATGAAAAATGAATCTGAAAAACAACATAATGTTTAAAATTTGTGGACACGTTATTGTCAATCTGTCAGCTGAGCGAATGAATTACTAGAGCTTATGTATTCCACATACATGAATTATTTTTAGTGTGGACTTATTCTTCATGAAGGTCCTGTTTTTTTTTGTGAAACTGACAGTTATTTTTGGCGATGTGTGTTCATACTTGAATAAAATGTTAAGCAGTTTTGGCTTCACTCACAGAATAATTCTAAAGGCTGGCTGGATCAAAGTTGCACACTTCTGATTCCAGTTTTCAAATCACTTCAGCAGAATGGGCTGAGATCTGGGTACAGTGGCAATACAGAATATGTGTAATTTAAGGGACAGTATGGAAAAGCAATTTGTGACTGAAACTTCGCCCAAGGTGCTCATCTCTTTCATTTCATGTTCTAAATCAGAAGGCATGCAAATGAACAAAATATGCATATCTAATAAAAATCACATAATCAATTCAGAAGAGAGCCCTGCATTTTAAGTCAAGACAACTTACATAATGAATATCTGAGTCAATAATTCCTACAGTATATTCATGTCACTGCACATCAATAACGATCACATTGTCAGGTTAACTATTTCAAAGAGCTAATGGAACAATGTCAAAGCCTGGTCATTTCAGTTCAGTCCCATCATGGAATCACTGTCCTCGTGTCACATCTGGTTACATTGATTGCCAGGAGTAGAGGAGCATCAGAGCACAAGTCAAAAACTATTACTGTTTGAAAAAAAATGTCAAAGCTCCTTGTTCTTTTACCTCTGACACAACTAATTTCACCTAGACTTTCTTCTAGGCATGGACTTAAAAGTTTTGATGAAGTTTAATTAAACATTCAGTTTAATTTCTAAACAGGAAAGATTTTCTACCAAGGCCCAACAATAAATCACTGTCTGAAAGAGCACATGTTACAGCAACTCTCAAAGACAAACAGACATCATGCTCTGTCTTTAGGGTCTCTGCCAGTTCCAGCACAACAGAAATGCCCAGTCATGACAACCCATGCACCAGCAGCTGGAACAGCCAGGAGGAATCTGCAAAGTCATCGTTCGCGGGTCAGATGACTGACAGGGCACCCAGTGCTCACGAATGTCTGTCTATACAACAGAATGACACAGTGTCATCAGTTCCTCAGGTGGTCTCATCAGCAAGGGAGCCAAGCACTCCTCGGTGATGACTCAAGTTTTTGTTTTGGCACCCCCAGTGGACATCAGTGGGACTGACACAGACTTGCAGAATGATATTCTAATTGTTTTGTCTGACAAATGAATCAATGGCCTGAGAAGGAGTGTCCATTTGTTGCAGAAATGCACATGTGATGACTTCATGCTCTGGTCACTTCCTGCCCGGCCTGTGGGGGTCACCCTGACATGGCTGCATCCCAGCAGGAGAATGTATGTTTTTGTGTCTCTTTGGAATGAGAACATGACAGTTATGCCATGTCCTTCTCAGCAGACCTGAACCCACTGAACATCTCTGGGGTAAGCTAGGATGAGTTGTGGCATCTACAGGGAGAGCTCATAGAGTCGTGAAAAGGTACATGCTCTATAAGAGAAATGGGACAGAACATTCTGGTGCTTATGTTGCTAGGAGTCAAGGCTACACATGCTGAAGCCCCTGAGTTCTTCAGTAGAACCCTTTTTCATGACGATTTTTTAATCCACATAATGAGTTTCCCACTGTCTTGTCCATTCTCGTCAGGACTGCGGTGTCTTAGCCGGTTGTTTTGTTTTTCCCTGTGTTTCAGCCCTGCCCTGCTCTCCGCCCTGTCGCCGCCCACCTGATTACCTGACTGTCTGCACCTGCCTGCCTGCGCACCTGCATCCCGTCTCCTCATCAGCCTTGCCCTATTTAAGTCCTGCTCGTGTCTTGTCTCGTTGCCAGTTCGTCCCAGTTCGCTGTGTTGCTACTCGCCATTTTGTTTCTTCGTGTCTGCCTGCTGGTTCTGTTTCCTTGCCTGTTTTATCCCGACTTCGTTCCTCATTTCTGCCCTGTGGTTTTGGTCGCCGTGTCTGCTCTGGTTTTCGACTCTGCCTGCCTTGACTTCGTTTTTGGATTGCCCTTTGGATTCAATAAACCTGTTTGCATCCATCTCCCCTGTCTGCGCTTGGATCCCTGCCTGAGTTCTGACAATTCTATAAAATGGACCTCATACTGATTATTTCTGAGGGTAATTTTGTTGCAGACTTAAGAAATACATATCTGTGTGCAAAGTGCTCCAATTAGACAGACAATCAGCACACAAAAAAGGCAACACAGGGTGAGTTATGTGACTGATGAGTAGTTTATACAGAGATTCCAAAGAATTTAAAATCTACTTAGAAGTGGGGGAGAGAGAAGACAGCTGTAGAATCCTTTATTAGAGAATGCTTAAACTTTATTTTTTTCGTCCACAAGAGGTGCGTGCGAAGCATACCATCTGGCCAAGCTCATCCCTCTTTGACAACCCACGGAGGTGGAAATGAAAGGAGAAATTGAGAACATATTCCATCAGCATGAAGTAATTAAAATTCATTTTTTTAATGGCCCGTTTACACACACGCACACACTGTCTTAAAACCTCAGGACAGTGATATGACCCAGTGCTCAGGTAAGTGCCGTATAGGATGAGACTGTAAATTTGGCATTGTTCTGCAAGAAACTCTGCATTCATAGGATCACTTTATTTAAGAAACAGATCTGAAATCTCTGCCTAATTAAGTCAGTTAATAAAAGGAAGCCTGTCGTTGGTTTATTAACACATTGTCATAACACTACCGGGCTAATTATAGAGGTGTGTCAGCCTGAGTCATCAGTGAGAGGCCATGACGTCTGTCTTGAGAGAAAGTGCATTTATTCCTTTTTCAAACTGATTTCTAGTTCTTTGCCTGCAAGATCTGTCTATACATGAACACTTATGCAAAGAAATACAGAGAGAGTGAGAGAATAAGGAACTGAAGGACAAGCTTTACTCTCATTTGAGCTGCTATTCCACTTCCCGCAAGTTAGAATTGTCATTTCTCACCGTCCTTGTCACCACCTTCTACATTTGTCTCTTTTCATTACATTTGTTCTTCATCTGTTTTAAAATCATCTCAGTGAGTCTTTCTACTCAGAATTCTTTGTCTTATCTCCAGATCTCCGCTCTCGTCCTGTTTTGTCCTTCAAATGCATTCACGTTCCCCTTTCTCTGCTCTTTGCACTGTGGCGTGCCTGTCTCCTGGTTTCCACAGCAACTTGTCAATCTGACAGTCCGCTGTCGATACCTTTCGCACTGTTGTACTATCCTTGGTGGAAGGTGTCACCTGTGGTTTGTAAAAAATGCCCATCGAATGGGAGGTTCCTCTATGGCTCTTGTGTGTCATGATGGAGTGGCAAAGAGGAGTGATTGATGCATTCCTCAGATTCCTGACCTGACATCCATGTATCTCCTTTAGCTTGTTCAGTCATAGTAAGACACCTACATGCAACATGCATGAATTGGGTTTTGGCTGAAGAATGTAGGGAGTGAGGCTGGTCTCTTCTTTGCATGTATGTGCACTGTTTCCACAGTAACAGGCTTGGACAGCTAAGTCAGTCAGTCAGTCTAATGCAGTGCATATTTAGTCACACAAATACTGAGATTTTGTTCTGCTTGTCTTTGGAGGAACATTATATATTTGATTACATATTTTCTTGAGATGAGTAATGTCATGTCAGAATGTTAGAAAAAAAAACAACTGAGATCAGATTCTGTATTCTGACTATTCAGTTTCATACTATATACAAGAAAGCCTTTTAGATATTACATTTACATTTACATTACAGTTATATTTAATTCAATCAGGTTCTATGACATAAAGATGATGTACTGACCAACTTCACAGTTTGTGACTTCTTGTACATAACCTAACAGAAGGTCCTCACAGTGAAGTAAATATGAAGAAGAGCATACAAGCTATGCAAACTCTTAACAAAAATGCTAATATCCAATGAAGAAAGAGGGACAAACACTACAAAAATGCCATTTTCATTCCCTCATTTGTATACTTTTGATAAAAGGGATCAAAGAACCTTCAGCACAAAGGAATCAACTGTTTGATGTACAAAATGACGATATTAAATTGAAAAAAGGACAACACAGCCTAGATATATTACATATTGATCTCAAGCAGAGCCGTTCTTGGATTTAAAGGTCTAACCCTTGGCTGGTTTTCCTAAAGAATAAAAGTCTGACTGTGGCTAGATGTCTGTAACTCATTTTGATTGTTTGACAGCATCAGCAGAAGGCTCTTCTTGACATATGCTGAAATTACAGGGCGCTGATTGTTGAAACTCACGTGCCAAATCCTGCTGGTTTTTGGTCTTCTTCAGTGAGCATTCCTGAAGTGTGAGCGCATCTACAATCTTCCTCTCTAACAATGATGGACATTGTGCGGCCAACACCGCAAGCTTCCCCCAGTGCTGGGTGATGACCGGGTGATGACAGGAACAGCAGCCCGAATGTGTGAGAACTTGCATCATGGAGAGATAATCATGATGAGGACACTGATGGTGATGATGAGTGGAGTGACAACCCGGGAGCCCAGGGCCAAGGTTTTAGTGGCATGTGGTCCAATGTATACAGACACCACTGACTACCCAGACTAGTGAAGCAGACTTTGTGGAGGGAGGGGGTGGAGTAACAGGAAGATGGCTAGTGACATGGGACAAACAGTACAAACAAGACACATTTGACTGTTATTAAGTGGCATTAGCATACTCCCTTTGAAAAAAGATGTGCATTACCTTTGACTAACCATTAATTCAAGCTGTACCTTGCAGCTTTCAGATCTCAAGCACAGCATTCAGCTGCTCAAGGCCAAAAACCACTAAACAATTGCAAGATGAAGTGGAGCAATACCAGCACCATTCACGTTTTGTTTCTTCTACCATTATTATTACTGTAATACAGTGAATCATTTAAAATGCATTGTGGTAAGATCTATAATAGCAGAAATAATTCTCAGAAAATTTTGACTTTCATTAACCGATGGTGTAACAGATTATTATTCAGGTTGTTAGTGTGTATCAACAGACCACACTCTTCAGTTATGTAAGCGACCATGACAGACTTTCGCATAATACCTTGTGAAAAATGACACATTCACACTCCGAGCTGTTTGAGCTTGTCACAGAGACCACTGGCTTGCTAAAAAGAGGTCACTTTGAGATGTGCCTTGGGAGATGGAAATGAATACAGAGAGTGCGGTCATGCTACTGCAAGCTGCTGGGCTTTTCTGTGTGTCTGTGGCTGTTCATGACTGCCACTTACTGCCCGTATTTGTGAACATGCTGTGTCAGTGCATCTGTGTGCATGCATGTGTACTTTTGTATGCGTTTGCGTTCAACGTTTAAAGTCAGGCCACAGGAGCAGTGGAGGAAAATTGACATTTACACCATTTCCAGTAACTACTATTGTCATTAAATGATTCAGCTTTTTCTGCTGCTGTAGATGATGCCATTGATATCTTGGCATGATGGAGCCAGGAGCAGTACCTGATTGCTGAGCCATAAATCACAGCCACCATTGAACAACACAAAACAGAGGGATGAAGGAAGAAAGAAGCCTTCCATAGCCAGCAGCAGGAGTGTCTTCCCACAACTCATCAGGCTCCTGTAATGGAGAAACATGGAGGGGGGCTGAACCTTTTCCCAGACTCTTGTCTCAAGAGGGGGCAGAGGAGGATGGATTTGTGTGTGTGTGTGTGTGTGTGTGTGTGTGTGTGTGTGTGTGTGTGTGTGTGTGTGTGTGTGTGTGTGCGCACACAAGCTGTGCCTAAGCCAATTAGTGGTGCATGGAGAAATATATGGTTGGGAGAAGACAAGCATAAGGAATTTGCCACTACAGGACAGGGTCACTGTATCGCCTTAATACCTGACTGCACTGCATAATATGAACAGTGTCCGTGACCCTTTAATACCCGGAACTTCCATTAACTCTTTGCAAAGACTCAATGAAGAATTAGCCAAAGTGTTATGAACCGTTTATCACGAGGACATGAAACTAAGCCAAGCAGCAGTGGAGCTGAGGGGCCGTGCGGATGTGAATCTCTGACTGACCCTTATTAGTCAGCGCGGGGACAATGCTCTGGTGCTGCTTCCTGTGGAGGAACTGCGCTCTTTATGCACCGGTTTGTTAGACTCGGAGGGGTGTCTCATTAAAGAAAAGGGCTGTGCTGCTCCAGGTCTGCTGTGGGTATGCAAGAATCAGTGCAGTGCCACCTGTGCGAATGATCTCTCCTCATTTCAGCTGCAAGTACAGAGGTTAGCACAAATTCCTGGAAACTGACACACATGGGTAGGTGAGGGGTGGGGGGAAGGAGCTGGACGGTTGGGGGAACTGGTTTAGAATGCAATTTATAGGGAATACATAACATTTCATACAAAGGCACTTTAAGGTGCAAGCAAAAGACATGGTGGCAAAACATTACACCATTTATAACAATATGAAATGAGATATAATCCTTGGTTCTGACTGTTGAGTTTTCTCATTCATGTGTTTTTCATGATGTGGATCCAATTAGATATGATTTGATGTAGAAACAACAAGAGTTTTGCAGGAGAGAGCAAAAAGCCCTCCATCCAGGCACACCTTAAGGTTTGCTACAGCAAGAAAATCATAACATGTTTAATTTATGCTTTTCATTATACAAAATTTAAGGCCAACGCTTCATCAGGCTTCCAAAAACACAGTTTTTTCAATTGGTGTGAAGCCCCATGTGGTACAAGGCACACTTCAAAACAGGGAAGATGTCATTTGATATTCAAAAAATCATTATTTTTACATGCATGAATGCAAATGCCTGTGCACGGTTACACACACACACACACACACACACACACACACACACACGCTCACAAAAAGCAGCAGAATTTCAATTTCATTTCACTGCGAGCAAGTCTGTATTCATCCGCATGCTTTGCCCCTGTTCCTTTGCATCCACTTAAAAACAGTATTTCTGTCCTCATGTCAGAGCTCCGCTCTGTCTGCTCCTCTGAACACACATTTGCTACACTGTCAGAGCAGTGTAATGTGAGAACTGATGTTCTACATAGGAATTAAGACTATTTTTTCCTTGAAGAGATATGGTAGTACATGATAGATAAGCACAATGACATGTCCAGAAATTTCCCTGTCAGAAACACGGATTTGACAAAGCGTAAAATTTGAAATGGAGGTTTACATGTATTGGCTCAAACACACATGAAACTGATAACCACAGTCATGACCTTTTCACATCTGGGAAGTGAGCTACAAGACAGTGGACAGGCGTAGGTGTGAGGGCAAAAGTAATGACCGTATGGAATGTCTTCCAGCTCTTCTCAAGGTGGCTATAATGGGTTGTGTCTTGTGGCTTTGGCTGGCCTCTCAAAAGGCATAATGGGACTTGCATCACAATCGAACAATATTGATACTAAGATTTGTCACATTATAGTGACATCAACCCAGCATCAACAACATCCATAGCAATTGTGCATGCCTTTCTTTACTTGTCTTTGATTGATCAATTCATCTTTCACACAGATGCAGCTAATAAATTTCTCAATTTCTCCCACTTGGTCTCAAAAGACTAAGTAAAGAGGGGGACGTGTACCAGCACCATTAAATGTAGCAACAGGCTTTGTTTTGATGACACATGGCACATTTATGCCCCTCCCCTTATAGCTTCATTATAATCATATTTTAATATGATAAAAGATAAAATTTAATAAGCCTAGAGTGTGAAACTCAGCCAAGTATGTAGTTTCCTAATGTTAACATTGATCATCTGGGATGTGTTCAGCATTTAAAATGCCCTATTTAAACAGATCAGGCAGACTTCAAAACTAATATCTTGGGTAATTACTTTCACACATAAAATTAAAACATAACCCCGATTCAAAACAGAACTATTTGCACTCCATTACTTTCCAGCTGAAATGATACTTCATTATAACTTTAAAACAAACCTGAAAACCTGGTTGTGAGCAGGAACATCAACCAGTGGAAGTGAGTTGGGACAGATAAATTCTGGGATTCTTTTTCCTCAAGCTTTGTACATGTGTTATCTCTCTTAAGGGAAAAGGAGGTTTATCTCAACCTGGTATTTTTCTCTTCTGAAGAGGAAGCAAGAAGCATCCTGATAATCATACCAGTCAAATATAAGATAAGCAGGTAGTGGATTAATTCAAGTAAATAAAGCAGTACATTGACATTAAGTGATTAAATGTCCTAGGCAGTTAATAAATGTTGATGGATCTGTTAGTGGATCTGTATAGAATGAATCAGACTGTCTTGTTGCTTCACTAGGCCAAATGTCCTTAGTTAGCTTGTAGACTGCCAGCAAGCTAACCTGACCCAAGGGCTGTCTTAGATGCATGTAAAATTACACTCCAAGCTGATTTTTTCGGAGTTTAGCAACTTGAATGAATATGGTGATATGGTGTTACATTAAGAAGCTTCGATAATGTATTGAGTCTGTCCAGTCTGAAATGCATGAGCTTAACAAGGCACTGCAGGCCAGAGGGAGAATGCATGCAAATGCATATGTCTGGGAAATACATCATTTTTATCCTGCCAGTGGCAAGTAAAAATGAGAAAAATACATCTACAGACTGTGAATCATACTCAAGGTATAGGCACACTAAGGTACCTGTGCAAAGTATCTTTGTGGGTGTGTGTGTGTGTGTGTGTGTGTGTGTGTGTGTGTGTGTGTGTGTGCATGCGTGCGTGCATGTGTGTCTGCATGTATTTGGATTGATCAAAGTGTTTACATTATAATACACCATGGAAATGGACATTTAGAGGTCATGAAAGAGTCATGAAAAAAGAATGAAATGGGTAAAAAAGTATTAAAAATTAAAGTGTTTGAACTGTTAACCAAAGATCAGGATTTGCAGCAATATATGGAAAAAATATTACAAATTGAATGTTATTAGATGATCCTTCTTTTTATTAGGGTCTTTACATTTCTTTATATATTCAAATTTTTCTAGCACCTCTTGCTCACAATCCAAGCCCACCAAAGTCTGCCAACAAGATCAACAAGTGGATAATTAATGGTCGTCTTGTACAACAAACCTGTGGATCAAGTCTTGAACCAGCACAAAAAGAACAGTTGCCTGTATCCAATTAGGCAGACAAAATTCATCAATTCATTTTCCTTATGTAAGTCATGGCACAACTCCTGCTGAGCATTGTGGGAGTGCTGCTTCCTGCTGGTCGGTGGAATAGATTTATTAGTGTGAAGCTGCAGTTGCAATTAGTGCCAGGACATCCCCTAGAGGGGACCATGGAGTCCAAGAGTGGGCGGGTGGACACATTGTGACGAGAGGACAGTAGAGTTGAGTGACAAAGTGCCAGGCTTGATAAATCACATTCATGTCTTTATACTGAACCAAATAAAACATTTTTAAGTGGAAATGCAAGGGTCAACCAAAAAGATGGGATATTAATTTGTGTGCTGCTACACTGGATGCAGTTTTCCAAACTGGTATGGCACACTGCATGGATTTGTTTTTGGATGCGTTTGTTTCTGGTGACACAGGCTAACCTGAGTTGGTGACACAAGCTATTCCAGAGCTGGAAACATACAGTAGTCCTGTGCTGGTGACACATGGCACCATCATGCAGTGCACCAAGCCCCCCCACCCCCAGCCTCCCCTCTTCTGCACTATCCCAGTCATAGCATATGTGTAAGGTTAACTCACAGTTCACTCACTAGCGATACTCCACTAACACACCTTCACTGACTGACAGTAGCATGTCCAAATCAAGACACGTTCTGACATGCCTCTTGTTTCCTTGAAAGAAGGATGCTAGCAATACAATTGCTGTTTTTTTGCTTCAAACATATTTAACTTTCCTTTCAAGAGGACTGACATTTGAGACACCTTGACTTTTTCTTGACTTCTGCTCTCTCACTGTGATGCCTTTTTGAAGGTCTGTGATTGATGGTTTAAAGGCAAAGAACTGTTTTGCTCACCTGTACTGAAATAAGATCATAACAATGCCTGAAGTGAAACAAAACCATCCTGCTTCCAGTACTGAAATAAAAATCATGGGAAAACTAACAGGGGTTGAAGGACTGTTATGATAAATTCTGAAGAGCTCTATAATGCAATTTGTTATGTCACATTAAGAACCAATCACGCAAAAGCCTTGATTTGAATCACGCAGCTGGTTGCTTATCGTTCGAGTGGCCTGCTCTTTAATCCTACAGATACTGTCAGTAATGGCACTTGAGAATACATTGCAAGAAGTAAATTTCCTTTAAATTTGATCAATAAAAACCCACAGCTTTAATGTGAAGTATTTATCACATCATCAAGAGCTATTACAGTAATCTGTGACCAAAATGGCCAGGAAAAGCAGTATTAAACTTCAGCATACCTACTGTGCAACTGTGTTCAAATGTGTTACTACAGTGTAACATCCAACAGACCATAATGCATGGAAAACAGACAGAAAAGACTAGAGGCTGTTCTTTTCATTGTCATGATCATGCCTGTCATTGATTTACATACAAACCACAACAGTTCCATATCAAGCAGATGACAGTTCGGTTACAATTCAAGCCGCTCAGAACTACCATCTAAGCACTTTTCATTACTGGGTGTATTTATATATGTATCCCAGTTCTGGTGAAGTTTTGGACAGGCTATGCGTGTATATTTGTGTGTTTATAACAACTAGTCTGTATTGTACATACATGTTTTTGTTTTTTTTTTCTTTTTTTAACTAAGTAAAGGGGAAAATAAACATTGCATTGGCACCAACTCTTTAAATTGTCTGCTGTCTTGAGCTGCATCTCAAACTTTGTTCATTCATTAAAATTTTAGGGTTTGTGAGAGGTTTTCTGTGAGTATTGCTGTACTGACAAGCACCATTGTCAGGACAAACAAAAAGAGGGAAGCTTTAGGCAAAATACTTGTTCTGTGTGGTACATTACACCATTTCCTGGGTGTGAAAATTGATTGGCCCCTTCAGTGTTTCCTTTTCTCAACAAAACCCCTGGCCAAGCGTTCTTCACAGGCTTCTCAAGTCAGGCATAAGGGAGCTACACATCATCTGTGCTGAGGTGAGGGCATTCAGTGAGGGAGCCCCAGGAACTGACTACTGTATGTTACATGCACACACACACACACACACACACACACACACACACATGCTCAGAGGTTTCTATTAGGTTCTTTTTAGGTGTCCCATGAGACAGTCTCCCCTCTGCTGGTTGGTTGTGTTTTCATCTATGCCGCACACCTCAGCACCTCAGTCAGCTCCTCCTCAGACGGCTTTTTTTATCAAGCCCATGCCTCCTTCATTGCTACTTTTTTTTTTGTTAAATTAAATTCAAATGGATTTGACAGCAACAAAAGGATCGCCTCAACCCATTCCAGGAGGCAAAGTGGTTTTCAAAAGCTCTTTCAGACCACATCCCTCGGTGAATTGATAAGATGCACCTCCATTTTTATTTCTGGGGACTGTCTGAAATCACAGGACTTCACTTTGGTGGAGGTTAAGTGCAGGTGCGGCATACACTTTCGCAAGCTCGTGATTAGTTTGTAAGACGTGAGAGTCCCCCTATAGTAACTTAGTATATAGCTCAAATATATTCGGTGAAGAAAACAGGCCCACTCAATTTCATGAGTTTTACATGTTTCCCCTCTCTCTCTGTCCAGTTAATCCAGCTAAGAAATCTGTCTATAATGAAAAAATTGTATCCACTCCCTTAATGATCTAAAATATGGAAAAAAAACTCCTCCAATGTAACTTCAATAGTAAAACAGCAATGTGTTTATGTTTACACAAGATTATGAAATGCAGCAGATGAGATCCATAAATTGATGAAAAATAAACATTATACACTTATAAAACTACACACTGAAATATTGATGCAAGTTACATGCAGTACTCCATTATTTTTGATTAGCTTTTTTATAGGTTTATGAGGGTGCATATCATAACATATATAACAGGCACCTCAATAAACTGGGCATGGCAGATATTTTTATTCAGTGGCTGAGGGCACATCATCACCATTTTGAAATACAGTTTAATTGGCTGATGCAGATGTCCAGGCCAGGTTCAGCTCACTTGGCTCAGCACAATGCCTGGTGCAATGCATTTCTCGCTGTTATTAAGAGCAATTAAGGACACACTTGGAACGAAGGGAAATATTAGCGAGATGAAGTCAAAATATTTTTACAAGGCCACACTGCCAGGGGACAAGAATCTCCAGGAGGGAGAAGCCTTGTGATGTCAATTCACTCAGCTCACTGGACTCCCTTTCAGGGGTTGAAGTCCAGTCTGAGGAGCAGGGTGCAGTGTTAGTTAAGGGTGGAGGCTCTTTGGTTGATGCATTGTTTTGCTTTCCTAGTCTGGCCTGAGTCTTGTATATGAGACGAGGTGCACATGGTGTAAGTTTTAGGGGAAAGCTGTGGATCCTCCTTGCCCTCTGCACAGTTTTTTTGACAACTTCTCAACCATTGTAACCCAAATAGAATTAATAGTTGGCAATTTATCATCCAAAATTATAGAGCTGTCTTTCTTAATGAAGGTGACATTTTTTCATGTATACAGATACAGTGCTGTGACTCATTGAACTGGATGCTTTTAATCAGCCATTTTAGTGTTCAAAAATAACTTGTACATTTATTATAAATGAGGCAAACATTCTGGACTGAACAAGACAATGATTAACTCCATCCATTTCAAAGCACAGGTTGATAGTGTTTTTCTCTTGTACTGGCATAGACTGGATAGGAAAGTGCATTAGCGCTGGCAGATTATAACTGAGTCAAACACAGACTTATATGCGTATATGCATATAAGAACTGATACAGGTATGTCAGTATTGCTGAAATAATTTTCTCTTTCTACCTTCAAAGCAGGTTCATATGAAGCTAGTGTGGCCTGAAGCTGTAGCTACACTCTCTGCTTGTATCCTGGTAGTCTGGTTTTCCAACACATTTAACTTCAAACGGATGCCTGTGCTTTCACATGTTGTATGGAGGCATGCTGATTAGGACTGTAAATGAGGTGTGGTTGCATCTTCAAGAAGCAACATGGGTAAAATAGCTTCCCTAATGGTATAACAGAAGTGCCTCACCAAGGAGTTATAGTGACAGCCTTTGGGTTTGAAGGCCTGTTCCTTACCAATACACCACACTGCTACTCAAGTTCACCATGGGCATCCCATTGCCAAAAAACACACCTTTTCAATGAACAATAACCACTTGATTTATCCTGCAATGCATGACGTGGACTGTAATTCTGTCTGTCTATCATCTGTCTGTCTATCCATTGATTCAGGACATCTGCCCATCCTCCAGGAAGCAGCAACAGAGACACAAACATAAAATCATGCAATAAATAAATAAATAAATAAACGTACTGGCTTTAGTTTTCAGGGTGTGAATGGACACTTGCTGAATTAATTGCTCTTTTGCTGTGATTCAGCTCGTTACTTTGCATGACATAGGTTTGTGTCAGAAAAGGCCCTTTATATAATTCCATATACATTCAGTTCACTCTTGCAAAGTTTTATTTTCATGTACGAAAATTAATGTTTCCTACATTTCCACACTTACTTCAGCAGGAAGCCATGGGGAAGTATTGAACAATGGGACTTAGTACCAGAAAAACTGACTTTTGAGGGAAGAAAGAAAGAGCTTTAACACTATTGCCTAAACTGTACACTAACTGTAAAACATGACTACATCAGTAAATAAGCTGAAACACACAGCATGTTCCCAGTGCTTTTTTCTTCACCACACATTCAGCTGTCTGCTTCCCTCAAACTCAACAGTCAGAAAATATCAACCCCAAATCATTCTATTGTTGAACAATGAGAATTATTGTGTTCATAGGAGACATACTGGTGAGGACTGAGTGCATAGGTCTGGGAGCTCTTTCAAGAACACATTTCAAATGTAAGGGACTTGGATTTGAGTAATATGCCTCTTGTCCAACATGTGCAGAGGTCTCACACATGATTTCCACAGTGACGCAAATGTCATGGAAAAGATACTTTTGAGAAGCCTGAGAAGTTGTGGGGGTGGAGGACAGCTGTATCTAGTTTTATAAAAAGCCAGGGACTGTATTGTTAAACTGTACTGAACTGCTCTACTATCTGTTCCTTGAGCTGGTCAAAATTACAGTAGGTTTCTGTCTGTTTCCGCAGGCCCACATATGTGTTCTTTCCAATGATATCAGAACCATATGTAAACAGCACACTTTATTAGTTTCAAACAGTTATTTAGATGAAGGAGGAATGAAACAGACATTTAAATAAATGGCACTTGGTGATAAGTGCTTTCCTTGATATCCTGTTTAAGCACTTATGTGCCTGTGATTGTCACGTGAATAATATCACAAATGGCCATAAATGAAAGTATGCTGGGATGATTTTTGAATCAAAGTAGACAGTGTGAAGGCAATATCGATCAATGAGTTATGTGTCAGGGTAGGCACCATATTAATCAAAAGTGTGATGAATAGACAGTGGTTAGAGTTTAAGGACTTTCAGACTTTTTGCAGATATGTCAGAATAAACCAGATCATGTTGTTTGCACAAATTTCTGAGAAAAGACTGTATTCAAAATGTGTCATATGCTGCATGCCAATCTAATGTCCTCCCTTTTCCTAACAGCAGTAAACTACCATTCTGCTTCATGGAAAAAAACAGAATATCTATGCATTTCCCAAAGTATTAAGAGTAATTTAAGTTTTCCATGGTTCTGTGTTTTCCTTTTTTGTGACAAGAAATCAAACGAGGCCTGAAAACTGTTAGCAAAGGCAACTTGTTTAATGCAGGCTATAATGGCTGCTTATATGAGTGTTATTCTGTTGCCAGCGTGCTTCGGGTTCTCCCTGTAGCATTATTAACATTGGCCTGACATGGGAACGGTGATTTGCAAAAGCTCATAAGGAGGTGCAAATCCACAGCTCCGTTTCCAAAATCTGCTACAGGCGAAGGAAGTTCTTGACACCGGTCCCTCCTTTTTTGCTTGAAATGGGATTTTTCTGCTCCTGCCAAGTGCACATACATCTGAAAAAAGACAGACCAACATATAACTACTCTGCTTTTTTCAGATTGCTATCCAAGTTTGACCAGTGCCAGTTTTCTTTCTTCTTTTTTTTGGTTCCTATGTAATACTTTTACACAAATTTATGCAGCTTGTATGGTGCCAGAATGTAAAAAATTGTGCTTATGTTCATGTTATTTTCCATTTTATTATGAGTTAGGTCAGGTCAATTTAGCTTCTAAAACCCTCTGTGCTGCTAATTGGGCTCTGAGAAACTTATTAGTGTTTTGCCATAGTTCACCTCCTGAGCTCCCTAATACATTAACCTGCAGCAGTGTTTCCTGGCTCTAGCTGTACCCATGATTGTCTTGTCTGCTCTAGCGCTCTAGTCTCATTCATTGCCATGTGAGTGATGAAATATCTGTAAACTGTACCTAAGGGACCAAATAAACTGACAGCCAAAATAGCTCTAAAGTTTACAATTGCATTGTCATGATCATATTCATAACCTCTTTGAATTTGTAGCATGGAGTTCTAGGATGTGCATCCCCTGCCCACAGCTCTGATCACAAAAATGTGATCCCACGGCAGACATTAGTCTGTAGGAAGAGAGTGCAACAGGTTACATTTCCATGTTTTAAAAAAGTCCAAGGTTATTCCAGAAGAATATAAAACTTATAATAGACTCTATTACCCAAAGACAAGTGTGAGCCAACAGCATAAACTCGAATAATGATGATATAGGTGCAGAGGTGTTAGAATTATAGTAACAGAAGTAAAAATATAACAACAGAGATCCTGAGTCCAGCCATTACCCATGGAAGCAACATAATTGCATTATGTTACAGTCAATAAAAAGCCAAAACACTGACTTACAGTATAACAGTAACATTTCTTTAAGTCATACTGGTTGCTTGGAATGCTGGTAAAGTGTTTGGCTGGATGACACAGTCATATAAAAGTAAACCTTGTGAAGACCACTTAATACACATTACTTTTTAACTCACTGAGCAGATACCTGTGCCCAAGGTGACTTAAATATCTTAAATTGGACTGATTCTCCATTTTGTGGCACTGGATAGTTGCTGAATAATCTGGGGGCATGTGCCTTGCTGAAGGGCATTACAGAGGATACCACCAAACTGAAAACTTGGAAAAATGGTAGAAATTTCTGGATCCCTACACAACATGAAGCCTGAGTACTTCATGTGTGCTTGCTATATTGGTATATTGAAACTAAATGGTTTACCTATCGTTATATTGTAAGACTTTTTTGTAGAAAAACAAAATTTATTTTAAGCTTCATTCATATATACAGTAATTGCAATGGTAATCCGTATGATTCATATTTTTTTCAGATGTTGGTGGCCTATAATTTCTCCATACTGATCTATAAAGTCATTATTGCACTCAACACCAAATTTAGGTTGGTGTTCTCTGTGGAAGCACTACCCTTAGTTTCAGCCATGTTTATCTTATCACTCCAGTGTTGTATTGTGAAAATCTCTGAGAACCTTTGGGCTTCTGCCCTTTAGCTTCTGCAGCATGTCTGTATACATCCCACCCTGAACCATTAGAGGATATCTAGAGGACTCTTCCACAGTCTTCAGCTGTCCGTTTAGATCTCATTTTCCTTCTGTAGGAAGCAATTCTAAAAACTGTCTCAATGTCCACAGAATATACAGTATCCACTTTAAGCTGCCACATGAGTCAATACACAGTGACAGCAAAGCTAAAGCTGTTCCATGTAAATTCAAAGGGGGGAACTGAGAAGCCCCTCTGATTTTTGTCACAGAAACACTGGATGATACTTTGATTTGTGATTCGTCATATCATTTTTGTGATCCTGTAAAGCATTTAGTTGTCTACACTGAATTTGCAAGTACAAATATGCTTTTTAATATTCCATCTGATGTTTCTTCATTGTTTGCACAGCATTTGTTTCTCATCCGTTGATAGATGGCAGTTGCCTGCTGATGAAAAAAGTTCTGTCGGCAGAAAGGAAATGTGTTTAATACGATTGGAGAATGGACGCACTCGATGCATTCATTCACTGAAACAGAATCATGCATTTTGTAATTGCATAAAAGTGCCAGACAGCAATTTAGCTAACATCAGATTAGGTTGTGCATGCATTAAACCACATTTATAGAAATTAATTACAAAATTGACTTCTCTTCTGTTTTTATGCTGATGGAAGACTCACAACTGCACGATTGCAGAGCCTAAATTCAATCTTCCCACACACACACACACAGACACACACACACACACACACACACACACCATTATTAAACACAAGCACACACGCACATCTGCGCGCACACACACACACACACACTCACACATGCACTCTTTCTCCCTCTCTCATTCTCTCTCTCTTGCCACCTGACCATTTCAGATGAAAGGCTGTCTTTGAGGCTTGACAGCTAATCGCTGTTTTCCTCCCTAGAATCCCTCCCTCCTTGGCCTTAGATGTTTGTGTGTGGAATTATGCCCTGTCATCTCTCCTCCACGGTTTCCCTGCATATCACTCTTGCCTGCAAAGTGACGGGGCAGGTGTTAACTTTAAAGCACACTGATAAAATTCAGAGTCTGCACTGGTTCCAGTACAGAGTGTTGCACCCTGTTTGATGCATCGCCTGCCTTGCCTGTGATATTGGCCTTATTCTGCAATCTCACACCTTTCTTCCTGCAGCAGTGTATCTCAGTGAGACCTCATGCACTGATCGTGGATCAGCTGCATGTTACAGATAGTAGCCCGCTAGCGAGTTCTCTGAAACAAGCGACTGCCGTGGATATATTTTCTCCCTTAATTGGCAGCACCTTTTTTGGAAATGATGCAACTGCAGTTCAGCACCACCGTGCAAACTACAAGCTTTAATTGGTGTGTTGCTCCTGTTAATTTTCTAAACAAGTTTTTCTGCTCCAGGCAGATGAGTCAACACCAAACTACTGTAGGTAAATGCATTTTCACATGTTTGTCCTTGCATTATGAATAAAGCTTGTAAGTGTACTTAGAAATCCCCTTGGAATTTGCCATTTTAAATTGTAAACTGCATAATGGTAACAAACAATTTCCTTTATTTGAAACATGTAAAGTGCCAAATATGATATCCATTTTTCATCATTTATTTACTAATAGTCAAATGTCATGTTTGCTCTACTTTTCCTTTGTATACATTCATTTAAAAAATATGTCCTATAAGCTTAACCATGTCATATAACCTTAATCATTTAAAATTAAGGTTATAAGATATACTCATTGATTTTTTTGAAATTCAGTACACAGTCTTAACACAATGTTCTTATCACCTTTTTGCTGTTCATTACTGTACACTAACATGCTGTTGAAGGCTGCAAATGCAATTGTGAAACACGTCTCCCCAACACACACAAACACACACACACACACACACACACACACACATTCACATAAACACACCCATATTCAAGGGCTTTTGAAATCATACCACCGGCACTCGCAACAGCCACCTGACTTCCCTTTTAAACATGCATAATAGATTCCTCACATCACGTTGACAGCATGTGCTGTAATGTGTGGCACAGCCGACAGAGAGGCCATCAAGAGCCGCTTGTTATATCCCAATTTGTGACTAACAGACCCCCACAATAATACATTCCAGTTAATGGTAATTTATTCAAACGAATTTGCAATGGAAATATAATGTTTTCTCCCACTTTTTCGCTTGCTCTGGCCCACAGCTGGTTAAACACACATGCATTTATTTATATTCATTTTACAAATTAAACAAATGTAGATAAGAGGGCTGGGGAAAATGCTTCAGAAGCAATTTCAATACCAGAAAGCTTAATTTATGCACAAATGCAATTAGAGGACCCTTGCATGTTTAGATCTCTGGGCATAATCGTGTTTTGAATAATTAATTTAATATTGTTCTCATTATTTATAAATGGCAAGTGCCCGCTATTACACTTTGAACTTTACTTTAAATGTGACACTAACATTTAGACAGATTAATTTAATAATTCTTCTGACAGAAGAAACACTGGAATGTTATTTGTTAAATATTCACAAGATGTCTTAGCATACGTAAGGACTGTACATGAAGAGTGTGTTAAAATTCATTTCTCGTACCTAATGGATGTTTGTTCATAAAAAATGCAACAATTAAAACAAATCCCATAAATTAGATACAATTAATTCAATTTTTTGAGATAATTCAGTATGCCTTTTTAGTTAGCACCAGAGTCATTACACACAACCCAACTGGAATTCCACAGGTTATGCTTCTTGGCTTAACAATATATTCAAAATAAAAGACAGAGTGCTTACTTTACTGTATTTCTCCATTGCTCCATGATGTGCAAAAAGTCTCTCAACGTGTGACCCACTTACTGTGTGCACTTGGAGAGAGTGTTATTCTTGAGGTATTTAAACAGGTGTACATATGTTTCCTCCATACCTGCTGCTTAGCCCTAGGCATGAGGACGACAGGGCGGGGGGATTAGCATTACTGATTCAGGTGATTGCATTATCTTCAATGAAATGTTGCTAGATTCGTTTGCACTGTATTTTTTGTCTGGAGATGTTCAGAGGCGGATAAGGATGCTCTTTCAGTGTTAGTGTCAATGCACGGATTGCACGGTGAACGAGGTTTTAAGACTGTTTGGGAAGGAGTCAGCTGCTCTTCATTTTAAGGGGCAGGCAACTGAAGCTGCAAGATTTGGCTGGTCACACTTTAAGTTAACCATCAAAGTAAATGTCCCAATTACACAGGAAGGCTTTGGAGATTTGCAGCAAACCCTTAAAATTCTAACATTGACCAGAGAACATACATGTTAAATGTGATTTAAGTGTAGGGTCATTGATTCAGTGGCTTGGGCTTAGCAGTGGACCTCAGAGGGCTGTAGTCTAGATGTATTATTAAACACAAAAATATTGTGATACGGTGATACTGATACATGTTTCAAATGAGGACCTTTTTAAAATCTAGCACAATCTTACCAGCAGACATGAAGAAAATGCGAAGATACACAGAGCAAACATCAGCATAACCCAAAACAAATCATAACTTGGTATCAAATACAGTTGGGTTTAGACAAACAAAATGTATGGCTTGTCATGCACATGTGATTAAATACATGGTGTAGTGTAAGATATTTTTGGCAGAGAACTGCTGCACTAGGTCAGTCACCACTTTGCCCATTGTCATGGGGAGAGTGAGATTCTAATTACAAAGCACTAAAATTAGCCACCTTCATTTTGAATGCACCTGGGCAGGGGAGGGCAAAGAACACCCAGGATAAATCTGAGTTTGTGTCCTTGGGCTAAATGTCCCTACTCTGAGAGTCAGCCTGAAGTACAGAATTAACTGGTCGGAAGACATTGGACTAAAGGTGTTGTAGACAACTTAGTATGACTCTCCATTCAGGTGATTTTTTTTTTGTTTGTTTTGTATTTAAAAATATATTTCTGCTATTTATTTGAAAATATTAAAACTATACTTAAAACTATTTTAGTTGTTTAGAAAATGACTTTTCGGCATGGAGAAATGATAGTAAAACTATTCCTGATACATTTCACTTTGTTCTGAACTGTGTTACTTTTCATTTAAACATTTAAAGAACTGATTTATTCATGAGATGCCAAACTGTCTGCTTGTCACTCCATGTGAGGAAAGAGAGGTGACAGAAGGGTAACAAAAATAGAGATGAATAGGTCTGCCACATCGAGCAGCTCTGATTAAACTTATCCAGTTATTTTGTTTTTCCATTGGTGTGACACGCTTTAACTGAATGCAGCAATATCATAGTTGCATAAATAAGTTCAGAATAGGAGGAGTAACATTTTCAGATAAATGAAGAGAATGAAGACATTGTCATCCAGAAACATTTCAAGATATCTCAAAACCTGATGAATTTTCATTTTACCCACCAAATGAGGGGTGGAGAGAATTGATGCAGACTTTCAAACTGATCTCTGAAAGTTCACCATTATTAATATAGCTCAGCATTATTAAATCACACTGCATTCAAAACAAAGCATGTAATATGAATAACATACATTTTGAAATAGGAGAACACCATAATCAATTTAATGTAAATTGGATTAAATTTAGTGTAATTTTCGGGTGGTGTAACAAATTAACAATATATGTTAACTATGTGTTAATTAACAAATAATTAACAAAGACACCACACTAAAAACTGTTACATTGCTGGGACCATCAAATGGAAATTGTTTAAGTACTGGAAATTGCACTATCCTGTGATTCATCAGCACCACACAGCAGGGGTGCAGTACTGAAAGCCTCTACATACCTAAAAAAAGGTTGAGTTTTTGGCTTCACTAAAACACTGATTAGCTTCCAAAATCTCGTCAGCCTCCTTCCCTTAATTTCATGAGAATCATGAAAACACAAGCAAGTCACTGTTTGGAGGGAGGCCTCAGCATAAATTATAATATTATAAAATAAGTAAGTTAAACCTTTTTTTCTGTGCATGATAATGGTGGTTAATGTGGCAGTGAACATAATGTTTACTAATTAGTGAAGATTTTACTGTCTATGCCCTTGGGATGGTCCAGTATCCGTCTTCACTCCAAGAGAGCCTACTAACTGAAAACAGACTTTTCAAAAAGTTTTGTTCTGAGAAATTACAGTGGTTTTTTTAAAAAATGTCTTTCTCCCTCTGAATTGTACTTGCAGGCTTAATATTATAATATCAGGTATGAGGAATCCCCCATTAAACTGTACCTTGGTGAATGGCATTTGTGTTATCCCAATCTTTCAATTAATCCATGCAGCCATCTGAAAAAAAGTGGTTTGCCACAAAAGCAGGGAAAATATTCTCATGATTATTATTACATTACATTAGCTTAGTAGATGCTCTATTTCACAGCAACTTGCATAGCAGACATCTTCCATATGTTATCCAATTATACAGTTCTACATTTATGGATTAAGGGTACAATGGCAGTCAACCTGTCTAGGAACTGAACAAGCAACCTTTGGGTTACAAGCCCTACTCCTTACTTCCATGCAAGACTGCTTCCCACTACACATATCAATGTGCTCTTAAATGTGATGGCTGGCTTGGTAACATGTCATTTATTAACATTGCCATTGCATGACCATTCATGCTATTCCCACAATATGTGGTTTCTGACTATTTTTCACCAATGACAGACTGAAAAAAGCACAAGGATTTTTTGTGCATGAAATCATCATTTTGTTTTCCCATGCCAAATAGCTTATTTACCATAGAATTGCATTTCCCTACATATTATACATTTTTTGTTTCATCACACCTTCTCAAGTTGGGTTTTCTTTAAAAATATTTCCCGTAAGCCATAAATTACAGGGAACCATGACCAACCTGGATTTAGAAAACAACATCTGTGTTTTCGATTGTCAGAACAGTGGCCCTCATTTACGAAACGAACGTACGACAGAAAACTGGGCGTATGGTCATTTCCACGCAAAGCTCGGCATTTATCAAAGTGGACGTGAGCGGAGGCTATGATCTAATCTCACGTCAAGTCTCAGCTCGTGTACACAAGTTTTCATTTTGTTAGGCTAGGCTACTGGTGACATAATTACAAGCAATTAAAATTAAGCAATTAAAAGCAATGGTTAGGCTAACCGATTTGCAACGTGATAGGTTAGATGCTTATTCAGTCACCTAGTCACCTATTTAACCAAGAGCTTTGACAGTCATCAAATCTCGGCAATAGCAGATCTGGCTCTATCATAAGACCTCTACGCACCTGTAGGTCGCACTCGAATGCCATACCTGTGCCAGTGCAGGTGCTCTTGTCGTTGGGGTTTTTGGCCACCGGGACCTTTCAGCGGGAGATCGGGGATAGGTCCGGTATGTCACAGCCAACCATTAGCAGAACGATGACAGCAGTGTTGGTGGCTATCAAGTCCCTTTCTCATCAATAATTTCTGTCCAATGTGTGCTTGTATGTTAGGCTTGTCTCTCTGCAGCAACCTCTCCAGTCATACAGAAGATGAAGTGAGACAAATGTAATCCTCGAATACACTCGCATGCAACCAATGGCTGCTTGTTGAGACTACAAGTCACATAGTGCACCACGGTGACATGGGTGCCAGTTGGACAACAGGTGCTGTGAGCTGATGTGAGCAGCTTGTAGGGTGCCAAAAAGTGGTGAGATGAAGAAAACTTCACCCACCGATTCACCTCAGTTTCTGGCAGGCTCCCAGTCATTGTCAGTAGATGAAACTTGAACCCAGGCTATGGGTCTCAGTCTGCACTCAAGAGGAGCACCTCGCCAGCTGTGCCATTCAGGAGTCTCTGCTCTTCTTTCACTATTTCCTGTAGTACATATAATACTCTTTGCATATGTGATACAACGTCATCATTTCATATAGATCTTGACTGGACCTATTTTAGCAGACAATTAGTTTTTTCCCCTTTCTTTTTTTCCTACCACACTTATATGCCTGTAGGTTTCCTACCTGACTAACATCTGGTGGCGTTGATTACTATGATTTTTTGCTGTCATTAAATGAATTCCCTGTCGACACCAATTCTGAGTGGCAGAGCTGTGATTAATCTGAAGGGCATTGTTAGCTTTAACCTTGCTTTATGCACAGAGACAACAAAGATGTTACCGAAGGTGATCATTAAAATTGCTTACACACCTCTTTCGCATGGCAATATCTGAGGTACCTTCTCTCAGAACATTACTTGGGTTCCTACATCAATTCACAATTTTAGAACTGATTCCAACTTGAGATTATTAAAAGGCCTAAAACAATATAACTTGTTCTGAAGAGGTGCTATCAGAGATCTGCTCAGCTCCTTAGTGTACAGATGCTCCCATCTTTGATACAACGATTGACAGAGAAAAAAAGCCACCCTGAGGATCTATGACAGATATGCTGAGCAGAAATAATAGCTGTAAACAGATGAAGGTATTGTAGTGTTTGAGCAAAGCCCTTAATTACAAGGGGCTTTAATAAGCATGTTGTTATTGCAAGGCAGATTAATGATTACAGCAAATGCATTGTCTTCAGTTCCAAGCCACTGTGGAGGCAGAAGAAGAGTTTAATATTCCTCGAAGGCACATGCTCCCAAGTGAGAGTGGCACGCTGTGTTTTTTTTTTTCTTTGCTCCTTCTAATGATCTTGTTCTGAAAGATTAATAGAAAGACAGGACTCCCTCTGAGGAAAAAAAAACAATCCAGCCCTCCCCTGACTGGTGCTGTTGCCAAAGCAACAGAGTGACCCGATCCTGCTCCACTGCCCCCGGTGTATAATAACTGAATGCTGCGACCAGTGGTCTCACACGATGGTTGCTGATGATATTTGGATTATTATTATTGAGTTACTGAGTGTATTGGTGCATGCAGTCAATACCACATTCCAGACAGTGACTTACAAATAACGCACATCCGGCAGTGATTCACCAGCAGCTACTCTAAAGGAAGTCTTCCCAGGTTACTAATTGTTAATATGAGTTTGCCAAAAGTAATTTGCTTAATTAAAATCTGAAACTAGTATTAGTCATAGTATTATTAACAATTAATAATTATAAATGATATTGATATGTGTAAGGATCCAAAATATATGTATTCACTTTCACCTATGAAACATCTTAGAATATAAAATGTTTCAACTAAGGTGGCTTCAGATCCAAACATCACCTATCACTCATGCACAAAATGTATTAAGCTGTGCAAGTCAGTAAGTATAGCAGGCATCTCTCCTGAACTGAATTTTTTTTTTTGGACAGGTACAATTACCAGAGAACATTCCCCTAAAAACTGCTCTTTCCTCATGTCTGCCTAAGGTTCTGAATGTATTCTATGGTATGTGCTAGGCTGCTTTCCAGTCAGACAACAAAGTCCTTATGACTCTTCTCTTTTGTCTTCATGTGATCCTACCATTAGTTTTTAAATAACTGGCAAGTGCTTAACTAATGAGCCTCATCCCATAAGTTGGGGGTAGGGGGTTGGGGGTGGCATACCTGTTGATTAGCTCACCTGGTAGACAAGCTTGAGAGAGATACATAACTGTTTCTAAGGTGGCAAAAAAAGGGTTAATGATGTACTCTTTAAAAAGCCTAACTGAACAAGTAGTGTTCATGTAAAAAAAAAAAACTAATTTGCAGGCCCTTTGCCACTAAGCAGTCAAACAAGATACTGCCATTACTTTGTGGGAGCCACATGCTCTAAGGGACACTGTTGTTACAAGGGCTGCTTCCTCCAATCTCAGATAATGAAGACTTAACACATTCCCAATGGTGGAGTATAATAATGTGCAATGTGTACCTTGACTTGTGGTGGATTTTCCCTTCACACTTGGAAATTTCAGCCCCAGAGGAGAAAGATTAATAATCTTATACTGGTTTATGAAGCAAAAAATGTTTCTGTCATTATTTTCAGGTCCAAGGGAATGCTGTCAATCCATGCCAATCAAGTTTAAGTAGTAATGGCTAGACTAGGTTTATTCTGGGTAAGGGGCACATCAAAAAAAACAAAGATGAATGTTCTTCTCTGTGTTGTAGATCAATAGACTAAACGTGCTTTGGGAAAACTCTTACCTATTCTTATTGATTACATAGACAGAGTTTAATAGTTAAACTGCTAGTATGTAGATACATCTATGGAACTGTATGTATCGACAAATCCATTTTTCCATCCCTCTCTTGAGTTTCTCACCTCAACAGTTAAACAGGTAACAGCTCAATAGGTAAATATTTTTCGAATAAAAAGTCGGACAACCAGGACACTTTCAAATATGAAGCAGCAATTATTCTGATTGCTCAAAGGTTAGCCTCGCAAAATCTCAATTAAAAATGTTTTAAATAATGGGCACGCATTGTCATACATATGCAAATGGAAGCTCTTTTTGAGATGTTAATTTAGAGGTGTGCTGGATTCAGGGTATATCATCAGAGATAAATTACAATAAACTGACTTACCATACGGAGAGGAGGTTTTAAAAGCAAAAGTCATCTGCATGTGTGAGCGTGCTCCTATTTGTACCTCGTTAATTCTTAGCCATCATCTGAACTTCCTGTGATTACTTTCACGGCATTTCGTCCAAGTGAGCCTTCTTTTCTTAGCTGCTTGGTCACAGCGTTGCTGTTGCACCATCAGACTGGCAAGGCTGCCTCTCCATTTAAAACACATTGCCTTCATATTGTAAAACTCAAGACCCCAATTGTCCAAAGTGCTGCTGCTGACGGGAAATATTGCCCGTGCAATTCCATGTAAAAGTGCTGAGAGTAGTAGCAGTTTCCCCCATACGTCACACCTATCAGTTTAATCTGTCCACCCACTTGTCTGTTACAATAGAAAATCACTTGAAGGTGCTGAATATGGAGCTGGGATTTTAACCTAAAGCTACACACATCACCTTTTGTCCCTGGGTGTGCATCTGAAAATTGGTAGTGTCCCCAATGCACTCTGTCTTGCTAGTGCTTACAATGCAGGCTTTTTTAAAAAATAGTCAACTGAAGCAAAAAAAAATTGATTATATACGCCAACATCGATGTGCTACAGTCTTTTTTTATTGAATGTACTTATTTAGTCTGGTGCCTAATGAGGTTTCACCTTCCTTTGTCAGAATATGACAGGAGTTACAATGGCCCGAGGGTGTTCAGAAGATTGGTCAGTAATTGTCAAACTGCTAAGAGAATTTTCATGTAATAAAGCATAGCTGCAGACAGACTAAGGCAATTTTAAACACTTAACAGTTTCATGACAAATTATTTTATTATTCACTGCATCATTTTATATGATACCATTATTATAAAGGTATATTTGAGCCTTACACACCTGAAGAACCTTTACCCTTCAACCAGGGTCCCTTTTCACAGTGCTCCCTCCTCTCCCAGGGAGGGCAGTGAAGTTGATGGGAGTTTAGCAGCACTACCTTTGTTGAATGGGGGGTCCAGCAGACCTTGGGGCAGACCTATGACCCTAACTCGTACCTCCCCCTAAACTTAATGACTATTGCGGGCACTGACAGGCATAATGTGGGATGTCTTTATTAATACTGCTCAGCTGTACCCTGGGTGTTTCTGGCAAGGTGGAGAATCCAGTCTCTGGTTAGCGTCTTGCCTGCATTGTTGTAGCAGTCACTTGCAGTTGCAGCATCTCTTTAAATGTAATGAGTATCATTTTGTGTTGTGAGATTCTGTTTTAGTGTGTTTTCTCCAGTGGATAGAGGGAGTGTGAGTTGCTAGCTTTGGTACTGGTCACATTTACACGACTTACCATCCATAACAATAGTGACTAGTCAATAGTGTGTCAATAGTGAATAGTCAAAACAGTGACTGAAGACTGCTCCTAACCAATGAGAAAGGGAGTTTTCCGGATATGTTCCTGGCTAAAATGGGCACTGCCAAGTACACTAAGGGCTCTGTTGTACTATACAACGTGCTGATGGTGTTACACCTCTAACAAGTCCAAAGGGCAGTATGGTAATACTCCTCACACCTTCTATCTGTATCTCAGTCTGTCCCCTGGGGGATAACATTTCCAACCAATTGAACTCTGGGAAATAAACCCTGTCAGCTATAGCAGCTCCATATTTGTGCAGTCAGGGATTTTTCTGGCTGTTTTTGTCACCTCTGATTTTTGCTGTCCTTTAGAGTCACTTTTTCAAGGCATTTGCAGCCCATCAATGACAAACCACAGCACTGACTAAGACAACCACTGCCGTGAAGCGTTTCACAACAAACAGGGAGTGAAATCTTCACAGCAGAATCTCTGTGATGCGCACCAGCTAACGTGAAGTGGTCCATTCAGAATAGGCCTTCTCTTCAATGGAGGTAGCTGATAGTACAAAGCATTCACGTTATGCAGAATTGTTGTATTACAAGGAGTTATGGCATCCCTCTAAATGCTGTTATTCCACTGTTCTGTAGTTATTCAGCATTATTTTGTGCATGCAAGTAAAACGACTTTGGGTTCTTTCATTAACAGTAACTCCACCGCTAGTGTACAATTCCTTAGAAATTAGTGGATATATGGATACGACTGTGATGTCAGTGTTCATAAATGGACCTAGTAACACTGGATCCTGGGAGTCTGGTTAATTATTTATTCAAGAGATAGTTTACCTCAGATGAATATAATGTAATTTGAAATATACACAGAGTTTTAAGTGGACTGGATGTCTTACACAGATTGCACATAAGGTATGGTGGGGAAGGTCAATGGGAATCATTATAACTGTTTTAGTAGTAATAGTAGAAGTATTAGTATTGCAGCTGTTGATGTTGTTGACAGTCTCTTTAACTTCATATACCACAGTTAACTTGAACTAAACTTAACTATGAAGTTAACTTCATAGACAGTTCTGTTTCAGTTCCTCGTGTTCTCAGAGAGTAGAAAGTCCCAACAGCTCCAGAAAGCTCTCTTCATCCAGATCCTCCTTTGATGAAAGATGAGGGTGAACACTGCAGAGGAATATTTGGTGATTTCCAGCAAAGTCCAGCAAGTTTTGACTTTGCATACTTTGTTCTCTGTCTTTCTTCAAGCTGGGTTGTTATTCCATTCTTTTTTCCACTCAGTGCAAAAATCTAATATTTTCTTTCCAACACTTCATTATTTTTTGAGGACCATGGCTAATGACGTTGTAATTATGAAGAACTAATAAGGTTTTACAAAGGGCTTGCTAACCTAGATCTCCTGCCAGTCGTACAGGGAGAAGTGGGACCAGATGTCCAACAGTAAACAGCTCCTCCTCGTCTGTCTTTCATTTGTCCTCAAGAAAGGGTACACTGTTATTTACAGTTCTCATCACAGATGGGTCTGTGTCCTGTGTGTCTCAATCCATTCTCACACCTCCCAAGGACTTCTTCTGAGGATTTATGACATTGAGTTCTGGTTGGGAATGTATTGTCATAATGTCATTATAAACAAAAAACACAGCTTGATTAGCCTTCTAAAAATATGGCTGCTGGTGTGTGTGTGTGTGTGTGTGTGTGTGTGTGTGTGTGTGTGTGTGTGTGTGTGTGTGTGTGTGTGTGTGTGTGTGTGTGCCTTTAAGTCCAATGTCCATCACGGGACAATAATGGCTATGACAAATAATGACAGCAGACAGTTAAAGCTAGAAAGATTATTTTCTCTAAAATGTGTATAAAACAGATGAAGTCTGTTGTATGACATCTAGCAACTTATTTGTTTTAGTTTTAAGAAATCTGCTCCCCTTTATTGTCTTTCATTTACCACACCAAGGTTTCTGGAGAAGATTGGTGTGATGTGACATTTAAATAAGGAGCAAGTCAATTTACCATATTTGACAAGTGACATTTCCATCATAGAACTGATTATTAGAATAGATCGTGAATTGGTCTCCACAAGAACCATACATTTCAGATGTGAAGAATAATGAACTGTTTTGCACTGAATTGAAAGTATCTGACATTTCTGATAATCAGAATTAAGAGACAACACCAAGCTGTCTATGCTGATCAGTTTATTTGCGTGGAGACACAAACAGCGTTGACCAATCTGACTAACTTTATACAGCTACTATTTTTGTGGTCACTGTGTTATGAGGCTGTTTATGTCAGCAGAGGATCTTGATAATTGAGTGAAGCAGGACAGGAGGATTGGTTTTTGTGGTACGTGTCTGTCTGTGGGGAAGGGCCAAGGGAAAACAAATATGCCCTCTTGGATACTGAAGGAGCCGACACCCTTGACAGACTGTGTTACTTCAATCTCATCCAGGTGCCCCGCTCCTTCCATATCTGAGAGGGTGTATTTTTTCCCCTCATGCCTCTCCACAAATGTCTATACCATAGTTTTATTTAATGTGACCATTGAATTTAGTGTCTGATCATGTGACACTGTCTTCACAGGTTTGCTCAATATGCACTGGTATTGTAGACAACATCAGATAATGCCACATTGAATATGGTTCAAAAACTGTGAAGCATAATGTGATGCCCCACTGATCTAAGTGGTTTAAGTTGTCACAGACCTTTTTTGGGCTTGACATATTTAAGAGCGGAGGGTAGGACCAGTGACCAGAGGGCATGGTAGCATCTTACTTTGTCATTCATTGTAGCAGTATAAATTTCCTGTTGCCAAATAAGCCACAAGGATCATATCTACATGAGTGTCAAAAATGAATTGACAAACAAGCTAAATGTGTTTAAATTTGATAACAAATAGAACCTACCCTTATCTAGCAAATAATAATAATAATAATAATTTAGTCTGGACAACTGCCATTGTTACTGCAGCAGAGTTCATTTCCAGTGGTGGCTAATAAATTATTGTATACTGTTTCATAGAATATGACAAGATATCAAAAAACTTTTCGTTTTGTATTATTTCTTCTTGATTGCAGTTTTGAGGAAAAGTAAACGTGACATTACATTCCAAAGATGCACTCATTTCTGGATGGTTGTCAATCCTGAAAATGAGTAAAGTTATGGGTGGAATTGATCCTATAGCCCATATTCTTCAAATCCCACTAGCTATGGCATGAAACTATTGATTACATGAGCATTAAGCGTATTATAATTTTGCACTTGAAATGTGATTGAATTATAGAAATGAAACAGTTCAATATGGAAAATATGATGTAAAGTGTCATTTATTTAAATATTTTATTGACACGGTCCTAATGTGTATTCATTTTTCTCTAGGAAGCACAGACACTGAAAATGTGTAAAAGATTTTAAGATATATACCACTGACCCACACAGACCCAACTTTCAGTTAATGGATGTATGCAATGGCAATTACAGTATGGTTGCCTGGATTTTTATTATATATTTTTATGAGATATAGATAATATAGAATTCATACATCAATTATACTCACTTTGTTTTAGACTTCTGTATCTGCAATGTGTTGATGAAATGCTTTACAATCACTTTACCTTTGAATCTGATCAAAACCTGTAAAATAGTTAATTTGTTCGAATGAGAGATATTTTTAAGTTCCCATAATTGCGTTTAGAGGCAAGAAAGGAATCATGAGAGGATCTATGGGCCTTTGAACCTTTTGTGTTGCCCCATGCAAGAACCCACAGCCATGTCTCCAGCTCTGAATTGCTATTGAGCACGCTTGATCAAAAAGGGAAAATTCCACATGCATCTTTCATCCATCAGAGACTTTGGATGACACAAACCCAAAGGGGCCTTATCCTCGGCATTTTCTACTCCAGCAACTTGTGCATATCTTGCATACACATGCAGTCACACTTTGAAACTCCTGCAGTAGTGGAATTATAATTGCTTTGGAACATCAATATTTCAGATTGTTAAAAGGCACAGAAAATGTGCAATCTCATTTTATGAAAGGAAACTGCTTGTTTGAATTTCTGCATTTGACTTTGATTAGAAGGGTCATAGTAATTAGAAATTAGCTTGGCAGAATTACATTCCATTGAGATTTACAAGCACAAGACAAGGGAAGGGGCTTCTGTAATTTTTTTCCAAATAAAACTTCATGATAAAATCTCAGAGCGAGCTATAAATGTCACGATATGAGAACCCACAGAATTCAAATATGTATGAATATGTTCAGATATGTCAATGAATAAACTTGGCAGTAAGCTCCTGATTTTTTTTTTTTACTATCATGGAATCAGCTACCTCTCTGTATCTCTGTACTTAATGTTCATAAAATTAATGTTGCCAATACTCACAAACCAATGGAGTTTAGGATGGTCTATGAATTCTTCATCACTCCATCACATTTAGAGACACTGATAATGAAACAGCAGAAGCAAACTATTGAATCAAAAACTCCATCACTGTCACTGAGCTGTATCAAGAGAAGCTTGCAGTGCTGCAGAATTGATGATTGATGTCGAGAGATTTGTTCAGGAGGAAGAAGCAGATTCAAAGCTGGTGAAGAGTTAACTTGGTAACCCATAGACAAAGAGAAGCCGTGCCATTGAACACAAGCTATACAGAGCAAGAAGGGAAAAGATGTCCAATCACTCTTTGTGGTAACATTGTGTGGAAGAGCTTTGTGACACCAAAGGCTATGAGACCATGCTCTTTAGGGCATGGTAGTATAGTGGTCTCATAGACAGGTGCCAGTTTTTTTATTGTTTTTTTTATGCACAGGTGTTTCTTGCTTCCTTCATCAGTTATTAAGGCACAACCAGCTGTGTATTTTTGGGGTTTGAGGAAAATAATCCTTTTTGGTACAATGAACCACTTGAATCAATTGTTTCAAAATAGATTCACTGTGTCAAGTGTGCCAGAGTTAAATCTTCTGCTATACAGAAGCCAGACCAACAAGCTCTCGCATTCTGAACATGCTGAATGTCTATGGTTTCTCTCTCTGGAGACGGAGAGAATGCCTTCCGTTAATGAATGCCATCTTTATTATTGTAGACTGGTACCTAATTATGAAGGACAGCATCAATACGATGCTATTTCCATAAGTGCACAAGTTATTTTTAAGCTATATGCTTAGCTATTAAAATGATTCAGTCTAATCTCAGGGTACATCAAAATGTGATGTAAGTGGAACTGGAATGTGAGTTCTAGTAACGAAATAGCGAATTTGAAGAATTGAAGAAGGTTCACCCATAATGAACCTGTTCTAAGAGCGAGATCTGAAGATTTCCCTCTTGGTATTCTAAGCTCTTTGGTAACACTCTTGATTTGAAAAGGCTTGACACTAGTTAAAACCTTGAGATGGACCCTACTGCTTTTTGGAAAAAATAGCCCCAACACACCCTTGTGTGTTGCTTGCCACTGCCCAAAATGTTCTCTGTGCTGTTTCATTTGGACAGTTTTCTGGCCCTTGTCCTTCTCAAAAGCTGTGGTTTATTTTTCTTTGGCTAAGTGAATTTGTTCTTTTGTCTTTACCCAAGATTTGGGGGAAAATCAATCTCCTCTGGCTAAAGCTTAACCTTCTATGATGTGTTCTTGGCAACATGCTAGAGAGCTGTAGTGAAGGTGGCAATTCTTGCAAAAAAAGCCACATCACTTCCAGTCTAAATGTGGGATTGGAATACGTCTTGAATAAACTTGAACAAAACTGATTTATTGGAATGGTTTTCCTTGTGAAAGACTAGAAGAATCAAATGTGAACAACGAAAGCACGCATTTTCAGCTCTGTCCTGTACAGAACAGTGACGCCATGAAAGTTTAATGTTTCTACATCCTAAAACAAACATTCCCCAGTAGCATATTTCAGTCTTAATAAGCTGCTGGTTACAAGTTGTGTTTTCCCAAATTCCAGCCAAGAAGCACTCAGCTTTGGCATCTTACTGGAAGAGAAAAAATGCCTGAACTTTGAAACGCAAACTGGTTGTCTGTTTGTACAGTGTAAGTATGCCTGGCATACACAGCACACAGAAATTTTGTTCATCATTGGAGCTCATAATCAGTCTAGGCTGACATGCGGTCAGTTTCATAAGATATCCTAAGTGAAAACTCACCAAAAGACAACATTGTAAAACTTATTACTTTAATGTCTCAAGCTCTGGTCTACTGAAAGATGACATTGAGGCTAGAGGCTAAACAAAGAGAAATGATGGGAAACACCCTACCTCTGATTTAATGCAGGGTGTATCCACATGTCATACCAGCAATATAAATTCCATTGCATGTATTCCTTGTTCTCTAATTTTCTACTCTTCTCTCAAAAGCAGCTGTTGCCTGCTTTCCCTTCTCTTAAAAAGTATGGTCTTTCCTGGAAGAAAAAACTATTGGAATACGCTGTGTGACTAGTTTGATAGCCAGCAAAATGTATATGCTTCAATTTGTAACTAGAAAAATAAAGATGCAATACCTACCATATAATCGATCCAGTAAGTTGATTGTAAAACATCTTAACCAGATGATTACAATATAATACTTTTGCAAATACAAAATGACACTAAGATTAGCAAACCAATGTGGATAAGACTGGAATCCCAAACTGGCAGCAACCACTCTTCTCAAGCATATGGATAACTGTACCCCTTTTGACATCCATGCTGAATACACAGCTAATCAGCCAGTACTGCCCTCATTTATGGGCATAAGTTGCTCATCACCCATTTGTTATTTGGTAACACTAAGAGAAAATTAAAAGCACATCACAGTTGTTCCAATACATCCTTTATTTACACAATTTTCATGTCCCAGTCAGATCCTCATTCTGCGTTCTAATAGTACTTGCTTTGGTGATGGTGACTTTACTCACAGACAATATCTGTCAGCCTCCTCATCCACTACACACGCATTACAACGCCAGCACAGTCATATTCGTTCGGGATCACCTCTTACAAACGATGGGGGTTTCAGCAGAACTCTTACATATCGGACGAAATTGGAAAAAACAGGTAAATTCACGTTGACATCGAAAAGTCATGCCTCTGCTTAGCAACCGTTAGTGAACAGACATTGAGAGACTAAAAACAACCACACCCTTTCACTGTGTACTGCACTGTAAATCACACTGTGTTACACTCTCAGCTGAGCCGTTGAGAAGTCTGGGTGAAGATGCTAGAGTTCATGACGTACTTGCACCTGGAACAGAAACACCACACCATGCACAGACTGATGAGCTCCTTCCCACTTTTTCCAACACGAATTAGTGACTGGTGCATTGATAAAAAAAAGAAAGAAAAATAATATTGATTCAATAGTAATGGATGTGTATATATGTATATATCTATATACAGTATATATGAAATGAGCTCAGCTATTGTACAATTTTTTTCAATGCATAGCACTTTGCAAACCATAAAGTGTAAATAAATTATACAATGTAAGCAACTCTGTCAAATGAGCCTCCTGAGTTTACAAATAAATTATATCCTTCATACATTACTATGATAAAGGTAAGGTCAAATGCACATAGCCCCAGCAGCTTCAGCTGTCATTGGGACTACAGAGGCGGTTTGGGGGTTGTGGTTACATATGAGTTGAGATGTGAAAGTGAAGAGGCAGATGGGTTTAAAGTCAGAACACGAATCGAGCCATATAATTTCATTCAGAGGTGAAGTGGTCTTAAGCATCACACATTAACACATATTAGTGAGGCGTATGCGCCCTTGCTGTGAGACCACAGAGAGTGAATGGGGTTTTTTTCCCTCCCATCTGTCCTCTGGCATTATTTCACACAGATCTATGAGTTATTGAGTTGCCATGTGCCCATGGCCTCTGTGATGCCACCAAATATTTTATGATATACTCCTGTAGCCATGCTTCCTGAAGCCCTCTCTGCCTTGGCTGCATGCGTAATGTCTCTTATTTCGTCTTGGAGCCAGAAAACAAGAGGACTTGGCCTCAAAGGTCTGCTTCCTGCTGAAAACTAGCATAGCCACGGGGGGGTGAATCAATAAGCCAGTCTATGGGTTTGTGTTATTATTATTATTATTATTATTATTATTATTATTAATTTTACTTCACTTCATCTACTCATACACTTTGAGTGGTCTCACATTCTCTTTTCAGAATAAAAAAATACAAAACAAAAAAAAAAAAAAAAAAACGAGAATATGCTGCTTTTTTAGTTTTTAGTATACTGTGTAACAATACAAATACAAATGATTCATTAGTCATAAGGATAAAACACCAAGTAAAACAAGCTGTGTGTGTGTATATTTTCTAAGCTAGCACCATCTGTACACAAATATGAAAAAAAGGTTTGGATTTTGGATTTTGAAGTCTTTGCAAGGCACTTGTTGTCCTTTTTTTTCCTTTTTTCTGTTATATACTTTTTTTCTTTTTCATACCTATTCCTTCCCCTCAGCCATCTCCACCTGTATGTCAGGTCTATTCAAAGCAAGCAAGCAAGCAAGCAAATCTGTCTTTACAAACGCTCAATGGGTCCTTAGTAAAAGTGCTCTGCCAGTCCTGAAGGAGACTTATCCTCCGAGAACAATAATTCACCTTTTCCTCCCCTCCCCTCTCCCCTCTCCCCTCCACGTTTATTCCCATTTGTGAAACCCCTCCGTCCCATCAGGTAACCATGTGACTACCATCCCCCCCCTTCCCACACCCCCTCCTCGCATCGACCCCCTCCTCGATCGACTTCCCATGGGTCCTTGCTGTTCTGAAGATTGCTGACGCCACCTCCGTGCCTACCGCCTCCTGGCGGTGACATCGAAGCATGTGATCATCATGAGATGTGCCTTGCAGAAGTTGACCCGGTTCTCCAGTCGCTCAGTGACAAACTCTAGAGCTTCCAGGTATTCCAGAGAGTCCACCTCGAATGTCTGCTGCAGGTCAACTGTAAAGGCACCAGACGTTAAAATAATGCATTAGGCTCTGTGTCTCTGAAGTAATTCATATACAACACGCTATTTCAATATCCACATAAGCAATATGTCTCCACTGAATGTCCAGTATTACACTTTCACAAAGGAAGGCCTGTGAGTGTTATTCAGCAGATGAGATCCTACTCACATTTGCTATACCACTTTAAAACCACTGGCCTGAGAAAATCAAATAATAATAAACAGAAAATCATAAATGAACAAACACAATTTTGTGAACACTGTTTATCAGTATAGCATTATATAGCATTATATGTAGCATTATATACCATTACAGCAAGAGAGCACTGTAGCATGGGTATCAGGGCCAAAAATCACAAGACCCCAAATCTGTGGTTCAGTGCTTGTTATGGTGCAGTGTGTAAGAATTATAGCTCCACGTCTATGCTTCCACATAAAAGGCAAGACCTACAGCTGCACTGTAGCTCTTACACGCTCAAAGGTTAAGTTAAGGGAGCGGCATATATTGAAGTATGGATCCATCTTTGTTCTTTCAGTATGTGAGTACAGACAGCGAAATCAATAGCAATTAAAGCACTCGTGAAGGCATTTACAGCACGCCACAGTTAATTAGTCTAACTGCTCCTATTATCTCTGACGAACACAGCATCATGACACAGACTACTGCCCCCATGCGCCGTTGCACACATTGACTCACATTCATTGGTCCACTTGCCCGGTTCCAGCATCAGGTGCTGCTTGGTCTGCTCCAGCTCCTTCTTGAGCCAGTCGTACTTGGCCCGCACCTCGGAGATCCTCTGCTGCCTGTGTTCCAGGATCTTCAGCTTGGCACTAAAGTACACCACCTCCTGTAAGCATAGCCATTGGGGAGAGGCTTAGATCTCGGGAGAGCCAGACTCTGCACATTGGTTTGTTTCTCACAAGACTCAGGCAACTCATCTGAAAGGCCGTTTGTTGATGCTCTCACTGCTGCGATGTAAAATATTAAGTGTGATCTTTTCTTACCCAGTGGTTTACCCCCAAATTCCAACAACATTATTTGCACTCTTACCCAGAGCGACTTGCATGTTTTAGACATTATACATTTATACAGCTGGATATTTACTGAAGCAATCTATGTTCCATGTACCTTCCTCAAGGGTACAAGCCTCACCCAGGAACTGTATAGGCAACCTTTAGGTTACAATCCCTTTTCCTTTGCACTATGCCACACGGCTGCCTAGAGTGTGCATATCCCTAAATTTAACCGTGCACCCTTACTCACCTTGTTGCCCATGCCCCTCCTCCTCTGCAGCCGCTCCACATCGTCGATTTCGTAGACCTTGATCTCGAAGGAGTCAGCCAGGCCTCTCTGGGTGGGCCGCAGCGGGCCGTCCACCCAGCGCACCCCGGGGCTGATAATGGGCTTCCTCACGGGGGAGGATGTGTCCAGGGACAGGTTGGGGATCAGGCGCCGCCGCTGGGACCCTTGGGAGGGAAGAACCATGTACTCACAGAATACCACTGAGCATCCAGGCAGCCAATTTTAAATAACAAGCACTCACATAAATGCTGTATAGAGCAGGCTGAATTATTAGATTCTGTGCTTGACCCTATATTAAATTAGTTAGTCGTATGTGACGTAGAGGACATCAAGAACATGCAAGAAACTAATGGGTAAATGTCGGGGACAGTCCACAAGGTTATCATGAAATTACTCCCACCCCTCTCTCCCAATGATATTTATTAATTATGATCCTGATAATTCTGAGATAATGAAGGGAGAGCACATTCATTCAATACAATGCTCAATTTGACTGTGCCCATGGTAAAGAGTGTACAGCCATGAACTTATCACTGCAATTGATTGCTATCCCTACAATGTTCTGATGCCAGGGTTTGCTTTGTAAAGGATTCTGTTCCAGCTGCAGTCTTTGTACAGTACACATGAACAGGAGTGAGAGGAAGGCCTGTTATCAAAGGCCACAGTGATAACAGCAGCTGGTCACAGGCTTATCTGGACAGAGCACAGTGATAACTCCGGCTCTGTGGAATTCATGCGCACCGTTCTCTATTTGCATAGAAATTGGCAGCTTCAGCAAACTGACTCATTTTTATCATTTCTGCTGTTTTTCTCTGTATCAGACAAAAAAAGTCAAGCATCTAAATGACTGTTATTCTCAAATGCTCAATTAATTTGTTATTTCGTTATTGGATATTTATGCCATAACACTTTTAACCAATCCAATTTTATGATCCTCATACACAAGAATCTTTCCTTTCAAACCCATCAAACTCAGGCAGTCACAGTGTGGCTCAAAGGCTCGAATCAACCATTCAAAATATGATTACTGTGCTCCTTTTCAATGAGTTCCTGTACCGTGAAATACTACGACTTTGATCTTTGAAGACAGTCAGTGTCAGTGTTCGTTCAGCATGGTAGGGGTGGGTTCTGGGGTGGAGAAACAAGTCCCCAAAGAAAGGTCTGGCTGGGAGTAAAAAAGGAATGAAATTTTCACCTTGTGGAGGAAGGGTGTCTGCATGGCTCTCAACTATGAATGTACCCACCCACAACAGACTGTGCCATATAGCATTACTTTTACTGCATAATATTTGTGGAAGAGACAGCTGACATGGGGGGACTTGAAGGGTGGTCAAGACCTCATTTTTAACTAGCTATGTTTTTTTTAACTCACTCAAAAATCAAATATGCAGTTTCTTAGTCATATCCAAAACATCCTGCCCACAGGCTTCCGTTATTTTCAGCAAGATCTTACCTGTGTTGTTCCTTTTCTTTGGGTTCTTGAGACTCCTCCTTCCACTGACCGAGCTGCTATTGTCGCTCATGGAGTCCTGGGTGGAGGAAGTGCTCCCCGTGGCCTCGCTGTCCCGGATCATGCTCTCGTACCCGCTGCTGCCCCCGCTGTGGTAGAAGAGGGCGGTCTTCCCCATGGCGGGGGGCAGCTCGCCGCTCAGCACGCTGCTGTTGTCGCTGGCGTGGCCGCTGCTGCAGCGGTGGGGCCTGCGGGGGGCGGTGATCTTGCTGTACGGCGAGGGCAGGGTGTGGACCACCGACCTCTCCCCTCCTTGGACCGCCCCCTTCTCCTCGGAGTCGGAGCCCCCGCGAGCGTGGCTGGCGCGCGAGCCCCCGGTGCCCTGGAGGAGCTCGGAGATCCGCCCATTCACGGCCCGCAGGGGGAGCTTAGAGGCCAGCCCCGAGCCCCGGTTCCTGCTCAGGGACTGGGTGGACCAGGAGCTCTGGTTCTGGTTCTTCCCATTGGGAGGCAGGCTGGAGCTCCTGTTGACGGACTGGGGGAGGGACTTGGTGGAGAAGCTCAGGGTCTTGGTGCTGGAGGCAGACAGGCTGCGAGCCTTTGGGCTGGTCATGAGAAGTTTGCTAACGGCTGAGATTTTGGATTGGCTGGCCTTTGGTGACTGTGGAATGTTGTTGTTCCCATTGGGACCATGGGTGGGGGAAGACATAGAGCCCCTCCTGAGGCTCCTACCAACTCGAGGCATGGTGGAGTCCCTGCCAATGCTGGTTCTTGAGCCCACTGAGGTCAGGCTATCAGCTCTCTCCAAAGACAGGCAGTCATAGTGCCCCCCGTGAGATCTTCCCAGGGAGTTGGTTCTATTAGCTAACTGCTCAAGCTTTGCACTGAAGAGCCTGCTGCTTTCGTGGTTGGAACCTTTCAGTTTCCCAGTGCTGCCAAAATCATCATGTGTGCCACCTGAAGAGGGCGACATCTGGTTAACCGTTTGACCACTGCTTGCGCTATGCTGGGGGCTGGCTCTGTTCCTCTGGTCCAGGCTAGACTTCCTTACTGGTGGCAGCGGTGGTATTCCTCGTGCCAACAGTCCCTGCTTTGCAGCTGATCCACTCCTTTCCAGTGTAGATCTCGGACTGCACGGGGTGGAGGCGGTGACACCTAGACCTTTCCGCTCTACACTTGAGTATCGAAAGGAAGCCTCATCAAGGTCATCCTGCCTGTTGAGACGATGCCAGCCTCTAGGGAGGCTAGCTGTCCTGAGAACTTCGCACGAATAAACAGGAGTCAGATTCTCTGATGCATTGAGGACCATTTCACATCCATCCACTACCCTTTTCAGAGTGTCAGGTGAGCAGACAGCTTCTCCGCTGTTTGGACTACACCTGTCTTTTAAGCTTGAGTTCCTCCCTGAATCTGAGACCTTATTCATTGGCTTGACCTCGCAGATACATTCTTTGGACTCCTCAATGTCTCTTTTCATCCAAGGGTCATCAAACTTTATATTGCTCGAAATGGGAACGGGAGCCGCTTTGGCATCTTTCATTTGTGGGGTTTTATTAGGTGAGGACCCTTTAGAAAAGTTCTGCATGACCATTGGTTTGACTGCAACACAGGGATGAACAGTAATGTTAGTCTTCATGGGGAAGATGCCACCTCTGGCACTTGAAGTTTGCCCATTAGAACTGGTTTTGCCTGGAGACGCAGTCGCATTGTTTAGTGTACCCTTTTTGCTCACTGTGTCAGCAGCAGGGAGCATGCTCTCTGTGTCTGGAGTCTTTGCTGAACCTGCATACACGAGGCAGTCACCCTGTGTCCCTTCTGGAAGGTCAGACAGTTGGGATTCCGCCAGAGCCTCCCCTTGGCCATAGCACTGTTTAACAATGAAGCTGTGGCAGGACTGCTCCCCATCACTGCCTGTGTTCATCTCACTCAGCCAGGAGCTGATAGAGGACCTCCCGCTGGGCACGGACTGAGACTCTCCCTCTACCCTGGAATAGGGCAGGAGGTTGGTCACGTTGATTTCTGAGATGGCAGCAGTGGGGCTGGAGGCAGTGATGGGGAAGCACTCCAGGTCCTCGCTGATGCTGCTGATGATGCTGACGGGCCGTGATCCCGAGGCCAGGGCTTGGACCGAGCAGTCGCTGTTGAAGCTGATGATGCTGGTGGGCCGGCCGTTCTCCAGCACCCCGCTGATGGTCAGCTCCTCGACCATGGTGAACACCAGCTCGTCCTCCCCGTTCAGCTCCAGCGGCTGCTGAACGGTCACGGTGGTGGTGCTCTTCGAGTCCTCCAGGGGGAGCTGTGGCAGGTCCTCACTCAGGGTGTCCGTGCCGTCCATGCTGGTGGAGGAGGAGGACCTCTTCATCACCTGAGGACTCATGCCGACCGGTGAGGTCCTGGTCTCTGGCTGCAGCAGGGACTCGGTGGAGGACTTCCCATTGTCCCTGCAGAGACTATGCGAAGACAGAGGCGGTGTGCTGGGCATGACACCCTTCTGGGTGTACACCTTGCAACGCTGGGATGGAGAGGAGGGCGGCTTGTACTCGGAGGTTTTGGTCAAGCTGGCGATGCCCAGCCTCGGAGATCCCATCGGCCGTGGCTTGCTCTCGCTGGCGCTGGCACTGAGCGACTCCTTGCTGCTGTGGAGCGGCGAGCTCTTCGCCCTTTGAGGAGGGGCACCTTGCGCGCCGCTGTTGCTGCTACCCGTCACGCTCCTGCTGGTAGAAAGATCACAGCTTCTCGCCGAAGACTGAGAAAGGCTCTCTATTATGGACTGGGCGATCTCTGCCTCCACCACGACCTCTCGAATCTCTTCCAGCTGCTGATCGTTGGAGATCCTCTTAGGTGCCCGCACCTCCGCTCCGCTCTCCTGGGTAGGCTCTACTTTGGCGATTCTGTTAGCAGGGAGCTCCTCGAAGGGGAAGTTGCTGACCTCCTCGCTCCCGTCGATGCACTCCAAGCGCTCCTGCAGCTCAGCAAACGTGTTGCACTTCAGGCAGTCCTTCTCATGCTTGTCCAGCTTCGCGCCCTCCTCTGGAACCGCCTGCAGCTGCTGGACGGGCTGCGCCTGCTGACCAGGCTGCAGCTGCGGCGGCAGCGGCTGCGGCTGCTGCTGTATTGGCAGCAGGGGCTTCCCCTGCTCAGCCTTGCTCTTGTGCAGAGAGGGGATGATGGGCACAAATTCCGGAGGGCCCTCGTTGTCTGTCAGCTCCTTGTCGGAGAGGGCAGAGCCGTTGGGGCCCACGTAGATGACCGTGTCGCAGGACTGCTCGCTGCTGGAGTAGTCGTCCGGATCGCTGGAGAGGTGCAGCAGAGGCATGTCGGAGTCCACCACGTTCCGGGAGTGGAATGTTCTCAGCTGGGTGGGCCTCCGCATTCTCCCTTCCTCACAGGAGCTTTCCCCGCCAGAGGAACTGGAGGTGTATTGCTGTTCAGAGAGAAAGACCACTTTAAAAGCACTGCTAAGTTTCCAGGCTCCTCACAAATAAGGATAAGGAGCACACTTGTAAAGCACATTATAAAGATGATGCAAAATCTTTTAGCATAATTAGCATTGATGTCCAAGATACAAACAGTGTGTATGAGTACAACAAACAATAATGTGGCAGTCATTTAGGCTTTGGTTGCATACTTTGGTCTTTTTCTTCTTCATCCTAAGAACCCGCGAGGCAATCTGGATGGTGGAGAGTGTCTCAGAGAAGTTGCTGGGTGAGGCAGAGATGTGGGCGATCATGGTGGTCCGGCAGTTCATATTGCCCAGAGACTCCCGCAGAAGCATGGTCAGCTTACTGTCCCTGCGGTGCAAAATCAATCACAGTCAATCAACTAATTGTCAGGAACAGGCTTTGTCCTTCTCACATAGCACTTCATATGAATTCACATATTAATTAAAATGTAATTTTGTAATGAGTCTTTCTATTGCCTAAAATGGCTTATCTCATTATAGCAACTGTACTGTTCTAAAATGATACCCTGTAAGTAAGGCAACCTTCTCATTTCCCCTTGATGTCCTTGTTTTTCTCTTCTCTCTTGGGTAATTTTACCAAAACATTTAGATTAAAGTGTAATTTTATTATATTTTACATTTCATGTTTGATATGGCTCTGCTTTAACTCTGGGACTCTGGGAGGTTAACTCTTTGACTCTGGGAGGTGTGCCAGGGTAGCTTTAGATTATGCACAACAAATTCAAATGTGCTGTGTTTCCGTGTGTCAGACATAGGCCCTCTCCCTTTCATAATGCTGTTTTGTGATGTTTGTGGACAAGAAGTCAGCCAATGACATACAGTATGAGTCTATGAAATAGGCTATATAAGTATGGTGAAGCAAAGGAATGCTGTTCCCGTTAAACAACACCTGCATCCTGCAAGCTTTCATGCAAATACAAGACTGCCATGCACAACATTTCTCGACTGTTTCCCACAGTGTGTATTTTATGCTTTAGGATGTGATGTCATGGTTTCTGAGAAAAAAGAACTTCTCTGAAAAAAAGATTTCTCTTTAGGCACAAAGAAGCCTCATTTTATTATAATCTCATGCATGATCTTGAAAGTTCCTCTGAGTCATCTTCATTGCATAATTATCTTTTTTTTCCCCTCAATGTATATGTTGTTAATTATTTTCAGAAAAGATAAAAATTTTCTGGTCTGTCACTAAACTAAATTAAAGCCTTGAAATTATCTCATTACCGGAAAAAAAGAAGGGAGAAAAAAGGCTTCAGCTGTAAGTATTTAACTTTAATTAAATTAAAGAGAAGATCAGTGGCTTATGTAGTGCATTCATGTTCATTTATGTTACATATAAGTTATCTCCTGCACATGTTACATTCCTAGTAAATGGCCCCAAACTCTAATTACATCTCTGCTCTCCAGAGTGTTTACCATTCCAGCTTAAACCGACGTGGTGTTTTGCAATGTAAATTTGGCATAATTATATTAGAACTGCTCCGTGGAAAATCGTACGTGCCTTCAAGGAGAAAAAGTGACTAAGCATAATTCAGAATCTCTTGCTGAATTTTCATCGCTTTCATTCCAAGACTGCCACTGCTGTAGCATGTGCTGTCCCTCAGGTGGAACTGCTAGGACAGCCAAGGTTCATATACCTTACTGTGACCTCTCTTACAACATCTCCTATGTCTTTTAATAAAAAAAGAATATGAATGAACGGTTCAGTGCTTTAGTACACTGTGATCTGTGACCCAAGGCCAAGCTGTCCGTCGTGATGTAAATAAGAACACTTTAGAATTTTGCTAAATAAACCCTTCTGAATACCCTTAATGTGTCTGTTTATGGAGAATGATTTGAGTCTGTAATTTGTGTGGGGCAACACTTGAGGTTCTTAAATCCCCATAATCCCTGTCAATCCCTGTTATTATATTTGTAGTTTAAATATAAGGTTGCAGTATACTTTGTATGTATCATGGTAAACAGATCAGAAGGGCACAAAACATTCTCTTGGTATTCCAAGACAAAAACAAATATACATGCCCATATGCTTATACACACACACACACACACACACACGCACGCACGCATGCACACGCACACACACATGCACACATGCATACACACACTGCAACATACTTGTAAGGGATGTGCTTGCTGCCATTGACCAGAGCCAGGATGACATTGCCCAGGGCGGAGAGGGAGAGACAGAGTCCCGCGGCGCTGTCGCGGGTTTTACTCAGCACCTTCACACAGCTGCCCAGGTCAATCAGGTGGAGCCTGCTCCGGCCCCCTGACACTGAGGGAGGGAGAGGGGCGGGTGGGGGAGAGAGAGGGATGGGAGCATGGACGAAATCAACTTGCGAGGGCGTGACTGTAGATTCCTCGGTAGCCTAAGCAAGTGTCACTGTCGGCTTCCCTTTGAACAGATAAGAGTCCCTTGTATTCTGAAGTGAGACCACATGACGAGGTGTAAAACTAACATTTGAAAAGGCCAGATAGTATTTTTTTTTACATCAGGACAAATGGCAGTAAACAGCTGAATATCTAAAGTACACTTCCGATTAGGAATTCTTAAAGTCTATTTCCATACAGGATGCAACATCAATATCTGTCTACATACTGGACGGGAGTCAGAGCAAGATTAATATGGAACAGCTAACCTACACCTTGAGTGATCAATACAGGCGCTGAAAGCACTATAGATCTGTGGACATAATGAGTGGATTTAAGAAGCAACTGAAGGATGGCCGCGTTTGACTGGCTGAATGTCAGGACCTATTAGGAGAATGGATACTCGGGAGACTGCCATAAAGTAGTTGCCATCCTTGAAGCAGCCTTAATCCAGCATACTTATTAGGTACTGCCTAAGCAAAACGTAAGAAAATGTAACAGATCGTGTTAATGTAAAGCCATCTAAGACAGTAATCTGAGACAGTGATGAAAAACAGCACTTGAATGTACAGTAGCAGTCAAACGTTTGGACACACCGGATTAAGATAATGGGAAACACGCATTCAAAGACATTTTGATCTAAAGACTTAAAAGACGCTTAAATGCTTTAAATTTGTTTCTTAGACAAATATAAATAGTGAAGACGATGCCTATGTATGAATTTCTTTCCAAACAATTTTAACTTTCAAAAATAGTTTTTGACTACTTTGAAGTATCTAAAATATAAAATAGTTTTGATTTGTTTAACACGTTTTTGGTCACTGAATAATTCCATTTGTGTTTTTTTCACAGTTCTTATGTCTTTACTATCGTTCTAAAATTTGGAAATTGTGGAAATAAAGAAAAACCCTTCTATGAGTAGGTGTGTTCAAACTTTTCATTGGTACTGCAATTGTGCGACAAAGTTAACATTAAGAGAGAATCTAGCCACAGCAGCCAGGTGCACGGCGTGTGAACTCACTGCCTCCCTTGCCGCTCTTCTCCATGCGGTACTGGTAGATGTGCAGGGTGAAGAGCATGTGGGAGTTGCGGCGCTCCTCCTCCTCGCAGTCGGGCCTGCTGCTGCTGCGCGAGGCGATGGCCGCGTCCAGGAAGAAGGCGGCTTTCTCCGCCGTGGGGGCCCGCAGCTCGCTCTGGTTCTGGAGCTTGGGGGGGGGGGGGCGTGAGGGAGCACCAATGTGTCACACCTCTCAGTCACATGTAACGCACCACAATAGTCAGGAGTCACTTACTACTCTTTATTATTTATCATTAATAATGCTGCTACTATTACAATGAATGATAGAAATAACAATAACATGCAGCAGGGTGACTTACAATGCACAGCACAATTAGAAGACAGTAGAGCCTACAATCTAGAATTATCTTTGTAAACCTCATGTGTTTTTTTCATGTTTCCAGCAGATGCCCCAATGGCGTTTTTAACATACTGTTTTAACAACATTTTTACTGTTGTGTATTCATACACTGATATTGACTGGTGCAAACTCATGTTAACTGCCTTGATAAAGGGCACAGCAGTAGCGCCCCCTACAGGATGAAAACCTACAACCTGCAACCTAATATTGTTGCTAAGTTTCGGGTGGTGAGAGGGTCTGTAACAGAGAGGTTCTCCTCTGCACTGGAAGCTCCAGCCCTTGTAGCTGGTTTCAGTTACCTCCTCTGCTGCAAAGAGGCATTAAATAAGTGCTACAAGAGCCACAGTTATAATGCTGAATGTGATCAATGTGCAGGCTTCATGAAGAAACCGCCATGCAAGTTATGTAACTGTTATGTATGGCTAACATCCCCTCATCCTGAATCCATACACAGGTAAAACTCCAATTACAGACAGTTTCAACATTATGAAGTTGATAGGGAAGGTAGTTAGGAAGTGCAAAAAGTAGACGAGGAACAACAGGCAGAGTGGAATGAATTTTAAGATTCAAAGAAGGATTAGGGCAATGCAATTATTTCTCAAAAGCAGTCTGTTCAATTTAGAACTGCATTTGGCTTTCACACAACCTTGATTTTTTACTTTTTATTAGAAGTGAGCAGGCAATCATCCCTATGAGTGGAAATAAATATAACCCAAAGGCAGGATCTGATGACAGCTGCATTTGAGAAAGAAATGGAGCTCTCAAATTAGACAACTCGTGAGTTATCAAGAGATAAGTCATGCAAAAAAATTAAGGAGAACTGGCAGACACAATTTGGCGAGCCATAAAAGGAGACATGGTTATAAAATATTTCTATATTTCTGGCTTGCAGTCATTCAAGGCAGTACATTCTAACCACAGCTAAATGCCTATATCTTGTGAAGCTTAAATTGAATTCCAAGTTCCCATCGGCCACTGCATTACATGATGACCATGAGACAAACAGCTTATTCTTTTCCAGAGCCCTACAAACTGTCACAATAACTGTCTTCAACCTGCAACGTCATACCTGCATTCCACAGATGGGGTCCTCGCAGAGGTAGACACCTGGAGACTGGCCGTCCTGCAAGCTGCCCGTGGCCACCTCGGACAGCAGGTCCTTGAGGACCTCGTCCTTCCCCCACACCTCCACGGCGGAGACGCGGACCGAGAAGCGGGCGCCCGTCTTCTCCTTCCTCTCGTTGATGAGCTTGAAGAGCCAGGAGATGGCGCAGGGGATGATGCCCATGGTCTGCATAGAGTCATCTTTCCCAATCATGGTGTAGGACTTTCCTGTCAGGCAGAGACACGGACGGACTTTCAGCCTGCCCCTTCTCCCCCGGGAGCCCGGTTTTCCACGGCGCCGAGCATGAGAGAGCACCTTTTCAAGTCGGTCACAGCACAAAACCCACGCCCCCACCCTCGTACCGCGGCGTATCCCCATCGCGATTCATCCTACGAGGTGTCCGCATCTGCCTCGCCGAGATAAGCGGCACCGGGAAGTGATGCACTTTTTAAGCTGTGTGCTTTCCAAAGGTTTGCAGTCAACAGTCACTGCAGCAGCGTTCCAACGTGCAAATTGACAAAATGGCAACGGCTGGGTTCACCGTCCCCCTGGTAGAGTCTTTGGCAGCCTGATCAATCCAAGCATTCATCTCACCGCTAAATCACGTTTATGCTTGATTTGAAAAGTAATATTTCCCCAGCTGAGAGAGACAGATGCTTAATAATAGACCTATAAACTATTTAAGTCTGCAGAAAATCTAATTCAAATGTCAAAAATCTCCTGTCTGGGAAATGCCCAGGAGACACTCACGGTGAAGTCAACAAAACAGAGTTGCCAGTTCAAACTCATGTTACGCAAGGCTTTTTCCCAATACTTGCTTACTTAAGGGAAAATTCAGAACATGCGCACATGTTCTTCTCCTGCAGATTAGTTCAGGAACTATGGCATTTTTGTTTGCGCTAAACTCATTTCATGTTCACTTCTCTGGTATGTCCTGATGCGTTGTGTTTCTGTGGTTTAAATTAAATCTGCTTAGCATATACAAACCATTAAAACACTGAAAACACCAAACCACCAGTCAACATTCTCATCATCTAAAATTGTTGTAATCTGATTTTTGGGAAAATATAGCACACAAAAATAAGTATTTGCCATCCATATTATAAGATACAGACTGCAATGGACTGAATGTTACTTTGTGTCACATGGCAAGTGTAATTTGCAAGTTTCAGCTTCAAGCAATGGATTAAATTACATGTTTCACACTCCTACAGACACTGAATGCTCAAACAGTGTCAACAGTGTGCAGTAACCATTTAAGGTACAGCAGGACACAAAACTTTTGCCCTTTGGAGTTTCTACAACAAAGGCTGTGACTTTGTATGAGGTAGTATGTATTTATTATTCATATTGATCAATACCATGATGATGGCACAGTTTTATTAAGCGTGGAGACAAAAGATCATTGCATTGCCTATCATCTAAGAATCTCTGCTTTCTCACTCCTAATGAAAGCCCTTTAATAGTTCAAAGTGTCTTTTGTGTTCTCCCGATCAATCTGATATGCCTGGGCTGTTCTCAGATAAATGTGTCTAATGTGTAATACTAATGAAGTCAGTCTCTCTCTCTCTCTCTCTGTCTCTCTCTCTCTCTCTCTCTCTCTCTCTCTCTCTCTCACACATGCTATCAATTCAATTCGAAATGCGTCATTGGCATGACGTACAAAGTACACGTTGCCAAAGCAACATCCTAGGAAACACATAATGAGAAAATAATCAGTCAACATTATTTTTTTTATTTCTTTCCATCACATCTCTCCCCTCCCTCCCTTCTCTGTGCAGTTAACAATCAGAATCCATCAGCTCATCCTCTCATGCATGCTAGAAGGTGATAAGAGCTACTGTACTTATTCAGTGCCACTGCCATCAGGCTCCTAAGATTGTTCTCTTACCGCAGTATCTTTCCAGAGCCTCTGCTCAAATCGCACATGTCAGTGGCAAATGGGGACTTTTTGACCTACTGTAAGCGAAATAGAGGTACGTGCTGTACAAAATGCTGTACTATTGCTTCGGCTACCACCATTCCCGCTGAGCGCAAGAACGGTCAACCTCACCACGTAAGCTGCGCATTGTCCACCATGAAGAAACCTGCTACATCAATTAGAGCAACTCTCCCATTATTCACATAGAGCCCAATTCATTTGATTGATGCCCTTTAAGAGATGAACAGGAGTCCACTCAGGAGGGCAGTAACTCAATCAGATGGATTGCGGGTGACGTAATGTGGAGGAGGTAGCCGCAAGATGCAATCGACCTCGCTTTTTCTTTTCAATTTTACCCAGACATCCATTACGGGCTACAAAACGTCCTTAGTGTCTATTGATTTCTCGCTGGAGCGTACAGTAACCAACGGTGTTGGTTCAATGCTTGCTTGAATCCTAGCCTCTAAAGTTATTGTACATCAATTTATTATTTTTTTTCTCTCCCATGTTGGTGGATAAAGTGCTTAGGTGCTCTGTCGCCTTGTCTCAACATGAGAGGAACCAAAACACAACAACCACTTGTGATGTATAATTCATCAGACAGCTACAGCTGCTCAGACCCACTTGCCCTCCGTACACTGTGTGGGGGGCAGGAGTTTATTTATCTAAGCATCAAATGGTGGGGAGAAGCCATCTTTCAGAGGCACAAAGCCGCATACACCCTCTTCTAAACACCTCTATGGTCATTGAATCTACTCTGATTTCACAACTGCAATGCAATGACAATTGAGCAACTGACATGAATCTGTCCAGATTTTTTTTTTATTCAAACAGACTGGTTGATTAATACAACCTGTCCAGCTAAACCTCTGTAGATGACATCTTTGATGACAGACATCTTGCTGTCAGTAGGAAGTTGCTCAGCAGAGATTGCTGTTGGCAGTGTAGTCTACTATACTCAGTTTATACTGTATAATGATTTAATGGGTTACACAATTAAGCATTTGTTTAACTAACATAAAAGAAATATGCCAGCAAAAAGGGCAGTTCTGTGAATATTACAGCCTATCGGGATGAAATGGAAAGCATGACTTGGGCTTGGTACGCTGACAAAAAAGCACTTCAGAGTTATTAAAAAGTAGAAATGCAGCCAGTCTTTGAAAGGCTGAAAATGGCTCTGAAGCACCATAATCCCCTTACATCCTCTTCCTGTCAGAACCCTGGAGGCCTCAGCATCCCCCAGCCATGCTGCTGGGGGAGTTTTCCCTCTTCCCTTCAGCACAAAACACACAATTCAACAAACTGTTGCCTGAGAGCACCAAATGAACCCTCTGTTCCAAGTCTGAGATTATTTAGCGTTGACTTTGAAATAACCGAAAACTTGGTTGGACATCCTGTTTCAAGGACCCGGATTTCAGCGATTTCAGGTTTGACAGGGCCAACCGATCAATGGTTTCAACTCAGTGATTTGTAAAATTGCTGGAAAGAGCAAAAAACCTTTATATTCTATGCGCTTCTCAGAGACAAAAGTAGGCCATTGTAGAATCTATGATGTTGGTCAGCTGGTCAGGAAGGATCTAAAAATAAGGATGCTCCAAAATGTATGATACGAGCTAGCGGTTGGGAAGTGGACAACAAAATAGGAACACATTCATGCGTAGCATATTTCTAAGAATGCCACCGATCGTCATACCGTATATCAAGAGGAGAACTGTGCCATTCTGTTTATGATCTAACCAATAAACATATTCAGAATCAGAATCAGAATCAGACTTTATTGGCCAAGTATGCTTTTACACATACAAGGATTTTGACTCCGGTTCCAATGTCTCTCATAGCGCTTTCATACAATGTCAAGATGACACCAACAAATACCAGCCGACAGTAGAGATACAACAAACAACAACAGTAGTACAGGATACATACATGGAACGGAGTAAGGATGGAATGAATGAGGTATACGAAAATAAATATCAACAACTACTGTACAATAAGTTAACAGCTACTGCACAATAACTGTAAGTGTGCATGAGGGCAGGCTGTGGGACTGTACAACAATTAGTTACAGATAACTATTTCACTGTGTTATGTACAACTGTTCACAGAGAAATTCATACAGCCACACAATGCAAGCAGGCGGGTTGGACACTCACCCAGTCGGGCGTGTCCGAAGCAGAAGACACAGCCGTCTGCCCCGTTGACCACGGACTGGATGACTTCAGCCACCGTGCCGGCACACACCTCTGCCTGGCATTGGGAAAGAGCCAAGGGGGAGAGGCGTCACCTGGATCACAGGTTTGTGTTCAAGGTGCTGTAGCCCGCTGCTAGTGCTACTTGAGAGGAGTTAATGCAGTCAGGATGCTAGTGCGTGGAGCTTATTAGCCACGTATAACCCCACGGCAGGATACTCATTTTAAAGGTCATTACACTGACAGGCCAAAAGCCCTTACCTGGGACGCATCGTGGGGGAAGACGGCGTCGAAGGCGAACATCTTTGGCGGAACCTGGCTGCTTCCCCCCCGTTTTTGGGCAGAGTTCTGGGCCCCGCTGGTGGCCGGGTCCATTATCGTGACCTGCTTCTTGCGCGGGTCCACCTTCAGGAAGGAGCGGGACTCCGACGTGTCCGCTGGTGAGAGCGGGCAAACACGTAGCATCACCTTGACCTAGACAGATGCAGGGAGAGAGGCGACAGTCTTAGCCTGGGTTTGGTTAGTCAAGCTTCATTTAGCTCCTGCGCATTCTTCTTAGGGGATACGATAATTGCTCCACTTACACGTGCTTTAAGGATATTTTCATTCTGTATAGAACAGTAAGAGATTCATTTTCATGAATAAGATGTCAGCAGTTGTTTGCACTCCAACTGCGCATAAATAAGAGACAGCAGGCGCTTCAAAACGAGCCAATTTCTAACCAGTCTCAAAGTTCTGCACTTCTATTTATGGATCTTTTGAATGAGGTATTGGTTATTCAGCTAGAACGAAACAGGGATTTGGCCTAAAGGGAGCTGCGCTCACCGCGAATGCCACTTCACCAAATACTGAAGAGCAGAAAAGGAATATTTCCGCTCTAAGCTCCTGCTAAACGCCGCTTTGAGATGACAGGTCTTTCAGAAATGTTGGTATTACAGAAAAACGTGTCTGCTGAAAAAAAACCATGCATGGATGAAAGCAAATTCTCCCTCAGCAAACACAGACAGTCCCGGGCTGATATGTTTCAGACTTATCACGTCACATGAAAGCGTAGGCAAGTATTCAAGTGTAGGTAACACAACACCATTAAAAGCTTTTCTGCTCCATGGCATGCAGCACAGAACTCACTTCTCTCTCCATCTCAAATAAGCCAAAGGCTAATGACTCGCACTGTGCTTAAAGTCTGCTTAAACCACAGTATATAAATTGCTGTTGACAGCCAGAAGGCTGGCAGACTTCAGGCCAGACCTTTTTGAATGCACTATGTTAGTTGGACCTAGTCTTGGGCCATAAAAATGTTTAGGGGGTAACAATGACATTTCTAAAATAAATATGGTATGTAGTATGTTCTGAAGTTGAATGAAAATGTTACAAGGAAGTACTACAAGAAACATATGACATCAGGCACAGGTGTACTACCTGGTAAATTGTCATCGATTTCACATAAAAGTTTCTCTGTATTGGCAGGGTCATTTGTAAGAGCTTGGCCACAAACAGTATTGCTGTGGTCTAAGCATCCAGTATAGTTACAGTAAAGCTGAATATGAGGAGGAGTTATGCGGAAGTCACCTCATCAGACCTGCCTTCCTGTGTTCCATTTCTACATCTGTAGTTCTAACTTTTTGTGACTGTTCAGACACACTGGCTGAGACTCAGACAGCATTAGTCCTACGTTTTGACTCAGAATTCTGCAACGTTCAACAATCTCCAAAATTAATGAAAAACTTGTGTTCGCAATGAAAGAAGCAACGTTTGCATTTAAGTGTGATTCAAAGATAAGGACAAACATTGACTGAATCCGGGCCATATATACACACACAGAGTTCCGAGTCATAAGCCTCTGTGACAGGGTCAGACCCTTAGTAACAACTCCTTGATTCATTCATTCATTTTTTTTTAAACGGCACAAAGTTCTCATTGCTGGGCTTGACCCTTGTCCGCCAGCATTAATTTAGCTCCCTGTAGTTAAATAGTTGAAGAGACCTAATCCTACATGAATAAAAGCAAACAAAATCATTCAATTTTACAATCAATGTTCTTCTGTATTTTTTAGTGAAATGTTGCCAAATAAATGGATTTGTTGCCAGTAAATGAATTCTGCTACCACAAATTAGGATCACATCATTAACTTTACTAAAAACAGAAGCACTGACAGAACAATACAATTCTAATTAACTTGTACATCTTTGGTGACATTTTGGAATTAGGTAAATAAATGTTCTCAGCGGAATAACACTATTTCACTGATGGAGGCAGTATGCCACAATGTTGAAATCCATAGTTTTATCTTTGTTTAAAAATGTGTAAATCTTTTAAGAACACAATTACTAAAACTTTTATCTAAATGCCAGTTTTGATTTTTAGGCTTAAATATGCAATACGCTTTTATTGAAAATGCCTAGTTACATTACATTACATGACATTCATTTAGCAGACACTCTGAGTATCCAGAATGACTTCCAGCACAAAGTTGATCTTTGAACAGCAGAGTTAACAGCAGTTAGTTAACAGCAGATCTTTCATAAATGTGTTTTGTCAACAAATAACATTAAATCAAACAGGAAAGACTATCCTTTTAAAGAGTAATTGTCAATACTTGACAGTCTGCATTGACTTTGTCATGTGATTCGTAAGAGCCAGGGTGAGAGAGAGAGAGAGAGACACTTCCTGAAAGCGGGCCCCTCATTTCATTGTTTGTCTGTAAAGTTAAATTTAGGAGGGCAGAATTATTTAAGACAGCACTCATTTTGAGAGTTCTGGGGGTGAGCAGCCCCTACACAACCAGGAGGGCTCCGGTTAGAATTCTCCTCTAGGATACTCAGCCAAATTAGCATGATTTGTGTTAGAGAAAGGCCAGGGTATGTGTAGCTCTCCATAAAACTTTATTGATCTCTCCTCCGGTCTCCGGAGAAGACATGAGGGCACGAGGGCTATTTCACCACTTTCATAAAACATACACTGCATTAGGGTCCTGACAGCATAACGCACAAACCACAGAGGCCTGTTCTGTCACTATGGCCTCTAATGGAAACCATTTCACGTTACCCATTAAATCACGCTACCAGAAAACAGCGATACTCAACACATAAATAACATGCATTGGTCAGAATAAGCCACCCTCTGTGTTAAACTGTTAAACCCTTGTTACTTTACTATTAATTAAACAGTGCTAATATAGAGACCTGCAAAGGTCTTCATGATGAGGGAGAGGATTTTCAACACTTGAGATGGATTACAGCTGCAGTACATTCTCTGAAGGTGTGTTCTGTATTAAGCCCAGAATGAAAACCTGAAGCCATCAGCTTGTGTGCTTTTTAAGCAGGCTATGCCCTTTCTCTCTTTATATTGCAGCCATTTCCTGTTTCTGTCTTCCTCTGTTGCTGGCCATATGTCAATCGGAACCCCTCTCTGTGAAGTGTTACCGTTGTTGATGAGAGGTGAGACGCGAGCGGGGGTGGGGGGAGGGGGCGTGGTGCTGTCCCAGGGGTCCATCGGGGGCCCCCGGAAACCGGAGTGAGCACAGATTACACAGAAAATTTATTCCGGAAGCAAACCGTGAAGTGTTTCTGAATGCGTCTTTGTGATTGTTCTCATCAAATGCCTCAACACGCTCTACGCTGGGCTAATCTGCCTGGAACAATTAGGTCGTTTCAATAACACGCCCCTCTGCTGGCCCCAAATGAACTCCTGGCTGCCTTCTCCAAAGCACTAGCTTCTCCCATTTCTCTCTTCCATGAGGCAATGTCCTTTATTGCATTATTTATCTTTTATCACCCTGTAAAATGCCATCCCTGTAAAACTCGGTTATGGAATCTTGTAAAATGTGCGTACCAGAGGAGAGATGCATCACACAAAACTCTGCTTAAGGACTGCAATGCCAGCACTTGTATCTGATTTAACTTTAGCTGAATAAATTAGCAAATCTGCAGATTGTGTCATGTGGTATCCTGACCTTTCAGAGAAAAGAGCATGCCACAATAGTCGAGGTTGACATGGGTGAATATTAATGCGGCACCTGTTAACTCTGTTCTGAAATGCATCATGGATTACTTGGGCCCTCTGTAGGCAGGGAAAGCTGCATAGCCCTGCACTTGTCAGATGGGGACCAGTAAGAAATGCTGTAGAAAGGACGGCTGTAGGGAACAAGTCCAACCTCTGTACCACCCGTGGAAAAATGAAGGACATTAAAATGTCAAATAAACTCTGCTGATTTTTCACATATTAATAAGTGTTATTGGTTAAGATGTGTAAAGACAGTAACAGTAACAGTAATTTATCATCTATTCATAAGAGTTCCCTTTGATGCTGTGTACGGTTGCATCATGTCATTACGAGCTAAAAATGCTGCTATGGGGACTATGTGAGCCTCGGCTTTCACAGTACACTCAGGATCTCAAATGGGAAGCGCAATAACCTCTCAGAGCCAGAAGTACATTAGAAAAAGTCAATGTCACTTTGCTGAAGTGAATATTTTATTTGAGTGTCCTTTAGAACAGAAAAAAACATTAGACATACAGGACTGAGGGTTTCTTCCAGGGGCAACAAAAATAAAGCTGGGAATAGAACAGCTGAATAATTGAAGGCTTATTTTCTGAAGGAGAATGTTTCTGCCACTTGAATTACTTATGAGGCCACCTATATGCCACCTGTACATATCAGTGTAATGTCACTTTGGCTTTCCAAATAGAAAATACCATATCCTTCCAGCCGCACTCAAACTTCGGGCCAAGGTCTCTTGTAGCTGTTTTCCAAAGCCTGGTGAGTGACCCCTTTCACTTCGCACTAAGGCCAGAGATGGGTGCCTGCATCATTGTCATTAAGAATGAATTAGCTGAAAATGATTATCACCTATAATAATGTATCAGGGCAGCTGAGCAGAGGACAGAGAATGCCCAGACTTTGTGAAAAATGGTTCTGGCTGTATTGCTATGAGGTATTGGGTGTTATGCATGAATTTGTGTTTATTTCTCATTCAGTATACTGAGCTACACTATTTATAGCCAGGGTATGACATGGGCCATGAAGAATAAGTCAATGCTGTGTCTGTGAGGGTACAGTCAATTTACTTGAAAAAAATCTTTGGCGCAATCTGTGACGTCCAGAGTTAGTAGTTTTTGATTTAGTAACATAATGGTAAATAGAACCTGATCAGTTAATGCTTCTTTCAGCTTAAATCTCACAATCAACCAGTCACTAGAGAACTGACATGTTTTTCAACCCCAAAATCAGTAAGATACAGTAGACAAGAACCCAGGCCTCACAAATTATCCCCTTGCTTATCGGTTTAAAACCATTAAAGAGATTTGCTTAAATCTATTACCCCTCTTCCCTAGATAAAGAGGTGTCTTTCTTATCTGAGTCACGAACCCAGTGACGTGTGGCCTTCGCCCCCCTCCACAGCACTGCCTTTGTAATTACAGAGCAACCTACTTACGGCGAGCACCAATGAGCACAAAGTGGCCGTTACGCAGAGGTTATTTTTAAAATGAACTGCGGCTGCTCCTGCACGGGCTGAGAAGAATCGCAAGAGAGCTGCAGAGGTGATTAAAAGCGGTCGGGGCTGTCCGGTCGCCGCGGTCAGGTGAGTAACAACTCACGTCAGAGGGCGCCGACACAAATGGCACACCTCAACGCACGCGGGTTCAAAGGACACTGCTCAGTCCACTCCGCCGCAGGTGAAAATAAGCATGATCCTTCCTTTCCAGCCCAAACACATTTTTTTTTTACTCTTTTTGTAATTTCAGAATGGTATAATTATCAATCATGAAGTTTTTTTAGTACTTTTGATTAGACTAATTTCAGGTTAATTAGGAAAATACTAAAGCATGATTATTACTGCATATGAATATAGATATATGTAGTTATATGTAGCCTAGTTTGTAATTGTGTTTGTAACCGTGATTGTGGCTAACCAATATTTTTCAATATGGCAGGACTTTCGGGTCCTGGGCAGAACATATCACTAGGAGACGAGTTGTGTTGTTTGTAAATTGTTTTTGTACTTGTCAGGTTTCTATGGAAACAAGCCATTTTGATATGCGCCCCCCCCTTCTTTTGAAAGGCTGATACACAGATAATAACTGTTTTGAGGAGGACATCTTCCTTGTCACCTCGTAATCATTTATATTCTGAAATGTTCCGCATCAACAGCTTCGACAAAAAGACAAGAGGCACAAAAGCGACACCAGACGCCCCGCTTGACTGACTCCGCGCTCCGCCTGGCCGGCCCTCGTCTCAGTCATCTGTTTAAGGGTGCATAACTAAAGCATCTCACCATAGCGCATTGGGGGGGGGCACCATGGCACCACGGCACCAAAACACAGAGGGCACGGTGCAACCACGACATTCCCAGTGTAAGGAACTCCGGGAAGTGAATGAGCTGGTTCAAAAAACGAAGGGGAGTCTGGCTGCGTCCAGCCTTGAGGCTGGATCAATCAGCGGTTTGGATTTCAGTCAGGAGGACCGCTGTTCTGCGTCCCACAATACCGTGATTCGTGGGAAGGTTACATGCCAACTGAGCCAGTTAAAATGAACCTAAGGCACAACCCTCTGCAATGTCCTTGTCAGCAGTGACGGCTTAAAAGGAAGCCAAAGGAAACCTCTATCACCTCTGTTACCACATTATAGTCATGTCAAAATTATCAATATTTACCACTATCAATAGTTATCAATATCAATGGTTGTCCTGAGCAACAAGTCTTTACATAGTTATACTTCAGTAAGATAAACTTCAGTAAGATAAACTTCATGTTCACGGGATTTAATCATGTTTATTATGACTTTAATAGACACGTTTATCCTTATATCTGCACTTACATAGCTTTAACTTGTTATTCACCTCCATTGCTGTATATTTACAGATGCAATTCAGGGTAATTTCTAAAGGTAGGGCAGCAACATCCCACTCTGGATTAGAGCTGGCAATCCTGCAGTCAGAAGCCCAGTTCCCATGGTGTTCAAGTATTACCTTAAATAGTTGCATTCCTAATGTATTTACCTATTTTATATTTATATTCACAGATAAATACAAATGATTTTTTTTCACAAGTTTCCAAATTAGAAGACAGTTTAGACTGATGGAATTCTCCAAAGGCAGCTAATTCACATCAGTGACAAAATGATATTTTGCTGTCTTCAGCTTCAAATTTATATTTCTGGTGCATCCATTTCCACGCCATTTATCTGGTGGCGGCTGACTTCAGCTGATCACGGGTCTCCATCAGCGTGCTGACCTGAGATCAGTGATCTTCTTATCTTATTACATTCCCAAATTTCATTACTTTTGGACATGATCTCTCTCCTCCCCCAGTCCCGGTCTGAAAAGGCCACCGAACAGAGAGACCCCCCCCCCCCCCGGGGAAAGAGGGTGACATTTTTACAACGTTGCCTGTAAATGCCACCATTTACATTTCACACGCGTGTGCATAAGTCGATGCCGGGAACGGAGGCGCTCCGCTGCCGGATTACAGATGCGCCGCAACGCTCGCTCACGGCCGCTAACGAGCAGCTGCGGTACGATTCCTCCACACGGTGACAGTCTCAGGGTCGCGGTGTCACATGCCACAACACTCCGCAGAGATCCGCAGAACAAAGTAACCATCACTGGGAACAGCCTCTACAGCTGTGTGATTTTTAACCAGTCTGATTTCTAAAAATACTGCGGAGGGTTGCGCTACAAAGAGACTCAATTGGTTACAGTGTAAATGAGGGTTACCACTTCATTGCTTATTCTCTTTCATTCCTGATAGGACCTGAAGGGCCATGGTTGGTCTTAATTGCATTACAGCATTATATCCTTGTTTTATTATGTATGGATGTGAATATTTAACAGGAAATGAACAGAGTTGATGTTTATTGGCTTAGCATGCTTTAACTGTACAAGTACACTTGAGCGTATTTATGTGTAATGTCTTTTGCAATACTGGCATGATTCAGGTGAATGAGTCCATACCTCTGAAAATGAACCCTGTTCACTCCCTTCTCTAATAAATGGTACAACAGTTAATTAGTTCAACATCTTACCAGTTTGCCACATCGCTTGGCACAAACAACTCCATATCTGCATCTATTATTCATCCACAACCTGAGTCACTTCAGTGACATTGTTGCCGAAGCCTCGTAGATTCTGACGGCTCCGCTAAGGAACGGAATTTAGCTTTTCAAAACAAACAGCGCCGTGTCAGATGGGCCCTGCTCCCTTTTGAAAGCGCAGCCATTAAGAATGCAGGCTGCCAGCCTGAAAAGATTTCTCTGCCCGTTCCCCCGATGAAATGAGATTATCTATCAACAGGAGGGGACTGTCCTAGCCCAAGAGAACCCCCAAAATATTTTAGAAAAGTACACACACTTCTAGGTTTCTATTTACATGTCTGATCTCGTTTTAATATCTAAATTAACCTGAAGGTGTAAAGGAAAGTCACAGAATTTGGAGCTGCAGAGTGCAGCCATATGCATACTACAGAACTGAGTGAACATACAGGACAACTGGCAACCCAGATATCTCGAGCCTGGCCTGAGTGTTAAGATGACATGTTCTCAACTTCATCTTTGGAGACAATGATTATGATAATTGCAGCGCTCTTCTTCTTATTATTAACCTCTATGCTAATGCTATTGTCACTCTAGTGATCTGTAAGGTCAATGCAGACAGCACTCCTCTCCAAGAAGGCATCACAGGTTGGCCACTTATTATTACCATTATGACAAATGTAATCCCATCACCTTTTAAAAAATACAGCTCATAATGTATTTTCCCTGATATAAACTGTAAAATTAGATATTTTAATATGCATCACCATTCATCATGCATCATCAATTTAATACATGTACACATATGTACAGTACATGTAAGGGAAGGCACAGTCCCCACATAGGGGTCTGTATTTGCTGCAGTCACACAGTAGCTATCTTCAATCCTGTAGGACTAAAAGTAACCTGAGCACATTCATATTTTACAGTGTTCCATTTGTTGCGGTCCCAGGCAGAGCCCTTTGGATCTGTCGTCGGAGACTGGCATCACCGCTCTTCCGGTCGCCCTAGCATCGGATGCATTCAAACCGGAGCGGAAAAACACAGAAGACGTGGGCAGAATGGATGTCCACGTGAGGCTTCAGGAAGAGGAACGCTTGACTCAGCAGGGTAATGTAGTGAAGCTGAGGCCATTAGTCAAAGGGACGGGGCGCACACGGGAGAAAAGGGAAGACACTGTGGTTCGTCAGCCTGCCACCCCCTGCACACAGCGGGTCGAGCCAAGGACGCGTACAAGCCACGGAAATCAAGCCTGGGAAATTAGGGGGCGTTAAAAATCCAGCTAATGTTTTCTTGTTGTTTTCAAAGACTACAATGGATGATGAAGACGAAGACGATAACAACGATGGCGACGATGATGAGGATGGATTGATTGCTCACTCAGTTCACTGCTGTCCGACTCCTGAGATTTTTTCCCTTAGCTTTTTGCCCTTCTGTTTGTGCCTGCATGACATGAAAAATATTCCATTTCCTTCAAGCAGACGAACAAATTAGAGTGAATATTTCTATTGTTCTAGTTTACAACACTGTGATACAATTTAACAGGCCAGTTTCATATTAAAAAGCCACAGTATTCCTCAGTCTCCACAAGCCTTCAACTTTCTTATGTTTTAAAAGTTGCATGCCTTTGTCTTTTCAAATTAACCAAACAAACTTCAGACCCCAGATTATTTTTACATGCCAATGGTATGTTTTAATGAAAATATTTTTCAATATAGCTTCATTTTCTGATTTAAAAATTGGGTATTGTCTTGCCCACCGTCAGAGAAATTCATACAAATGACTTGTGGCAGCAATTAAATCCATGAACACATTGTAAACTGTCCATTGATCATTGACTTTCCAGGAGAAAAGCTTTATTCTGTGATCATAAATGAATCAGAGAGGTCATGCATATCATCTCACACCAAACCAAAAATAAAAAATAAAACATTTTCAGGATCATTGCGTCCCTACTGGAGCAGTTTCACATAGCCTTGACACAGATGAAGGTCACGTTCCCTTTGACAGTAAATTGGCATCACTGGGCCATCTGTTTTACGGAGTGTGTTTGTTTCATTTTCCCCAGGCCGTTCATTTCCAGGCAATGAGCTCAAATAAAAGCACTTTTTATAGGGAGAGAAAGAAAACAACCAACTAAATAACCATCTGTACCAAACACATGCAGTATACATTCACGCACACATGCACAAGCAAAACACACACACTCATACTTACACTCTCATGCATACGCACGCATGTGCACGCACACACACACACACACACACACACACACACACACACACACACACACACACACACACACGTCTAATCTAACAGCATTAGCGAACGTATGCATTGAGTCCAATAGAATAATGGAGAAACTGATGGTCAGGTGTCTATACAGCCTGCATTGAGCTGACCCTCAGGCTACAGCCCCCCCAGGTACCAGACCGTTAATGATGTGATCCACCGACTGAAGGATGAGAGCAGCCCTGAGCTCGGCTCCTCACACCCCCTTCCTCTCCTCCCAGGCTGCGGTCCCACACCATCGCAGCCCGTCTCGGCACCCGCCGTGATTTCACACACACTGCGTTCACGCTCAAGGGAAGCTCCATCACAGCTCTGGCTCCCACGCAGTGCGCTGATACCAAAGAGTCAGCAAACCGAAAACTTTCAGTCTGAAAAAAGGACGCCTAATTTCAACGTGTCTCATCACCTCGTCAAGTCACATCCAAGAATGTCCAGGAATACGGGCAAATAATGCTCAAGGTAAGTTTTACCCAAACTGAAGAGAGACTGACCCTGTGCCCCCCAGAGAGTATGAATTCGAAATTCAAATCTAATTGAAATTACTGAGATGGTGAGGTTGATACTCCAGACGATGTGTTCTCAAAGTATCATCACCCCCAACTGTGCATATCAATTCAAATATTTAATGGGACTGTATTTATCTAGTCATACATTATTAATTCAGATTTTTTCTTCCTTTTTGGTGCATAAAATGTAACTTATTCCATTTTCTCGATGAGCATTCTTTAACAAGTTCCTCAGTTTCTACTGGTCTTTAAACCACAGTCTGTTATTCAGAGCTAATTCTCAGTATTTATGTAAAAAATATCAGCTGCCAGGTGTTTACAGTAGCTAGCATGTTGCAAAATCCCACTCACTATATGACTACCCTGAGTCAGTGCAATGAGCTCCATTACTCACTGAACAACACAACCACTTAACCATCAGCAGAATTGTATGGGATTCTATGGTGATGATAATGAAATGCAAAGCCATCATAACAGAATTACTGTACATTTGAACTCCATTTGGTTAGTGTTTTGTTGTTTTTTACAGTAAGCTAGTGCTATAGTTTAATGAGTGATAAAATTCTAGGTTATAATTACAGAGGTATATATTTCACTGCATGTAACAAAAGTAAAAATAAATTTGCACTGACAAATTTGACATTTGCACTTTTCTTTTTCAGTGTCCCTCACTGTTTTACCTAACATTAGTCAGAGTTATAAAGATTTTGCATTTGGTAGGAGCTATTTTGAATTTTGATAATGGGGAAGGGTTCCCTGTGTTTTCATACAAAGAAATATAGAAGGAGAGGTGGATGACAGCAACTGTGACCAAGAAATGGCTTTTGAAATGTGATTCTGAGCCAAAAACAAGAAGCACCGAAGGCTCAACGTGCAGTCACAATGTAGGTAGCATCTTGGTGAACACACACCAATGGACATTTTTCAGCTGCTATGATTTAATTTCAATTTTTAGAATTTAATTTCAATCCAAATTAAATTGTAAGTGGGGAGAGAGAAAGAGACTATCTTGAAACAGAAATTCTTAGGAATTTCTGAGAGATCAGGTTGTGCCCAATATTACATGGTACAACAATTAGCGGTACTCCAGCTTGTCAAAGTCTCTAAAACCATGATCCAGAAAGTAAAGGTATTAGGGTCATAAATGCTGTGGCTAAAGCTACAGGCTTCACGAGGACATAAATTTCACGCATGGAGCTGCTGCACAAGTAAATATGGTATAGATGTGACCACAACCAGCAGCACTGAAGGAGAGGAGGGAGGATGAGTTTGGGAGAGACCCTTACCTTGCCCAGGCCGGGGGTGTCCTTGACCTTGTTGACGGCGCGGAGCAGGCAGGGCGGGGCCGGGGGCGATGCGGTCTGCAGGATGCCGCTGAAGTTGGTTGGGAAGAGGGGCGGGTCGCTCATGGAGGGAGGGGTGGGGCGCTGCTTCTTTTTCTTAGAGGACAGGTTCAGCTTCTGTGCTGCCCTGCACCAAGACATAGTAATGTTGGAATGTTACATTTACATTTAGATTTATTCATTTGGCAGACGCTTTTATCCAAAGCGACTTACAAGTGAGGTACAATACAACACAAGCGAAAAACCATACAGAGTCAACAATGTTAGAAGCACTGCATGAACAAGTTTCAAAGGTTGGCCAAGCAATGTTAATGTCATACTCCAGTATGGGAGGAGGGCAACAACACTGTCAGACCACACATAATTAAATTATACACAGTATTTCTCAATAAGACACAAATCGCACATAAGCTTAAGTACAGAACGACTTATAATGCTGAGCAACCACCTGCCAAGTTCTTCTCAACAGTGTGCCTTTTAAGCATTTTGTTCAACCTCATGAAATGCTTTACAGTTGACTCTTGTTGAAAGTTGAAGATTTATACTATTAATTAACATAATCAGATGGAATAACATGCCCCCTACATTTTCTAATGTGCTGCACTGGAGGTGCGACAGACATGGTCTTCTGCCTGTCTCCACTGCAGATGACTGCAGCTTCCCTGGGCCAGCCTGTGTCTGTGCATGCTCTGTGGGGAGACCAGGCTGCCCTGCGCATTTTCCTGCTCTGCTGCACTGAAACAATGCGCAGCACACATCCCCAGCCTGCAGCCGTCTTCCTCCAGTGCCCCTCTCTGGCTTCGGGTCCTCAGCTGAGGTTTGTCTGCGCACCGGGTTTACGCGCGCATGACTGCAAGAGCTAATAACACCCCAAGTCACCAAAGTTCCTGAATTCGTGAATCCTGGTATTTTGGGCAATGCCATTAACAAAGAATCAAAGATTCTCAAGAGCCTTTGAACAAAGTAATTGAAAACTCCAAAACTCCAAAAACTCCAAACTCCAACAAAAACACACCCACACATATACACTCACCACAGCCACGTCACACGCAGAAAAACATTATGCTAGTCTAGAAGTCTGATGTCTGTGAGCCACTCAATGTACAAAGGAATTCTGATAAACCACAGGTTCCATTCATCCGCAACGTCAGTTAATTTCCCTTCCACGACTTATTGATCACTCTAACTCAGGTAAGGGTGCAGGCTTTGTTTAGGAGCACAATTCAAGGGGTCACTGACACAGCGCCTCCAACAATGCAAGAGCCACAGGCTAATCATTGCTAACAACGAGTCATATTCATTAATGATCGATTACACAGGGAGCCTTGCAACAGGAGCGGCCGTGGCGACCAGCACAATCCTCAAAGCCTGGGGCCTACGCTTAATCCAACCACAAAGCACTTTATCCTTAACTTTGAGCATGAAATTTCAAACAGAACAACATCCGCTTTCAAGCAGCTCTGAAAGGATTGCACAGAACACAGAAAAGCCATTGATACAGTTGTAAAGTCATCTCTAAAGGCTTCCTTCACTCATGTCTTTCTAAATATTGAAATGTCCATTCTGTGGGTTTGGGGTTGCTGTTAATTACTTCGGTAATCAGGGCGTGAATATCATTTTCCTATAACTGTTCTCAAAAAAAATCTGCAGGCTGCATATTGACAGCACGTAATGTTAGGAGGCTTAGAATGCATAGTTTTAAGTGATTTCATGCATTGATATTAACATATGTGACAAGCTCAGCGCTGTAAATTCATCACGTATGTTGCAGTAAATGGACCATTGTGTTAATTTACCATTCCTTTATCATCATATTGCTCCTAAAATGTAACAGTAACAATTGTTTTAAACAGGATCTTTTGGGTATAGCAGCCTGGATACAGAACAACTTTGTTACTTCCTTCCTATGTTCCAGTGGGGAGCAAACAGCAGATGATCCACATCTTAACCTGATTCAGACCAAGCTAGTTAAATGACATTAGTCCACAAACTAGCAATTTACTGAATCTACATAATATACCATGCCATAACGACAGCTACAACTAGCCATCAAACTACAGCTAAGAAACCTATGTCTAATACTGCATATGCACTATTAATCATCAAAATAACAGCTTCTTGCCAGTGGGGAGTGGCAATCTCACTGGCATCAGTTTATCTCTAAAACAATCTTTCTTGTCCCTGTCACAGTTTTTAATGTGTGTCATTATGTGTTTACACTGTATGTTTAAATCTAGCTCCAGCTCCAAAGAAAATTATTTCTCCATCTTCTGAAAGAAGCCAAGAATCCAATCATTCATTCAAGACATCCAGATCCACTATCCAACAGCTTTGATTGGCTAACAAAGACAATGACCAACCATTGTGAATGTTCCCTTGTAATCCCGTCCAGTCAATGCTTATGAATACATCAAGTTAGGAGCCCTAGATGAATGAATGAAAGCTTCTCAAAGCACTAAAATGGGAGGTGACTAACCTCAAGATGACTTTGATGATATTAAGTCCTATTTATATCCTGTTCTATTATGTTAAACCTGGTTTAAAATAGGGATTTCTTCCACCATAGCCAAATGTTACATCACCATTTTTAAATTGATCACAAATATTTTCATTCATTTTGGCAATCAGAAAGCTGTGTGTAAAAAGAAAATGTGCAGAAAGAAAAACCCAAAAAGTAGTAATATATCACCATAACTCTTCAGTTCAGGGTAAAATGTGCTGTGGTTAAAATGGGGGGCCTTAAACAAGGCTGTTCAACATTGGTCTTGGTGAGCCACAGTGTCTTCAAGTTGTCATTCCAGCAGGAACTGAAAATACCAACCAGTCATTACCTTGACTGAACCAGTTTCACACACTTCCCCAGTCATGAGGGTGTTATTTCCTTAAAGAGAGGTTGAAAGCCGGCTAAATTGTAGCCCTGGAGGACTGGCGTTGAGTAGACCTGCACTTTTTGATGCAACCAATGATAACAGCAGCTTATGGGAAAACAGCAATGGTAACAATTAAATCACTTTTCCCCCCTGTGGATGTTACAACAACCATGGTAGATGAATGAAAACATGCTATACCACGTTATCACCCGCGAGGTACATTACAAACTCGTTAAGAATGTTTTGAAAGCCCTCCTCTTTATATCCTACTCTGTCTCCCAGCAAAGTCTATCTGTTCCTATAGGAAGGCGGAGGATGGGGGTTGTGCTGTCACACTAGCTTTGGGGAAATGTTTTTAAATCCATACCAGTCAGATACCCCCACGAACCACTGAGTGGGCTGGGACACACTACCCCATCAAAGTTGTGTTAGAACTGCTTTTCCAAAAGGCCTACATACACGAGCAACAAAGGCAAAGAGTTTTTCAAAGGAGAAAACAATTAGGCTCTTCCTCGCTTGTTTAGATCCTCAAAGCTCTTTAGCAGGATTGTGACAGGACCCAAAGAACTGAACTTCCTCAGTGTGGAGGTGTTGAACACGCTACAGCACACCGATTCTACAGTGCTGCTTTAGACACTGAGGCTATCTGCTAATCCATCTGTCCGTTCATTACTGGGAAGAGAGCCTGCATTTCTGAGGTAACGGCCTGGGGGTGGCTCACTTTTAAAACCAACCCTGGATAATAATACTGGTTGGAATACCACAGCTCCGTAATTTTGGAGATGTGGGAAAAAAAAGAAGGGCTCCTTAAGTTACACAGAAAACATTGTTTACAAAGGTCTCTGACCAAGGTACTCCTGCTTTGATTCTATATTAGAATTACACCTTTAAACAGTAATTTTTTTTAGTCCATTTTCTTCTTTTCCTTTTTTCTGTGATTTTCCCTCACATAATAGCCTGATTTATCTTAAATTTGGCATTTGATGTATTGTCCATACATGTGTGTGTGAAATAGTTTTGACAGCATTCACTAGTTCATTTCACATTTGGCACGCTTGCCAGGCACGATTTTCAGGTCTGTGCACACCTGTTGTCATATTGCAAGGTCACTGGCCATGCCAGGTCAGACACAAAACGTGTGGAAACATAAATTTTGGATTAGTTTTGACACATTACTGGATTCAGCTTAAATTTCACAACCATATTTGCCATAACTTGTAGATGGGTGTGTATAATACTTTTGGTTACCCTGGGTTGTAGACTACATATAGCCACCAAATGCAGCTTCCATAAATTTGACAGGCACAGCTCGTAAATTTGGGCAAACAGTGAATTTCCAGGCATTCCAGGCAATGCCTAGACACTAAAAACAACTTCTGTAGACAATTCTCAAACAGTTATTGTCTTAAACGTACTTGACCACAGTCACCAGTCACTGTAAGCACTATAGATGCCATCAAGTTTTAGTCTTTAAACTTAGATACCATAGATAAAACGTTGCTGCGGGTATTTATATGTGTGCATGCTGGTACCGCTGATTCTTTCATTCCAGAACATTCCAGTGCTGATGGCAGACTGCATCAATGAGGGACTTTAACACCTGCAGCACCCAAGAAGATAAGAGAGGATCCCATTCCAAAGGCTTATCGTTTTTTTTTTCTGTTTCTACAAAGAATTAAGGGAGCGAGAACAATAAACAACATCAATAACGCTGTCCAGCTTGAGGTAATAATAATACTTTCTATTGGTTTTCAGATTAAAGTTTGCCTTCATTGAATGCGATCATCTGTATGTATCACAGGCCAAGCCTGCTGGAGTATACAGCCTGCAAGGGCTCAGGATGCTACCCATGCTGTAATTACAAAGACAATTTCTGTCTGTGTGTGTGCGCCTGTGTGTGTGTGTATGTGTGTGACTAACACTTAAATCCCAGCGGAGTTGCAAGGGTTTGCAGCTAAGGTGCAAAAAGTTGTGTGAAGTGCAAAGCAAGGTAATTATTATGACACTCATTAATTCTGGAGAAATTGGGCAAGCTGTCTCACAGCCATCGAGGAGAGCCCCCCCTTGGGCTTCGGCTGACCAGAAACTTGTTTTTACTTTTAATGATTTGGCAGAGATGGCTTTTGAGTTCCCTTCATGCTCCTGTCTGTACCACCCTTGAGCTGCTAATTTTAGAAAGCATGTCCTATATAAGTTAAACATCCCTCTGGTTACATTACACCTCATTCGCCCATGAATGGAACACCACCACAAACAGCAGCTAGTGCAAAATGAAAAAGCTGTCAAATGTTAAAAGAGATGAACTCTAAGTGTTTTGCTTTAGTCTACTTTGTCAACATTTTTCCCATCAGTAGGTGTGCTATATTTCAGAAGTGTTAACAAGATGTCTCAGAAGAGAGCTACAGCAGAATAAAAGAATAAACTACTCTTTGTTGGATTTTTTTTTCATTCTTTTTTCTTCATGCAAAAACATCTAATAAAACTCTCTAATAAAAACAAAACTGACAATGCAGGAATGAAACATCAACAGTACTCTCTTGCGTACAGAACCCCACACACATATACTCACATACATACACTCACACACACACACACACACACACGCTCTCTCTCTCTCTCTCTCTCTCTCTCTCTCTCTCTCTCTCAGACACACACAGATACAGACAGACACACACACACACACACCACACACACACACACACACAGACACCCAAACACCTTCCCAAGAGCCACATCAACAACATTACACCACTATAACAACTGCACACACTGTACATGACAGTCCATCAAACACGTGCAATGTAGATCTCTGTGCATCCCGTGTTAAATCTGTAGGAGCCATGTCAAATGCGGAGCATGCAATCTGGCACAGTAAGCTTACTCACAGCTCCTCCCTGTCCATCACTTTGTGAGGGTCTACGGCCACGGCCGGTGGCGACCGATGCTCCGCCCCGCTCCAACAAACAGCCCTCTCCACTGGCTGCCTCATGGACGCATGAGACAGAATGTCCAAGGGTCCCCGCAGTCCGCCACTGAAGCTGAAACTTCTTCCCGTCTCGATTCCATACGTTTACGGTGCGACTGCTAATCCCTCGTTCCTCTCTCCCTTTTCTCCCTGCTGCGGAGGAGGGTGGCAGACTGGGCGGGCGGCGGCAGCCTGTGACACTTAGCTAACTATTGTGCAGCGCGGCGTCACCCACACCTGAGCACCTGGTCACATGCACGCACACACGCACATGCACATGCACGCTCCCCCCTTTCCCGCCAGCAACATCGCCACACTGGAGGGAGTGAGAAAGAGAGAGAGAAAGACAGAAGGAGAGTGACAGAGGAAAAAAAGAGAGAGGGAGAGAGAGGGAGAGAGAGAGAGAGAGAGAGAGAGAGAGAAGTGGGGGGCAAAAAGAAGGAGGAAGAGGAAGAGTGAGAGAGAGAGAGAGAGAGAGAGAGAGAGACTGACAGCACATCGCTTCCCGACCTTGTAGACTACAAAGAGGACTCTACCAATCTTCTTCTTGTTCCCTCTCTCTCCCTCACTCTGTTGCTTTACTTCAGATTTCTTCAAGGATCTTCCTTAACCCTTTCATTCACTGTGAGAAACTGCTCTGGAGTGCAGAGAAGAATGGAATGGACGGCCAGCTCTAGCTGAACAAGGTAATGAGGGGGCCAAAGAGTGACACGTTGCACACCTTCAGAAGGCTGTCTCTGAGCTGTCAACAGCAACAAGAGCCCGTCATCACCCGTGCGTGGCAGCTCCAGTCAGTGGCCCCCAGCCTTGACGCTGTGCCAAGCAGATGATCGCAGAGTTTGCTTTAGACTGAGGCGCATGTCAGGAGAAGACATTTAACTTGAGGCCGTGCAGAGACCCCTTCGCCGGCTTAAGGAAAGACGAGACGAATCAGGAAGAAGTTGGCACCATAAGTCTGGGAGTTAAGCCAGGAAGATCAGCTCAGGGTAGAGAGGGAACGCGAGAGCCCGATTTAATTAATTTCTCTCCACGGGAATAAAAAAAAAACAGGAAGAGATTTGCTGCATTTTTTGACAAATCTATTCGGCCAAGGGAGATGGTAAGGAGGTTAGTTAATGTTATTTTCATGTGTTTTTTTTTTTTTTTCCTTCCCAGCCTCGGCTGACAGCCTCATCCAAGATGACTTACTCATCATCCACAGCTCTGGATCTCATTTATGAAGCTGTGCTTTTCCACTGCGGAGAATCAAGGAGAGAACCCTGCTCAACACCAACTGCACTCACTCCCATAGCCGTGACCACAACGCATGTAACACACATTTTCTATAACATTCCTCCAACCAAACCTGTGTACTGAAAATCTACAAGATTGGTCCTCTGTGGTGGGGAGGGTATTATTGTCAGCAGAAGGAGGCCGACTGCTGAGCAGAAATGACGGTGCTGACTCTCCAAGATAATGTCGCGCAATCTTAAAATGAGACGCCCTTGTGTTTGGTTTCAACAGATCGGTGTTCTGCGACAATTGGCCGCACTCTCTCCCTTTGTGTCTGCAGATGTGAAATTACGGGCCCTGCCATGGATGAGCTCGTTCAGATCCTGGGATTCACCGTTATCTATGCAGCCATTTTCAGAACAGAAAGACATCGATTACAGAGGCGGAAGGATGTCATTTGATGGTACATATGTACCCCCAGCATGACTATGCTCAACGGTATTGACACATTTTTTATTAATAATGTAGAAGGCAAATAAGTAAAAAAATGGTGTTACACATCCAGGCCAGTAGGGGGATTTTCATTTAATTTATTATAATGATGACAATGCTTATGCTTTGTGTGATTTCATTGCTGGCTCTGGGGAACAGGAATCAGAGTATGTTTTAGTTAAAGTGGAAGCCACATGGGGTGCAGCTCCTGTGTCCTGTATTTGTAAAATACATGAGGCCCTCTCTTTACCTGCTCTCACATTAAACCTTTTTCACTTCTCCTTAAACATGTTGTTCATTTCCCCCACGGTAACACTGATTGAAAATTCCTATCATAAGTATTCATCAACTCAGTTCACTTTTGACCCTCATGGATGTGCCCTCCACTGCTCCACTGGTATTTCACTCTGTAATAACTACTGCATAAAAGGAACATAACGACCCTGCGTCTGCATAACATACTAGTTCAACCATTGCTGCTAGATCATGGTACAACCAGGCAAGGGAATTCTGCAACCGTACTTTCTAAGCCAGGCCCTGGAGACCAGACGTTTGGGCTGTTGAAAGCAAACTTGCTGTAGACAAGTAAAAATTGTCTGACTATTAGTCATGGTAGCCCTCTACAAATGGCAGAAGATGAAAAATTCATGCACTTGTCAATCTGAGGCATATTTCAACTTCATTTTTCTGTCAGATGTTTTAATCACCAGCTGTTCCAACAGTAATATCATGCCGATGAACAAATGTTTTCCGAACCTCATCAAGGGCACACTGACAAAGCCCCAAAAACTAAAACATGTCCAATGTTTCCCTAATGGACACAGTCTAATGCAAACATCCACAAATCATGGCCCAGTCATTCCTTTACCCCTCGGCCTTCCAGTGTCATTGGTTTTGCAATGGATGGTTTCACAGTCAGTCAAGGATGACTGCAGTGTTATGAAACTGGTTATTAAAATAATTGAAGATTTAAATAGAATCCAGAACTGGGCGGACATCTCGCTAATGAAATATGTAATATCACCAAATGTAAAGCCCAAAATAATGGGCAATAACAGGAGAGCATGATTGTTTTACAGGAGCTTCTAAATCAGAGCACACGCAACATGAGGAAGACTTGGATAATTATATGAGCTATAATAAATTCACAGAATAGTTTACCAGGGCTCACACTGGAAACAGTGACTCTTGTCTCAGACCAGGCTTGACAAAGTGTTGCAGTAGATATACTCCACTCAGCGGGTAGAATGACCAACTCGGTTGAGCTGAATGGTCTGTTCTTTATGCTTCATATTTTCTTACAGTGCTTTCAAAGACTGACCAGATTTTTCAAAATGTCTTGAACTCTACATCCCATGTTTTAATTGCATTCCGGTATATATGATACGTTCAGAAGACGGACTGTGTCATCTTAATGAGTAACTCCTAACAGCACTGAATCCTGACCTTCCCACTTCAAACCATGCCTCCATGCTGCTTCCTCCAGTTAAGGCCTGAAATCCAAGTTACTTAAGCCCTTAAGCCCTCGTTTTGGCAGTCGGAACTGACACACCCCCAGCGTTAAGGGAGGCTGCACTGCTTTGCTAGCTGAGATGAGGCGGCTCAGAACCAGCCTCAAGTAAGCTCTCGAAGAAGTGGGAAAGGGCTGGAGAGTTTGGTGAAGGAAGAACACTCCAGAAACTACAGCTTGCTTCAGATCAATCTTCCACAAGACAAGTGCCAACTGCATGTTTCATTACCATTTCTATCTGCTAAATCATCAAAATCAGTTAATTAATCATGAGGGCCAATGATAAACAACAGCATAGAGAATAATATAAAAACACATAATTACACTCAAAAATTTTCTTGCAATAATCTTGTTGAGCTCAACTGAAATGAGATGAATATCTCTATAATGCCATTGCCACAACTACAGTGGTAAAGGTAATGTATTTCTGTCACTTTCTGGTGGAGGTGAAGGTAATAGCACTGAATGATGATGATTTTAAGCTGAGTTCCAGGGGGGCAATTTTTTAACAGTTTCTTTGCATCTGTCATGAGAGCTGGAGTTATTTCTTGGTGATATCACACCACATGCAGAGCAATCACTCAGTGAAGTCTTAAGGGCTTACGGAATGGGGCAGGAGTACAGCCAACATTTTCAGATCTGTGCGTACCACACACACACCAGGCGAAATGGGCAAATGGCTGAGTACAAGACAGCGAGACAGTGCACAGGAAAGAGTGGGAGTCGGATGCAGCTCTTTAAAGTTGGGTTTGGCCCGGTGGTGAGCGATGAGTCAAATCAACAGCGCAGATACAGGAAAACAGACCTCTGAGCTCATCTGTTTGTCCTGGAAACGTATGAAGGTATAAGTCAGCATGATGCACTCGCAGCACTATAATCAGACAGCGCTGAACCCTGACACAATGCAAAGATGAACCCAGACACACAAAAAGAACACAAAATAGAACCATATGGCCTGAATGAGGGTACACTGTTACCTTCACCTTCAGAAAAAGCCAGCAGGAGCACATCCACAGACCGTTTCTCTGTACAGCACAGCTAGCTGCACACAGCGTCTAAATGAGCTGGCGGTCTTTCGACTAAATACAGAGAATGCTGGTGCTTCTCTGTGCCGCGATGGATGAAAAGAACATTAACACAGCAAATTACTGTTACCAAAAATTACCAAAAGAGACTTCTCCTGGCACCACTTTGCCCTACTTACCATCAGATGACATCATTCAATGGTAAAGTCACTAATACATTCAAAACTACTTTAGCTAATGTCGGCAATTGATTTACAAGGAATAAAAATAAAGCATGGCTGAAACGTTCTAAATTGGAAGATTGGTGTATTTAGTGGGAATAGCATGCAGTAACCGTCAAGTCTAAACAGCAAAAGCTTTTTAGGATCATCACTGTATTTAGCTAGCTAACAGTGCAATCTATTTCTGTTAATGGTATAGTAGCCCGATTCCTATCACTGAGTTCAAAATGTGTAAACGAAAGGTTTGCAAAGCCAACAGATTAAGCAACAAGTTAGCTCACTAAAACTGGATTTCTTGTCACATAACTGCAGAACTGGCAACACTACATTACAGATTTCACTCAGCTATATTCACAGGTGGACACCCCGGCTTCAGAAAGTAAAAGTCCTACCGTGTATTTGTTCTAGCCCTAAACAAGGTGCACTAAACAAGGTGATTTCGCTAATTAGCTCCTCTACCTGGCTGAAGAGTTGTGCTAATTAAATTCAGCTGGTGTAGTGCATGGGTGGAACAAATACGTGGCAGGACTTTTACTTTCTGAAGCCGGGGTTGTCCATCCCTGGCTATATTGCAAATCCAGTATGCATTTAGTAACTGTGGTGACTCCTGGGGGACTGAGGAAAGGTGTGTTTCAATGGTGTAGCTCCCCCTCCTGGCCCAAACTGCCCTTGTGGCCAAATTCCAGGCCACCACAGCTGCAGCCAATCCCTTCATTACTGCTCCCTCTGAAACACAAAGGAACATGCTCATTGGTTTTCTGTACTATCAGAGAGAGCAAGGACGGTGTTTGGCATGGGATCGCTATAGTAAGCCCAAATCTGTATATATTGAGAAAGAACTGGCCACAACCTTTGTTTTTTAAAGAACAAACAAAAGAGCAAGCCAAAATGTAGGCGTAGATGCTAGGCTGCAACACTGCATAATCAGGCTCAATTAGATTTGGGTTTTTCTTTTTTTATTTGGCATTTATGACTCATTTATTTTCATAATCCTGTGATTAATTACCAAGGTATGCATGCTCAAAAACCTCAATAATGCCTAGATAAAGAAATGCTGGATTTACAATTACATTTATTCATTTGGCAGGCAGTTGACGTACAAGTGAATAATCTCATGTTGTCATCTTGATTTAAATTAGTGGCCTCAAAAAACAGACATAGACTACAGGGCTGTTACGGGTTTCACTCCAAATTCCAAATTAGTTGATTAACATAATCACTTGCTCAGTTGAACTTATTCAAGATTTCCCCAACCTTGCAGTTGGATACTTTGAGGTTTTTGTTTTTACCTTTCTTGCTCCAAGTGCAAACCACCATTTCCAGCATCCCTGAGGAACTAGCCAATAACATACAACACATCTCTCGATCACTCAAAATCAAAGCTGGCAGCCAAGATGGCGATGTACCTAGCAGACACAGTTCTGCGTGTGTGAAAATTTCATGTTAACGGCAGCTTTGTTGTTTAGGTGCTGGTACTAAAATTGCCTAATCATCCATTAGCGCATAATTGGTAGGGAGAGAAGGCCCTTCAGAGCCTCCAGAAAGCTCATAACGTCCAAATGAAAAGTTAATGAGTGTCTGCTCTGAAAAACGCCATTGTGTTGTCACGCTCCGTTAGCACGGCTCTTTTTCATCCCGTCACATTTTAATACCGAGATCTGAAAATGACCACAGTGTGCTTCTTAGAAATCTCAGTCAATCTCATTGTGTGTGGATGATGAACTGAATAACAGCATGTGAATCATGTGTTCACTCTGTGACACTCCCCTGTGCTGAGGTTTCATTTACCAGCCACAGCAGCCAAGGAGTCAGTCTTTCATGTGGCTGAAAAATAGCGTGAAACCTCAGTGCTGTATTCGGTAACTGTGGTAATTGTTTCAATGTTTTTATAGAATGGGAATGTTAGATTGTAAAACGGGTACCTTGTATCCAGAACATGGCTAACAGAGCAGTGTAGAGCAATGTAGTGTAGTGGTGAAGTGCACAGGTTGTGTAACCCAAAGGTTACCAGTTTGATCGGCCGGTTGGGCGCTGCTGTTGTACACTTCAACAAGGTACTTCAACTAAATTGCTTCAGTTAAATACCCAGCTGTATAAAATGGATCTTATGTAAGCTCTATGCATTGCTCTGGATAAAAGAATTGTGCAGTGTTACTCTGCATCAAACGTGAAAATAGCTGACATAATTTGAGACAGTTTCTCTGTAGGTAATTTAGAATGTGTGTATCAAGCCCTTCGACAACATGCCAGACTTGGTAATTTAATTGTAGCTCATTGACGGATTGAGCTGTACAGTTTCAGAGTATTGTACTCATACCTGGCGCAGTTTTTATTTCAACAAGCAAGGGGTTGCTGGGGAACACTGTGAAGATGGGTTTGATACTGAAATTGATTTTAAACTGATTTTTACTTGTGGTAACATTAAAAAATAAGTACACATTCACATGTAGCCACAGTCTGGTATCTTGCTTGAAGTATTTCTAGAAGGTATGCAGAGGTACAACTCTATAATGTGTATTGTTTAGCAAAATAAACATCTGTGTTTACAAGAAAAATAGTCTTTAAGAATTCCCAAGGAAGTGTAATGCATACTAGGCAAATACTTGAGAAATTTACATCATCATTTAACCCTTACAAAAGTATAGGAAGTATCAGTACTCATATCAATATATGCAAAAGTATTTACGCATTAAGCAGATCTGTGTGCATAACTTATTGGTGAGGACCTAAAATCATAATCATGTTAAACTTCCCCAGATAATGACTGTAGTCAGGCAGATAAATACTGTAGTGTAAACGCCATCCGCTGATGACATGACTTGTGGAAATACTGCAGAATTTTATGGACTCCTTCTGGAGAAGATGTTATATAAATTGATCACATTTTACTGTATCAATGATTCAGTGAATCTTCAAGCTCTACTGTGAGATTCAACACAGAATGACGCCTGAATCAAGTAAATTTGTTGGGGATTTACTGAGTTCATTTTGGAGAGAGGGAAATTTGTGGAGATTGTTAAAGGTTCTTCACAAGACTTTCGCAGTGAAGGAGACACGAGAAGCCCATAAGTAAAAAAGACTGATGGTGATTGGTTTGGTTCAAGGGAGCTTACTGTGGGAGCATAAATGCAACGTGCTGATTGGTTGAGTTCCAGCTCCACCGTCAGGTCACGCTTTCCCAACTTCAGCCACTGCGGAAACCCGGGCTCATTTCCATGAGCTTCCTGGCCAGACCCACCGATGACCGCTTATAGAGACCGAGGGGTGTGACCGAAGCACGTTCTCACTCCATTGACATTCAATTATTCGGCAGACAGGATGGGGAGAGGGCTTAAAATCAGTGACCTGGAGAGAGTCAGGAAAGGCCTGCTCCCTTGAGATGAGGCACAGAATGTCCCCTTCTTATGTATTTCTGCTATTGGTATCTGTATAGTGTACTACCACTCAGCAAAATAAGAATACAGCAACAAAATGCAATAAGTAGGAAAAAGCTCCATTCTAAAGCTCACTGCAGCTTTCTATTGCAACAGCCTCCTTACCAATGTCCTGTATTGTTTTCCTCTATTTCACTTGTTGGTTTGGTTGGTTTTTTCATAGGGTTTCAAACATCCCCTTGAAATTGATATGGTGAAATTAAATCAAATTTATTGTCTGAGAAAACATTTTTTAGATATTTTGCAAAACTGTGGCCATTTTCTTTTTCAATGTTAAAAAGGGCTGACATTAAAATGACATTCAGTTTAATGTGCTGGTGTTCATTTGCCATGGGACTGTTTGATTACGTTCCAGAATAGAGCTACATCAATGACATTTCGACTGCTCTCTAGTGTCAAAAACAAATTCATGTTGTCGGGACTGCACTTAAACAAATTTTAAGCAAAAATGAGGGTCAGGCTGTCTTTTTCTTATAGTTCCAAATTGGCGGAAACAGCCTTCATCTATTGGAATGAAGCAAGCTTTTAACCACCATACATAATTTATTGGGGAGTCATTACAGGGCTTGATGTAGTGCTTGTAGCAGCACCTTTACAATGAATGATGTCCTCTGTCCCTGCACCAAATGGATGGGATCATGAGTTAATTGCTCAGAATTAAAGCGCTTCTTGCCAATCCGAGGAGAGAGAGAGGCAAGCCAGACGACACTGCACTGCAGTGCAACTCCTCCTCCTTTCATCTCAACGTCCAATCCGCACGTGGCTATCGCACACTTTGAAATGTCATCTGGTCACAACACAAAGGACAGATCAGAAGCACGCCTCTCACCACCCCCCAACACACATATTCACACACACAACCCCGCCTCCCAACAGCTCATGGCCATACTGTTTATTTGACCACTCCACACATCAAACGCTGATAACTGGTGATGCTGAAATTGAACGCTTTCGCCACGGTTTCCCTTGCACTGCTCTGATTTAAAAACCACAGCCACCCCAAGCTGGTCCTGGCCAATCGCTGAGGGTAACGCATGTTGACAGGGAAAAAAAATCTATCCTCTATGTGGTGAGAGATTACCAGGTGCAACAATTTCTGTAACCCTCCATCGCCAATGCCACCAGAATCACTGTTCTTCCTTCCCCTGAAATTCCTGCAGTCGCACTGCAGCATGTGACACACACCCCCTACACACACACACACACACACACACAGGCACCCGCACACCCCCGCGCACCCTGGGGGAAATATTTGTGGAATAAATTATGCTTGCTCTCTTGGCAATGACATATTCCGAGCGCGGACGCAGCTAATGAAAGCTCTCGCTCTCCGCACTCGCACGTCCCAGCTGTTTGGCCCTGCCATCGATCATGAGGAGGGAAGGAGGTGTGGAGTCTTTCTTTTTAAGGGGGGCAGAGGCCAGCGCAGTGACGAAAAAGGTCAGCTCTGCGGTGAGAAGGCTGGGGATCTTGCCTCTGGCTTCGGGGACCTGGGACAAGGGATTCGAGGGGGCAGGAAGGGGGGTTTGGTCGAGAGGACAGGCAAGATGGATATCAGTGTTTTGCATCAGTTCTTCAATGATCAAGGAAAATTAGACTGGGCTGTAATGAACGACGCGGCATGCTCCGCACGTCCACGGAGGCGCAGCTAACGAACTGAGGGTTCATTGGCTCTGCCCAGCTGCCTATGCGGTCCCCCCCATGCAAGCTCAAAGAGATACCCCTCCAAATAAGAGGGGGGGGGGAGCCCCCCTGTCTCTCCCCTTAAGGGAGGGGGAGTGAGAGAGATGTCTGAGGGTGATAAAGACCAGCCTGTGTCTGCGTCCTGTCAGGGCTGCGGAGGAACCATACTGTATTCCATCAAAGCCGACGCGCTGACAGGAAACAAAACCGTGGGATGCGTGTGCGCGCTCGTGTGAGTGTGCGCACGCGAGTGTGTCTCAATCTGTCGCTGTCGAGCCCTTGCTGTTCCAGCCTCTCTCACCTTCACGGGGTCTTTTCTGCTTCTGCGATTCTCCAACCCGCCCTCCCCCTTGCTCTCCTTTGCGGCAGAAAGCCCCCCTCCACGCGCACACACGCATTCCCAAATGCTTCTGTTTGTATACCTGGCTATTAATGGCAGCTGCAGTAGTGTAATGGTCCTGGAGAAGGCTGGATGTGCTTGGTCGACCCTGCCATTGTGCTTACCTAACCAACCAAACAGCAAATGATCCCACATTTGCAAACAGTGGCAGGAAAAAGGGAGGGTGGGAGGTTGAGGATCAAATTGGGGGCTGGAGGGTGAGGCTGCTGGAACTGAGCCAAGTTCAGGTTGTGTGTGTGTTTATGTGTGTGTGTGTGTGTGTGTGTGTGTGTCTGTATACTCCCCTGCCGTAAAGCATGTCACCATGCCAATACACCTGGGACAAGCCACCTGGCCAAGCTGTGGCTTATCCGGATATAACCAGTCATGGTACCTTCTGACAAGAGTAGACGGATTGCTGAAATATGAGTGTCAATGATCACCATAATTACTAAAGAAAGCATATATTTACATTCACTACAAAACAACTACATTTTATAGTCTGCAATTATACTCATAAACATGCAAACAATAAATTATATGTGAATCACTAATTAATGTGTTGCTTGCAAAAAACATTTATTTCAAATCAGCTGTTTTGAAAACCATAATGGCTTGAATCATCATTTTCTAATGATGGTGTGGGTGGAGGGGCAGGGGGTTAACGGCAAAATGACAAATATAAATCCATTTAATTACCTATGGCAACCTTGCACTTGTTAGGGGTACAGTAGATCCTACATGTCAGAAAAGTGTCCATCAATTCAGGCCCCCCCTCAGAGATAAGCTGGGTGCCTATGGTGTCTAATGTTCCTTTCATGCAAAACAAAGCACCACATTAGAGGAGCCTGGGATACAAAATATCTGTGTCAGTGCAGCATTATGCCTTCATGTGTCATATTTCCATAATCTTTGATCTTTCCATTACAAAAAACCCCATAACAAAAGAAAGAGATTAAGGAGGTGTCATAACGCAGGTATGTTGCTTGTAGCCTGTCACAGTAAGATGGGGGTGTTGGGGGTGGGGACTCCAAAACTCCATAGCGAACGCTGACAGGGACTGAAATAGCAATAAAGAGGTGTCAAAATATGGAAACGCCTTTGGAAGAAAGATATGTGATGCGGAGATGACAGTAGATCTTTCAGAGACACCAAATTATCTTCTTTTTTATAACCTGAAGCGCCTTATAAAATGCTGTATGATCTGGTGCCCATACAACACTCCATCAACAAAGAGAGAGCACAGAGCAGAACTCTGCTTGGGGTAGCCTGAAGTGGGGGATTGGTGGGGGGGGTGTTGGGATTGCGGCCACAGTTCGCATGGGTCACTGGAATGCAAAGGGGAGCTAAGCGGAGCGGAGAGGGTGCCAAAGCCAGCCGTCCCGGGGCCCGTCGTGGGGCTCTCCGACGGCGGAGACGTCCCTGGCGTTGGCAAAGCAGATGCCTGCGATCACAGCGTCACTGCAGGACACCACAGGATGAAGCTGTCATAGCGCGCACAGAAGGGACTCGTTACTGGCGGTGAGGCCGTGGGGGGACTGGGAAGGAGGACTCCCTCCCTGTCCGCATGTTGTGGACACACATGTGTCACAATGAGGAATTTTATATCGCCTTTTTTTGCACACCATCAATGAGATTGTTTTAGGCCGTTCAGCTGAAACGGAACACTATACCGAACCTTCCCTGCTGCTATTGAAGACTTTTAATTCTAGTTATGAAGTTATGTTATATCTTGGGGTTTTAATCACATACTATATGGACTTTTCCATCTGTTGCCACAGCATGCTGAAGTCACGTTATAATAATAGATGTAATTTTTTACTAAAACAGAGAGAGACAGGGAGAGAGAGACCAGGACACAGAGGGCAATTCCAGATGCCTTCCTTCATCTTAAACCGAACACATCCCAACAATTCAGGTCATGACACCCCCCCACCCCCCCACCTCCAAAAGAAAGCAAATTACAGCGCTCGTAAATCTTTCCAGGTGAGTTTGGAGCGAGCGGCGGGAGATGGGAGGTAACCCGAGCCCGCGCCCCGTCACAGTCGGGGAGCAGAGGAATGAGGACCAGGTGTTCGCGCAAAGCGCCCAGGAAGCAGCCTCACCGCCCGCCGATTTACTGGCCCCCGAAAGAAATGGAAACAGACGGGCGATGTCCTTCTGCACCGGGTACTGGAGGATTTACACAAGGGGGGATGGGGGGGGTGTTTCCTTTTCCAAAAGCAAGCAAGGCCAATACAAGCCCCTGCATGGGAACCTGAAGCTCGTAAATCTGTAAATTTCACTGTCTTTCACTCTTGGGAGGGGGCGGGGAAGAGGGTGGGGGGGTTAGGTAGGGGATGCTTGCTTACGGAAAGTCAAGAATTTATTTCCATCGTTGGCTGAGGAGAAGAGCGTGAAAGTATCCCTCAGGAAACATGTAATACAGGAGCTGAACCATGCCTGTGGGGACTAATCCTTGGGTTATCCACCTCTTTAACAAGAGAGGTGGATGCTGTCTCTCAGGGATCGCACCTGGGTGCAATTACCGCTGTACAGGAATCCAACCTCTTCCAGTTTCTGGGGCAAATTGTACACTACGGATTGAGCATATGGGCCTTGACATGTTATAAATTTCACCCGGATTCTTTGTTGTATTTACACAGTTAGGGGAAACGCAATATGAGAATGATCGGTAACCAGTCTTTGGCCTTCATCAATTGTGTTTAGCGCACCAGGCTTGTTGTTGAAGAAACTCCCAATGGCTAAGTGAAGAGGGAGCACATACCTGACTCAACAGTGCTGTTCCTTTCTGCTTAACAACCTTGCAGCAAATAGCATGGCAACTTCAACCTTCTTCATTTACTTTATGCCTCAGATTATATCAAGAAATATTAATATGTTATTCTGTGGTGTCAAAAGCTGACCATAGTCTTAGCCTGGTTTAGTCTTAACCAATGGTGCCAAACACAAGAAACCAAGACATGGCCGAGACTGGTAAACCAACAACCTGAACAGAATGACAAATTGTCCAGTTTTAGTGTGGCACTGAGTTCCATTGCTGAGTCTGTCACCTGCTTGGCAATCACTAGTGATATATTAAACATTACATTCATTACATTAATTTCTCATAAATGAATGTAATGTAAATGAATGTAATATTAAACGGGTGCAACCATAGTGGTCCAGTCTGGGGAACAAACAACCATACATGTGTAAGGCTTTTTCTCAGGGGGCAGGTGGTTGAAATCTTTAAGATGATTAGACGGGATACATCTCTGTCTCCTTTGACACTTATTTTATTATGATTCTGCTATCCAAATGTCAATGTGATATATTTTTCATCGACCTAAGAGCAGGTTAAAAAATGAATGTGCAGCTATGCATTCTTCCTCATCACCAGCCCATACATCAATGGCTGTTTTGTTTCAAGGATATTGTTCTCACAGAGCTTTCAACAGTTAGACTAAACAAAGTCAAACATCATATTAGCAGCATGGAAGACAGAGGCCACTCACATAGCACACGTGCTTAACAGTCTGTAGTCTTGGTTGTGTACTGATGTTTGTTGTCATGAAAACTTTCCTGTTGTTTTACCATATTACACAGTTCAGCCTTTGTGTGTATATGTGTGTTCAGTTGTAATTTATGTCTTTTATACCACTCCAAATGGGTCAATATGTGGGTGTGTGAGGGGGCTAACTTTTCATGGCTATTAATCTTAAAATAGTGTCTTCATTTTGGCCAAAAGAAAACACGAATAAAGAAATAAAGAAACCAGCGTCTGAAAGGTTGTCACCAAACAAACATCTGTTCTTTTTGGGAGGATCAGCCATAAATACAGAGAAAGGAGGAAGTTTTGGATTACAGTGAAAATGTCACGCGACGCTCCCTCTTTAACAACTAAGGCAACGGAGCCGTCTATGGTCTAATCCTCTGTAGCAGCGGCAGAGGATAATTCTGGATATTTTCACAAAGATGAACGCAGATTTATGAAGCGACTTTATCAGAGCACTGAGGAGTGTTTTAGATTAGATCTCGCATTAGATCAGTAAAGTAAATCATAAGACGTAATGGTCCTGATTTTCAACAAATAAAACTGCACTGTGAGTAAAAGAGAAAAATTTATTTATCCCGCGTAACAGGGGGAAAATAACAATTTGCAGCTGTATGGAAAACCATGAGAAAACATTCCTTCATTTACATGATTAAAAGCCGCCACAGAGAGACGCCTTGGAAGGGGAAGGTGGGAAGGCGGGCTCTAGATGACAGGAACAGCGCAGTGGGGTGACTTCTCCCCATCTGTTGGAATCCCAGCATACATTTTGTGTGAGCTGATAGATTCGGGGCGAGTCCCTGGAACCTGCCGGGCTGCAGCTTTCCATTACCGCGGCTCCCCGGAGTCATTTAGCTCCCGCTATTTCCGCCTCCCGTCCCCCTCACTCCCACACCAGATAACCGCACCTGATTTATGGCTGTCTGACTCCCTCTGGGTGACAACGACCCGGTAGCGCAGTCGAAGAGGTAGTCCGCCATAGAGGGGGGTTAGATAAGTGGGGACAGGTATGAGAGAATCCTGGGATGTGGCACAAGTACCTGCTCAACGAGCTCAGGGAGCAAAGAATGCACAAAGAGACGCCATGTCTACCCCCACAGTGTCTGTGGCAGCTATGGAATGAATTTGCAAATATGTGAAAGGTTATTAACATGAGTGAAAAATGCCTTTGGTGGTCGCTTTAGGCATGACGTAAGACTCAGGGCAACAGTAAGAATTCACACATATACCTCCACAAAAGCCAACAAGCCTGACAAATCCCAGGGGAACCGGGGGACGCTGTTGAGAGTTGCTTGTGATAAAAAAAAATTTAAAAAACAAGAAAAAGACTTCCTCAGTCTTACCTGGCAAAGAAGGAAGCAGCTGCAGATGTTCCACTAGGGGGCGCTGTGGTGGCGGGGGCCGTGTGCGGGGCTGGAAGGCTGTGCTGGGGCGGCCGGTCAGCGTTGTAGCGGTTCAGCGCGGCTTCAGTCAGGCCATCCCTGCACCCCTCTGTGATCACCTGGGAGATCTACAGAGGGGACAAAGGTACCACATTAGAGGGGAGACAGGGACGGCAAAGTTCCTCATGACCACCACAACATAGGATGGTATCAGACACCTGCTTTGTTTAAGGGGCTAAGCAAAGGTGACATGACGGCCATATTATATAGCTACATTTCACAGCATATACACACATGGATCCACCTGCAGGGACTGTAAGGGAGTTGAGCTGTGTGCGCTTCATAAATATGTCAAATGTAAATTTAGATTGAGACGTGCACACGCTGCCACACTGGCATGCCTTCGGTGGTGCCAGAGAACCAAGGTTCCCTGCTAAACCTGCTTTTCTGACCTAAAACGAGCCCGATCTCCCGGCGCAGCAGACGGAGCCAGAGAGCCTCCGGAGACGGGTCTGAATGCGTCCCTGGCAGCCGCTCCCGCTGCTGGCTGCCTGCAGGCTGGAGGCAGCGGCCGCCTGCTGCTCAGCCCAAATAAGGACACGGCGCTCGCTGGGGACTAAACAGACGAGCGGGCTCGCTCCGCGGGACCCCGCGCTGTGTTCGCGTGTCCCCTTAATGGAGGTCGGGTTTGTGGCGAGTTGCGGGTGCTGTTTCGCGCTCCAAAATCTTGTTTCTGCATGCGTGTGCGTGGATGCGTGTGTGAATGTGTGCGTGGGTGTGTGTGTGTGTGTGTGTGTGTGTGTGTGTGTGCATTCAAGAAAGTGCGCATGCAAGTAGTAGTATGTGTGTGTGTGTGTGTGTGTGTGTGTGTGTGTGTGTGTGTGTGTGTGTGTGTGTGTGTGTGTGTGTGTGTGTGTGTGTGTGTGTGTGTTTGTGGTTGTCTAAGTGTGCATGTGTGCATATGTGGGTGGGGGGCAGTGCGTGTTGGTGTGTTTGCCTTAACAGTGTATGGAGGGGGTCTACTTATGTGCGCATGTGTGTTGTCTCTGTATTCGTTCTGCTCCCTATCAGTCCGTCAGACCACACAGAATGGAGACAGAACCACAAACACAGACACCCCATCATTTGAGAGATGGCACACCAAATGTCTACTAAAAAAAGGATGAAAATACCCTGGTGCCTGGTCATACACAGTACACACGCCAGTGTCGTTCATGAATGTTTCCCAGTAGATCCTTTATTTATGCATGCACTTACTTTAATGCACTTACTAAAATGCCATTTCAGATTACTTCAGTTCAAAAATTTGTTTTGGATTGGAATTGCCAAATGAAAGACTATATATTATATATTTTATAGATATATTTCTACCAACACCAAAACAATATATTTCTTTTTATATTTATTTCTTTTTACCAAAGCAAGTTTATGCAGTCATTTAACACATATATTTTGGGTAGAACAATGACGATTAGAACAAAAAAATCTAAGTTTGTTCACACTAATTAGATTGAACATGACCAAGCACACAAGACAGACTCATTATGTACGCAGCATTACACTGCATTGTTTACAGCCCTTAAAACAAGAGCGCTGCATGGCATCACATCAAGCTCCTATTTTTGCCGCTCAGCAGCCTATCTGAGCTTAAGCAGACAGCAGACTGGTCCACTGCCAGCAAGTCCAGCGCAGGGCCAGCGCGGCCCCACGGGCGCAGCAGAGAGCCAGCACAGCAGCACCGTCCCCTATCCCAACCTCTCCTTCACTTCATCTGGCTTTCCAGGGCCCTAATAATGTCCCTCACTCCACAGGGCTGTCCACCTGATGGAGGGGGACAGAGGAAAAGGCAGGGGATGGAGAGTGGGGAGTGGCGAGGGTCACAGAATCCACCCTCAGCCCAATCGTCTGCGTGGGTAACCGCAGAGGGCGCAACCACACCCTGCCGGGATGGGGCGAACATTCGCACTGCACTCGTAGGTCTGCATGGGGCCCGCTGCCACTGCATACGGGACAGAGGAAAACGTGGCTGATCCCTGTCCAGAGTAGCTCATTTGTTCTCTCCTTACTCACCTCATCTGAGCTGATCTCTGATCAGTGCTCAGAAAGTAAAGTGTACGTGATGAGCTTAAGGGCTGAGGGGTGCAAGGAGCCAGGAGCACAGTCTGGAATGCAATCATCCCTGGAGTGGGAGGCAGTGTGTCTCATGGTTAGGGAATCTGATAGGGTAAGGCATCACCACTACCTTAGAGCATGTTGTTTAAACATGTCTATTGAATAGACAATATGTCAAATGTGGGCTAAATGTAAATCATCCTGGATAAAGCTATATAGTAAGTAAATGTATACTCATACTAAAGATGATGATCATGATATTAATACTAGTTCAAACAGAAGTAATCATTAACCTCTATTGCTGTCTCCTAAAACTGCCATGATTGATTCAATAATGCACCAACGTGTCACAAGCGCATGACATCAAGTCAAAAGAAAAACTGAGGTTCTGTTGGGTTGATGCTTATATCTTAGTGACAACTACCATAGTGACCTGCCGTTGCCTAGCTCTTGAGTCAATTAGAGGATGGACACAATGCTTTCCTCTGAGTAACAAGTTATGACGTCAGTTACGCAGCTATCCACCAAAAAAATCAGTGATCCTCAGACACCTGAGGGTAAACTCTGACACTCATATTAAATGTGAGTTAGCACAGACAGTAGTAGTTAATGGCACTGTGGGACAAACTTTCTTCTCTGTACCCTCCTTCGACTCTTCACAACTGCCACTGCTTTCTAATTACCCAGGCCGCAGGCCCAGCGGAAACGCGCCTCTTGCTGTCATTCGGGACGCCTCCCTAAATTGCCGGAGGAGTCACTGAAGTCTGTGTGAACGGCTGGGAGATGCCCATATGGGAGAAGAAGCACAAGCAATGAGGGTGGAGAACTGCAGGGTAGGAAGGCATTTAACCAGGCAATACTGCACTGAGGGTAGAGTCTGGGCAGGGGAGGAAGGTGTTTAGCCAGGCAGTTATTCACTGAGGGCAGTTTGGGGAGGGGAGGCAGGTGTTCAGCATGATTTTCGGAGAGAAAACAGGGTGCGAAGGGTCAGCAGAGTCAATGGGCAGTGAGAGGGGTGTGTGAGGAGGGGGGGCAGCATGGTGCACCCTTCTGAGCTGGCGCCTGTCTGCCTTTCAATAAACAAGGAAGCAGCTGGAAGGATTCTTTTTTTTCCTCAAATTTGTTGCTTATTGTCAATGTTTATGTCAGTGTTTGTCTGTTATTTTCACATGACGTTCCAAAACTCTGTCTCTGTCAGACAATAATTTGGAAAGGCCAATTTGGCTCTGGAAACCAGAGATTATAAAAGAAAGGGGGCTTTATCAAAAAGCTTTATTAAAAAGGCAAGATTGAAATCATATTTTACATTTCGTAATTGTCAAGTAAATTGTGAATTGCCTTTGTTCACAAAAAGAACATTGCATTAAAAAATGTGATTTCAATGTCAAGATTGTTTCCATTTCAAAAGAATACTATCCACCCTCACAGATCCCACATATATAATATTATTGAATGAATATATATTGTATATTCTGTATATATATATTATTCAGAATATACATTAATAAAAGAACAGTGCCAACGTCTGGAATACTGCATGTGTAAATTGCATACATCAAAGCATCAAACTAGAAACTTGTATAAAGTTAGAAGAGAGAATAAAGGATTACGATGGCTCAGAGTGAGACTGAAAAATTAGTTCCTCAACTCCCTCCTCACTGTTTAATTTCATCATTTATAATCACATAAACCTCCCCATACCAGTAGAGACAGTTAAACAGAACGTGAATCTGAAAACTCTAAAATAGAATGTTTTTTGGAGTTTCCTGACGCCACGGGCATCCTCTCCAAATGCGAAACCGAGCTGCGAAACATTTAGCCGCAAGCAGCTGAGTACAGTAGCAGAACAATGGAACATAATGGCATGTGTCAGGTCTTTAAATTTCAACATTTACTGTTTTGCTGCCAGGTAATGTGGGTTCAGCAAAAAATGATTCCCGCTGATGTTTACCAATATAAATCGAATCCTGCCAGCCCTGTTCCTAAGGGTTTTGCAGCTGAATAACCCAACAGCAAAAGGTCTTCAAGGACAATTCTTATGGGAAGTAAAGACTACACATCTGTGAATTATGGAAAAAAATATTGATTAATATTTAAATATCTTGCAAACTGAGCTCTGGTGTTGCTCAACTTCATCATATGAATAAATATTCAGGTCAGAGTAAGGGCCAAGGATTACAGACACAGACATTGTTGGTTTATGCATGTAAAGGTTAAGTGGTATTAAAATATTCATGGTTAGGAATTAAAATACCTTTGGTAACTTTTCACAGTTTCACTGATGTTACCTCTGTGACTAGAAGGTTGTAGCAGCAACTGGGAAATTGTATAGAAAGTGATTGAGATGGAAACACTGTTGTACCTTTGGGCAAGGTACTTAACCTGAAATATTCACCTGGATTGCATAGAAAATCATAAGCTTTATGAGTCACTCTGGAAAAGAGCAATTATTAAGCAACTGTGGCGTAATGTAATGATGGGGTATATGGAGAGATGCACCTATTTTAGCATTTTTTTTTCAAGAGGACAATAACAGGCCTGTCTCCTCATGCCATGTGGAACAACCACCCTCACCATGGTGCCAATTAGTGCCACCAGGGAACCTGAGGATCCTTTGCCATCTGTTGTGCAGAAATGAGAAGGGAGGACATTAAATTCTGCTTCTACCCCTGACACAGCCCTCCCAACCCCCTCCCCCACTGCCTCACCCCCTCCCCTACCGGACAGGTGTGACAGAAACACACAGATTGTTCCTCTCGCTTAACGGTCACTCACGAGTCCGTGTTTTTCTAACCATGACCTTCAAAACCTCCTCTGCTTTATCTCATGGCAATAATGGAGCATTTCATTATAGGAGCTTTTACTGAGATCCTAAGATGATAGAAGGTCATTTAAATACCCTGTGATAAACGGTTGATTGTAAGTGACCTGGATAAAAATACTTCCTTTTCAGCATTTATTTATTTTCAGTTCCTTGATGGTTGCTGAAATCCCCTAACACAGCAAGCTTTGATTAATTTGAAGCGCACATCAGGCTTGTCTGTGTATCAAACAGACTGGTCCCTCTTGAACTCTGCATGTAATCCCTGCATGCTTCTAACTGAGCCTGATCTGTCACCACAACGAAAAAATACGACAGGAGAAAAAAATGGCAAAACTAACAGACATTTGGCTAACAAACCTTATGAGCCAATCATTATGTAGCTTGTATGTGTCACATGACCTCAGATATGAGCAACCACAATTCCCTTTGCAGGCAAACACTAACTTAAAAGAACTCAGAAATCTACCCAAAATGTACTCCTCTGCTAAAGGCAATTTGGGAGCTGTCATAAGCATGAATGCTTAAGGTCCCTCATGCGCGCTGTTGTGCGAGGCATTTACAGCGATGTTGTGTACCTTACATAATGAAATGAACTGTGGAGAACACTTCAGCAGATATGTTCTCGGGGGGGTTCCTTCAGCGCTTTGCTCACTTGTTCACCGGTACACAGGGAGGACTCCGAGCCGCGGAACCCATCGTAAAGCCATTTCAATCACTCAGCGCAGGAAAACGAGTTGACAACACCGAGGGCTAGTCTCCTGCCACATGCATTTCTATGTCATCTTTATTTACTGCTTGGCAGGGCGAGTGCATGAATGCTGCACCAGACATGAAATATTTACGGATTATTGATTGCCCTGCTTTATGACCTGTCAGCTTTACAACAGGAATAAATCATATCCCATTTTTTCCATTAACCATAACAGCTTAATGCATACCGGTCGGATTCTAACAGTCTAACTGGGTTCTGCGAATCAGGAACTGCCATACTGGCTCAAACTCTTACAGAGGGATGGCAAGACAAAGTGGACAGACAGTGCACTTTTATATCAACCAAAGTCAGTAGCAGTGGAGCTTCTGTTATTACATAAAAATATATGTAACTAGAATAACTCCAATGCAAAGTTAAAAAATATTGTGGTCACATCAAATAATTCTTAAAACAATTAGTTTGACTAATGCTCAATGTTGATCAGTCCAGTTAAAATGTTACAAACATAAGTGTAATCGATCCCTGGCGTGTGGCAAAACAAATCAACTCAGTGTTACTGCTCCTAATTTCTGTTGGTGCGAATCCCATGGAACCTGTATGTGAATGCACACGATGTCCAAATCAGAGGGCCTGTCCAGGATTGTGTCTCTTTGCAACCTAACCTATGATCTATTTCTCACTGCTCTTCAGGTTCTGTTTTATACCTCTTCATCCATTTGCCATTTATCTTCCCCTGAGTCTGCATTCCAGATGAGTCAAGTGCATAGAATTAAAGGTGATTAGAATTAATTACTTCCATGCTGCATTGGAAGTACCATTTTGCGATGTGAAGCTTCCCCCCTCCCTTCTTCTGCTCTGACTTTGGAACTGGCCATTGGCCATGCTACCCTCGAATCAACAGCTGTGCCTCCTGTACCCACACAGGGAGCACTAAGCAAGTTGTGCACATTCCCCCAATACAGTTGTCCATGTAAACTACAGGAGAGCTGACGTATTGGAGGAGTGGCACATCTGTCACTGAGGACAAGAAGTCACGTATTGCACATATTGCGCATACTGCTGAGTCACTAGGAGGCGCTAATACAGCAGTGACCCCAGGAGCCCTGGCTGACTTAAGACCACCTTGCCCTAAGCAAGCCCTGGAGCCTCATGTATGTACCACAGAATCCTGAGTTTATATTATATTACCAAATGAAATTTCAAAGGGCATTCTTAACTCAATAACCCATGTCACAAAATGTCATTGTTGCCCTGCAGTATAATAGTGAGCTCTCACAGTGTTCCCTGTGGTTCATACAGCCCAGGTGATATAGGTAGTGATCTTGTGAGGTGGTAATTGCTTGATACACCGAGGTTAAAAAAAACACTTGGTTCTGTTTAAGTGTGAAAATAACTATGGGATCATGGGAGTGTTAAAAATAACCGCTGAAGCAGTACCCTCGTCCCAGCACAATCGCAGCTCCAGTTTCATCTGACAATGAGCTTCCATCCATCTTCACTTTGGCGAACACACCAACAACAGCTCCATCCGTCTATCCCTCATTAACTCCCCCCCACCCTCCCCCCAACCCCCCACTGTCCCAGGACACCCACAACCTCCATGCTCCCCGCCAAGAGGGTGCCGAAAATAGGTATGGGGATAGAGAAACAGCCCGGGGGTTACGATCCACCCCAAGATGCTGCCTGACTGCCGCACCGCTATTCAGGGCACGACTGAAAAATCAATGATTGATGGTGCCGTATCAAAAGAAACCCAAGCGACTCCCTTCAGTGTTCACTGCACCTTCTAAACTGTTGCTATTCCCTTTTATCGAAAGGGGTTTGGCATATCTAACCATTAACGTGGATGAGCATTCGTGATGGTGTAGCTTGATGGCCGTGCTGTGAATATTCTCATACAATAAACAGGGCCAGAGGCTACCTACTGTCAATGTCTCAGAATGCGTCTGTACTGTGAAAAGTAAAAAGCCATCTAATTCAGAGCACTGCTATCTGCACTGGGTAACAACATCGCAAAAGATGGGAAATATTACTGTTGAAGTCATTCTCCTCTAATGACTCAGTTTGGGATAAAAGAGTATTTCATATGCTCCTCAAAAAAATTATCCAGATGGGTGTTCAAATTAAATTGTAAATATGCCTCCGCAGAGATAACTGTCAACAGATTTTTACCCTGAATAATACAGACAAACCCTTTAAAAATCCCAGCAGTGGTCCAGCAGCATGCATTTATTTCTACACAGACGGGAAGTGGCTAATACATAATTCTGCAAGCAGAAGAATGATCCAGCGGTGCACAGTGGGAGGGGGGACTTTCAATTTCCCTTATTTTATTAGATTATTGCATGGGCCTGTGTCTGTGTATGCAGGTGTGAGCCCATATGAGTGCGCATGTGTGAGCGTGTGCGTGTGTGTTTGTAGAATGTGCATGTGTACGTGTGTCTGTGTGTGACGGGGGGGGTCTTTAGATGTTTGTTACTTCAGGTCAGACTGGGCAGGAAGGCAGCTGGGGGGGTGGGGGTGACTAATTCTCCGTCCCAGAACAGAATGCAGTTTTATACACAGAAACTCCCTGCATTTTAAAAGGGCACTGAGGGGTCTATAAAAAATGTAAAACTGTGTGTGTGGTTTCCAGACTGTTTTTATAATGAGGTCCTGTTGCAGAGATAATTGTCACTATCTGAGGGCTTTCCGACGTTCTGCCCCAGAACTTCCTGCATCCCTAAGTGTCCCCTCAGGCGGAGAAAGAGAGAAAGAGAAAACAGCGCTGAGCCAAAGTAAACAGTGATGAAAACCAGAGAAGACACAGAGGACTCATTGAGATGTTGGAGATAGGGACTTTAAACAGAGAAAGAGAGGGAGAGTGGGAGGGGGGGACAGACTGAGGCAGGCTGACAGACTGACAGATGGAGGAATGGGGTAAGAGTGATGCTGGGAATTTAGGCCCTGGGGAGTAATAATCTGAGGTGATCTTTTTTCGAGTGTTTAATCGGGTACACTCATCTATTCAGCCTAACATTCAGTAAAGTTCCAGGATTTTGCCAGAGTTCTGTGCACAAATACTGTGGAGACACACTGCTAATCCATCTGAAAAAGAGCAAATACTCTGATTCTGTAATGTAATATACCCAAACAATATGGGGTTAAATATATTGACAGATATACCATTCAAACACTGCGCTTTCAGATTTTAATTTACTAGTTAGTGTTCCAGCAATTAATTTAGCGGCTGCCCCAGTCCATCCACCATTTAGCCATAAAATTGATGCTATCAATGCTAAATGAAAACATGAATGCCCACACACACAGACCACTGATGTCACTGCATTTGCAGACGCTGACCTTGCATTCCAGCGTCTGTAAATGTAGTGCATTTCAACCAGAAGGTGCAAATATACACACGCAATGCCCATTCATTTGGATCAGAATGAACAAATTAAAACAACACTTTGTCATTAAATGACTTAAACCTACACGGGAGATAATGAAAGCCATATGGCAATAAGCTTGCTTATTTACATGGATTGAAGATTGTACCGTTAATCCTTATCTAAATCTCTTGGAATCTTTAAATGAATGATGATAATACTGTAAGATTTATAATCCCTCAATCATTCAGCACTTTGTAGAGTGACTTGCATTAGATTTGCTCTTAAACAAAGTCATAGATAAGATTTTAACTGATTGGTTCCTTCAGGCCAAAGGAGAGAAAGGAGTATCATGTCTCAGAATGCTTACTGCTCTGTCACCGCCTTCATGAGAGACAGTTGCACAAACAGCATGGGGGATTTCCAATGAATAATATGTCTAGTGTTGCCATTAATAGGAGACACAAGTTCCTTATATGTTACAGGTGCATTTTTTTCTATTATGATTGCTGAGGTGAGACAAGCAGAGGACAGCAGCACAGCACAAGTGTCTGTTCACTCAACACAAAAGCTTATTGTTTTTCACTGAAACTACCAACCCTGTGAACTCCATTATTGTTTAAAATTCAATTAAGGAGAGAGCATTCCACGGAGGAAAAAACAAAGTATAAAACAATTTGAAAGTGACTTTGAGCTTGTGGTTTGCAGCACTGTCTCGTGAATACAGACTGGTATGGCAGGTTTATAAGGCCTTTCGGCTTGAAATGGCTTGAGGTTGAAGAGATCAGCGAAAGAAAATAAAATCTTCGCAATGGCTTTCTGAGATGGTTATTTATCTGTTGGGAAAGCGCCCCCAGCTGCATCCAGTCAATCCATTTCTCCCAGCAGACACATCACAGAGTTGGGAAGGGGAGATAGTATTATACCAGTAACATCTTTTATTCAGCTATGTACCATAAGAATTTAATAGATCACATGTATTGAATCAGGGGTGGCCAAGCTGACCCAGGGTTAGAGCCAGTGTCATTGTCAAAGGACCAGAGTAAAAACATTTTCAAAATTTGAACACCAGATTTATTTATTTGTTTATAATTGTCATATGTTTTCATATCCATCCATGTGTTCATTTGTATGCCATTTTTTATTTAATAATTCACATGAGGCAGAGATGATGAAATGGACATATTGGCTAACATTCCCTCCAGTTCCGCTGTTTTTTATGCTTCTGTTGAGATGGTAGGAATAAACAAACACTCCTTGTTCAAGACCGCCCTCATGGTTGCCTACACTGTAATGCATTCCAGTAACAATGTTTTGAATCATAACATCCGTAATGGGTGGTTTTTCTTCCCTTCACAATCTCTTCAGGGGCCACCTATGAAGCTCTGAAGGGCTACATGCTGGCCACTCCTGATATACAGGGTACTGATATATAATGGTACAGATACAGTCATGCTTATGTTAATGGATTAATAATGACCTTCATTTGCCTGATGCACCTGAAAATTCATATTTCAGCTCACACACAATTATTAGCCATATCAATATTGTGGCGCGGTGTTGTTATGAAAAAGGAGGGAACAAAAATCAGTGTTTGATGGAGCACTTGGTGCTGGGCCGCTGCTCTCTCTCTGTCTGATTGATTATTCAGGCCTGCTCTTTTCCGTGTGAAATGTAATTAGTGTAAAGTCACACTGAGTTGCAGGGTGAGCTGCTGTATCCCAGGCAGGTTTCCACTCTTCCCAATTAGGAAGGAGTGTTAACCCCACTTTCCTCCTCCTTTAGACCATGAGGACTGGGTCAGGGTCGCTCAGGAGCCCCGGACATGACCGTGCCAGGCAGAGATGAAGGAGAGCATGAGCACAGAGAGAGAGTTTGTGCATGTGTGGTGTGTGTGTGTGTGTGTGTGTGTGTGTGTGTGTGTGTGTGTGTGTGTGTGTGTGTGTGTCTGTGTGTGTGTGTGTGGTGCGTGTGTCAGATTGTGTGCGTGCCTATGTGTACCTTTTTGTTCACAAGTTTGGTCCTTGGGTTGGACCTATGTACAAAAACCAAAGGCAAAGCAAGTACCATCTGTAAGAGACCTTCACCAGTCTAGGATCTCTCTCTCTCAGATTGTTTTCCACAGGTAACCCAGAAGTAAATGGAAGCTAACAGAGGCTTCATTAAGAAGAAGGCACAGCAGAGGGAGCCAGACGAATTTAGCATCACAATAATCAGAAGCACCGAGAAACATCAAAGTCCTGGAAGTGCTGTCTAACGGCTGTGATAAACAGCTGCCCTGCAGACCCGGCAGAACAATACTCATTGTTCAGTCATGTACCCCTCAGTGCCTCGCCGAGACACCAAACCAGAGACACGCCCACTCAAGTCACAGTCTCATGACTTTAGCTGGTTACAGACAGGGCCACAAAAGTCCTGTCTGTTTTCCTTTGGGGCACATGCAGGGCAAATCATCAGACAGGAGTTTCATTTTGTTTACTTTTTTAATAAGGGAGGCTTTGGAGCAGACATGAAGCCCATTGCATTAATTCTGAGATTTGAATGGATTTTCCTTTCATTCGTAATTCTACTGACGTCTATTCACTCCTTCAGACGGTGAAACAGAGGGTGTTTACTGATAGCTGAGCTCTTCATGCTTTATTCATACATACAGTCATATACAGAAATATTATGCCCAAGTGCAAAGTTCAGAACAGAAAGACAATTGGATTTCAGTTACATGGCACCGTATTTGCCGTAACAAAATGTGTTAACAAAATGTGTTTGCCGTAACAAAATGTGAGAGAGTTTGTGCAGGTGTGTGTGTGTGTGTGTGTGTGTGTGTGTGTGTGTGTGTGTGTGTGTTCCCAAATTACCAAATCTTGTTCAGATGTTGCTATTTTCACAACATCAATTCATTGACATGTAAAGTAACCAGAAAGGTCAACATACTGGCACTTGCCAAAAGGGCTAGACGTTCAGCTGTGGGATTAAGTTGGCTTTGGCAGCCCCTGGGCTTACCACAGAGGACAACTCGAGAAAACGACCTTGAGTCTGGCATCATGCTAACACCAGCAGTAACTGTTTGTGGAGAGGCCTTTCCCAAGAGTCTTAATTAACCCAATTTGACTCACTATTGTTCCAGTAACCCTGCAGTCAGATGTGTGCATATAAGGAAGTGAATGAGAGAGTGCTGACCAGAAACATATGGTGAAACATTCATAATTTTATACCCTCTTCATATTAATTGTTTAAATGTTCCTCTTGAACAAGTTGATTATATTCCTTCTTTCATTCCTTAACCTGCTGTTTTCTTTTATGTTCATTCTTTCAATATTTTTTATATCTGCCTTCACCTCTATCAACTGTTCTGTTTTTCTCCTTACCTTTCACTTTTAGCCACGATGAGCACAGGAATGTTTCATTGTGTTTCAAGTGTCTGTAACTGCTTTATCAAGATGTTGGAATGACATCACATTGACGTAATGTGGCTGACCTCTTGTGACACAGGGTCAGCCTTGGTTTGTCTGAACTGTGTCCAGGCATTTGCTAGGAATCCTCAGATGATTTTTTTTAACCCCTCAACTACAGTCTGCCAGACGGCCGGCTCAGAGAACCCAACCAGTCTGCCATGCAAGTCAGTCATGAGCAGACATGGTCCGGAGCCGACTCAGCCAATTCTATATGTAGGATCTGATAAGAAGCCAGGAACAGCCTTAAATTGCTGAGGTAAACAGAGGACTAGGGTGTGCCTTGCAGACAATTTGAGGTTCCGCTTGAAGCGAACATTGTCGAAAACACAGAAATGTAAGGAACTGCTGTAAAAAATCAATAGAATTTGCAGCCCTCATACCTCAACACTCAAATGGAAGCACCAGCACATGGTTAGGCTCGTGCTTGAAATTACATGGTTGAATGGACCTCTGTTCCAGCTAGATACTCTAGCACACCACTTTTTCCTTCCCATGCTTATCACCTTGTTTTTTTGCAAAGGTTGATTAGATGAGCATTAGATGATGTAACCTTATCTATTTTCTGTAGATTGTGAAGATTGGAGCAATAACACTAATTTAGTTCTCCCCACGCAGACTCAAAATGAATTTGGGTAAGGACATGGGCCCAGTGTGGGGTAATAGAATGATCACCAGTCCCCAAGAATCGCTAAATCAGCCAGGTCAGAGCCAATGGGATGGGTTGTGGAGGCACTCACATAACACCTTAAACCCATATAAACAGAAAAGGCAGTATGTTGTGGACTGCCTCTGGCTTGAGCAAATTGCACACTGGAGGTAATGAGGCGGATCTGGTTTCTTCAGAATCGACTCTGCGGGTGACCCTGTCCCCAACACTTAACGCTCAAGAGCTGAAATATCTGCGTGTCCATGCTTGGCCTCCAGGTACCACCATACAAACAGGAGTGGTACTCCTACACTGCAGCCGGTGTTAAAGCTCTGAAGCAAAGAGACACACACAGCGGGGGGCTAATATTGAATCATGATGTCAATGAGATATTGGCCCATATCTGCTGTGTCCCCAGGCATGCCATCTGCCACCAGCAGCCTTTAAAAGTGCAACAGGTCCATTAAGCACAAGCGTGGCTATTGTGGCCTTTATGATGAGGTGATTGAATGATAGCTCAGTGCATCACAAAAACCACTCCACAAACTGGTAACACACTTTACTAGAGAGACAACATTGTTGAGCTGTACCATACCAGTGGGGTTTGGGGTGTGATCTCTCTTCAGGAACACAAACTGTCTTGCGCCATCTCTTAGGGTTGTGCAAGTTCTTTTGAACGAACTCTTTTTTTTTAAAGGAACTCATTTCTAGGAACTCTTTCTGTAATGAAAGTGTTTTATTGTTGTTGTTTTGTTTTTGTTTTAGTCATAAACAAAATTATTCTTACTTGAAGTTCAACACTGTTAAATTAATGTTAAACTGGTATTGTGGAAGACAGAAAAGTGTGATATGTCCTTAAATTTACTGTTCAAAATTTTTAAATTTATAAAAAAATTATAAAAAAATTCTTAATCTGAAATCTCTCTAAATGAGCAAAATCACTGAGAAATCACATTTTCTTTGTTTTCCACTTTTTTGTATTTCATGTAAAATCCACATTTTAAAAAAGTTTCATAACACCTGGGCTATCTGGGTCTAGGTCTTCCCCGCAAGTAAAGTGTACAGTATCATAACAGTATACTTTTAAATAAGGTAAGAACAAACTGCAGATCTGGTGAAGTCCGAAGGCTAAACTACTATATCTGCATCCTATCTACACCAGCACATTGCACACATAGCAGTAAAAACAAAAGACAGTATTGCTATAACTGTCACTATGAGGTACAACGTACAATATAAATGTTGAGCTCCACTGCTACAGTAACCATGATTTATGCACCAATACAAATTTGGAATAGTTTTCAATGTACCTGGTAGGGGTAGAGGGTGACGCCGTTGCCCCGGGGCATGGACCAGGTGCCCTCCAGGTATTGGTGGGCCTGGAGGGCCACAGAGCTGAGCGCATTGCCATTGCTGGGGCTGGAGGGCGGGTGGGGCGGCTGCTGGGCACCGGGCTTGCCGGTGTTGCCCGGAGAACCGTTCCTCCTCTCCGCCCCGTTGCCCACCCCCAGGCTGCTGGGCTTGGGGCCGTGTTTGGGGTGCCCGGGGTAGAAGGCGGAGCTGGGTGCGGGGGCGGGGCTTGCGGAGGAAGCGGAGGCGGAGGCGGAGCCGGCGGAGGCGTGGTAGGCGGTGGCGGGAGGGTGTACCCACTCGCGCGGCGCCCCCTGCAGGATGTTGCGGGAGCCCACCAGGGAGGGCAGGTTGGGGAGGGGCGGGGGGGAGCCCGGGGAGGCGTCGCGCTGCTCCTGGGAGGCCGCCTGCTCCAGGGTGAGGACCATGTGGACGGCCTCCTGCTTCAGCTGGGTGAGGTGGGTGGCACAGACCTCACAGCGGCTGTCTCGCTCGTTCCAGGCCTTGCGCGTGCTGTTGGGCACCTGGAGCTTGTCATGGAGCAGGGCAGAGAAGGAGGGGTCCTGAGGGACAGAGAGAAAGAGAGGGAGCTGTTTAGAGAAAGATGTCACATATCCCCACAAGCCTGCAGTGGTAGCTGGATTATAAAGAGACAGTTTACAGTGGAACAGCTGCTGTCAATTTATTTTCTTGGTACCATTTGAATGACTGCATCACAAAACACAACAATTGTTGCTACACTGAATTAATGTGAGTACTCAGATGCTACACCAGTGCCTCAGTCCGTTGCTATGAAGCATATTGCTAGCTAGATAGCAAGTTAGCTAACCTGCTCGCTTTTTTGCATTTCAACCTGTCAACTTTTGTTGACTAGTGAGCAAGTTTAAATATTTTGCTAGATTATTTTCACTTTTTAGTCATCTAGAGAGCTTAATCCTTCCAGACTGCTTCAGCACATAAGTTTTGCTACAAGCTGAAACTTCTCCCTTTGAGGCTAATGTGTACAAAATTATTGTATTCCACTTATTCTTAACAAGCCAGCTATTGTAGCTTGATAAATGAAGCTTCAGCATAAAATATTTATGTTTTTGTGTTCCATAAACCCTTTCCAGGAAATATTTGAAGAAACTGAAATATTTAATGACTGTATATGTACCAGCTTGTAAACAATTTACTTCTATATGAACCAAAAAATAGTGGTACTGATGTCAAATCCATCCAGTGGTGACTTGACACCACATTCTGGAGCAACCTCCTGTTCGATATTTCCCTCATCCCACCACTAAGTGGATTAGGACAGAAAGGTCTGTGCCCAGATCAACCCAACCACTCCAGGCACACAGAGACGGGTGCACAGAGAGAGATTCCCAATTAAAAAACAAGCCTACAAGGAATTAACCTGCACCTGATTGGTCAGCCTTTCCCTCTTGTTGTTGCTTTGCCAGAGTTCCAAGAATAACTGATGTGATCCAATGCTTGTCTTTTAATAGCGGTTCCCTGGGAATATTCCTTAGCCTGTAATAAAGTCCCTTATGGCTGCTGTTTCCTGATGTCCGTTCCACGCAGTGAACCGGAATGACGTGACAGCTCAATACATCACCGCGCTCCCACGTTTGCCAGATAATTTGAGATTTAAAAAAAAAACATTGTTAAAATCCCATCTGAATAAATTACATCTTTCTTTGCCAAAGATCTCAATGTTACATTTACCCTGCTAACATCGCAGCCCCTGCATACAGAGTGATTATTCTCTTGATATCATGTCAGCATTAACCTTATTACACACTAAATGTTAATGCGCTGCACCAGGAGAATAAAATGGTCCCACTGAAACAAAAAAAAATGTTTTAAAATGTCAGCCAACAAAATAAGAAGCAGAGAGCATTTGGCTTTTTCCACTCAAGTTTCAAGAATTTCAAAACCATCATCAGACTGAAGAGAAACATGCTCTCTTTGACATTTGTTTTTTTTTTTCTTTCAGTATTTTTTTTTTTTGTGGTGACGATTGCTTGAAAGGATAAACACTCATTACCGCTGATCATCTAAAGGGTTTATAGAGAGAAGAGCCTATTTTTACGGCAGATTTTCACAGCACAAATGAACAGATTTGATGCCTGGCGGGGTGTCACTGAAGGCCCTTAAACCAAACCCACGGGCTGAAGCTGACGGAACAGCTCTGATCGGCTTAGAGGGCCAGGGAACAGATCACCGGAGGTGCAACACACATGCGTGTACATATGCACATGCACACTGGCACACACCTGCACAAATACATACATGAATACACGAACAAAAGGTGCCTGCACTGAAACCGAGTAGTGGAATTACGAGCAAAAACTCTAATACCCGATATGTTTCAATGGTTCAAAACTGCCCTGATTGCAACTATAAGAATGCAGGGCTTGATCGAAGAATAAAAGGGTGGAGAGCACACAGAAACAGGTTGATGTCTTCTAGTGTCTTCAGTCTGCACCTCCGCTACACCTTCCAGATGGTGACGTAGCACACCAAGTGGCTTCCCATCTAACTCTCTATGTTGCAGAGTCCTGAACTCTGAGGGTTAGCAAAATTTAAGTGAGCATTTTGTGCGAGGGAATGTCCAAATCCCTCTTCCCGTTCCACCCAATGGCCGAGAGACTGACTGCACAGGGCACACATCCAGGTAAACAGGCTCCTCGCACAGGCAGAGAAAAGGGGTCTGTTCTGATTAAAACCACAAATTCCTGCTGTCAGTGTAAATCCACCGCCTGGTTTTCTGTCCAAATGGCACTTATTATTTCCCCTCTCTCTCCTGAAGGTGCCATACGAGTCTAGTTTGTGTTGCACTGTATTGTATTGCGCTGCTTCTGACTGACGGTAAGGAAGGACCTTGTTACAGGACAGTGCTTTATGTGCCAGCATGAACACAGTACCGTGACTGTATTTTACTGAACGCGTTAACTAAAAGTACAGCCACGCTGTCTTTCATCAGCACAGTTTACTGATGGTCATGTTCAGAGGGACTCTTTCATAAGGTCTCAAAGGAGGCGTTTTGGCTGTGAGTCCCACAACAAACTCCTTCCAACAACATTTTCTTTCTTTCTCTGTCATCTTGTTTTGACTCACTGAAGCACCGGGTGGCTTTGCCTTTCTCTGTCGCTCGTCCTCTTAAACCCTGAACGTTTCAAAGACGAAGGACACAGTAAACCGCTCATGAGTGCACGGTCTTGAGGGATTGGTTCCACTTTGTTCGAGGAGCAGCGGGTTTTCCACATTTCCTCCGGCTTCCTGTTTCCCAGCACGCGTGAAAAAATGCGTTCTCTTTCTTCACAATTATAATTCACGTCCGTGCCGATTCGCTCATCACACCAACCAACAGGGAGGCTATACACTCCGCACAAATTCTGACTTCACGCTTCTATTCACTGACACAAATATACACGCACCCGTTCAAAGAGGCGAACTCACTGGTAAGTCGTCTTAAAGCACCTTGCTCAAGGGTACAAGAGAGGCGCCGTACTCTGGATTTGTGCCCGCAGCCATCTGGTTTACAAATTCAATGCCCTTACAGATATTCCACATGGCTGCCCACGTATCCGCTAGCAAAGGCGAGCGCGCATGGAAGTCTTCCCCGTGCCCGTTATTTCTCCCTGTTTGTTTTACACTGGTTGGCACTGGGTCCCCTGCGTTCTCCTACACGTCTCTGGCTGCGCTCCACCATGGGAAGGTCAAGCAGCATTTCAGAGCCTCCCCATTCCAAAACAACCGTGCGGGCCAATGGGAGTTCACCTGACATGCCACATGAGGTGAGGACATGCAGGTGTCACCTTACTGTAGGAATGTTTTTTTTTTTTTCAAGCAGGTGAGGTCAGCGGACAGAGTCGAGCCAATGTCCTTGATTACTTCCCCTTTTTAGTATGCAAGCGGTTCATAAAAACTAATGGGGGTTGGGGGGTAGTGATGGGAGGACTGTAATCACCACAGCAATTAATCCATCATGTTTAATTACTCTCAGCAGTCCATTTAGACTGAAACCAACACAGAGAAACTAATCTCAGACTGCATTTCCTGACACTGAGAAAGATGTCCTGTATTTAAGCAGAACACAGACATTCACTTACAGAAATACTATCCAAATTCAACTTGATTTATTTCTAAAGGTCCTCTGTGAAATATTTCTATAAATATTTATAACACAGCAGGAAGCTGGTGGATCAGCTCAGAGGAGCAGTCATAACACAGTCAGTCATTAGGTGTTCTGGGATGCGTTTTGGGTTTTCGGCTGCTGATGCCCCAGCCCCCCCCCCCACCCCCGCAACCCCCCACGCCGAATCCCACCCGATCTGCCAGCTCCTCACCTTTGGGGAATCTGTTGCTATGGATACTACAAATCTGAATGAGTGCAGTTGTCATTTTTGCCACTCTTTTAGTGGATTCGGGGCAACAGCACTCTTCCGAGCAGGTAATGTCCTACCGAATGCCTGAATTATTCATACAACCTCCAAATCACATTCCATTCGGGTACTTCTCACCAACACAAATCTTGCCACGGTGTCAGCTTGGAGATAATTTCAACTGGTGATGTTCATTTATCTTTATGCTTCACATGGGCGCATGAACCTGTGCCAACTCCACTGGCCAGACAGGCAGGTCTCTGTAAAGGCTTGAGAAAATGGAGGTTATTCCTCTTTAAACTATGTGGAAGACAACTAATCAATCTCCTCTTACTTCCCTCGTTTGACTTCTTAAACAAGCGCTGCTTCGGTCTGATAGCGGCATGTATCTGTTTTGAATCACTTGCTATCCCGCTGGAAAAACCGACGTAACTTTTGGAGCGAACGACAACAGCGGCTCTGCACAGTTTCACATGAAGAAGGAGCCCCCTCTTTAAGGCAAACAGTTTTCACTGGCAGGAGCCGAGGGTTCAAGTGCAGATTTATGCATAATTACAACAGGCACTGTTAGCCTCCCAGGTCCTGAGAAAATCCAGATGTCTGGAGACGAGCGCATGCGAACAGTGACTCAGGATACATGCTGAATTAACACCAGGATGCGCCCGCACAATACCAACGCTCTTCATCCAATTACTGTCATGCAACCACTAAATCTGCCAGTCCCTGCGCTTATTCATGCACACATTTATTCAGTCTTGTTTGCAGTAAAAGGCATATTCCGGTCATCGAGTAAGTCATCAGATTCAATAGCTGTTTAATGTCTTAAGATGGAATGAGAGCTGAGCTGTACGCAGACACTAAGGAGCCCTTGGAAATCCACAAGCTGGATGAGTCAACTACTTCACCCTACAGAGCTTAAGTAATTTTTCCATAATAATATAATAAGATAACAATGAATAATGATTTTGCAATAAGTAAAAAAAATGAATTGCCCAAATCAGAATTCATTGGTGGTACAATCAGCCATCGGTAACTATGAATGATTTTAAAACACCGATAATATATTGATATTAAAACCAATAACTTAATATTAAAATGCCTTCATATTACTTGTCAACCTCATATCTGTGGAAGGGAGGGGGCAGGGGCAGCTCAGGAATTAGTGGTAACTGCACTACTCTGTGGTTTTAGACACTAATTTCACGATTTTCACTCATGTGCAATGATATGCCTCTAAAAGCCACAGCAAGACTATGCATTTACATTTAGTTATTTAACAGACGCTCTTATCCAGAACAACTTATGAAAGTGCAAGCGGCTTACAAAAGTACTACTGCATGTCCTACTTTGAGGGGGCAAAATAAAAGCTCTATGGATGGGTAACCACGGACTGGAAGAGACTTGTATTAATCATGCAAGGAGAACATCATCAGCGTCATACATGAAGTTCTGCAGGAGCCGCGTTTGTACACGCTGCCTATTTTCTAAATATACATGTTCTTCTTTCCGCTCCGCAGGGCAGACAGGATTGTTTATCTCTTGGCGGGCGCAAACGCGGTCATCTGAGAGCATCAAGAGCGCAGGAGTGAGAGAGCCACTCGCTCTGGAGAGCTCCGACATCACGCCCACGCACAGGAGGAGGGGCTTCACAAGCGACAATTACGATCAGCCACAGTGGCACGGGGCAGTTTGGGTGACACAAGCATCCCTGGGGAGGGGAACGCCAAAGGAGCCCTGATTAGACAACGGCCCCCGTCCGAGGCAGATTCGGAGGGGCAGGTGCGCGCCCCGAGCGTGCGGCTCTCTCCGCCTCTCGGTCGGGGCCCCGCCGACGCCCACGTGGCGGCGAGGAGTAGCGCGGGCGTCTGTTAATGCCTAATTGGCAGCTCTCAGACGGGAGGGCACTTAAGCGGCGTTCCCCTGGCCACGCTGTCAGAGCGAGTGAGGCTCACCAGGGGCCGCTTGAAGATGCCCCTGGACTCCGCTTTACCTCTGGTAAGTCAGCCCCTTCTGCGCGAATACGCTCCAGTGGGAGGCGGGCTATTATGAAAACACTTAGGCCGATTGCTTCTTGCTGTTGCCTCGACAGAATCAATTAACGTCCCACTCCACGGGATGCCCTGCTGGGCCAGACATGAAGGGGAAGGTCTAAGGGTGAACATGTCATAAGTCAGCTATTGTAGCTACACTTGACAGCCTCCAACGTGTTCCACTTGTGTTGCTCCCTGATTCTGTATCTAAGCTACAACTCACTGTAGCCTGGGAATATATTTATTAATTAGGAAAATCACATCAATCACATTAATGCAAATATCTCCACGTGTTTAGTAATTAGGCATCTTAGCTAATTTCATGACTGTAGTGCTTATAAATGATCAGCATTAGACTGAGCCAAAGAACACCTGACTGTCCTGACTGCAGTGGAAAGAACAGCACTTGACAGAGGTTCCTCCTGACGGGCTCATTTCTACTACAGGAGGCAGTGGTCATGATGTGAAGGTGAGAGATACTAGTACAGCATGTGTGGGAGCTGTCTGCTTTCCGCAATTAAATTATATAACAGTCACTTTAGGGTCTAGGATCTGTAATTTTGATTGATGTGGTTACATACCTTTTCACTTGTAATATTTCACCATTCTGTCAAGTGCACTTTACTGCGTTTGCAAACTGAAGCATTCTGTGGGCCTTGTAGTCGGAAACAAACCTGACAAGCTCAGGATAGATGGTGGCCCAAAGCACTGATCCAGGATCAGATAACCCAATCCCAATCAAATCCTGAACCCTGCCATTAGTTGCATTTTATCTGATTCAGAGTCATGTTGCCTCCTAATAAAAACAATTGAAACACTTTCTTTGAAGTGTATGACCATAAAGCATTACCTTCTCATGCAACGCTTTCATATCACCTTCATTTCTCAAACCAAATCGACCACTATTTTAAACAACAAACCAATCACGTAAGTGGACTCTGGTTCAAGAGGCTGGGTTTTCCTAGATCTTCAGTCTCATAAAAGAGCATAAAGGTGACACAGCATTTCAGAACAACATTCAAGTGCCCCATTATTAATTTTGTACTTTTTACACATATGTTCCAGTCAGTGACGTTTGACAATTATGGGCACTAATGCGTAATTTCTGGTAGAATTGGGTATTGTTTTGTATTTTTTTTGTCCAGAGATGATTCCACATATTGTTCTGCATGCGTTTTTAATCATGTGACGCTTGGATTCTGCAGACATGTCAGCTATGAGACGCAGAGAGACGGGTTTTGCAAAATGCCCCGGGGACCGCGGAAGAGGCCGTCCGAGGTTGTGCCAGTTTGCGCAACCTTCCTGTCCTTACAACCGCGTAACGGCAGCGAAGCGTGACCTCGGAAAGAGAACCTTCACACCCCCTCCTGCCGTCAGTCCCTGACCCATGGGTCCGGGTCACCCTAACCCCACCAAGAGCCCCAGGAGAGGGGCCAAGGATAAGCCCCCCATCCACAAGGCACAATGCCCCCGCGGTGTAAATCTAGCCGACACTTATTTTGCCTGTGGGACAGCGTCCAGATTGACTGGGTGTTGGCCATTCCCAGGGTGGCCCTGCCAGAGACTGGCCAAAAGGAACACACTTGTCTTCTGTTCTTAAAGGCCTGAGGCAGCCATGAGATGAAACCTCCACCTCTCTGTCTCTTCTTTTACAGACTGGCCCCTTTCATTCAGCACTGGTGGATGTTTTATGCTAATGCACACTAATACCCACAAAGCAAAACCTCGTAACTTCAACTTCATGCTGTTATCCAGAGCAACTTACATACAGTAGGTTACAATTTTACCCATTTATACAGCTGGACATTTACTGAGACATTTGTGGCTTAGGTACCTTCCCCAAAAGTACAAAGTAAATGGAAGGATAGCGTTGGTAATTTAAAATGAAAAACACTCAAAGTAAAGTAAAGAAACATCTGTATACACACAGACTACACACACATATATATACATGCACACGCAGACACATCTGCACAAACACACGCGCGCACAGACACAGATGCGGACACACGCAGCCCTTACGGCTGGATGCTGTGTAAATTACCTCCCGCGCTCTTACGCATAAAGACAACCTTGTTATGAGAAAACTCTGCGCCGCTCAGGAACGCCAACACCTGTGTGACAGATCACGGGGAGGACAGATGTTCTGAATCCACAGGAATCCCCCCCCCCCAGTACACACACACACATACACACACTCTTCCCCTCCGAGACCACTCTCCCCTTCACATGTTTTTATTTTTCCATCCAAAGGAAAACACGAGCAAAGCACACTCACAAACCCGCGCTCCCAAATAACCCATTTGTGGGGGGGGGTTGTGAGGTAAAGAGGCAGACGGGGAGGAAAAGTCAAAAGCCCCCTTTGATAAGCTCCGAACCTTCATTACAGATGTGATGCTCCCCGTCCAGCACATAATAAAGAATGGTTGTTTTGCTTGGATCGCCGTCCAATTCCAGCCCTGGCCAAGAGACTAATAAAATCATCATGTTCTCCGCATCTGCCTCGAGGAACCCCTGTTGTTTCGTCATGGAAAGAGGGGGCCACTAGGGGAACAGAGCTGTTTCTACATTTGTATTCTTAAGGGGAGACTGGGGGTACGGGCAACAAAGTCTTAAGAAGTGTTTACACACCATTAGCTTTTCTGAATGTGTTTTTTACTGCGATAGACATTTCAATTCATTCGCGTGAATACAACATTTTGTCTGTCTCGGATGGTCTGTCCTTTACAGTATATTTTACATGAATCCTTTCGAGACAAAGCAGTGGTGCCAAGTCTATCTATGAGAAGGCTAGCAAGTCCCGCATGAACAATGGCTTCATATACGTATGTATTTTTTTAAGAATTATAAATGATGCATAAAAATCAATCCCATCCTAGAGTCAGCCAAAACCATATATTACACTACATTACATTACATTACATGCATTTAGCAGATGCTCTTATCCAGAGTGACTTCCAGCACAACACAACATAAGTGTATCCATTCAATTTCCTAGAACACAGAATCAAAAATACATCACAAAACCATGGAATCTATCCCAGGCAACTGCTCCTTCTGTATATTTCAAAGCAGCAGCGCCTTCCATTTAACCTTAGGGTTGCTTTCAAGCCCTTTCACATCCACTTAACATTCTAAGTTTAATTCTGCCTTATTACCAGTGGGAGCATTCATTTATTTCTGTGGTAGCATATCGTAAGCAATGTAAGTCACACTGTCAGCTATCTAAATCGCTTCAGAGCATCTGCAAAGGGAATGAAACGTAATGCAATTTCGGGGTAAAAGCCATTAAAATGGCACTTTTATTTCGGCCGTGTATTTTCAGTGTTTTTACGTGGAGAGATGTCACATTCGGCTGCCTGGGCAGTAAATCGCAGCTTTATATGAGAGCAGGTTATGTTGGACTTCAGAGAGAGCTTCCATCACGGTTTTAACTGAAACCTGACACTGTCTGTGAGGTGCGCTGCGTGTTTCCGCATGGCATGCCCGTGCACATAGGCAATACATCTACAAAATGACTCCTGCAATAAGCCCCCTCACAGCAAACGGGCTACCGCATAAAATGCAGAGGAATACGAGATGGTCTCACAGGAGTTTCGAGTACAGCTGTGTGTGTGTCTGTGTGTGTGTGTGTGTGTGTGTGTGTGTGTGTGTGTACGTGTGTGCGTGCTTGTGGCTCATTAAAAATGCAAGGTTAAAGTTATTTTCAACGAGCACCATGTGAAAAGATCACACTGGAGAAGTACAGTTTTCAATTTTCCAATTAGCAGTAAACGGCAATTATGCACAGTAATTAGGATATTTTAATAAGATATTTTAATTGGAGGTCTGTAATTAGGTTGACATGCACAATGGGCATGAGATTAACCATTTTCATGGAAGTCTGTTGTACATGGGGAAATTGTCATAGACACAGGGAGCAGACCTAGGCCCAAGGTACTGGAATGAGGAGGAACTATGAGGGATATACTCAACCATACTGGAGTCAGTAGAGTGTAGTATCATACAGAGTAAAATTCTCTTCCTGAGTGCATCTCCGTCACTCTTTTCTTTATGACAATGAAACCAAGTAAATACATTTTTATCATCATCTCTCAATCAACAATCACTATATTTCTTCATTAAAAAAACCAATAGATTTTTTCCATCTGTGTTCGCTTTCAAAATAAATATGACCATAAACCACATACACCTTTCCTAATGTGGTTTATATGCACAACATATCTGTGTCCATGTGCTGAAATTCCACAGTCCTTCGTCCATAAAGCAGAAAACATCTGAAGGGCTGACCCAAATATGAGTACTTCTGGGTACTTCCTCAGCCTGCATTTACACATCAGACTTTTAAATACTTTTACAAGGATTCCTACCTGGTGCACCTGAGACACATGGCACACAAGTGGTGTTACTGAGCCAATGACACCCCGCCTGGCCACTCAAACACTGGCAAACTACTTAGGATGGGGCTTTTAACATCGCCCTCCTAAATGCAATGGATACCTGTGATCTCTCGCACACACACTAACACACACATACACACACACACACATACACAAGCACACGCACACACACATGAGCATGCACACGCATACACACAAGCACACACAAACACAGAAACGAACAAGAGGAACAGAACTCAGGCCAAATGAAGCCATTGAGTGAGTCATTTTCTCACCATTAGAAGGTTCTGTTTCGCTTTTGTAAAGGCCAGCTGATTGATTATCTCCTCCCAGACTTTAGCACATTAAGGGAAAAGGACCCGACTTTCCAACTAAACAGCCGTGGAGGACTGAGAGAGAGTGACATCGTAAGAAAAATGTTCTTAGCTGAGGACACTCAATCAACGGACAAGAATTAATTTATTTATTTCTCTCCATGATAAGGTATGCGTGCCACAAACACTACGAGAAAACCTCTCTGAATGTTGGTAAACTCCCTTCCCTGTAGGACAGACTGATGTAAAATTCATCCACTCGGCAAACCAAGTTCTGCCGTGCCGCTAATAAAGAGCTGCTTTCCTTTCACAGCATGAAACGGTCTGTTATCATTTGCCATTTCCTTCCCAGTGAGGGCCGGTTTTTAATATTCCCCCCTCCCGTTATCTGACCGCACACATCTTTTCCTCCTACCTGACGGTGATGGAGATTCGGGGTAACATGGGCAGAATGAGTCACACTCACACGTTGAGGAGCCCAGCTTCAATTAGCTCCAATCAAAGCCAGATGTGGCGCTCGTAGGCACCTCCCATCAGCCACTGCAGCGCGAGTTTGGGTTTACAAATGTGCAAGCGGTAAATACTCAGCATTGTGATGCACTTATCTGAAAGTTGCTCTGGGTAAGAGCGTCTACTAATTGACATAATGTAATGTAAAGAAAAAAATTTTTTACATGTTATCCATTTATACAGCGTGATATTTACGGATGTAATTCTGGGTTAAGTACCTTGCCAAAGGGTACAGCAGCAGTGCCCCTGCGGGGAATCAAACCAGCCACCGTCAGGTTATGAGTCCTGCTCCTTACCACTATGCTACACTGCCGCTGCATTTCCTGAGGTGCTGTTGGGTTTAATGGGGGAAGAGGAGTGGAGTGCCATGAGCACCATAAAGGGGGGACAGTAATGGGCCTTGGTTACGGACAGTAACTCTTCCTCTGACACCTTTATAGGAGCCCTCTCTACCGCCCTCGGGGCAGGCTGAACACGGAGCCCCACAGGAAAGTGAAGCATGGCTGGACAGCCTGAGAGCAGCGTGGGGAGAGAGCAGGTTGGGGCCTCCCATAGGGCTTCCCTTCGCCTTTCACCATGGGGGCCTCGGTGTAACCTGACCGCATGCTCCACGGAGACAGCACATCTGTCTGTGTCCTTCCCCCGAAGGTCGCGGGGTCATCTGCTCCTCATGCGGTCCCCTAACCTTCCATGCTGCCCCCCATCCATAACAACAACACAGTCATGTAGCACCATGGCATGCTGGGAACCTGGAGGACCATCAACAGAAAACTGAAAGGAGAGATGTAAGAAAAAGCAGCAAAATATAGAAAAAGGTTCCTTCCCGATTTATTTGACATTTCTATTTTGCCCTCCTTTCAACTGAGTCTCTGACTTCACTTGTGGATTCAGACTATTTTGCATCTGATCCTTGACTCAGGTCCTAGGGAAGCCCTAGGCTCCAGGCCATAGATTAAGGCCTGTTATTACGGCTAATTTCCATCAAGCCTTCTCCGTGAGGAGAGGCGTACACTGCCCATTTCAGCCTGAAGGTGTGTAGAATGTAATCATAGGCTAAACAAGACGTTTCCCCTTACTTATTTATACAATCGGTTAACTTTCACTCAAGCATCTTAACTGACCGATTTAAGACCACTTTTACTCATACTCAATCCCTGTAAGCCCCTAGCCCCCAGCTATCTTTATGAGTTCTTTTCTCAGTGTTTCCCATGTGGCATTTGGTCTTATCTTTCCCAAGATATACCACAGGATCCATTCCAGTGTACAGCTCCGAAATACCACTCTCCCTCCCTCTCTGCAATCTTATCCATAGACCAAAGAAAGCCATCTTTCAAATCTACGATTTGATATTTCCAGTTTTGCTTTTTGAATATTCTATTGAATCAAAAGCACTGTGGTTACCCCCATCTGCACCAAACCAGACTAAACTGTTTTGAAGCCTTAGCAGTGTCATTTACATTTTTTCTCAGAACTCTTGAAGGAAATAAATGCTCCTCTGTGATAGCCGTGGCAGTAACATTTTAGGGAGATTGCAGTGTTTTTTTCTAAGCCATGTTGACATCCCTGTAGTCTCTGATTTGCTTCCTCCAGTCAGAGAAGGACTTTAAAACGGCTTGACTGATCTATAACTGATTGCCATGCCATTTTATCAGAATAAACAGCACTATAGCCTTCAGATGAGGCCATTTCTAAAATCAGACGGGGGATAATTGGATTGCTGTTCTGCAGGGAGGGGTTTAAATGACATAATATGAGATGACAGGCTACAGAGTCTTCATTTTAAGATCTTTTTCCTTACATCAGGTGCACAGTTGTTGTTCAGATGAGATTCTGCAGCAAGAATGGGCTGGTGCTGTTGAGGGACATCAAGCCCCCGTTCACCCAGGTTGAGCCCCTGTGGCTATCTTCGGTGAAAATCTTGGGGGCGGAGGGGGGAACAGGGACAGATCCCAGCTGCGATGCTCCTCTGCTCTGCTCACTGCAGTCCCCAGTCATCTCCTTGCCAGAGAAACACCATAAATCCACACTTGGCAAGCTGCAGTATTTGCTCCCCTGAAGGAGAACAGCATAGGAAATGAGGGCCTCGGAGCGATCCGGGGATCTGACACAGGAAATGGAGCCGGTCTCCCAGAATGGAGGGAGCTCCAGTTTATCGTCCTGTAATAAGTTCCAGCTGGCCGCCCGCAGAGGCGAAAGCCGCGAGCCGCGGCACGCGGGACGCCCAGGTCTCGGGGGCGGCACGCAGAGCCGGGAGGTTCCGAAGGGCCTTCTCCTGTGCCCAAACCCAGTCTGCACTGGCACCGGGCTCAGAACCCCGAAACTGAGGGTGCAAATGGCCAACATGCTTTCAGCTCGCAGCAATGCATTGCATGCGGATGGCTGCTGCCATCACTGCCGCAGTTAAAAAAAATCCTCTACTTCCTGTGCACAGCAAACACTGCTGAGCCAGCATGACCATAGGGCTCTATAACTGCATTCTCTTTCAGTTTAAATGGAAACCATTTTTAAAACTATCTTCGGAGGGGAGACACATGACGGGCACACATGTTCCATCTTTAAGGTCCATCCACGCGGGTGGCCAGAGGAAGTTCTTCACGTAAACACGCGTGGCGGGATCAGCTTTTTAGAGAGAGAGGTCTGTTCTCGCTCCGCGCCATGGACAGGTGTCTCTCAGCAGGAGCAGCTGCTCGGAGCGGCGCGGGCAGACGAAGCAGGCAGGAAGGTACAAACGACAGGCGTCCGAAACAGACCGGCCACCTCGCCTGCCTCGCATTCACACTCCGCTCATTACCGTGATTACCTCTCCACAAACGATTATAACAACGCCATTTAACTCTGGGCAACCAAGAGTCCCATTAGCTCTGCTTTTTTTTTTTTTTGAGATGGTAATTTCCTTGCGTGTGATGATATTAAGTTGGCTTATTGTTTGTCTTTCCTGACTGTTGCATTAATTATGTCCAAGTGCTCGAAGCACGACATTTTCCATATGGCCGAAAGGAAAAATTAAAATGGAGCAGCTTCCTCGGACAGCCACGGGGGACAGTGGAAACATTATGGAGGTACAAAACAAAACAGAAATAACAAGCTTTCCCTCAGACAGGTACAGCTCTTAATTGTCTCCAATTAGACTTTTATCACCACATTATTGAACTCTTAAGTCATTGCGCTGTCTCCTGTGAAACCCTGATTAGCAAGAGTTTGTATGCACAAAACGGCATCACATTTTCAGACAGAATTCACACAGCTCTCATAATACACTTGAAACATTGTATTGCTGCATCAAAAGAGCCTCAAGACTATTACAGACTATTAAAGCACTATTATATAAACATGCTGTGAGTCTGAGAATTCCTCACACCTCAAACCATTGCAAGTAAATGAGCAAATAAATAGCTTTCATGAGTCCTTGCTGGTCAACATCAAAGTCTGGAAAAATTCTTGTAAAAGAAAGGAAGTCCATATAAAATCCACATCTATAACTGCAATTTTCTTTTTTTTGGTCTCTGCACTGTACATCTGGATTTCCACAATGTGTTTGTGAATAAGAAAGATGGACTCCTTAAATTGTAGTTTATCTCCCTTCGCTAAGACTCAAGGCCACCGTCTGCACTGACTGATTAATCGCTCTTGGTCGGTGGCGGCATGTCCTGAGGAGGCCAGGCATGAGCAGACGATGGCAGGAGTGACGGATGAGGCCATCTGAAAGTGCCATCAAACACTGCCATAAATAGCATAAAGTTTACTCAGGGCAAGAAAAAAAACATTGACCATATTTTGCCTGTCGATGCAGTGTGTGTGTCAAGCACGCATTTTGAGATTTGTCTCTCATGATTCCCTCTCATGTCCATCTGTCCATTCCATGCATCCACTTCCAGCAAACATATTTTCCACTGTTACCATGGAAATGGGTACGCTCCAGAGGTGATTAATTCCTATGCTATTATTAGACAGCAGCAAACCTGTACATCATTCAATACATTAAAAATTAAATCACACCTGTAAATGATTACTAAATAACAACTCAAATGCAATTGCAGATGCAACTGTTGGTGTTTGCCTACGTGATAGTTCATGTCCATTACTGACTTTTGGTTCACATTTGTATTTGCTGTGTTCTTGGAGCAGCTGTGCGATAACCATGCCACATCTTTCAGCTGGCAATGCCCTGTGTGATGATATAGCTTATCCATGTACAGGGCATGCTGTCTGTGATGTGGGCGTGTCCTGTTGCCTGATACGTAAGCCCTGTCTACGCGTCAGCTGTGTCTCTCTTTGGCGGTAGTCATTTCCTGTCACTGCATTGGGTGAATTTCCCTGTCGTGGTTGCCATGCCTCGTGTGGTAGGCATGACCCCATTAGTTGGCGGAGGATCGACACCGGCGCACAGCCCTGTCCTTGTTCCAGATGATGGCGGAAGGGTATCGCCCACAGCAGCCCTCATCGCCACCCATCTGGACACACTCAGGTCCCTCTCTGTCCATGTGGGCCTAATTAGGGTGCACAACCAGGTCTTTATTTTCCGCCTGGCGAGGCAACTATCATCTTTTTCATTTGGAGTTTTCTGTATTGATTTTTTTTTTCCCGCATACACCATGGATTGCTTTCATTCTTTGAGTCCGCCTCATTCCCGCCGCAAAATTTTCCTCTTGCTTATTTTTTTTTTTTTCGCTGGTAAGTGATGTATCACCATTACCGATACCATTTCCCCCCTCCAAGCCTAAGAGTTAATTAGGCAGCTGCTTACCACAGAGGGTTTATACAGGAATACACCTCCACACAAAACATCTTCAGAGTGAAGGAGCTCATTAAAGGCTACCAATTTATCCCGACATTTCCTATGTGCATGGAGTAGCTAGCGCTGCTATATTAAGAAGGCCAATGGTCACATGCATGCTCGGACCTTTCATTCTGTTGCCTGCAAAGGAGGTGAAAATTGTCATGGAACTCTCTAGTGCAATGATCTACTTCAAATCAGAAGCATGAGATTACGTGCCATTAAATGACACCGTGGCCAAAAAAGATGACATGCCACGGACTGGCAGCGCACACTGTAATGAATGATCTCATCTGTCTTGTCGTGCTCGCTTTGCCATTTATTATTTATTCCCGTTTGCTCTTATTACAGCCACATGTCCCTGCAGAAATGAGATTAGAACGCAGACCTCCGCATTGCTGATGGAAAGACTTAAATCTCCACCTAATATCCACCCATTGATCTTTGTATAATTTACCCGAACTCATACTCCCGTTTTCCTCTCTCTACCCTTCAGCAGCTCGTGTGTTGGTACAGCGCATGCCTATTCTATGCCAATGTCTATTCCGCGGTGAATTTTCATGATCTGTTCAATTGCTTCCTTTTCTTTCTTTCCTCTGCTATTTCCCAGAGGTTATTTGCTCCTAATCTCATCCTTTTTTCATTGCGGTGCGCTTCCTCCGCTAATCACACTTGTGTCTCTCTTTATTATGTGTCATTACTTGTCCGTGTCTTCTGTCCTCCTCCCTTGCCACTCTTATTAAACCACACACACAGGGCCACGGTCCCCTGATTGTAGAGATACATTCATCGGGAAATGAATGAGCTGGAACTCATAAAAAAAACCTACTTGAACTTCGGCTTGAAAATGTAATGATGTGCGCTGGTGCACAATGAAGCTGTGAACTAATTCCTTTTTACAGTGGAAGTCGGGAGCGGACTGCAACTTAAGTTCTGTTAGTTATGTATCCTAACATATTTGGGAAATATGCAGTAATTAGGGTGTCAGAGCCTTGGCGCAGTGCTTTCCTTTCCTATTTGTCTCATCTCACTTTCTTCAGCATTGAAGGCCCCAAACTATGTTATACATTTAATGATAATAATCTGACTATACAGATTATACATTTTCTACTGTTTCTTCCTAGTTGCATTACTCCCACTTGCTGTAGTATATGACTGATCTGATGTAGAGAAGAGTCATGTCTGTAATAGAAATCAGTCAAATTGCTAGCTAGGACTCTGAAATACCATTTTTTTATTTCTTCATTTTGCTGCCACTTGAATTCAGCAAACTTGGAATATAATATTTATACATACTTTTGCCCCATGGGAATTCCAACATGAATGCCGCCAAGTTGCAATATTAGCCTTGAGTTGGAAGACATCACTGTGGATAGGCTACAAGCCAAGGCAGTTATTACAATGGTAGAGTGGTACTGGCAGAATTCACCTTGAAAGAGGGAACATACAATAAACAGGCAAATCTTGTACTGAGGTGATTTATGGTTCAGTTCTGAGCTCTAGTTGAAAATTCCAGCTTGCTTGTTAAATAAACTTGCCATGTGTTTATATCTGAGAGAGTTGTGTAGCGTATCATCCAGGGTCAACATTTATGCATGGGTATGGCTGACTAAATAGTTAAAACCCCCCTGCTTTTAGGTGGTCAGTTTTCATGGGTATAACAAAAAGGACATTTCAGTGTTGTCCCCTGTATCACTGACATATCTGTGCTAGAACATTGAACAATGCTATTTTCATCTTTTAAAGAAAAGCACAAGACCAACCATGCGGTAGAACGGAGAGAGAGAATTCTTAAAACCAGAAGGTGTGACAAAAATGTCATCATCTAATTTAATGCACATTAAGTCTTCCTTTTAAAAGCTTCCTGGAGAATGATTTCTGAACAGTGAATAGCTAAAACTGTATAGTACAAGCCACTGCATATGTCACCAGCTATGAAAAAACTCATTGGACCATCAGAGGACATTAATACATCTCAAAAAGACAGCACCAATTAGTTATCTGTTTCACATTTCAAATTCACATTCTGCAAATTAACGATGACAAGGCATCAATGGATGAATATACCATCATGGTTATGATGTAGTCTGATATATATTTGCCATTGAGCACTGTATTATTTGTTTGTGGCAATGTGACACAGTAAAGTGTTGAATAAATACACGTTATTGTGAATAATTATCAGTTCTGCCTAACAGCTAAAAACAGAGTAGGTTTTAATAAACAGCCAGAAGACAGTGGCAGGCTGAGAGGACCATTTCACTGCAATGTTAAAATAACTACACCTCAAAAGCCTGCGGGGCAACTGCCCATGCTAAACATGCACATTTACCCCGCTGTCCATCAGGTTGTTCATTCATTTGTTTCCTGTGGTGTCGAATCGATCCACGCCCCCTCCACCACCTTGGCTGTGACTGAGGGCCACCGCTGCTTGCTGCTTTCCTTTGATTGATGGGGAGAGATTTCTTGGCTTCATTAGGACTAACCGCAGAGGGTACCGACAGACCACGCTCCAGATTCATAAGACTGACAGATTACTCTATGGATTTGTCAGAGTGGCCTGTTACTCAACCACTTTTCCTACCCTTCCAGGTCTGGGTAAGGAGGCCAGGGAGGGTGTGGGTTTCTCTGCTAATTCTGTTATGCGAAGCAGTGCACAACCTCTGCCTCATGGCCTCCATGTCTCAAAGCTTAAGACCCTCAACCAGTGCCTTTCAGCTAAAGCATTACCTTCCTCCCCACCTCCCCACGATTGCATGAATAGGCTGTCCTTGTGCTGCCGTGTGCTGAGCATGTGTGCTTGTTATCCTTTTTAATCAGGGTCCTGGGGACAACCAGGCCACTGTGTGCTGTGGGGTTTCTTCTATTCACCCCTACACGTTTAGGTCACAGGTGGTGCTACCTGAAAAAGCCCAAAGACATGTACTAACATAACAAATGGTGCTGGGTTTTAATTGAGGCTTGTTTGCATGTCTAGCTGTTTCTTAGGTCATGAAAGACAGTTTTTTGGACCCTGGTGCTGAATGGCATTGAGGAGATGCAGCAGAAAGTGTCTCTCTCTTTCTCTTTCCCCTGAAAGCATGCTGCTACCTGACAAGCAGATCCATCAAAGATACGCATGGCCTTCTGCAGCCCACACACGACCGTTCTGCCTCTTTTTAGGAATGTGCCTTACAGACCCCACGAAGCTCTCTGTCCCTCACAGTGCACAGTGCACAGGGCCCTGACCCTGGTCCACTAAGCTCTGCCTGGATCAAACTGAAAAGCCAGGCAGGGCTCAGCTGGGGGTGCTGGTATGTTTATGTGTTTCCTTCTCTTTTCTTTGGAGGTGGCTTTAATGTCCATATATTGTATGTCACACACAAATGTCTCCTACAATATCTGCTGACTCCCTTGCACACTCCACCACCCCTCCCCCCCTTCCACCCAGGAAACAGTTACTGGCCTTGGTTACTGTCCCTGGTTGCCAGGGTTACTTGTAAACAATTTTTCATCCATTCAGTCCACACGTCAAAACAAATCTAAGGACCACTGTTTACAAACCTCCTGTTGTGATGATCTGATGCCTTTTATGTGTTATACCAATGTTATCTTTTCCATTATTTCCCAGGGTCAGGAAAAAAATCCTCCAGTTTTTTTACGAATTCACATGGGTGTTCTGTTTTTTTGATTCGCTCTGGAAAATGCACTGTGCTGCATTTACAGCACTTTGTAGCAATCCTAACTGTAAGTCTCAGAAATAAAATTTGATTGATTGATTCCTCCTCCACTCATCTTACACGTTTGGTAATTGCATCACTGAATTTCGCACCCACTGCTCCTGCCCTTTAAACACCTGCTGGGGTCAAAGTGGACTGACACACTGGAGCAACGGTGTGGCAAAGCAGAGGCGTTGCTGCATTGCATAGGCGACGGCGACTCTTCACAGCACTCCATGACCAATCCTGCATCACCATACCTCAGCAGTCGTTTTTCAGATCTTGCAATCTGTACACTTCGGCATTGAGAGTTGAGGCTAACAGAACAGGCTAAGCTCTCCGAGCCAAAGTGGATCACTCTGACACTCTGATCTTTTCTGACTTCACACATGGACACTTCCATGAGATGGGTTAAAAATGCATTGATGTAGTTATGAATCCAGTCCCTCCCAATGCCCTGCTGGCACATGAGTGTAAATGTTAATATGTATTTATTTAGTGAAAACCTCCAGTGAATAAAAGCAACATCCACAGTATTAGCAAATAGACGTTAAAGAACAAACAAGACGTGGTTTCAATGTACATCGTTTTAAACAAACAGAAAGCCACAAAGTCCACAAATACTAGCGCCTCTGCAGCCACTGTATCTTCAGATAGTAATCAACAGCTCCTGAAATAATTAAGCATCTAGCGGAAGCTACAAGGTCATATCCTTCTGCCTTCTCAACCGTGAAAAGACAGCAAATGCTGTAAAAGCAAATGCTGTAATGAAAAAAAAGAGGCATGGGTTTCTTTCCGATTCACGTAATTTGGTCACACAATTCTCTCTCTGCCCCTCTCTCCTCTATCCCTCCCTCACCATCTCTCTAAAAACAGAATGCAACAATAAGACTTGCTAATGGGTCCAAGTAGCTGAGCGTGCTTTCATTTCCAGCTTGCTGTGGTTTCATATTTGAATATGGCTGCATATGGTTACCGAGTTCCTGTTATTTAGAGGAGTTTTTTTCATTCTGCTATTAAGAGGAATTTCATTTCACTCATCACAGTTTCTTTAAATCTCATTACTTGGTTCCATCGCAGCCCATAAAGCGGAGGGCTGTTTGTATGTTAATGCTTCGATGAGAATCTAAAACCCTACACTATCAAAGCCGCCCGAGTATGGATGTATCCTCAGACAGTCCAATGGAATTGTGAACCGTCAGTTCAAACAGAGGCCACTTCAGATCAAAGTCATAATCTCATGAGCCATGAGTGATGTTTCAGGTACTGTGGGGCGCATGTGAGAGTTGATTGAGTTTTCCAAAGGGCAGGCGGGTTAAGCACGGGATAAATATATTGTCTTGAACGTTTGCAGTAAAGCCTCCGTTTAATGAGACATTAAACTGTCCGCTCAAGGCTCTCTGTGTTCGTGACTCTCTCTCTTTCTATGTGTGTGTGTGTGTGTGTGTGTGTGTTCCTCTATGGTCTCTCAGGATTCTCACCCTGAGAAAATCACTTTAAATATGATCAGTTTGCATAATTTCCCTATATATTTTTTTTAATTACCTGCTTGCAGACCAGTTCACTTGCCAGGTGGCTGTAGTCTCACACCTGATTCTGGAAGGCTAGTCCTTTAGACCCCAAACATATCAAAGTTGGATGGAACACTGCAGTACCCATAACACATACCAATGTATGCATGTGAATAGCTATGGCAATATCCAGTAGATGGTCGTTGAATGAAAGATGTTCAAGTAACTTCATGCTGTTCCCCATGTCATCCTCAATTCAAAATTCAAGGAGGAGCTGGATTTGCCTGAGTCCTCTAACAGATGGACTCTCTATTCAAGCTTCTTCCTACAGAAAACAGTATGGGTTCTGACATCCAATCTTAATCTCAGTTTCCCATTGTGCATCCATGTTTAGAGATTTGGGTGAAACAAAAGCCCATATACCACACACACCATCCAGGGAAACCAGATATTCAAAATGCTTCTCTCAGCGTGATTGATCATCCTCATAGTGTCTCTGCATTCCAGCCGATAGGACTGGAATTGAGAGGCATGTCTGTATGACCTGTGTTTCCCCATTAGCGTGGTGGCAGTATTGGCTGGTGCTGGGTGTGTCTGCACTGTGAAATACACAGATCCTCTCCTGTGGGGTAAGAGAGTATCCCACCCTGCTGGGTCACATTCTCATACCACAGACCGATAGCTGCAGGGCACTGATTATTCAAACACATGTTCACAAACACACGCACGTGCACTCAACACATACACCAAACAGACACACACATGGACAGGCACATACACATTTAGATACACACGTAAAGATGCCGACACACACACATGCATAAACACAGAGATCCGTACCCACAAAGTCTCACCTGCATACACTACATATATACTGTAGATACAGGCAGATTTATTCACTCAGACTGAAATGCACAGAAAAACAAACATGCAGTCATACCTGTTCTCAGTCACATGCACAAACACACACATACAGGGACGCATAGATAAGGTGACAGTCTCTGATTGATTGCTTCGGTCTGCCGCCTGTCCTCAGGTATCCCCCTTTCTCTCATTTACACAGACACTGTTTGTGTCCCAAATACAATAATCAATAGCAGAGCTAAAACCGTGCCGTTTTCTTAAAGGGCTTGCTGTTCCACCATCCCCTGAAAGTAATTGAAAGAGTGTAATGGGGCAAGTCTCTCATTTGAGCGCCACGCTGGAAAGGGATAGAGAGGCTGTTGTTCGCACTTCGCGAAGAGCGGCGGTGAAAAAAGTGGCAAAAGTGGAGCCAATTCTGAGGGTGAAAAATTCTCCGGAGGCACTAGAACTCATCCTGTTCTCATTGAAGGGCTGGAAATCATACACTGAAGCAGGGGGGCAAGGAGAGCAGAAACATTTACATCCGTCACACTCGGCAGACGCGAAAACAGAATGCAAACGGACAATTTTTTTTGAGGTGCCGCCTCACACTCTTTTTGGAAAGGGCTGAGGGGAAGTTCCAGAGGCAAATAGCTGTGTAGACAGACCATATCCTTTTCTTTCCTTCAATAAGAGACTGCGGCATTACAGGATTTAGCCGCATTGTGCTTCCAAGAAAGGGAGGGATGGTCGCAGACACTCTGGCTATTCATCTCGTATGGATTTTTATGGACTGCTATTGGATTATGCATCATAGGATTATTGGATTGAGGTTTATGGATTACGCATTATCCATTTACTGTCTGGACACTGAAGAGACTCAGCGTACTCCCAAACATTTTCTCCCGCAATGCAATTCTTTAAGGCTGTGAATTGACATGGTGAGGCAGTCCATCCCTCTCTCTCTCTCTCCCTCCCTCTCCCTCTCTCTCTCCCTCTCTCTCTCTCTCTCCCTCTCCCTCCCCCCTCTCTCTCTCTCGCTCCTCTCCCTCCCTCTCTCTCTCTCTCTCTCTCTCTCTCTCTCTCTCCTTGAGGTGCATAAACTGAGGCACAGACTCTCTCAAAGGATATACGTCAAAATGCCTCATGTATTCCAAACCCTGGCCACCCAGATCCTTCTTGAACCTCTTTCCCCCTACATTCAATGCCCTCCTCCCTTTCTGGGTCTCTGTTACATTGGTCTCTCTTGTCCTCTTATCCTTGTTGGTTTTACAGAGGAATGCACTTAAACGACTTGTAAAACATGGCATTTGAGAGTAAGCAGCTCCCTCTTTTTTTTTTTTTTTTTTTTTTTTAAGAGGCGTGCATTTTTCTTCACAGTGCTCATCTGCGGCTAAGCTTCTCGCTCCCCTTTCTTGTCTGGAGGTGACTTGAAAAAAGCCCTGAGACAGAGCAGGTGCTCTGCAGAATGTCATAATGCGCACAAAGGGAAACAAAGTGAAACTAAAAGCGCCGGCAATCTCAGCAGGCCTCCCGCTTCTCAGAAGAGAATGTCTTTGTTCACGGAAGTTTTGCATGGAGCTGGCTTCGAGGCCCGCGCCTCATCCTTCGCTGAAACGAGACCGTTGCGCTTTCCTCCTCCCTCCGTCCCTCTTTCTTTTTATCCTTCCCTCCTTAGCCGCCCGAGCGCTTGATGTGAAACTCGTGGCTATTTTGGCTTTTTTGCGCCCCCGGAGGAACAGGGGGGCTCTCTCTGATCAGAGAGTTCAGCAGTTCAGAACTCTCACTTCTGCGTGCCACCTGGAGAAAGCTGTTACTCTGTGTTATTCTGACCGGGAGGTTGGGGGGGGGCAGCTCCTTGGCAGGGGGGTCTTTAATTGTATACATTTCAAAAGGTCAAGGGTTAAATTCACAGAGGGGGTCCTTGAATGGGGGACACAATTTGGTGGTGTAGCCACGGGGCAAACTGACAATACCAGACAGAAAACTGGACACAAAAATAACAAGGCTAGCCACAGTCACAAGGTGGGGGGTTGAGGAGGAGCTTTGACTTTAAACTTGCTTGTAATTAGCAATTTCATTTGTTTTTTCCCCTCATCTCATTCATATGATCCTAACATTATTTCCATTCACACAGAGGGAGAGACACGTAGAGGGAGGACAGGGGAGGCTAAAGGACAGAGATATAAAAATTATATGAAGACAATGTAAAAGCAAAGGAGGAGAGAGGCTGCATTCCTAAACAGCAACAAATCCTCTCTTCTAAAACAATCCCTCCTGCCATATTCACTTGTGCTGACATCAAATTCATCTTTTCAGAAATGAGATATATCCTTGGTAATGTCTTTGATTCTGTTCCATACACTTAAGGCATCAAAGAATAATACACATAGTGTCTGTTCATCTGAGGAGTACTGTGACCTTATCTGAACTTACAAACGCCTGCAATCATGGCTCTCACTGAAATGGATGCTCTTCCTATGGTCTACTCTTTGTCCATCGATGCAAACATCCGGTGTTTATTCAGGCTAAGGCTATTGTCAGATCGAGTCCTTCATCATCTCCTCCTCGGAGCAGAAGCACAAAATCACTGCAGACTCTCTCTGACCTAGGGCAGCATTTGAAACCATAGATAAATCTTCACAGAATACATCTTTTAACCTCACTGACAGGTTCAGAATGAAATTAAATTAAATTCAGATGAAGCGGGCATAATTTTTGTCCTGGGGAAAAGGAGACATTTTTTTCTGTATAATCATTTGCAAAGTTGAATAAATTATTGCATAACATTGTTTACTTTTCATCCAGACCTTTACTTGCCTTATCCAAGGCAAATTCTGAACTCACATCTGCAATTTTCTGGTTTCACAACCAGTACAGACATGGTTCCCCTAATAAACAGTACTCGCACAAATAAGCACACAATAAACTCCGATCAAAAGCGCCTGTTTTGTCAGTTGTGATGTATCCAACTGTTTGTGTCGGTGTGCGAGTGTTGGATAGTGGAGCAAGTGGTGCAAGCCAACTCTGCCCAACTCCTGCCTGCATTTTGGGTGACATGCAGTGGGACATGAAGTGACACAAATGCTAATCACTTACAGCACCACATGCTGAACTGGGACTCCCAAAACAGACAGACTAATCTGGCTACACAACCACCCTGACCCTCCTCCCAAACCTCGACCGCCCTTAACGAGTCTCGCTAATTGCTTAATTGTTCAATTAGCGCTGGGGTCCCCCGACAGCAGGATGCTGTCCCCCCCCCCAATCTCTCAGCAAGCGCCCATGTTTGTCACCCCAGGCCCTCCCACTCGGGTCGCGAAATTCCCCCTTTCTTCTCGAAAAAAAAGAGGCTTATCGCATGAAGGGACGCCGGAAAGTCTTTAATCCCTGTGCCTTTTCCCCCCACGAAGAGGTCGGATTAGCCAAACTGGGAGACGGTGGACGCTAATCTTATCGTATCCCACAATGCATTCGAACAGTTATCACTCAAGGCAGCAGACCAATTTAGCTCGTAAAGTGTCCCCTCATGATTATTGACTGCTGTTTTAAACCCTTCCGCTGCCTTACTTTCTCTAATTGATCTCAGCCGTTGCTGTGATAAATCTCTAATATGATGTCTTGAGTGTTGTAATTTGGCTGTTTGTTGTGCGAGGCGAAGGGATCTGCCATTGTGTTTTTTCATGACAGGGATTGGCAGGTTTTACACCCAAGTCTTTGTGTTCAACAATGTAATTGCGTTTCATCAAACTAATAAAGGCGGTGCTGTGCGTTGGCTTTCCTTCTGTTTTCCATTAGTTCTGGGAGGAGATCTGCTGCCGAGAAGCAGATTGCCCAGGCAAAACAACCTGACAGCCTGCCTCAGACTGACACCCATGACAAAAATCTGACAACAGGCTTAAAGCACTCCTGCGGGCCCGTGGTTGGTTCTGCTGGCCATGAGAGGCGATCCAGACAAACCCAGAACTGGCCAGTCTGCAATCCCAGCCCCTTTACCGACGCATCACATCACACAGATCCATATACGCATTCACCTGTGAGCATGAGAGCTAAGATTTTCCCCAGCTCACTGCACCCGCACCCCCTTCACCATGGGATCAATAGCACATGGTCCTGGCCTGTCATTAAAAGCGCACGGGCCAAGTGGCTCCTGTTAGATTAAATCAGAGCCTGGATTCCATGCCTTCATGGGCCAGGAGACAGCAACACAAACAGCCTAGCAGACATTACTCCCATAGCACCGTGAAGGCCAGTTAAACAATCCTAGTTCTACAGCCTGATCCAGTCTTCCATGAGTCTGTATGTGAGAGCAGGCTTACAACATATGTGTATTTTAAAATGGTGCTTGGCTTATGACAGCACAAGAGGCTAGGCACTGTGCCATTTTGCATCAACAGCGAAAGGCACTAGCATCCAGGCTTCTTCTGTGGGGTCCTGCTCGGGGAATGTTTTACTGTTATTGTGTAGAACTGATGTATGAATACTACTGTGGCCACACCAGCTGTGAAGAATTTCTCAGTCCTCCCCATAAACAATCAGAAAGGCAGAAGCCCTCGGCGCCCCAACACCCTGCACAGCCGGATACCTCATTACTGTGGAGGTGTTGCTTTCAGTCACAGTGACACAGCCTGCTGAACGCACAGGTGGGTCAACAAAGGGCCGGCGAGCCAAAAGATACATGTTTTCAATATGGAGACATGACTGCTGTTTCCTGCACACCTAAGCTATTATGCTTTCTCTCACTCCTTGTATTTCTCTCTCTGTGTCCCCCCCTTTTTTTTCACCCGCTCTGCTATTCTGTCTCTCCCTCTCCTTCTCTTTCCGCCATCATAAATTCATCTCAACACAAACAGTAGCCTCAGAGTCAGTCAGAAGAAATTGCTGCAGGAAATAATTTAGGACCAGGCTCTGAAAGCAAGAACTTTTTTTTTTTTTTTACTTTGCATTGAAAGAAAAAGCACTCTGCGAAACAATGAAAATGAGGGCTACATTATATGTACATCATTAATTATTAATTAATATCTACATGTATCCGGACCCACGCAAACACACATATACACACACGCGCGTGCACTCACACGCACATACATAACACACACATACACGCACACAGGGAGCTTTGATACAGTTGCAGCTCATTGATCCACATGGTTTGATCGATGCGCAGAGGCACTGGCCACAGGAACATATCAAAGAAACGGCAACAGGGAGCCACAGACCCACAGCCCCGCACTACATGCTGGGTAGTGAGGGAGGGAGGGAGGGAGCACAGGACCTTAAAACCCAGAAAAGCCTTTGTTGGCATACATGTCAGCAGCTCTCTACTACAGAGAGAAAAACACACCTCGCTTAGGCTAGGAAAGGGGAGGAGGGTTTCACAGGCTTAAAGTTGCCTGCTGTGAGACTACAGGGAGGGACAGAAAAAATCAATTTTTCTTTATTACTCTCCTCTATTTATTTATCTTTCTGTATGAAACGGGGAGACAGACCAGCTCCGTGTCACTGTTACTATGACAGCAGTGGTCTAGGGTACTGAATGACATGACACGAGAATGCACACGCGCATGAGTGTATGTGTGTGTGAGTGTGTGTGTGTGTGTGTGTGTGTGCGTGTGTGTGTGCGTGTGTGTGTGTGAGTGTGCATGTGTGTGTGCGTGTTTGTGAGTGTGCATGTGTATGTGTGTGTGTGTGTGTGTGTGCATGTGTGTGTGTGTGTGTGTGTGTGTGTGTGTGTGTGTGTGTGTGCGTGCATGGGCGCATGTCCGTTTGTGTGTGTGTGTGTTGTAGAACTAGTGGTATTAGCATGGAGCAGTACACTTCCTACCTCTCACGACTACACTGCATGTGCTGTTAAAAGGGCAATAAATTATTATCAGCCTTCATCCACTGAGTTTACCTCAGTGGTTATAAAATACAAGAGCACTTAGCAACAAAGGAAAGTTAAGAACTTGTTAATCTCGTAAATGCTTGCACTTTCATTTTATTGTCAAGTGCCATTCCATGAAGTTATGCTCTCTCACCATGAGAATTCCCAAACATATTTCAATTTCCTCATTCAAATGTTCACTCTCTCATTATAAGCATCACAAACTCATAAATCACTCTGCTCGATAAAGAAACATGTTATTTTGCCTTGCCAAATCCCTTGAACATGAAGTCATTCCCTACGGGTACCTGCTTCATGTTACAAACCGACCACCAATATTGACTTAACCCAGCAATAACATTAACTCTTGTGCTTCCACCCTATTCCCTTACACACTCAGGAGCAATGAAGCGAAACTAACCAAACTGCTTTTTGACGCCCCATTTACATATGAGAATTAAAGCATATTTCATGCATATTTTTGACCAACCCAGCATTTCTGGCGCAGTGTTTTAATGAATGGCACGAAACAAACATGGGAAAGATGAATGGAAACAAAGGCCATGCGAAAGAGCAGGTCAGAAAGTTACCAAACCAAACATGGACAAGCCAAATTCAACAGCATCTTTTGCCACAAATAAGACATAAGAATGGTAATCATTCAGCTACTGTATATCGGGCATGAAATCATGGCAAACTATTAGCTTTTTCTGGCTGCATGACAATGTAGCACCCACAGTAAAGACAATGACCACACTAGTACCACAGAAATACAGGAAAATGATGTCATGTGGTTGAGCACCACATGTCTGTTTAATATATTGTAATTTTCAACAGAAAAAAATCCCATAACATGACCCACAGTGCTTCACCGTGAAATTCATTGCCCCCTTTATTTCTATTAGGAGCTCCTTTTTATTGTTCTGCTGGGTCTCTGGGATTAAAGATTAATCAATGATGGACAGCAACGGAGACTGCAGACCTCTGGGTAATTACTGCCCCCGTGCCAGTCTGACCTGGTCCACACAGTCAGGGGTGCAGCATTAGCAGGAAGAGAAGCCGGATGAGAAGATGGCACATCTCAGCTGAAGGGAGACGGTGTTCCTCTTGCATCAGTGAGACGGGCTGCGTTATCCAACGCCAGAGGCAGAAAGGTGAAAGACTGACAGAAGCATGGACAGGACTGGACAGAATGAGCCAGAAAAGAAGGGGAGAGAGAGCGAGGAAGAGGAGAGAAGAGAGGTGGAGATCTGCAGCCTTTCGATAGGGGACGGTGGCTGAGGGAGATCACAGCAATCACTGAGATTTTGAATCTGTCCTGCATCTGGTCCGGCGGGACTGAGGGCCGTGGCAGTGAAGGGAAGTGTGTCTGCTGGGATCTCTCTGATGTGAGTTTTCAAAAATGGACTGACTTCCACAAGGACAGAATGTCATTTTTTTTCCTTTTTTCCCTCATTACCTGCCCCCCTCTACCCCTCCACAAAACACACCAGCACAAACAATCACACATATGCACATGCACGCACACACACACACACACACACAAGCACACTTGGATCAGTGCACTCCCTAAAGATCACGGTAAAACAGGAGGCTTCTTTTCAAAGAAGCTGTGCTTCTTATTTTTATATCTATTTTTTCCTTTATGAGAACGGGGCATTTTTCCCCCTGAATGAATGTTTTGCCTGTGATGGCTGCTGGGTTCAAGGGCCTTCAGACAGAGGTAGTTCAATAGGTTAGGAGGGAGAGCGTGTGTGTGTGCGCCTGTGTGCATGTGTTCCATGTGTGTGTATTCCATGTGCATTACCACTGCCCTGCCTGTCAGCAAACACGGATGCTGCTCAGAGTCTGTCAGCAGAATGACATTGCACCATTAGAGCCACGTTGACAGGGACACAGATGCTATCTCCCTTCTCTGGATATTCCTCCATCGCGGCACAGGAGCAGAGCTTTATTTATCTCGCACTAAATCAAATCACATTAACAATCCCGGGCAAACGTCCTCCCGTCCAGCAGACTCATCTTTTCATTTGTGACATGATAACAAAATCAGTTGGTCCCGAGCGGGGCTTAATGACTGCGGTTCCATTGTTGGTTTGTTGATTTAGGATTTATGACCGCCTCCTCCCACTAGCGGAGCACCCCCCAACTATCAGTGCTGCACCTAGGAGCCATGTTTACGTATTCAGCTCCAGCACTGCCAGCCATCTGAAGGCATGCGGCGGCTTCGTCACCCTGGAGAAATTAGGACACTGTTAATAACCCCGCAGGGGACACAGAGAGAGAAGGGGAGCTGAAAACGGCCGGGGCCAGGGGCTGAGCCAGCCAATCACCTGGTCATACAACAGTGACGGACATGCGTTGTGATATCATCTGGTATCGCACGGGTCACCTACAGAAACCCCCTATTCATTCTCACTATTCTCCATGACCTTCTCTCCAAACTCCGTTTTGCTATTCTTCTCTTCTATCCCCCTCATCACTCATACTGCATATCTCCTCTCATCCATATACTGCATGTCTCCTCACCCACCATCTCATTCCTGGCAATGCACATCCCATCACCCTCTCTTTCTCATACTGCACGTTTCCTCACCCTCTCATTCCCATTGCTGTACATCTCCTCACCACCTTGCTTCCCCACTTGCAAGAACCAGGGACACAGACAAAAAATAAGGCAGGGACTATAGTCGCACATTTAGGTCAACACTTCAAACAGCTGCACTTGTGAGAATGTTGTTTCAGACTATTCAGTGACCATATGCAATAATGACAGGTGGGGCACACACTTCACCGCACAGAAATGAATAACCACAAAGAGACTAAATCAAGCACTCATCCCACTTGATTACCGAAGAACAACGCACACACCTCCAGACTGCTGAATAGATCCGCAATAATGGTATCAGACAATCATGATGAGTTAATGGGTCAGTGTCTCACATAATATGCATCATAATGTGTTTTCTCTGAGCAGGGTACATCTCATTGCCTATTCTAATGACATAGAGGCGCATGGATGATTAAGGCAATAATACAGTAATTGGCAGCAGTTTGATGAGAAAGCCAAGAATCTGACAAATATATGCAGTTTCTCTAGCCATTTTACATTGTAATAGTCTTTCTTGATTACCAGTCAGAGTCATGTTTTCTGGCATAAATAAGAAGTCCACAATACAAAGGAAAAGTGTTCCCATTTCTAAGCATGGGACATCTAATTACATAAGGCAGCAAAAGAAGAGGTAGAGCACTGTTTTAGATTAGAATCATATGTAGAGACCATTTGAGGCCTATGGTGTAACCTCCACAGATAGCAATCTAACATGCATCCATGGCCCAGACAGAGTGATCCACAACAGATACTCAGATTTTTAAATGGTACTAAGTACTGCTGAAGAGATATATATCTCCAACTCCAAAAAGGAGTCCTTAATGTAAGCTCAGGGATCTTCTGTTCATGTTTGACCTCTGGTGGTAAAATGTTAACCCATACAAAACAATTACATATTGAGAACATGTTTTAGAGAATGTATTTAAAACAAAATGTAAAGGACTGCAATAATGGTTGTTTTGGTACATTGCAATAGATTTCTGGTTTACATCATAATGTTTTAATTGTATTTGCAAAATATTCTTGGGCTGTACAACATGTTTCTCAGTATGTTAGAATACATTTCATCTCAATATGGGAGTGCACCCCTTGAACATGGACAGATGGACATGCAGGCAGACAGACAAATAGGCATTCGATATCCTCTGGAATCATGTAAATGTAAATACAATTGAACAGAACATGTCAATTGTTTATTGTGCTTTAATGATGCATTAGAATACCTATAGATCACATAGACCACAAGAGGTACCGCTAAACTCAAGGGAGCTGATATCAACAATATTACTACCCATTGTGCCATATTTAATTTGGTAATGACCGCACATTCAGCATGTCCCAGTGACACAGTTCTCCAGGAAGAGCAGACAAAGGACAAGGAACAACAGGTGTGAGAAACTCATTCAGCCAACGTGTCCCCCAAACCCCCATTCTCACC